>CM060440.1:27270445-27870445 GCA_030545235.1 Helianthus tuberosus
ATCTTCGTAAACTAAATCACACGTGTATATGTTGACATTTAAGAGATATACAGTCAAGAAAATCAAGGGCAACGGTGATATATATGGGGATTAGACACCAAAAAAAACACTCAACAAATGGCTACAATTTAAGGAATGTGTTTAGTGACGGCATCAGATTCCTAATTGATGGAGAAAGGTCTGGTGGCAAGAAAAGCTGCTTCTAGGAGGTTGTCAAGTGTTTTCGCTCGACGATTCCATTCTTGGGTGGTTGGTTTGGCCCTTGTTCCTGTAACTCGAATCCTAGCCCGGTATATCCCATTTTAATTTTACACCATTGTGAACCTTACGCCTTTTTTACTCTCTGATCGAGGTTCTCGGCATTGAAAATTCTTCGTAAACTAAATCACACGTGTATATGTTGACATTTAGGAGATATACAGTAAAAAAAAATCAAGGGAAATGGTGATATATATGCGCATTAGACACAAAAAAAAAACACTCAACAAATGGCTACAATTTAAGGAATGTGTTTAGTGACGGCATCAGATTCCTAATTGATGGAGAAAGGTCTGGTGGCAAGAAAAGCTGCTTCTAGGAGGTTGTCAAGTGTTTTCGCTCGACGATTCCATTCTTGGGTGGTTGGTTTGGCCCTTGTTCCTATAACTCGAATCCTAGCCCGGTATATCCCATTTTAATTTTACACCATTGTGAACCTTACGCTTTTTTTACTCTCTAATCGAGGTTCTCGGCATTGAAAAATCTTCGTAAACTAAATCACACGTGTATATGTTGACATTTAAGAGATATACAGTAAAAAAAATCAAGGGAAATGGTGATATATATGCGCATTAGACACAAAAAAAAAACACTCAACAAATGGCTACAATTTAAGGAATGTGTTTAGTGACGGCATCAGATTCCTAATTGATGGAGAAAGGTCTGGTGGCAAGAAAAGCTGCTTCTAGGAGGTTGTCAAGTGTTTTCGCTCGACGATTCCATTCTTGGGTGGTTGGTTTGGCCCTTGTTCTTGTAACTCGAATCCTAGCCCGGTATATCCCATTTTAATTTTACACCATTGTGAACCTTACGCCTTTTTTACTCTCTGATCGAGGTTCTCGGCATTGAAAACTCTTCGTAAACTAAATCACACGTGTATATGTTGATATTTAAGAGATATACAGTCAAGAAAATCAAGGGCAACGGTGATATATATGGGGATTAGACACCAAAAAAAACACTCAACAAATGGCTACAATTTAAGGAATGTGTTTAGTGACGGCATCAGATTCTTAATTGATGGAGAAAGGTCTGGTGGCAAGAAAAGCTGCTTCTAGGAGGTTGTCAAGTGTTTTCGCCCGACGATTCCATTCTTGGGTGGTTGGTTTGGCCCTTGTTCCTGTAACTCGAATCCTATCCCGGTATATCCCATTTTAATTTTACACCATTATGAACCTTACGCTTTTTTTACTCTCTGATCGAGGTTCTCGGCATTGAAAAATCTTCGTAAACTAAATCACACGTGTATATGTTGACATTTAAGAGATATACAGTCAAGAAAATCAAGGGCAATGGTGATATATATGCGGATTAGACACCCAAAAAAAAACACTCAACAAATGGCTACAATTTAAGGAATATGTTTAGTGACGGCATCAGATTCCTAATTGATGGAGAAAGGTCTGGTGGCAAGAAAAGCTGCTTCTAGGAGGTTGTCAAGTGTTTTCGCTCGACGATTCCATTCTTGGGTGGTTGGTTTGGCCCTTGTTCCTGTAACTCGAATCCTAGTCAGATATATAGCATTTTAATTTTACACCATTGTGAACCTTACGCCTTTTTTACTCTCTGATCGAGGTTATCGGCATTGAAAAATCTTCGTAAACTAAATCACACGTGTATATGTTGACATTTAAGAGATATACAGTCAAGAAAATCAAGGGCAACGGTGATATATATGCAGATTAGACACCAAAAAAAACACTCAAAAAATGGCTACAATTTAAGAAATGTGTTTAGTGAAGGCATCAGATTCCTAATTGATGGAGAAATGTCTGGTGGTAAGAAAAGCTGCTTCTAGGAGGTTGTCAAGTGTTTTCGCTCGACGATTCCATTCTTGGGTGGTTGGTTTGGCCCTTGTTCCTGTAACTCGAATCCTAGCCCGGTATATCCCATTTTAATTTTACACCATTGTGAACCTTACGCTTTTTTTACTCTCTGATCGAGGTTCTCGGCATTGAAAAATCTTCGTAAACTAAATCACACGTGTATATGTTGACATTTAAGAGATATACAGTCAAGAAAATCAAGGGCAATGGTGATATATATGCGGATTAGACACAAAAAAAAAACACTCAACAAATGGCTACAATTTAAGGAATGTGTTTAGTGACGGCATCAGATTCCTAATTGATGGAGAAAGGTCTGGTGGCAAGAAAAGCTGCTTCTAGGAGGTTGTCAAGTGTTTTCGTTCGACGGTTCCATTCTTGGGTGCTTGGTTTGGCCCTTGTTCCTGTAACTCGAATCCTAGCCAGATATATAGCATTTTAATTATACACAATTGCTAACTTACGCCTTTTTTACTCTCTGCTCGAGGTTCTCGGCATTGAAAAATATTCATAAACTAAATCACACGTGTATAAGTTGACATTTAAGAGAAATACAATCAAGAAAATCAAGGGCAATGGTGATATATATGCGGTTTAGACACCAAAAAAAAAAACACTCAACAAATGGCTACAATCTAAGGAATGTGTTTAGTGACAGCATCAGATTCCTAATTGATGGAGAAAGGCCTGGTGGAAAGAAAAGCTGCTTCTAGGAGGTTTTCAAGTGTTTTCGCTCGATGATTCCATTCTTGGGTGGTTGGTTTGGCCCTTGTTCCTGTAACTCGAATCCTAGCCTGGTATATCCCATTTTAATTTTACACCATTGTGAACCTTACGCCTTTTTTACTCTCTGATCGAGGTTCTCGGCATTGAAAAATATTCGTAAACTAAATCACACGAGTATAAGTTGACATTTAAGAGAAATACAATCAAGAAAATCAAGGGCAATGGTGATATATATGCGGTTTAGACACCAAAAAAAAAACACTCAACAAATGGCTACAATCTAAGGAATGTGTTTAGTGACGGCATCAGATTTCTAATTGATGGAGAAAGGTCTGGTGGCAAGAAAAGCTGATTCTAGGAGGTTGTCAAGTGTTGTCGCTCGACGATTCCATTCTTGGGTGGTTGGTTTGGCCCTTGTTCCTGTAACTCGAATCTTAGCCAGTATATCCCATTTTAATTTTACACCATTGTGAACCTTACGCCTTTTTACTCTCTGATCGAGGTTCTCGGCATTGAAAAGTCTTCGTAAATTAAATCACACGTGTATATGTTGACATTTAAGAGATATACAGTCAAGAAAATCAATGGCACTAGTGATACATATGCGGATTAGGCACCAAAAAAAAAACACTCAAGAAATGGCTACTTTTTAAGGAATGTGTTTAGTGACGGCATCAGATTCCTAATTGATGGAGAAAGGTCTGGTGGCAAGAAAAGCTGCTTCTAGGAGGTTGTCAAGTGTTTTCACTCGACGAATCCATTATTAGGTGGTTGGTTTGGCACTTGTTCCTGTAACTCGAATCCTAGCCCGGTATATCCCATTTTAATTTTACACCATTATGAACCTTACGCCTTTTTTACTCCCTGATCGAGGTTATCTGCTTTGAAAAATCTTCGTAAGCTAAATGACACGTGTATATGTTGACACTTAAGAGATACACAGTCAAGAAAATCAAGGGCAATGGTGATATATATACGGATTAGACACCAAAATAAAACACTCAACAAATGGCTACAATTTAAGGAATGTGTTTAGTGACGGCATCAGATTCCTAAATGATGGAGAAAGGTCTGGTGGCGAGAAAAGCTGCTTCTAGGAGGTTTTCAAGTGTTTTCGCATGACGATTCCATTCTCGGGTGGTTGGTTCGGCCCCAGTTCCTGAAACTCGAATCCTAGCCCGGTATATCCCATTTTAATTTTACACCATTGTGAACCTTACGCCTTTTTACTCTCTGATCGAGGTTCTCGGCATTGAAAATTCTTCGTAAACTAAATCACACGTGTATATGTTGACATTTAAGAGATATACAGTAAAAAAATCAAGGGAAATGGTGATATATATATGCGCATTAGACACAAAAAAAAAACACTCAACAAATGGCTACAATTTAAGGAATGTGTTTAGTGACGGCATCAGATTCCTAATTGATGGAGAAAGGTCTGGTGGCAAGAAAAGCTGCTTCTAGGAGGTTGTCAAGTGTTTTCACTCGACGATTCCATTCTTGGGTGGTTGGTTTGGCCCTTGTTCCTATAACTCGAATCCTAGCCCGGTATATCCCATTTTAATTTTACACCATTGTGAACCTTACGCTTTTTTTACTCTCTGATCGAGGTTCTCGGCATTGAAAAATCTTCGTAAACTAAATCACACGTGTATATGTTGACATTTAAGAGATATACAGTCAAGAAAATCAAGGGCAATGGTGATATATATGCGGATTAGACACCAAAAAAAAAAACACTCAACAAATGGCTACAATTTAAGGAATGTGTTTAGTGACGGCATCAGATTCCTAATTGATGGAGAAAGGTCTGGGGGCAAGAAAAGCTGCTTCTAGGAGGTTATCAAGTGTTTTCGCTCGACGATACCATTCTTAGGTGGTTGGTTTGGCCCTTGTTCTTGTAACTTGAATCCTAGCCATATATATAGCATTTTAATTTTACTCTCTGATCGAGGTTCTCGGCATTGAAAAATATTCATAAACTAAATCACACGTGTATAAGTTGACATTTAAGAGAAATACAATCAAGAAAATCAAGGGCAATGGTGATATATATGCGGTTTAGACACCAAAAAAAAAAACACTCAACAAATGGCTACAATCTAAGGAATGTGTTTAGTGACAGCATCAGATTCCTAATTGATGGAGAAAGGTCTGGTGGAAAGAAAAGCTGCTTCTAGGAGGTTTTCAAGTGTTTTCGCTCGATGATTCCATTCTTGGGTGGTTGGTTTGGCCCTTGTTCCTGTAACTCGAATCCTAACCTGGTATATCCCATTTTAATTTTACACCATTGTGAACCTTACGCCTTTTTTACTCTCTGATCGAGGTTCTCGGCATTGAAAAATCTTCGTAAACTAAATCACACGTGTATATGTTGATATTTAAGAGATATACAGTCAAGGAAATCATGGGCAATGGTGATATATATGCGGATTAGACACAAAAAAAAAAACACTCAACAAATGGCTACAATTTAAGGAATGTGTTTAGTGACGGCATCAGATTCCTAATTGATGGGGAAAGGTCTGGTGGCAAGAAAAGCTATTTCTTGGAGGTTGTCAAGTGTTTTCGCTCGACGATTCCATTCTTGGGTGGTTGGTTTGGCCCTTGTTCCTGTAACTCGAATCCAAGCCCGGTATATCCCATTTTAATTTTACCCCATTGTGAACCTTACGCCTTTTTTACTCTCTGATCGAGGTTCTCGGCATAGAAAAATCTTCGTAAACTAAATCACGCGTGTATATGTTGACATTTAAGAGATATACAGTCAAGAACATCAAGGGCAATGGTGATATATATGCGGATTAGACACCAAAAAAAAATCACTCAACAAATGGCTACAATTTAAGGAATGTGTTTTGTGACGGTATCAGATTCCTAATTGATGGAGAAAGGTCTGGTGTCAAGAAAAGCTGCTTCTAGGAGGTTGTCAGGTGTTTTCGCTCGACGAATCCATTCTCGGGTGGTTGGTTTGGCCCTTGTTCCTGTAACTCGAATCCTAGCCCGGTATATCACATTTTAATTTTACACCATTGTGAACCTTACGCCTTTGTTACTCTTTGATTGAGGTTCTCGGCATTGAAAAATCTTCGTAAACTAAATCACACTTGTATATGTTGACATTTAGGAGATATACAGTCAAGAAAATCAAGGGCAATGGTGATATATATACGGATTAGAAACCAAAATAAAACACTCAACAAATGGCTACAATTTAAGGAATGTGTTTAGTGACGGCATCAGATTCCTAATTGATTGAGAAAGGTCTGGTGGCAAGAAAAGCTGCTTCTAGGAGGTTGTCAATTGTTTTCACTCGACGATTCCATTATTGGGTGGTTGGTTTGGCCCTTGTTCCTGTAACTCGAATCCTAGCCCGGTATATCCCATTTTAATTTTACACCAATATGAACCTTACGCCATTTTTACTCTCTGATCGAGGTTCTCTGCTTTGAAAAATCTTCATAAGCTAAATCACACGTGTATACGTTGACATTTAAGAGATATACAGTCAAGAAAATCAAGGGCAATGGTGATACATATGCGGATTAGGCACCAAAAAAAAACACTCCAGAAATGGCTACAATTTAAGGACTGTGCTTAGTGACAGCATCAGATTTCTAAATGATGGAGAAAGGTCTGGCGGAAAGAAAAGCTGCTTCGAGGAGCTTGTTAAGTGTTTTCGATCGATGATTCCATTCTTGGGTGGTTGGTTTGGCCCTTGTTCCTGTAACTCGAATCCTTGCCCGGTATATCCCATTTTAATTTTACACCATTGTGAACCTTACGCATTTTTTACTCTCTGATCGAGGTTCTCGGCATTAAAAATCTTCGTAAACTAAATCACACGTGTCTATGTTGACATTTAAGAGATATACAGTCAAGAAAATCGAGGGCAATGGTGATATATATACGGATTAGACACCAAAAAAAACACTCAACAAATGGCTACAATTTAAGGAATGTGTTTAGTGACCGCATCAGATTTCTAATTGATGGAGAAAGGTCTGGTGGAAAGAAAAGCTGCTTCTAGGAGGTTGTCAAGTGTTTTCGCTCGATGATTCCATTCTTGGGTGGTTGGTTTGGCCCTTGTTCCTGTAACTCGAATCCTACCCCGGTATATCCCATTTTAATTTTACACCATTGTGAACCTTACGCATTTTTTACTCTCTGATCGAGGTTCTCGGCATTAAAAATCTTCGTAAACTAAATCACACGTGTATATGTTGACATTTAGGAGATATACCGTCAAGAAAATTAAGGGCAATTGTGATATATATGCGGATTAGACACCAAAAAAAACACTCAAAAAATGGCTACAATTTAAGGAATGTGTTTAGTCACGGCATCAGATTCCTAATTGATGGAGAAAGGTCTGGTGTCAAGAAAAGCTGCTTCTCGGAGGTTGTCAAGTGTTTTCGCTCGATGATTCCATTCTTGGGTGGTTGGTTTGGCCCTTGTTCCTGTAACTCGAATCCTAGCCCGGTATATCCCATTTTAATTTTACACCATTGTGAACCTTACGCCTTTTTTACTCTCTGATCGAGGTTCTCGGCGTTGAAAAATCTTCGTAAACTAAATCACACGTGTATATGTAGACATTTAAGAGATATACAGTCAAGAAAATCAAGGGTAATGGTGATATATATGTGGATTAGGCCCCAAAAAAAAATCACTCAACAAATGGCTACAATTTAAGGAATGTGTTTAGTGACGGCATCAGATTCCTAATTGATGGAGAAAGGTCTGGTGTCAAGAAAAGCTGCTTCTAGTAGGTTGTCAAGTGTTTTCGCTCGATGATTCCATTCTGGGATGGTTGGTTTGTCCCTTATTCCTATAATTCGAATCCCAGCCCGGTATATCCCATTTTAATTTTACACCATTGTGAACCTTACGCCTTTTTTACTCTCTGATTGAGGTTCTCGGCATTGAAAAATCTTCGTAAACTAAATCACACTTGTATATGTTGACATTTAGGAGATATACAGTCAAGAAAATCAAGGGCAGTGGTGATATATATGCGGATTAGACACCAAAAAAAAACACTCAACAAATGGCTACAATTTAAGGAATGTGTTTGGTGATGGCATCAGATTCCTAATTGATAGAGAAAGGTCTAGTGGCAAGAAAAGTTGCTTCTAGGAGGTTGTCAAGTGTTTTCGCTCGACGATTCCATTGTTGGGTGGTTGGTTTGGCCCTTGTTCCTGTAACTCGAATCCTAGCCCGGTATATCCCATTTTAATTTTACACCATTGTGAACCTTACGCCTTTTTTACTCTCTGATCGAGGTTCTCGGCATTGAAAAAACTTCGTAAACTAAATCACACGTGTATATGTTGACATTTAAGAGATATACAGTCAAGAAAATCAAGGGTAATGGTGATATATATGTGGATTTGGCCCCAAAAAAAAATCACTCAACAAATGGCTACAATTTAAGGAATGTGTTTAGTGACGGCATCAGATTCCTAATTGATGTAGAAAGGTCTGGTGTCAAGAAAAACTGCTTCTAGTAGGTTGTCAAGTGTTTTCGCTCGATGATTCCATTCTGGGATGGTTGGTTTGGCCCTTATTCCTATAATTCGAATCCCAGCCCGGTATATCCCATTTTAATTTTACACCATTGTGAACCTTACGCCTTTTTTACTCTCTGATTGAGGTTCTCGGCATTGAAAAATCTTCGTAAACTAAATCACACTTGTATATGTTGACATTTAGGAGATATACAGTCAAGAAAATCAAGCGCAGTAGTGATATATATGCGGATTAGACACCAAAAAAAAAACACTCAACAAATGGCTACAATTTAAGGAATGTGTTTGGTGGCAAGAAAAGTTGCTTCTAGGAGGTTGTCAAGTGTTTTCGCTCGACGATTCCATTGTTGGGTGGTTGGTTTGGCCCTTGTTCCTGTAACTCGAATCCTAGCCCGGTATATCCCTTTTTAATTTTACACCTTTGTGAACCTTACGCCTTTTTTACTCTCTGATCAAGGTTCTCGGCATTGAAAAATCTTCGTAAACGAAATCACACGTGTATATGTTGACATTTAAGAGATATACAGTCAAGAAAATCAAGGGCAATAGTGATATATATGCGGATTAGACACCAAAAAAAACACTCAACAAATGGCTACAATTTAAGGAATGTGTTTAGTGACGGCATCAAATTCCTAATTGATGGAGAAAAGTCTGGTGGCAAGAAAAGCTGCTTCGAGAAGGTTGTCAAGTGTTTTCGCTCGACGATTCCATTCTTGGGTGGTTGGTTTGGCCCTAGTTCCTGTAACTCGAATCCTAGCCCGGTATATCCCGTTTTACTTTTACACCATTGTTAACCTTACGCCTTTTTTACTCTCTGATCAAGATTCTCGGCATTGAAAAGTCTTCGTAAACTAAATCACACGTGTATATGTTGATATTTAAGAGATATACAGTCAAGAAAATCAAGGGCAATGACGATATCGGATTAGACCCCAAAAAAAATCACTCAACAAATGGCTACAATTTAAGGAATGTGTTTAGTGACGGCATCAGATTCCTAATTGATGGAGAAAGGTCTGGTGGCAAGAAAACCTGCTTCGAGGAGGTTGTCAAGTGTTTTCGATCGATGATTCCATTCTTGGGTGGTTGGTTTGGCCCTTGTTCCAGTAACTCGAATCCTTGCCCGGTATATCCCCTTTTAATTTTACACCATTGTGAACCTTACGCATTTTTTACTCTTTGATCGAGGTTCTCGGCATTAAAAATCTTCGTAAACTAAATCACACGTCTCTATGTTGACATTTAAGAGATATACAGTCAAAAAAATCGAGGGCAATGGTGATATATATGCGGATTAGACACCAAAAAAAAAACACTCAACAAATGGCTACAATTTAAGGAATGTGTTTAGTGACGGCATCAGATTTCTAATTGATGGAGAAAGGTCTGGTGGAAAGAAAAGCTGCTTCTATGAGGTTGTCAAGTGTTTTCGTTCGATCATTCCATTCTTGGGTGGTTGGTTTGGCCCTTGTTCCTGTAACTCGAATCCTAGCCCGGTATATCACATTTTAATTTTACACCATTGTGAACCTTACGCATTTTTTACTCTCTGATCGAGGTTCTCGGCATTAAAAATCTTCGTAAACTAAATCACACGTGTATATGTTGACATTTAAGAGATATACAGTCAAGAAAATCAAGGGCAATGGTGATATATATGCGGATTAGACACCAAAAAAAACCCTCAACAAATGGCTACAATTTAAGGAATGTGTTTAGTGACGGCATCAGATTCCTAATTGATGGAGAAAGGTCTGGTGTCAAGAAAAGCTGCTTCTAGGAGGTTGTCAAGTGTTTTCGCTCGATGATTCCAGTCTTGGGTGGTTGGTTTGGCCCTTGTTCCTGTAACTCGAATCCTAGCCCGGTATATCCCATTTTAATTTTACACCATTGTGAACCTTACGCCTTTTTTACTCTCTGATCGAGGTTCTCGGCATTGAAAAATCTTCGTAAACTAAATCACACGTGTATATGTGGACATTTAAGAGATATACAGTCAAGAAAATCAAGGGTAATGGTGATATATATGTGGATTAGACCCAAAAAAAAAATCACTCAACAAATGGCTACAATTTAAGGAATGTGTTTAGTGACGGCATCAGATTCCTAATTGATGGAGAAATGTCTGGTGTCAAGAAAAGCTGCTTCTAGGAGGTTGTCAAGTGTTTTCGCTCGATGATTCCATTCTTGGATGGTTGGTTTGGCCCTTGTTCCTATAACTCGAATCCCAGCCCGGTATTTCCCATTTTAATTTTACACCATTGAGAACCTTACGCCTTTTTTACTCTCTGATTGAGGTTCTCGGCATTGAAAAATCTTCGTAAACTAAATCACACTTGTATATGTTGACATTTAAGAGATATATAGTCAAGAAAATCAAGGGCAATGGTGATATATATGCGGATTAGACACCAAAAAAAACACTCAACAAATGGCTACAATTTAAGGAATGTGATTGGTGATGGCATCAGATTCCTAATTTATAGAGAAAGGTCTGGTGGCAAGAAAAGCTGTTTCTAGGAGGTTGTCAAGTGTTTTCGCTCGACGATTCCATTGTTGGGTGGTTGGTTTGGCCCTTGTTCCTGTAACTCGAATCCTAGCCTCGTATATCCCTTTTTAATTTTACACCTTTGTGAACCTTACGCCTTTTTTACTCTCTGATCAAGGTTCTCAGCATTGAAAAATCTTCGTAAACGAAATCACACGTGTATATGTTGACATTTAAGAGGTATAGAGTCAAGAAAATCAAGGGCAATGGTGATATATATGCGGATTAGACACAAAAAAAAAAACACTCAACAAATGGCTACAATTTAAGGAATGTGTTTATTGACGGCATC
Organism: Helianthus tuberosus; assembly: GCA_030545235.1. Classification (NCBI taxonomy): domain Eukaryota; kingdom Viridiplantae; phylum Streptophyta; class Magnoliopsida; order Asterales; family Asteraceae; genus Helianthus; species Helianthus tuberosus. The sequence continues at coordinate 27,281,633 of CM060440.1, forward strand.
AGATCCCTAATTGATGGAGAAGAGTCTGGTGGTAAGAAAAGCTGCTTCTAGAAGGTTGTCAAGTGTTTTCGCTCGACGATTCCAATCTTGGGTGGTTGGTTTGGCCCTAGTTCCTGTAACTCGAATCCTATCCCGGTATATCCCATTTTAATTTTACACCATTGTTAACCTTACGCCTTTTTTACTCTCTGATCGAGATTCTCGGCATTGAAAAATCTTCGTAAACTAAATCACACGTGTATATGTTGATATTTAAGAGATATACAGTCAAGAAAATCAAGGGCAATGGTGATATCGGATTAGACCCCAAAAAAAAATCACTCAACAAATGGCTACAATTTAAGGAATGTGTTTGGTGACGGCATCAGATTCATAATTGATGGAGAAAGGTCTGGTGGCAAGAAAAGCTGCTTCTAGGAGGTTGTCAAGTGTTTTCGCTCGATGATTCAATTCTTGGGTGGTTGGTTTGGCCCTTGTTCCTGTAACTCGAATCCTAGCCCGGTATATCCCATTTTAATTTTACACCATTGTGAACTTATGCATTTTTTACTCTCTGATCGAGGTTCTCGGCATTAAAAATCTTCGTAAACTAAATCACACGTGTATATGTTGACATTTAAGAGATATACAGTCAAGAAAATCAAGGATAATGGTGATATATATGCGGATTAGACACCAAAAAAAAACACTCAACAAAAGGCTACAATTTAAGGAATGTGTTTAGTAACGGCATCAGATTCCTATTTGATGGAGAAAGGTCTGGTGTCAAGAAAAGCTGCTTCTAGGAGGTTGTCAAGTGTTTTCGCTCGATGATTCCATTCTTGGGTGGTTGGTTTGCCCCTTGTTCCTGTAACTCGAATCCTAGCCCGGTATATCCCATTTTAATTTTACACCACTGTGAACCTTACGCCTTTTTTACTCTCTGATCGAGGTTCTCGGCATTGAAAAATCTTCGTAAACTAAATCACACGTGTATTTGTTGACATTTAAGAGATATACAGTCAAGAAAATTAAGGGTAATGGTGATATATATGCGGATTAGATCCCAAAAAAAATCACTCAACAAATGGCTACAATTTAAGGAATGTGTTTAGTAACGGCATCAGATTCCTAATTGATGGAGAAGGGTCTGGTGTCAAGAAAAGCTGCTTCTAGGAGGTTGTCAAGTGTTTTCGCTCGATGATTCCATTCTTGGATGGTTGGTTTGGCCCTTGTTCCTATAACTCGAATACCAGCCCGGTATATCCCATTCTAATTTTACACCATTGTGAACCTTACGCCTTTTTTACTCTATGATTGAGGTTCTCGGAATTGAAAAATCTTCGTAAACTAAATCACACTTTTATATGTTGACATTTAGGAGATATAGAGTCAAGAAAATCAAGGGCAATGGTGATATATATGCGTATTAGACTCCAAAAAAAACACTCTACAAATGGCTACAATTTAAGGAATGTGTTTGGTGACGGCATCAGATTCCTAATTGATAGAGAAAGGTCTGGTGGCAAGAAAAGCTGCTTCTAGGAGGTTGTCAAGTGTTTTCGCTCGACGATTCCATTGTTGGGTGGTTGGTTTGGCCCTTGTTCCTGTAACTCGAATCCTAGCCCGGTATATCCCTTTTTAATTTTACACCTTTGTGAACCTTACACCTTTTTTACTCTCTGATCAAGGTTCTCGGCATTGAAAAATATCCGTAAACGAAATCACACGCGTATATGTTGACATTTAAGAGATATACAGTCAAGAAAATCAAGGGCAATGGTGATATATATGCGGATTAGACACCAAAAAAAAAAAAAAACACTCAACAAATGGCTACAATTTAAGGAATGTGTTTAGTGACGGCATCAGATTCCTAATTGATGGAGAAAGGTCTGGTGGCAAGAAAAGCTGCTTCTAGAAGGTTGTCAAGTGTTTTCGCTCGACGATTCCATTCTTGGGTGGTTGGTTTGGCCCTAGTTCCTGTAACTCGAATCCTAGCCCGGTATATCCCATTTTAATTTTACACCATTGTTAACCTTACGCCTTTTTTACTCTCTGATTGAGGTTCTCGGCATTGAAAAATCTTCGTAAACTAAATCAAACTTGTATATGTTGACATTTAGGAGATATACAGTGAAGAAAATCAAGGGCAATGGTGATATATATGCGGATTAGACACCAAAATAAAACACTCAACAAATGGCTACAATTTAAGGAATGTGTTTGGTGACGGCATCAGATTCCTAATTGATGGAGAAAGGTCTGGTGGCAAGAAAAGCTGCTTCTAGGAGGTTGTCAAGTGTTTTCGATCGATGATTCCATTCTTGGGTGGTTGGTTTGGCCCTTGTTCCAGTAACTCGAATCCTTGCCCGGTATATCCCATTTTAATTTTACACCATTGTGAACCTTACGCATTTTTTACTCTCTGATCGAGGTTCTCGGCATTAAAAATCTTCGTAAACTAAATCACACGTGTCTATGTTGACATTTAAGAGATATACAGTCAAGAAAATCGAGGGCAATGGGGATATATATGCGGATTAGACACCAAAAAAAAAAAACACTCAACAAATGGCTACAATTTAAGGAATGTGTTTAGTGACGGCATCAGATTTCTAATTGATGGAGAAAGGTCTGGTGGAAAGAAAAGCTGCTTCTATGAGGTTGTCAAGTGATTTCGCTCGATGATTCCATTCTTGGGTGGTTGGTTTGGCCCTTGTTCCTGTAACTCGAATCCTAGCCCGGTATATCCCATTTTAATTTTACACCATTGTGAACCTTACGCATTTTTTACTCTCTGATCGAGGTTCTCGGCATTAAAAATCTTCGTAAACTAAATCACACGTGTATATGTTGACATTTAAGAGATATACAGTCAAGAAAATCAAGGGCAATAGTGATATATATGCGGATTAGACACCAAAAAAACACTCAACAAATGGCTACAATTTAAGGAATGTGTTTAGTGACGGCATCAGATTCCAAATTGATGGAGACAGGTCTGGTGTCAAGAAAAGCTGCTTCTAGGAGGTTGTCAAGTGTTTTCGCTCGATGATTCCATTCTTGGGTGGTTGGTTTGGCCCTTGTTCTTGTAACTCGAATCCTAGCCCGGTATATCCCATTTTAATTTTACACCATTGTGAACCTTACGCCTTTTTTACTCTCTGATCGAGGTTCTCGGCATTGAAAAATCTTCGTAAACTAAATCACACTTGTATATGTTGACATTTAAGAGATATACAGTTAAGAAAATCAAGCGTAATGGTGATATATATGTGGATTAGACCCCAAAAAAAAATCACTCAACAAATGGCTACAATTAAAGGAATGTGTTTAGTGACGGCATCAGATTCCTAATTGATGGAGAAATGTCTGGTGTCAAGAAAAGCTGCTTCTAGGAGGTTGTCAAGTGTTTTCGCTCGATGATTCCATTCTTGGATGGTTGGTTTGGCCCTTGTTCCTATAACTCGAATCCCAGCCCGGTATATCCCATTTTAATTTTACACCATTGTGAACCTTACGCCTTTTTTACTCTCTGATTGAGGTTCTCGGCATTGAAAAATCTTCGTAAACTAAATCACACTTGTATATGTTGACATTTAGGAGATATACAGTCAAGAAAATCAAGGGCAATGGTGATATATATGCGGATTAGACACCAAAAAAAACACTCAACAAATGGCTACAATTTAAGGAATGTGATTGGTGATGGCATCAGATTCCTAATTTATAGAGAAAGGTCTGGTGGCAAGAAAAGCTGCTTCTAGGAGGTTGTCAAGTGTTTTCGCTCGACGATTCCATTGTTGGGTGGTTGGTTTGGCGCTTGTTCCTGTAACTCGAATCCTATCCCGGTATATCCCTTTTTAATTTTACACCATTGTGAACCTTACGCCTTTTTTACTCTCTGATCAAGGTTCTCAGCATTGAAAAATCTTCGTAAACGAAATCACACGTGTATATGTTGACATTTAGGAGGTATACAGTCAAGAAAATCAAGGGCAATGGTGATATATACGCGGATTAGACACCAAAAAAAACACTCAACAAATGGCTACAATTTAAGGAATGTGTTTAGTGACGGCATCAGATTCCTAATTGATGGAGAAGAGTCTGGTGGCAAGAAAAGCTGCTTCTAGAAGGTTGTCAAGTGTTTTCGCTCGACGATTCCATCCTTGGGTGGTTGGTTTGGCCCTAGTTCCTGTAACTCGAATCTTAGCCCGGTATATCCCATTTTAATTTTACACCATTGTTAACCTTACGCCTTTTTTACTCTCTGATCGAGATTCTCGGCATTGAAAAATCTTCGTAAACTAAATCACACGTGTATATGTTGATATTTAAGAGATATACAGTCAAGAAAATCAAGGGCAATGGTGATATCGGATTAGACCCCAAAAAAAATCACTGAACAAATGGCTACAATTTAAGGAATGTGTTTAGTGACGGCATCAGATTCCTAATTGATGAAGAAAGGTCTGGTGTCAAGAAAAGCTGCTTCTAGGAGGTTGTCAAGTGTTTTCACTCGATGATTCCATTCTTGGATGGTTGGTTTGGCCCTTGTTCCTATAACTCGAATCCTAGCCCGGTATATCCCGTTTTAATTTTGCACCATTGTGAACCTTACGCCTTTTTTACTATCTGATCGAGGTTCTCGGCATTAAAAAATCTTCGTAAACTAAATCACACGTGTATTTGTTGACATTTAAGAGATATACAGTCAAGAAAATCAAGGATAATGGTGATATATATGCGGATTAGACACCAAAAAAAAAAAACACTCAACAAAAGGCTACAATTTAAGGAATGTGTTTAGTAACGGCATCAGATTCCTATTTGATGGAGAAAGGTATGTTGTCAAGAAAAGCTGCTTCTAGGATGTTGTCAAGTGTTTTCGCTCGATGATTCCATTCTTGGGTGGTTGGTTTGGCCCTTGTTCCTGTAACTCGAATCCTAGCCCGGTATATCCCATTTTAATTTTACACCATTGTGAACCTTACGCCTTTTTTACTCTCTGATCGAGGTTCTCAGCATTAAAAAATCTTCGTAAACTAAATCACACGTGTATTTGTTGACATTTAAGAGATATACAGTCAAGAAAATTAAGATGGTGATATATATGCGGATTAGATCCCAAAAAAACCACTCAACAAATGGCTACAATTTAAGGAATAGGTTTAGTGACGGCATCAGATTCCTAATTGATGGAGAAAGGTCTGGTGTCAAGAAAAGCTGCTTCTAGGAGGATGTCAAGTGTTTTCGCTCGATGATTCCATTCTTGGATGGTTGGTTTGTCCCTTGTTCCTATAACTCGAATCCCAGCCCGGTATATCCCATTTTAATTTTACACCATTGTGAACCTTACGCCTTTTTTACTCTATGATTGAGGTTCTCGGCATTGAAAAATCTTCGTAAACTAAATCACACGTGTATATGTTGATATTTAAGAGATATACAGTCAAGAAAATCAAGGGCAATGGTGATATCGGATTAGACCCCAAAAAAAATCACTGAACAAATGGCTACAATTTAATGAATGTGTTTGGTGACGGCATCAGATTCCTAATTGATGGAGAAAGGTCTGGTCACAAGAAAAGCTGCTTCTAGGAGGTTGTCAAGTGTTTTCGCTCGACGATTCCATTGTTGGGTGGTTGGTTTGGCCCTTGTTCCTGTAACTCGAATCCTACCCCGGTATATCCCATTTTAATTTTACACCATTGTGAACCTTACGCCTTTTTTACTCCCCGATCGAGGTTCTCGGCTTTGAAAAATCTTCGTAAGCTAAATCACACGTGTATATGTTGACACTTAAGAGATATACAGTCAAGAAAATCAAGGGCAATGGTGATATATATGCGGATTAGACACCAAAAAAAAACACTCAACAAATAGCTACAATTTAAGGAATGTGTTTAGTGAATGCATCAGATTCCTAATTGATGGAGAAAGGTCTGGTGGCAAGAAAAGCTGCTTCTAGGAGGTTGTCAAGTGTTTTCGCTCAACGATTCCATTGTTGGGTGGTTGGTTTGGCCCTTGTTCCTGTAACTCTCGAATCCTAGCCCGGTATATCCAATTTTAATTTTACACCATTGTGAACCTTACGCCTTTTTACTCTCTGATCGAGGTTCTCGGCATTGAAAAATCTTCGTAAACTAAATCACACGTGTATATATTGACATTTAAGAGATATACAGTCAAGAAAATCAAGGGTAATGGTGATATATATGCGGATTAGACACAAAAAAAAACACTCAACAAATGGCTACAATTTAAGGAATGTGTTTAGTGACGGCAGCAGGTTCCTAATTGATGGAGAAAGGTCTGGTGTCAAGAAAAGCTGCTTCTAGGAGGTTGTCAAGTGTTTTCGCTCGATGATTCCATTCTTGGGTGGTTGGTTTGGCCCTTGTTCCTGTAACTCGAATCCTAGCCCGGTATATCCCATTGTAATTTTACACCATTGTGAACCTTACGCCTTTTTTACTCTCTGATCGAGGTTCTCGGCATTGAAAAATCTTCGTAAACTAAATCACACGTGTATATGTTGACATTTAAGAGATATACAGTCGAGAAAATTAAGGGTAATGGTGATATATATTCGGATTAGACTCCAAAAAAAATCACTCAACAAATGGCTACAATTTAAGGAATGTGTTTAGTGACGACAACATATTCCTAATTGATAGAGAAAGGTCTGGTGCCAAGAAAAGCTGCTTCTAGGAGGTTGTCAAGTGTTTTCGCTCGACGATTCCATTGTTGGGTGGTTGGTTTGGCCCTTGTTCCTATAACTTGAATCCTAGCCCGGTATATCCCATTTTAATTTTACACCATTGTGAACCTTACGCCTTTTCTACTCTCTGATCGAGGTTCTCGGCATTGAAAAATCTTTGAAAACTAAATCACACGTGTATATGTTGACATTTAAGAGATATGCAGTCAAGAAAATCAAGGGCAATGGTGATATATATGTGGATTAGGCACCAAAAAAAAACACTCAACAAATGGCTACAATTTAAGGAATGTGTTTAGTGACGGCATCAGATTCCTAATTGATGGAGAGAGGTCTGGTGGAAAGAAAAGTTGCTTCTAGGAGGTTGTCAAGTGTTTTCGCTCAACGATTCCATTCTTGGGTGTTTGGTTTGGCCCTTGTTCCTGTAACTCGAATCCTATCCAGGTATATCCCATTTTAATTTTACACCATTGTGAACCTTACGCCTTTTTACTCTCTGATCGAGGTTCTCGGCATTGAAAAATCTTCGTAAACTAAATCACACGTGTATATATTGACATTTAAGACATATATACAGTCAAGAAAATCAAGGGTAATGGTGATATATATGTGGATTAGACACAAAAAAAAACACTCAACAAATGGCAACAGTTTAAGGAATGTGTTTAGTGACGGCACCAGATTCCTAATTGATGGAGAAAGGTCTGGTGGCAAGAAAAGCTGCTTCTAGGAGGTTGTCAAGTGTTTTCGCTCGACGATTCCATTCTTGGGTTGTTGGTTTCGCCCTTGTTCTTGTAACTCGAATCCTAGCCCGGTATATCCCATTTTAATTTTACACCATTGTGAACCTTACGCCGTTTTTACTCTCTGATCGAGGTTCTCGGCATTGAAAAATCTTTGTAAACTAAATCAAACGTGTATATGTTGACATTTAAGAGATATACAGTTAAGAAAATCAAGGGCAATGGTGATATATATGCGGATTAGACAACAAAAAAACACCCAACAAATGGCTACAATTTAAGGAATGTGTTTAGTGACGGCATCAGGTTCCTAATTGATGGAGAAAGGTCTGGTGGCAAAAAAAGCTGCTTCTAGGAGGTTGTCAAGTGTTTTCGCTCGACGATTCCATTCTTGGGTGGTTGGTTTGGCCCTTGTTCCTGTAACTCAAATCCTAGCCCGGTATATCCCATTTTAATTTTACACCATTGTGAACCTTACGCCTTTTTTACTCTCTGATCGATGTTCTCGGCATTGAAAAATCTTCGTAAACTAAATCATACGTGTATATGTTGACATTTAAGAGATATACAGTCGAGAAAATCAAGGGTAATGGTGATATATATGCGGATTAGGCACCAAAAAAAAACACTCAACAAATGGCTACAATTTAAGGAATGTGTTTAGTGACGGCATCAGATTCCAAATTGATGGAGAGAGGTCTAGTGGAAAGAAAAGCTGCTTCTAGGAGGTTGTCATGTGTTTTCGCTCGATGATTCCATTCTTGGGTGGTTGGTTTGGCCCTTGTTCCTGTAACTCGAATCCTATCCCGGTATATCCCATTTTAATTTTACACCATTGTGAACCTTACGCCTTTTTACTCTCTGGTCGAGGTTCTCGGCATTGAAAAATCTTCGTAAACTAAATCACACGTGTATATATTGACATTTAAGAGATATACAGTCAAGAAAATCAAGGGTAATGGTGATATATATGTGGATTAGACACAAAAAAAAAACACTCAACAAATGGCAACAGTTTAAGGAATGTGTTTAGTGACGGCATCAGATTCCTAATTGATGGAGAAAGGTCTCATGGCAAGAAAAGCTGCTTCTAGGAGGTTGTCAAGTGTTTTCGCTCGACGATTCCATTCTTGGGTTGTTGGTTTCGCCCTTGTTCTTGTAACTCGAATCCTAGCCCGGTATATCCCATTTTAATTTTACACCATTGTCAACCTTACGCCGTTTTCACTCTCTGATCGAGGTTCTCGGCATTGAAAAATCTTTGTAAACTAAATCACACGTGTATATGTTGACATTTAAGAGATATGCAGTCAAGAAAATGAAGGGCAATGGTGATATATATGCGGATTAGGCACCAAAAAAAAACACTCAACAAATGGCTACAATTTAAGGAATGTGTTTAGTGACGGCATCAGATTCCTAATTGATGGAGAGAGGTCTGGTGGAAAGAAAAGTTGCTTCTAGGAGGTTGTCAAGTGTTTTCGCTTCAAGTGTTTTCGCTCAACGATTCCATTCTTTGGTGGTTGGTTTGGCCCTTGTTCCTGTAACTCGAATCCTATCCAGGTATATCCCATTTTAATTTTACACCATTGTGAACCTTACGCCTTTTTAATCTCTGATCGAGGTTCTCGGCATTGAAAAATCTTCGTAAACTAAATCACACGGGTATATGTTGACATTTAAGAGATATACAGTTAAGAAAATCAAGGGCAATGGTGATATATATGCGGATTAGACACCAAAAAAAACACTCAACAAATGGATACAATTTAAGGAACGTGTTTAGTGACGGCATCAGGTTCCTAATTGATGGAGAAAGGTCTGGTGGCAAAAAAAAGCTGTTTCTAGGAGGTTGTCAAGTGTTTTCGCTCGACGATTCCATTCTTGTGTGGTTGGTTTGTCCCTTATTCCTGTAACTCGAATCCTAGCCCGGTATATCCCATTTTAATTTTACACCATTGTGAACCTTACGCCTTTTTTACTCTCTGATCGAGGTTCTCGGCATTGAAAAATCTTCGTAAACTAAATCACACGTGTATAAGTTGACATTTAAGAGATATACAGTCAAGAAAATTAAGGGCAATGGTGATATATATGCGGATTAGGCACAAAAAAAAACACTCAACAAATGGCTACAATTTAAGGAATGTGTTTAGTGACGGCATCCGATTTCTAATTGATGGAGAGAGGTATGGTGGCAAGAAAAGCTGCTTCTAGGAGGTTGTCAAGTGTTTTCGCTCGACGATTCCATTCTTGGGTTGTTGGTTTCTCCCTTGTTCTTGTAACTCGAATCCTAGCCCGGTATATCCCATTTTAATTTTACACCATTGTGAACCTTACGCCGTTTTTACTCTCTGATCGAGGTTCTCGGCATTGAAAAATCTTTGTAAACTAAATCAAACGTGTATATGTTAACATTTAAGAGATATATAGTTAAGAAAATCAAGGGCAATTGTGATATATATGCGGATTAGACACCAAAAAAAACACTCAACAAATGGCATCAATTTAAGGAATGTGTTTAGTGACGGCATCAGATTCCTAATTGATGGAGAAAGGTCTGGTGGCAAGAAAAGCTGCTTCAAGAAGGTTGTCAAGTGTTTTTGCTCGACGATTCCATTCTTGGGTGGTTGGTTTGGCCCTTGTTCCTGTAACTCGAATCCTAGCCCGGTATATCCCATTTTAATTTGACACCATTGTTAACCTTACCCCTTTTTTACTCTCTGATCGAAGTTCTCGGCATTGAAAAATCTTCGTAAACTAAATCACACGTGTATATGTTGACATTTAAGAGATATACAGTCAAGAAAACCAAGGGGGCAATGGTGATATATATGCGGATTAGACCAAAAAAATCACTCAACAAATGGCTACAATTTAAGGAATGTGTTTAGTGACGGCATCAGATTCCTAATTGATTGAGAAAGGTCTGGTGTCAAGAAAAGCTGCTTCTAGGAGGTTGTCAAGTGTTTTGCGCTCGATGATTCCATTCTTGGATGGTTGGTTTGGCCCTTGTTCCTATAATTTGAATCCTAGCCCGGTATATCCAATTTTAATTTTACACCATTGTGAACCTTACGCCTTTTTTACTCTCTGATTGAGGTTCTCGGCATTAAAAAATCTTCGTAAACTAAATCACACTTGTATATGTTGACATTTAGGAGATATACAGTCAAGAAAATCAAGGGCAATGGTGATATATATGCCTATTAGACACCAAAATAAAACACTCAACAAATGGCTACAATTTAAGGAATGTGTTTAGTGACGGCATCAAATTCTTAATTGATGGAGAAAGGTCTGGTGGCAAGGAAAGCTGCTTCTAGGAGGTTGTCAAGTGTGTTCGCTCGACGATTCCATTCTTGGATGGTTGGTTTGGCCCTTGTTCCTGTAACTCGAATCCTAGCCCGGTATATCCCATTTTAATTTTACACCAATGTGAACCTTACGCCTGTTTTACTCCCTGATCGAGGTTCTCGGCTTTGAAAAATCTTCGTAAGCTAAATTACACGTGTATATGTTGACACTTAAGAGATTTACAGTAAAGAAAATCAAGGGCAATGGTGATATATATGCGGATTAGACACCAAAAAAAAAACACTCAACAAATGGCTACAATTTAAGGAATGTGTGTAGTGAATGCATCAGATTCCTAATTGATAGAGAAAGGTCTGGTGGCAAGAAAAGCTGCTTCTAGGAGGTTGTCAAGTGTTTTCGCTCGACGATTCCATTGTTGGGTGGTTGGTTTGGCCCTTGTTCCTGTAACTCTCGAATCCTAGCCCGGTATATCCAATTTTAATTTTACACCATTGTGAACCTTACGCCTTTTTACTCTCTGATCGAGGTTCTCGGCATTGAAAAATCTTCGTAAACTAAATCACACGTGTATATATTGACATTTAAGAGATATACAGACAAGAAAATCAAGGGTAATGGTGATATATATGCGGATTAGACACCAAGAAAAAAAACACTCAACAAATGGTTACAATTTAAGGAATGTGTTTAGTGAATGCATCAGATTCCTAATTGATGGAGAAAGGTCTGGTGGCAAGAAAAGCTGCTTCTAAGAGGTTGTCAAGTGTTTTCGCTCGACGATTCCATTCTTGGGTGGTTGGTTTGGCCCTTGTTCCTGTAACTCTCGAATCCTAGCCCGGTATATCCAATTATAATTTTACACCATTGTGAACCTTACGCTTTTTTACTCTCTGATCGAGGTTCGCGGCATTGAAAAATCTTCGTAAACTAAATCACACGTGTATTTATTGACATTTAAGAGATATACAGTCAAGAAAATCAAGGGTAATGGTGATATATATGCGGATTAGACACCAAAAAAAAACACTCAACAAATGGCTACAATTTAAGGAATGTGTTTAGTGACGGCATCAGATTCCTAATTGATGGAGAAAGGTCTGGTGGCAAGAAAAGCTGCTTCTAGGTGGATGTCAGGTGTTTTCGCTCGACGATTCCATTCTTGGGTTGTTGGTTTCGCCCTTGTTCTTGTAACTCGAATCCTACCCCGGTATATCCCATTTTAATTTTACACCATTGTGAACCTTACGCCGTTTTTACTCTCTGATCGAGGTTCTCGGCATTGAAAAATCTTTGTAACCTAAATCAAACGTGTATATGTTGACGTTTAAGAGATATACAGTTAAGAAAATCAAGGGCAATGGTGATATATATGCGGATTAGACACAAAAAAAACACTCAACAAATGGCTAAAATTTAAGGAATGTGCTTAGTGACGGCATCAGGTTCCTAATTGATGGGGAAATGTCTGGTGGTAAAAAAAGCTGCTTCTAGGAGGTTGTTAAGTGTTTTCGCTCGATGATTCCATTCTTGGGCGGTTGGTTTGGCCCTTGTTCCGGTAACTCGAATCCTAGCCTGGTATATCCCATTTTAATTTTACACCATTGTGAACCTTACGCCTTTTTACTCTCTGATCGAGGTTCTCGGCATTGAAAAATCTTCGTAAACTAAATCACACGTGTATATGTTGACATTTACGAGATATACAGTCAAGAAAATCAAGGGTAATATGATATATATGCGGATTAGGCACCAAAAAAAACACTCAACAAATGGCTACAATTTAAGGAATGTGTTTAGTGACGACATCAGATTCCTAATTGATGGAGACAGGTCTGGTGGAAAGAAAAGCTGCTTCTAGGAGGTTGTCAAGTGTTTTCGCTCGACGATTCCATTCTTGGGTGGTTGGTTTGGCCCTTGTTCCTGTAACTCGAATGCTATCCCGGTATATCCCATTTTAATTTTACACCATTGTGAACCTTACGCCTTTTTACTCTCTGATCGAGGTTCTCGGCATTGAAAAATCTTCGTAAACTAAATCACACGTGTATAGATTGACATTTAAGAGATATACAGTCAAGAAAATCAAGGGTAATGGTGATATATATGTGGATTAGACACCAAAAAAAAAAACACTCAACAAATGGCTACAGTTTATGGAATGTGTTTAGTGACGGCATCAGATTCCTAATTGATGGAGAAAGGTCTGGTGGCAAGAAAAGCTGCTTCTAGGAGGTTGTCAAGTGTTTTCGCTTGACGATTCCATTCTTGGGTTGTTGGTTTCGCCCTTGTTCTTGTAACTCGAATCCTAGCCCGGTATATCCCATTTTAATTTTACACCATTGTGAACCTTACGCCGTTTTTACTCTCTGAACGAGGTTCTCGGCATTGAAAAATCTTTTTAAACTAAATCAAACGTGTATATGTTGACATTTAAGAGATATACAGTTAAGAAAATCAAGGGCAATGGTGATATATATGCGGATTAGAGACAAAAAAAAAACACTCAACAAATGGCTACAATTTAAGGAATGTGTTTAGTGACGGCATCAAGTTCCTAATTGATGGAGAAAGGTCTGGTGGCAAAAAAAGCTGCTTTTAGGAGGTTGTCAAGTGTTTTCGCTCGACGATTCCATTCTTGGGTGGTTGGTTTGGCCCCTGTTCCTGTAACTCGAATCCTAGCCCGGTATATCCCATTTTAATTTTACACCATTGTGAACCTTACGCCTTTTTTACTCTCTGATCGAGGTTCTTAGCATTGAAAAATCTTCGTAAACTAAATCACACGTGTATATGTGGACATTTAAAAGATATACAGTCAAGAAAATCAAGGGCAATGGTAATATATATGCAGATTAGGCACCAAAAAAAACACTCAACAAATGGCTACAATTTAAGGAATGTGTTTAGTGACGGCATCAGATTCCTAATTGATGGAGAAAGGTCTGGTGGAAAGAAAAGCTGCTTCTAGAAGGTTGTCAAGTGTTTTCGCTCGACGATTCCATTCTTGGGTGGTTGGTTTGGCCCTTGTTCCTGTAACTCGAATCCTAGCCCGGTATATCCCATTTTAATTTTACACCATTGTGAACCTTACGCCTTTTTTACTCTCTGATCGAGGTTCTCGGCATTGAAAAATCTTTGTAAACTAAATCACACGTGTATATGTTGACATTTAAGAGATATACAGTCAAGAAAATCAAGGGCAATGGTGATATATATGCGGATTAGACACAAAAAAAAAACACTCAACAAATAGCTACAATTTAAGGAATGTGTTTCTTGACGGCATCAGATTCCTAATTGATGGAGAAAGGTCTGGTGGAAAGAAAAGCTGCTTCTAGGAGGTTGTCAAGTGTTTTCTCTCGACGACTCCATTCTTGGGTGGTTGGTTTGGCCCTTGTTCCTGTAAATCGAATCCTAGCCCGGTATATCCCATTTTAATTTTACACCATTGTTAACCTTAAGCCTTTTTTACTCTCTGATCGAGGTTCTCGGCATTGAAAAATCTTCGTAAACTAAATCACACGTGTGTGTGTTGACATTTAAGAGATATACAGTCAAGAAAATCAAGGGCAATGGTGATATATATGCGGATTAGACACCAAAAAAAACACTCAACAAAAGGCTACAATTTAAGAAATGTGTTTAGTGACGGCATCAGATTCCTAATTGATGGAGAAAGGACTGGTGGCAAGAAAAGCTGCTTCTAGGAGGTTGTCAAGTGTCTTCGCTCGACGATTCCATTCTTGGGTGGTTGGTTTCGCCCTTGTTCTTGTAACTCGAATCCTAGCCCGGTATATCCCATTTTAATTTTACACCATTGTGAACCTTACGCCATTTTTACTCTCTGATCGAGGTTCTCAGCATTGAAAAATCTTTGTAAACTAAATCACACGTGTATACGTTGACATTTAAGAGATATACAGTCAAGAAAATCAAGGGCAATGGTGATATATATGCAGATTAGACACCAAAAAAACACTCAACAAATGGCTACAATTTAAGGAATGTGTTTAGTGACGGCATCAGGTTCCTAATTGACGGAGAAAGGTCTAGTGGCAAAAAAAGCTGCTTCTAGGAGGTTGTCAAGTGTTTTCGCTCAACGATTCCATTCTTGGGTGGTTGGTTTGGCCCTTGTTCTAGTAACTCGAATCCTAGCCCGGTATATCCCATTTTAATTTTACACCATTGTGAACATCACACGTTTTTTTACTCTCTGATCCAGGTTCTCGACATTGAAAATTCTTCGTAAACTAAATTAGACGTGTATATATTGACATTTAAGAGATATACAGTCAAGAAAATCAATGGCAATGGAAATATATATGCGGATTAGACACCAAAAAAAAAAACACTCAACAAATGGCTACAATTTAAGGAATGTGTTTAGTGATGGCATCAGATTCCTAATTGATGGAGAAAGGTTTGGTGGCAAGAAAAGCTGCTTCTAGGAGGTTGTCACGTGTTTTCGCTCGACGATTCCATTCTTGGGTGGTTGGTTTGGCCCTTGTTCCTGTAACTCGAATCATAGCCAGGTATATCCCATTTTAACTTTACACAATTGTGAACCTTACGCCTCTTTTACACTCTGATCGAGGTTCTCGGCATTGAAAAATCTTCGTAAACTAAATCACACGTGTATATGTTGACATTTAAGAGATATACAGTCAAGAAAATCAAGGGCAATGGTGATATATATGCGGATTAGACACAAAAAAAAACACTCAACAAATGGCTACAATTTAAGGAATGTGTTTAGTGACGGCATCAGGTTCCTAATTGATGGAGAAAGGTCTAGTGGCAAAAAAAGATGCTTCTAGGAGGTTGTCAAGTGTTTTCGCTCGACGATTCCATTCTTGGGTGGTTGGTTTGGCCCTTTGTTCCTGTAACTCGAATCTTAGCCCGGTATATCCCATTTTAATTTTATACCATTGTGAACCTCACGCATTTTTTACTCTCTGATCCAGGTTCTCGGCATTGAAAAATCTTCGTAAACTAAATCACACATGTATATGTTGACATTTAAGAGATATACAGTCAAGAAAATCAACGGCAATGGTGATATATATGAGGATTAGACACCAAAAATAAAAAAAACTCAACAAATGGCTACAATTTAAGGAATGTGTTTAGTGACGGCATCAGATTCCTAATTGATGGAGAATGGTCTGGTGGCAAGAAAAGCTGCTTCTAGGAGGTTGTCAAGTGTTTTCGCTCGACGATTCTATTCTTAGGTGGTTGGTTTGGCCCTTGTTCCTGTAACTCGAATCATAGGCAGGTATATCCCATTTTAATTTTACACAATTGTGAACCTTACGCCCCTTTTATTCTCAGATGGAGGTTCTCGGCATTGAAAAATCTTCGTAAACTAAATCACACGTGTATATGTTGACATTTAAGAGATATACAGTCAAGAAAATCAAGGGCAATGGTGATATATAAGCGGATTAGACACCAAAAAAAACACTTAACAAATGGCTACAATTTAAGGAATGGGTTTAGTGACGGCATCAGATTCCTAATTGATGGAGAAAGGTCTGGTGGCAAGAAAAGCTGCTTCTAGCAGGTTGTCAAGTGTTTTCGCTTGACGATTCCATTCTTGGGTGGTTGGTTTGGCCCTTGTTCCTGTAACTCGAATCCTAGACGGGTATATCCCATTTTAATTTTACATAATTGTGAACCTTACGCCTTTTTTACTCTCTGATCGAGGTTCTCGGTATTGAAAAATCTTCGTAAACTAAATCACACGAGTATATGTTGACATTTAAGAGATATACAGTCAAGAAAATCAAGGGCAATGGTGATATATATGCGGATTAGACACAAAAAAAAAACACTCAACAAATAGCTACAATTTAAGGAATGTGTTTCTTGACGGCATCAGATTCCTAATTGATGGAGAAAGGTCTAGTGGCAAAAAAAGCTGCTTCTAGGAGGTTGTCAAGTGTTTTCTCTCGACGACTCCATTCTTGGGTGGTTGGTTTGGCCCTTGTTCCTGTAAATCGAATCCTAGCCCGGTATATCCCATTTTAATTTTACACCATTGTTAACCTTAAGTCTTTTTTACTCTCTGATCGAGGTTCTCGGCATTGAAAAATCTTCGTAAACTGAATCACACGTGTATATGTTGACATTTAAGAGATATACAGTCAAGAAAATCAAGGGCAATGGTGATATATATGCGGATTAGACACCAAAAAAAAACACTCAACAAAAGGCTACAATCTAAGGAATGTGTTTAGTGACGGCATCAGATTCCTAATTGATGGAGAAAGGTCTGGTGGCAAGAAAAGCTGCTTCTTGGAGGTTGTCAAGTGTTTTCGCTCGACGATTCCATTCTTGGGTGGTTGGTTTGGCCCTTGTTCCTGTAACTCGAATACTAGCCCGGTATATCCTATTTTAATTTTACACCATTGTGAACTTTACGCCTTTTTACTCTCTGATCGAGGTTCTCGGCATTGAAAAATCTTCGTAAACTAAATCACATGTGTATATGTTGACATTTAAGAGATATACAGTTAAGAAAATCAAGGGCAATGGTGATATATATGCGGATTAGACACAAAAAAAAAACACTCAACAAATGGCTACAATTTAAGGAATGTGTTTAGTGACGGCATCAGATTCCAAATTGATGGAGAGAGGTCTGGTGGCAAGAAAAGCTGCTTCTAGGAGGTTGTCAAGTGTTTTCGCTCGACGATTCCATTCTTGGGTGGTTGGTTTGGCCCTTGTTCTTCTAACTCGAATCCTAGCCCGGTATATCTCATTTTAATTTTACACAATTGTGAACCTTACACCTTTTTTACTCTCTGATCGAGGTTCTCGGCATTGAAAAATCTTCGTAAACTAAATCACACGTGTATATGTTGACATTTAAGAGATATACAGTCAAGAAAATCAAGGGCAATGGTGATATATATGCGGATTAGACACCAAAAAAAATACTCAACAAATGGCTACAATTTAAGAAATATGTTTAGTGACGGCATCAGTTTCCTAATTGATGGAGAAAGGTCTGGTGGCAAGAAAAGCTGCTTCTAGGAGGTTGTCAAGTGTCTTCGCTCGACGATTCCATTCTTGGGTGGTTGGTTTCGCCCTTGTTCTTGTAACTCGAATCCTAGCCCGGTATATCCCCTTTTAATTTTACACCATTGTGAACCTTACGCCGTTTTTACTCTCTGATCGAGGTTCTCAGCGTTGAAAAATCTTCGTAAACTAAATCACACGTGTATACGTTGACATTTAAGAGATATACAGTCAAGAAAATCAAAGGCAATGGTGATATATATGCAGATTAGACACCAAAAAAACACTCAACAAATGGCTACAATTTAAGGAATGTGTTTAGTGACGGCATCAGGTTCCTAATTGACGGAGAAAGGTCTAGTGGCAAAAAAAGCTGCTTCTAGGAGGTTGTCAAGTGTTTTCGCTCAATGATTCCATTCTTGGGTGGTTGGTTTGGCCCTTGTTCCAGTAACTCGAATCCTAGCCCGGTATATCCCATTTTAATTTTACACCATTCTGAACATCACACGTTTTTTACTCTCTGATCCAGGTTCTCGACATTGAAAAATCTTCGTAAACTAAATTACACGTGTATATATTGACATTTAAGAGATATACAGTCAAGAAAATCAATGGCAATGGTGATATATATGCGGATTAGACACCAAAAAAAAACACTCAACAAATGGCTACAATTTAAGGAATGTGTTTAGTGACGGCATCAGATTCCTAATTGATGGAGAAAGGTTTGGTGGCAAGAAAAGCTGCTTCTAGGAGGTTGTCAAGTGTTTTCGCTCAACGATTCCATTCTTGGGTGGTTGGTTTGGCCCTTGTTCCTGTACCTCGAATCATAGCCAGGTATATCCCATTTTAACTTTACACAATTTTGAACCTTACGCCTCTTTTACTCTCTGATCGAGGTTCTCGGCATTGAAAAATCTTCGTAAACTAAATCACACGTGTATATGTTGACATTTAAGAGATATACAGTCAAGAAAATGAAGGGCAATGGTGATATATATGCGGATTAGACAAAAAAAAAAAAAACACTCAACAAATGGCTACAATTTAAGGAATGTGTTTAGTGACGGCATCAGGTTCCTAATTGATGAAGAAAGGTCTAGTGGCAAAAAAAGCTGCTTCTAGGAGGTTGTCAAGTGTTTTCGCTCGACGATTCCATTCTTGGGTGGTTGGTTTGGCCTTTGTTCCTGTAACTCGAATCTTTGCCCGGTATATCCCATTTTAATTTTACGCCATTGTGAACCTCACGCGTTTTTTACTCTCTGATCCAGTTTCTCGGCATTGAAAAATCTTCGTAAACTAAATCACACATGTATATGTTGACATTTAAGAGATATACAGTCAAGAAAATGAAGGGCAATGGTGATATATATGCGGATTAGACACCAAAAATAAAAAAAAAACTCAACAAACGGCTACAATTTAAGGAATGTGTTTAGTGACGGCATCAGATTCCTAATTGATGGAGAATGGTCTGGTGGCAAGAAAAGCTGCTTCTAGGAGGTTGTCAAGTGTTTTCGCTCGACGATTCTATTCTTGGGTGGTTGGTTTGGCCCTTGTTCCTGTAACCCGAATCATAGCCAGGTATATCCCATTTTAATTTTACACAATTGTGAACCTTACGCCTCTTTTATTCTCAGATTGAGGTTCTCGGCATTGAAAAATCTTCGTAAACTAAATCACACGTGTATATGTTGACATTTAAGAGATATACAGTCAAGAAAATCAAGGGCAATGGTGATATATAAGCGGATTAGACACCAAAAAAAACACTTAACAAATGGCTACAATTTAAGGAATGGGTTTAGTGACGGCATCAGATTCCTAATTGATGGAGAAAGGTCTGGTGGCAAGAAAAGCTGCTTCTAGCAGGTTGTCAAGTGTTTTCGCTCGACGATTCCATTCTTGGGTGGTTGGTTTGGCCCTTGTTCCTGTAACTCGAATCCTAGCCCGATATATCCCATTTTAATTTTACATAATTGTGAACCTTTCGCCTTTTTTACTCTCTGATCGAGGTTCTCGGTATTGAAAAATCTTCGTAAACTAAATCACACGTGTATATGTTGACATTTAAGAGATATACAGTCAAGAAAATCAAGGACAATGGTGATATATATGCGGATTAGACACAAAAAAAAACGCTTAACAAATGGCTACAATTTAAGGAATGTGTTTAGTGACGGCATCAGATTCCTAATTGTTGGAGATAGGTCTGGTGGCAAGAAAACCTGCTTTTAGGAGGTTATCAAGTGTTTTCGCTCGACGATTCCATTCTTGGGTGGTTGGTTTGGCCCTTGTTCCTGTAACTCGAATCCTAGCCCGGTATATCCCATTTTAATTTTACACCATTGTGAACCTTACGCCTTTTTTACTCTCTGATCGAGATTCTCGGCATTGAAAAATCTTCGTAAACTAAATCACACGTGTATATGTTGACATTTAAGAGATATACAGTCAAGAAAATCAAGGGCAATGGTGATATATATGCGGATTAGACACAAAAAAAAAAACACTCAACAAATGGCTACAATTTATGGAATGTGTTTAGTGACGGCATCAGATTCCTAATTGATGGAGAAAGGTCTGGTGGCAAGAAAAGCTGTTTCTAGGAGGTTGTCAAGTGTTTTCGCTCGACGATTCCATTCTTGGTTGGCTGGTTTGGCCCTTGTTCCTGTAACTCGAATCATAGCCAGGTATATCCCATTTTAATTTTACACAATTGAGAACCTTACGCCTCTTTTACTCTCTGATCGAGGTTCTCGGCATTGAAAAATCTTTGTAAACTAAATCACACGTGTATATGTTGACATTTAAGAGATATACAGTCAAGAAAATCAAGGGCAATGGTGATATATATGCGGATTCGACACCAAAAAAAAAACACTTAACAAATGGCTACAATTTTAGGAATGGGTTTAGTGACGGCATCAGATTCCTAATTGATGGAGAAAGGTCTGGTGGCAAGAAAAGCTGCTTCTAGCAGGTTATCAAGTGTTTTCGCTCGACGATTCCATTCTTGGGTGGTTGGTTTGTCCCTTGTTCCTGTAACTCGAATCCTAGCCCGGTATATCCCATTTTAATTTTACATAATTGTGAACCTTACGGCTTTTTTACTCTCTGATCGAGGTTCTCGGCATTGAAAAATCTTCGTAAACTAAATCACACGTTTATATGTTGACATTTAAGAGATATACAGTCAAGAAAATCAAGGACAATGGTGATATATATGCGGATTAGACACCAAAAAAAAAAAACGCTCAACAAATGGCTACAATTTAAGGAATGTGTTTAGTGACGGCATTAGATTCCTAATTGATGGAGAAAGTTCTGGTGGCAAGAAAAGCTACTTCTAGTAGGTCGTCAAGTGTTTTCGCTCGACGATTCCATTCTTGGGTGGTTGGTTTGGCACTTGTTCCTCTAACTCGAATCCTAGCCCGGTATATCCCATTTTAATTTTACACCATTGTGAACCTTACGCCTTTTTTACTCTCTGATCGAGGTTCTCGGCATTGAAAAATCTTCGTAAACCAAATCACACGTGTATATGTTGACATTTAAGAGATATACAGTCAAGAAAATCAAGTGCAATGGTGATATATATGCGGATTAGACACCAAAAGAAAAACACTCAACAAATGGCTACAATTTAAGGAATGTGTTTAGTGACGGCATTAGATTCCTAATTGATGGAGAAAGGTCTGGTGGCAAGAAAAGCTGCTTCTAGGAGGTTGTCAATTGTTTTCGCTCGAGGATTCGTTTCTTGGGTGGTTGGTTTGGCCCTTGTTCCTGTAACTCGAATCCTAGCCTGGTATATCCCATTTTAATTTTACACCATTGTGAACCTTACGCCTTTTTTACTCTCTGATCGAGGTTTTCGGCATTGAAAAATATTCGTAAACAATATCACACGTGGATATGTTGACATTTAAGAGATATACAGCTAAGAAAATCAAGGGCAATGGTGATATATATGCGGATTAGACACCAATAAAAAAGCACTCAACAAATGGCTACAATTTAAGGAATGTGTTTAGTGACGGCATCAGCTTCCTAATTGATGGAGAAAGGTCTGGTGGCAAGAAAAGCTGCTTGTAGGAGGTTATCAAGTGTTTTCGCTCGACGATTCCATTCTTGGGTGGTTGGTTTGGCCCTTGTTCCTGTAACTCGAATCCTAGCCCGGTATATCCCATTTTAATTTTACACCATTGTGAACCTTACGCATTTTTTACTCTCTGATCGAGATTCTCGGCATTGAAAAATCTTCGTAAACTAAATCACACGTGTATATGTTGACATTTAAGAGATATACAGTCAAGAAAATCAAGGGCAATGGTGATATATATGCGGATTAGACACAAAAAAAAACACTCAACAAATGGCTACAATTTAAGGAATGTGTTTAGTGACGGCATCAAATTCCTAATTGATGGAGAAAGGTCTGGTGGCAAGAAAAGCTGCTTCTAGGAGGTTGTCAAGTGTTTTCACTCGACGATTCCATTCTTGGGTGGTTGGTTTGGCCCTTGTTCCTATAACTCGAATCCTTGCCCGATATATCCCATTTTAATTTTACAGCATTGTGAACCTTACGCCTTTTTCTCTCTCTGATCGAGGTTCTCGGCATTGAAAAATCTTCGTAAACTAAATCACACGTGTATATGTTGACATTTAAGAAATATATAGTCAAGAAAATCAAGGGCAATAGTGATATATATGCGGATTAGGCACAAAAAAAAAACACTCAACAAATGGCTACAATTTAAGGAATGTGTTTAGTGACGGCATCAGATTCCTAATTGACGGAGAAAGGTCTGGTGGCAAGAAAAGCTGCTTCTAGGAGGTTGTCAAGTGTTTTCGCTCGACGATTCCATTCTTGGGTGCTTGGTTTGGCCCTTGTTCCTGTAACTCGAATCCTAGCCGGTATATCCCATCTTAATTTTACACCATTGTGAACCTTACGCCTTTTTTACTCTCTGATGGGGATTGGAATGCTGCTAAAAACAAACGCAAGGCTGTTCAAGAACAAAAACGTTTTTCTAAAATTGACAAGCCTGAATCAGCTAAAGTTGCTCAACCGAAGGCAACAAACATGTTTGTTAAACTGAAACAGATTTGGAAACCCAAATCCAAAGCAGCGATGTCTCCAATCCTTGAAACAAAAGGGGACTTGTGTTTAAAAGAAGTGTCTTATTTTGATGCTACAGGAAATCCCAGGACCACGATGGCCTGGGTACCCATGTCTTACTAATCTCCTTACCTTTCAGGAACAACCAAGGAGGAGCTGTTGACAATCTCTGGAATGTTGATAGCGGTTGTTCCAGAGATAAAAACGGGTAACATTTCACTGTTGCAAAAAGTTTAATTTTTTTACAGATGATATGTTTCCTTTGGAGGAGATTAGAGAAGTAAGAAATGATCAGCAAAAGGTACCGTTTAAATTCAGTACTTTGATTTGAATTTGATTAAGTCTTCAATCTAATGACGGAACGGTTAAGCAAAAATATTTTTTTTCTCTTTCTTAGTTCATTACTTTGTATATGAAGTGTCCTTTCTCTAGTAAATGGTAAATTTGCGCAAAAATACAAGATTTATGCACAAATTTAGGGGGGGGGGGGGGGGAGAGGGACATATAGATAGATATAGAGTTTAGGGGGAGAAAACTCAGAAAATACAAAAAGAGTTTGCTGTAAATATGTATTGTTTTAAGGGGAGAAAATGAGAAAAATACAAAAACATTTAAAAAATGAAAAAGCCAAAAAGAGAAATTGCATGATATGGGAAGTGAAATAAATGTTCGTGTTAAAGGGTTTGACTAACACATGTAAGGTGCCATAGCTGAAAAGACTAGGATCTACTGCGATATGTCGATAGGCTTGACGCTCAGCATGATAAAAGATACTAAGTGATATAAACATAACGAACTATGTACCATGTGGGTAACATACCAACGGCGTATGATTTTATGGTCTTAAATCTTGCGTTGATAGATAGCCAACATCTGAGGTTTCGGGTCTTTATATTGTTGAATCATCCGGGGATATCTTGGCTGTCCT
The DNA here is from genome assembly GCA_030545235.1 of Helianthus tuberosus. Lineage (NCBI taxonomy): Eukaryota > Viridiplantae > Streptophyta > Magnoliopsida > Asterales > Asteraceae > Helianthus > Helianthus tuberosus. The sequence continues at coordinate 27,305,473 of CM060440.1, forward strand.
TCTGTTCAGAACTAAAATTGTACATGAACCCAGGAAAGAAAGTCACTTGGAATTAGCTCATTTCTATTTGAATGTCTGTATGTTGTCCCGATACACACAATTTTGATCTGATTCTGAAATCTTCTCTGAAAAAGTCGTGTACCTCCTCTGCTGCATCCAGATATATGCTGACCTGGAGGTGCTAGGCAACGACAGCTTCTGCTGCATCCAGCTACATGCTGACCTAGCTGTACGTTGTCGCGCTATAGATCTAATACACCCGAAAGAGGCCCTCAAGTGCCCAAAAGAAACCCAAGAAACCTATATCAAACTGAGAAAAACTCATTTGATCTGTATATTATACCATCTCTGCAAAAGATCTATTCTGTTCTCTTCTCAACCTATTCCCAGTTAAGATTTTAGAAATCTGGATTGGACTTGTGAAATATGTGGTAGGGAAGATACTTGCATGATAGAGTGTGCTGTTTATATTTCCAGGATTTGATTAGTATTTATTTGGGTGTTCATTGTTAAGAAATCAAAACATGATAAAACAGATTATATGCAGACCTAGATACAGTCAGGATATCTTAAAGGATGACATCAGTATACTCACCTGCTACGATGAATCATTGTGCTTACCTTGATCGCGGGGGTATGCCTTGGAATGGGACACACAGGTATAATAGTATAATATTACCTTAAGCATATCACGAAGTTAAAATATTGAAAGTTGAGCGTTAAAGTTTAAGTGGACAAACATATTGGCAATCGCATAGACTAGTTTTAAATGAACCTAATCCAGACTCTATCACGAAGTTAAAATATTGAAAGTTGAGCATTAAAGTTGATGCTTGTTCGTACCGAAAAGTGTTCCTTAGTCTGCCTGAGAACGAATTTTGATCCCATTGCAATTGTAATTGTATATTATGGTAGTTGTTTATATTTTGAGTTCTTATTTGTTTCTTGCTCATAAAATTTAAAAATTAAAAAATAGAAAAATTCAAAAATACAAAAAATAGTGTCTTGTTTTTCTATAAAACCAAAAAATCCAAAAATAGAGTTTTTAATTGTTTTTCTTAAAATTAAAAATGTAACCGTTCTTGAAGATTTGACTGATCATCAAAAGTTGAAAGAATTTAAATTGTGAAATCCGAGTATAAGTACTTGGATGTACCTAGTGTTCATATGGTACTCTCCCTATTGCATAAGAAATGTTTGCTTATGAGTTTGTGAGCATGTGCAGAACTTGATTTCAATCAAGAACAGGGATTGATGAATATTGAGATGTTGTTCGTTGCTGAAGAAGACTGAAGCAGCACAACAACAAGATGTACCTGAGTCAGAAGAACCGGATACGAGACACCGTCTGACAGTGAAAGTGCATTTGAAGAAGTACCATGAACCTGCTTGAAAGAAAAAGATTTAAGAAGAAAAGAGTTGTTGAGAATCCTCCTCTCACATTCTTTTTAACAAGATTTTCAAGCAAAGCTGATCAAGATCCTGATATGAAGCTAACCACAAGAGCTGAAGAAAAGAGACCCAGTGCTGAGAGTTCAGAAGTCAAGAACTTCCACAACATCTGCAGCATAGCGACAACTATAGACTTCGTTGAAGACGTTGCTGATTTCATGTTATGAAGACAATTTGATGGCATCAGTCTAGGGGGAGATTGTTAGGCCCTAAAGTGTGAGACTGACGTATCAAATTAACATAACGGGCTATGGTTACAAGCTGGGCCTTACCGGGTTAGTTTATATTAGGTTGTGGACCTTTATAGGTCACTTGGGCCAAGCTTTAGGCCATGTGGGCCAAGCAGGCCCAAGGGGAGCCCATGTAGGGACTTGGGCTTGAGTTAGTATAAAAACAAGTTTCTAACTTGTTTTTAGGTTTGAACTTCTTAGAGCCTCATAGTTTCAGAATTTCCTACAGAGAGTTAGAGAGGCGCGATTGGTGGTGTGTCAACTTGTACTAGACGTTTTGCTTGTTCAAGTAATAGAACGTGTGCAAGTTTGAAAGTGATTCGGTATTGTGTTCTTGTTATTTCTCGTTTTCGGTTTATCTTGAATCATCTTGTGATTGGATTTCGCACTCTCACAAGATTAGGTTTGATATCTTTGAAAGATCCGGTTAACGGGACTTACATGGAGAAAGGTCTGGTGGCAAGAAAAGCTGCTTCTAGGAGGTTGTCAAGTGTTTTCGCTCGACGATTCCATTCTTGGGTGGTTGGTTTGCCCCTTGTTCCTGTAACTCGAATCCCATCCCGATATATCTCATTTTAATTTTACACCATTGTGAACCTTACGCCCTTTTTACTCTCTGATCGAGGTTCTCGGCATTGAAAAATCTTGGTAAACTAAATCACACGTCTATATGTTGACATTTAAGAGATATATAGTCAAGAAAATGAAGGACAATGGTGATATATATGCGGATTAGACACAAAAAAAAAACACTCAACAAATGGCTACAATTTAAGGAATGTGTTTAGTGACGGCATCAGATTCCTAATTGACGGAGAAAGGTCTGGTGGCAAGAAAAGCTGCTTCTAGGAGGTTGTCAAGTGTTTTTGCTCGACGATTCCATTCTTGGGTGGTTGGTTTGGCCCTTGTTCCTGTAACTCGAATCCTATCCCGGTATATCCCATTTTAATTTTACACAATTGTGAACCTTACGCCATTTTTACACTCTGATCGAGGTTCTCGGCATTGAAAAATCTTCGTAAACTAAATCACACGTGTATATGTGGACATTTAGGAGATATACAGTCAAGAAAATCAAGGGCAATGGTGATATATATGCGTATTAGACACCAAAAAAACACTCAACAAATGGCTATAATTTAAGGAATGTGTTTAGTGATGGCATCAGATTCCTAATTGACGGAGAAAGGTCTGGTGGCAAGAAAAGCTGCTTCTAGGAGGTTGTCAAGTGTTTTTGCTCGACGATTCCATTCTTGGGTGGTTGGTTTGGCCCTTGTTCCTGTCACTCTAATCCTAGCCCAGTATATCCCATTTTAATTTTACACCATTGTGAACCTTACGCCTTTTTTACTCTCTGGTCGAGGTTCTCGGCATTGAAAAATCTTCGTAAACTAAATCACACGTGTATATGTTGACATTTAAGAGATATACAGTCAAGAAAATCAAGGGCAATGGTGATATATATGCGGATTAGACACCAAAAAAAACACTCAACAAATGGCTACAATTTAAGGAATGTGTTTAGTGACGGCATCAGATTCCTAATTGATGGAGAAAGGTCTGGTGGCAAGAAAAGCAGCTTCTAGGAGGTTGTCAAGTATTTTCGCTTGACGATTCCATTCTTGGGTGGTTGGTTTGGCCCTTGTTCCTGTAACTCGAATCCTAGCCCGATATATCCCATTTTAATTTTATACCATTGTGAACCTTACGCCTTTTTTAATATCAGATCGAGGTTCTCGGCATTGAAAAATATTCGTAAACTAAATCACACTTGTATATGTTGACATTTAAGAGATATACAGTCAAGAAAATCAAGGGCAATTATGATATATATGCGGATTAGACACCAAAAAAAACACTCAACAAATGGCTACAATTTAAGGAATGTGTTTAGTGACGGCATCAGATTCCTAATTGATGGAGAAAGGTCTAGTGGCAAGAAAAGCTTTTAGGAGGTTGTCAAGTGTTTTCGCTCGACGATTCCATTCTTAGGTGGTTAGTTTGGCCCTTGTTCCTGTAACTCGAATCCTAGCCCGGTATATCCCATTTTAATTTTACACCATTGTGAACCTTACACCTTTTTTACTCTCTGATCGAGGTTCTCGGCACTGAAAAATCTTCGTAAACTAAATCACACGTGAAAATGGTGACATATAAGAGATATACAATCAAGAACATCAAGTGCAATGGTGATATATAAGCGGATTAGACACAAAAAAAAAACGCTCAACAAATGGCTACACATTAAGGAATGTGTTTATTGACGGCACCAGATTCCTAATTGATGGATAAAGGTCTGGTGGCAAGAAAAGCTGCTTCTAGGAGGTTGTCAAGTTTTTTTGCTCGACGATTCCATTCTTGGGTGGTTGGTTTGGCCCTTCTTCCTGTAACTCGAATCATAGCCCGGTATATCCCATTTTAATTTTACACCATTGTGAACCTTACGCCTTTTTTACTCTCTGATCGAGGTTCTCGGCATTGAAACATATTAGTAAACTAAATCACACGTGTAAATGTTGACATTTAAGAGATATACAGTCAAGAAAATCAAGGAGAATGGTGATATATACGCGGATCAGGCACCAAAAAAAAACACTCAACAAATGGCTAGAATTTAAGGAATGTGTTTAGTGACGGCATCAAATTCCTAATTGATGGAAAAGGTCCGGTGGCAAGAAAAGTTGCTTCTAGGAGGTTGTCAAGTGTTTTCCGTCGACGATTCCATTCTTGAGTGGTTGGTTTGGCCTTTCTTCCTGTAACTCGAATCCTAGCCCGATATATCCCATTTTAATTTACACCATTGTGAACCTTACACCTTTTTTACTCTCTGATCGAGGTTCTCGGCATTGAAAAATCTTTGTAAACTGAATCACACGTGTATATGTTGACATTTAAGAGATATACAGTCAAGAAAATCAAGGGCAATGGTGATATATATGCGGATTAGACACAAAAAAAAAACACTCAACAAATGATTACAATTTAAGGAATGTGTTTAGTGACGGCATCAGATTTCTAGTTGATGGAGAAAGGTCCGGTGGCAAGAAAAGCTGCTTCTAGGAGGTTGTCAAGTGTTTTCGCTCGATGATTCCATTCTTGGGTGGTTGGTTTGGCCCTTGTTCCTGTAACTCGAATCCTAGCCAGGTATATCCCATTTTAATTTTACACCATTGTGAACCTTATGCCTTTTTTACTCTCTGATAAAGGTTCTCGGCATTGAAAAATCTTCGTAAACTAAATCACGCGTGTATATGTTGATATTTAAGAGATATACAGTCAAGAAAATCAAGGGAGATGGTGATATATATGCGGATTTGACACCAAAAAAACACTCAACACATGGCTACAATTTAAGGAATGTGTTTAGTGACGGCATCAGATTCCTAATTAATAGAGAAAGGTCTGGTGGCAAGAAAAGCTGCATCTAGGAGGTTGTCAAGTGTTTTCGCTCAATGATTCCATTCTTGGGTGCTTGGTTTGGCCTTGTTCCTGTAACTCGAATCCTAGCCAGGTATATCCCATTTTAGTTTTACACCATTGTGAACCTTATGCCTTTTTTACTCTCTGATCGAGGTTCTCGGCATTGAAAAATCTTCGTAAACTAAATCACGCGTGTGTATGTTGACATTTAAGAGATATACAGTCAAGAAAATCAAGGGCGATGGTGATATATATGCGGATTAGACACCAAAAAAACACTCAACACATGGCTACAATTTAAGGAATGTGTTTAGTGACGGCATCAGATTCCTAATTAATGGAGAAAGGTCTGGTGGCAAGAAAAGCTGCTTCTAGGAGGTTGTCAAGTGTTTTCGCTCGACAATTCCATTCTTGGGGGGTTGGTTTGGCCCTTGTTCCTGTAACTCGAATCCTCGCCCGGTATATGCCATTTTAATTTTACACCATTGTGAACCTTACGCCTTATTTACTCTCTGATCGAGGTTCTCGGCATTGTAAAATATTCGTAAACTAAATCACACGTGTATACGTTGACATTTAAGAGATATACATTCAAGAAAATCAAGGGCAATGGTGATATATATGCGGATTAGAAACCAAAAAAACACTCAACAAAAGGCTACAATTTAAGGAATGTGTTTAGTGACGGCATAAGATTCCTAATTGATGGAGAAAGGTCTGGTGGCAAGAAAAGCTGCTTCTAGGAAGTTGTCAAGTGTTTTCGCTCGACGATTCCATTCTTGGGTGGTTGGTTTGGCCCTTGTTCATGTAACTCGAATCCTAGCCTGGTATATCCCATTTTAATTTTACACCATTGTGAACCTTACGCCTTTTTCACTCTCTGTTCGAGGTCTCGGCATTGAAAAATCTTAGTAAACTAAATCACACGTGTATATGTAGACATTTAAGAGATATACAGTCAAGAAAATCAAGGGCAATGGTGATATATATGCGGATTAGACACAAAAAAAAAAACATTCAACAAATGATTACAATTTAAGGAATGTGTTTAGTGACGGCATCAGATTTCTAATTGATGGAGAAAGGTCAGGTGGCAAGAAAAGCTGCTTCTAGGAGGTTATCAAGTGTTTTCGCTCGATGATTCCATTCTTGGGTGGTTGGTTTGGCCCTTGTTCCTGTAACTCGAATCCTAGCCAGGTATATGCCATTTTAATTTTACACAATTGTGAACCTTATGCCTTTTTTACTCTCTGATAAAGGTTCTCGGCATTGAAAAATCTTCGTAAACTAAATCACGCGTGTATATGTTGATATTTAAGAGATATACAGTCCAGAAAATCAAGGGCGATGGAGATATATATGCGGATTTGACACCAAAAAAACACTCAACACATGGCTACAATTTAAGGAATGTGTTTAGTGACGCCATCAGATTCCTAATTAATGGAGAAAGGTCTGGTGGCAAGAAAAGCTGCTTCTAGGAGGTTGTCAAGTGTTTTCGCTCGACGATTCCATTCTTGGGTGGTTGGTTTGGCCCTTGTTCATGTAACTCGAATCCTAGCCCGGTATATCCCATTTTAATTTTACACCATTGTGAAACTTACGCCTTTTTCACACTCTGATCGAGGTTCTCAGCATTGAAAAATCTTCGTAAACTAAATCACACGTGTATATGTTGACATTTAAGACATATACAGTCAAGAAAATCAAGGGCAATGGTGATATATATGCGGATTAGACACCAAAAAAAACACTCAACAAATGGCTACAATTTAAGGAATGTGTTTAGTGACGGCATTAGATTCCTAATTGATGGAGAAAGGTCTGGTGGCAAGAAAAGCTGCTTCTAGGAGGTTGTCAAGTATTTTCGCTCGACGATTTCATTCTTGGGTAGTTGGTTTGGCCCTTGTTCATGTAACTCGAATCCTAGCCCGGTATATCTCATTTTAATTTTACACCATTGTGAACCTTATGCCTTTTTTACTCTCTGATCGAGGTTCTCGGCATTGAAAAATCTTCATAAACTAAATCACGCGTGTATATGTTGACATTTAAGAGATATACAGTCAAGAAAATCAAGGGCGATGGTGATATATATGCGGATTAGACACCAAAAAAAAGCACTCAACAAATGGCTACAATTTAAGGAATGTGTTTAGTGACGGCATCAGATTCCTAATTGATGGAGAAAGGTCTGGTGGCAAGAAAAGCTGCTTCTAGGAGGTTGTCAAGTGTTTTCGCTCGACGATTCCATTCTTGGGTGGTTGGTTTGGCCCTTGTTCCTGTAACTCGAATCCTAGCCAGATATATCCCATTTTAATTTTACACCATTGTGGACCTTACGCCTTTTTTACTCTCTGATCGAGGTTCTCGATATTGAAAAATCTTCGTAAACTAAATCACACGTGTATATGTTGACATTTCAGAGATATACAGTCAAGAAAATCAAGGGCAATGGTGATATATATGCGGATTAGACACCAAAAAAAAAAACACTCAACAAATGGCGACAATTTAAGGAATGTGTTTAGTGACGGCATCAGATTCCTAATTGATGGAGAAAGGTCTGGTGGCAAGAAAAGCTGCTTCTAGGAGGTTGTCAAGTGTTTTCGCTTGACGATTCCATTCTTTGGGGGTTGGTTTGGACCCTGTTCATGTAACTCGAATCCTAGCCCGGTATATCCCATTTTAATTTTACACCATTGTGAACCTTACGCCTTTTTTACTCTCTGATCGAGGTTCTCAGCATTGAAAAATCTTCGTAAACTAAGTCACACGTGAATATGTTGACATTTAAGAGATATACAGTCAAGAAAATCAAGGGCAATGGTGATATATATGCGGATTAGACACCAAAAAAAAACACTGAACAAATGGCTACAATTTAAGGAATGTGTTTAGTGACGGCATCAGATTCCTAATTGATAGAGAAAGGTCTGGTGGCAAGAAAAGCTGCTTCTAGGAGGATGTCAAGTGTTTTCGCTCGACGATTCCATTCTTGGGTGGTTGGTTTGGCCCCTGTTCGTTTAACTCGAATCCTAGCCTGGTATATCCCATTTTAATTTTACACCATTGTGAACCTTACGCCTTTTTTACTCTCTGATCGAGGTTCTCGGCATTGAAAAATCTTCGTAAACTAAATCACACGTGTATATGTTGACATTTAAGAGATATACAGTCAAGAAAATCAAGGGCAATGGTGATATATATGCGGATTAGACACCAAAAAAAACACTCAACAAATGGCTACAATTTAAGGAATGTGTTTAGTGACGGCATCAGATTCCTAATTGATGGAGAAAGGTCTGGTGGCAAGAAAAGCTGCTTCTAGGAGGTTGTCAAGTGTTTTCGCTCGACGATTCCATTCTTGGGAGGTTGGTTTGGCCCTTGATCATGTAACTCGAATCCTAGCCCGGTATATCCCATTTTAATTTTACACCATTGTGAACCTTACGCCTTTTTTACTCTCTGATCGAGGTTCTCGGCATTGAAAAATCTTCGTAAACTAAATCACACGTGTATATGTTGACATTTAAGAGATATAGAGTCAAGAAAATTAAGGGCAATGGTGAGATATATGCGGATTAGACACAAAAAAAAAACACTCAATAAATGGCTACACTTTAAGGAATGTGTTTAGTGACGGCATCAGATTCCTAATTGATGGAGAAAGGTCTGGTGGCAAGAAAAGCTGCTTCTAGGAGGTTGTTAAGTATTTTCGCTCGACGATTCCATTCTTGGGTGGTTGGTTTGGCCCTTGTTCCTGTAACTCGAATCCTAGGCAGGTATATCCCATTTTAATTTTACACCATTGTGAACCTTATGCCTTTTTTACTCTCTGATCGAGGTTCTCGGTATAGTAAAGTATTCGTAAAATAAATCACACGTGTATACGTTGAAATTTAAGAGATATACAATCAAGAAAATCAAGGGCAATGGTGATATATATGCGGATTAGACACCAAAAAAAACACTCAACAAATGGCTACAATTTAAGGAATGTGTTTAGTGACGGCATCAGATTCCTAATTGATGGAGAAAGGTCTGGTGGCAAGAAAAGCTGCTTCTAGGAGGTTGTCAAGTGTTTTCGCTCAACGATTCCATTCTTGGGTGGTTGGTTTGGCCCTTGTTCATGTAACTCGAATCATAGCCCGATATATCCCATTTTAATTTTACACCATTGTGAACCTTACGCCTTTTTTACTCTCTGATTCAGGTTCTCGGCATTGAAAAATCTTCGTAAACTAAATCACACGTGTATATGTTGACATTTAAGAGATATACAGTCAAGAAAATCAAGGGCAATGGTGATATATATGCGGCTTAGACACCAAAAAAAAACACTCAACAAATGGCTACAATTTAAGGAATGTGTTTAGTGACGGCATCAGATTCCTAATTGATGGAGAAAGGTCTGGTGGCAAGAAAAGCTGCTTCTAGGAGGTTGTCAAGTGTTTTCGCTCGACGATTCCATTCTTGGGAGGTTGGTTTAGCCCTTGATCATGTAACTCGAATCCTAGCCCGGTATATCCCATTTTAATTTTACACCATTGTGAACCTTACGCCTTTTTTACTCTCTGATCGAGGTTCTCGGCATTGAAAAATCTTCTTAAACTAAATCACACGTGTATATGTTGACAATTAAGAGATATACAGTCAAGAAAATCAAGGGCAATGGTGATATATATGCGGATTAGACACCAAAAAAAAAAGCACTCAACAAATGGCTACAATTTAAGGAATGTGTTTAGTGACGGCATCAGATTCCTAATTGATGGAGAAAGGTCTGGTGGCAAGAAATGCTACTTCTAGGAGGTTGTCAAGTGTTTTCGCTCGACGATTCCATTCTTGGGTGGTTGGTTTGGCCCTTGTTCCTGTAACTCGAATCCTAGCCAGATATATCCCATTTTAATTTTACACCATTGTGGACCTTACGCCTTTTTTACTCTCTGATCGAGGTTCTCGGTATTGAAAAATCTTCGTAAACTAAATCACACGTGTATATGTTGAAATTTCAGAGATATACAGTCAAGAAAATCAAGGGCAATGGTGATATATATGCGGATTAGACACAAAAAAAACACTCAACAAATGGCGTCAATTTAAGGAATGTGTTTAGTGACGGCATCAGATTCCTAATTGATGGAGAATGGTCTGGTGGCAAGAAAAGCTGCTTCTAGGAGGTTGTCAAGTGTTTTCGCTCGACGATTCCATTCTTTGGGGGTTGGTTTGGACCTTGTTCATGTAACTCGAATCCTAGCCCGGTATATCCCATTTTAATTTTACACCATTGTGAACCTTACGCCTTTTTTACTCTCTGATCGAGGTTCTCGGCATTGAAAAATCTTCGTAAACTAAATCACACGTGTATATGTTGACATTTAAGAGATATACAGTCAAGAAAATCAAGGGCAATGGTGATATATATGCGGATTAGACACCAAAAAAAACACTCAACAAATGGCTACAATTTAAGGAATGTGTTTAGTGATGGCATCAGATTCCTAATTGATGGAGAAAGGTCTGGTGGCAAGAAAAGCTGCTTCTAGGAGGATGTCAAGTGTTTTCGCTCGACGATTCCATTCTTGGGTGGTTGGTTTGGCCCTTGTTCGTTTAACTCGAATCCTAGCCCGGTATATCCCATTTTAATTTTACACCATTGTGAACCTTACGCCTTTTCTACTCTCTGATCGAGGTTCTCGGCATTGAAAAATCTTCGTAAACTAAATCACACGTGTATATGTTGACATTTAAGAGATATACAGTCAAGAAAATCAAGGGCAATGGTGATATATATGCAGATTAGACACCAAAAAAAAACACTCAACAAATGGCTACAATTTAAGGAATGTGTTTAGTGACGGCATCAGATTTCTAATTGATGTAGAAAGGTCTGGTGGCAAGAAAAGCTGCTTCTAGGAGGTTGTCAAGTGTTTTCGCTCGACAATTCCATTCTTGGGAGGTTGGTTTGGCCCTTGATCATGTAACTCGAATCCCCGGTATATCCCATTTTAATTTTACACCATTGTGAACCTTACGCCTTTTTTACTCTCTGATCGAGGTTCTCGGCATTGAAAAATCTTTGTAAACTAAGTCACACGTGTATATGTTGACATTTAAGAGATATACAGTCAAGAAAATCAAGGGCAATGGTGATATATATGCGGATTAGACACCAAAAAAAAAGAACTCAACAAATGGCTACAATTTAAGGAATGTGTTTAGTGACGGCATCAGATTCCTAATTGATGGAGAAAGGTCTGGTGGCAAGAAAAGCTGCTTCTAGGAGGTTGTCAAGTGTTTTCGCTCGACGATTCCATTCTTGGGTGGTTGGTTTGGCCCTTGTTCCTGTAACTCGAATCCTAGCCTGATATATCCCATTTTAATTTTACACCATTGTGGACCTTACGCCTTTTTTACTCTCTGATCGAGGTTCTCGGTATTGAAAAATCTTCGTAAACTAAATCACACGTGTATATGTTGACATTTAAGAGATATACAGTCAAGAAAATCAAGGGCAATGATGATATATATGCGGATTAGACACCAAAAAAAACACTCAACAAATGGCGACAATTTAAGGAATGTGTTTAGTGACGGCATCAGATTCCTAATTGATGGAGAAAGGTCTGGTGGCAAGAAAAGCTGCTTCTAGGAGGTTGTCAAGTGTTTTCGCTCAACGATTCCATTCTTTGGTGGTTGGATTGGACCTTGTTCATGTAACTCGAATCCTAGCCCGGTATATCCCATTTTAATTTTACACCATTGTGAACCTTACGCCTTTTTTACTCTCTGATCGAGGTTCTCGGCATTGAAAAATCTTCGTAAACTAAATCACACGTGTATATGTTGACATTTAAGAGATATACAGTCAAGAAAATCAAGGGCAATGGTGATATATATGCGGATTAGAAACCAAAAAAAACACTCAACAAATGGCTACAATTTAAGGAATGTGTTTAGTGACGGCATCAGCTTCCTAATTGATGGAGAAAGGTCTGGTGGCAAGAAAAGCTGCTTCTAGGAGGATGTCAAGAGTTTTCGCTCGACGATTCCATTCTTGGGTGGTTGGTTTGGCCCTTGTTCGTTTAACTCGAATCCTAGCCCGGTATATCCCATTTTAATTTTACACCATTGTGAACCTTACGCTTTTTTTACTCTCTGATCGAGGTTCTCGGCATTGAAAAATCTTCGTAAACTAAATCACACGTGTATATGTTGACATTTAAGAGATATACAGTCAAGAAAATCAAGGGCAATGGTGATATATATGCGGATTAGACACCAAAAAAAAGCACTCAACAAATGGCTACAATATAAGGAATGTGTTTAGTGACGGCATCAGATTCCTAATTGATGGAGAAAGGTCTGGTGGCAAGAAAAGCTGCTTCTAGGAGGTTGTCAAGTGTTTTCGCTCGACGATTCCTTTCTTGGGTGGTTGGTTTGGCCCTTGTTCCCGTAACTCGAATCCTAGCTAGATATATCCCATTTTAATTTTACAACATTGTGAACCTTACACCTTTTTTACTCTCTGATCGAGGTTCTCGGCATTGAAAAATCTTTGTAAACTAAGTCACACGTGTATATGTTGACATTTAAGAGATATACAGTCAAGAAAATCAAGGGCAATGGTGATATATATGCGGATTAGACACCAAAAAAAAAGAACTCAACAAATGGCTACAATTTAAGGAATGTGTTTAGTGACGGCATCAGATTCCTAATTGATGGAGAAAGGTCTGGTGGCAAGAAAAGCTGCTTCTAGGAGGTTGTCAAGTGTTTTCGCTCGACGATTCCATTCTTGGGTGGTTGGTTTGGCCCTTGTTCCTGTAACTCGAATCCTAGCCTGATTTATCCCATTTTAATTTTACACCATTGTGGACCTTACGCCTTTTTTACTCTCTGATCGAGGTTCTCGGTATTGAAAAATCTTCGTAAACTAAATCACACGTGTATATGTTGACATTTAAGAGATATACAGTCAAGAAAATCAAGGGCAATGATGATATATATGCGGATTAGACACCAAAAAAAACACTCAACAAATGGCGACAATTTAAGGAATGTGTTTAGTGACGGCATCAGATTCCTAATTGATGGAGAAAGGTCTGGTGGCAAGAAAAGCTGCTTCTAGGAGGTTGTCAAGTGTTTTCGCTCGACGATTCCATTCTTGGGTGGTTGGTTTGGCCCTTGTTCCTGTAACTCGAATCCTAGCCTGATTTATCCCATTTTAATTTTACACCATTGTGGACCTTACGCCTTTTTTACTCTCTGATCGAGGTTCTCGGTATTGAAAAATCTTCGTAAACTAAATCACACGTGTATATGTTGACATTTAAGAGATATACAGTCAAGAAAATCAAGGGCAATGATGATATATATGCGGATTAGACACCAAAAAAAACACTCAACAAATGGCGACAATTTAAGGAATGTGTTTAGTGACGGCATCAGATTCCTAATTGATGGAGAAAGGTCTGGTGGCAAGAAAAGCTGCTTCTAGGAGGTTGTCAAGTGTTTTCGCTCAACGATTCCATTCTTTGGTGGTTGGATTGGACCTTGTTCATGTAACTCGAATCCTAGCCCGGTATATCCCATTTTAATTTTACACCATTGTGAACCTTACGCCTTTTTTACTCTCTGATCGAGGTTCTCGGCATTGAAAAATCTTCGTAAACTAAATCACACGTGTATATGTTGACATTTAAGAGATATACAGTCAAGAAAATCAAGGGCAATGGTGATATATATGCGGATTAGAAACCAAAAAAAACACTCAACAAATGGCTACAATTTAAGGAATGTGTTTAGTGACGGCATCAGCTTCCTAATTGATGGAGAAAGGTCTGGTGGCAAGAAAAGCTGCTTCTAGGAGGATGTCAAGAGTTTTCGCTCGACGATTCCATTCTTGGGTGGTTGGTTTGGCCCTTGTTCGTTTAACTCGAATCCTAGCCCGGTATATCCCATTTTAATTTTACACCATTGTGAACCTTACGCTTTTTTTACTCTCTGATCGAGGTTCTCGGCATTGAAAAATCTTCGTAAACTAAATCACACGTGTATATGTTGACATTTAAGAGATATACAGTCAAGAAAATCAAGGGCAATGGTGATATATATGCGGATTAGACACCAAAAAAAAGCACTCAACAAATGGCTACAATATAAGGAATGTGTTTAGTGACGGCATCAGATTCCTAATTGATGGAGAAAGGTCTGGTGGCAAGAAAAGCTGCTTCTAGGAGGTTGTCAAGTGTTTTCGCTCGACGATTCCTTTCTTGGGTGGTTGGTTTGGCCCTTGTTCCCGTAACTCGAATCCTAGCTAGATATATCCCATTTTAATTTTACAACATTGTGAACCTTACACCTTTTTTACTCTCTGATCGAGGTTCTCGGCATTGAAAAATCTTCGTAAACTAAATCACACGTGTATATGTTGACATTTAAGAGATATACAGTCAAGAAAATCAAGGGCAATGGTGATATATATGCGGATTAGAAACCAAAAAAAACACTCAACAAATGGCTACAATTTAAGGAATGTGTTTAGTGACGGCATCAGATTCCTAATTGATGGAGAAAGGTCTGGTGGCAAGAAAAGCTGCTTCTAGGAGGATGTCAAGAGTTTTCGCTCGACGATTCCATTCTTGGGTGGTTGGTTTGGCCCTTGTTCGTTTAACTCGAATCCTAGCCCGATATATCCCATTTTAATTTTACACCATTGTGAACCTTACGCTTTTTTTACTCTCTGATCGAGGTTCTCGGCATTGAAAAATCTTCGTAAACTAAATCACACGTGTATATGTTGACATTTAAGAGATATACAGTCAAGAAAATCAAGGGCAATGGTGATATATATGCGGATTAGACACCAAAAAAAAGCACTCAACAAATGGCTACAATATAAGGAATGTGTTTAGTGACGGCATCAGATTCCTAATTGATGGAGAAAGGTCTGGTGGCAAGTAAAGCTGCTTCTAGGAGGTTGTCAAGTGTTTTCGCTCGACGATTCCTTTCTTGGGTGGTTGGTTTGGCCCTTGTTCCTGTAACTCGAATCCTAGCTAGATATATCCCATTTTAATTTTACAACATTGTGAACCTTACGCCTTTTTTACTCTCTGATCGAGGTTCTCGGCATTGAAAAATCTTCGTAAACTAAATCACACGTGTATATGTTGACATTTAAGAGATATACAGTCAAGAAAATCAAGGGCAATGGTGATATATATGCGGATTAGACACCAAAAAAAAGCACTCAACAAATGGCTACAATTTAAGGAATGTGTTTAGTGACGGCATCAGATTCCTAATTGATGGAGAAAGGTCTGGTGGCAAGAAAAGCTGCTTCTAGGAGGTTGTCAAGTGTTTTCGCTCGACGATTCCATTCTTGGGTGGTTGGTTTGGCCCTTGTTCCTGTAACTCGAATCCTAGCCAGATATATCCCATTTTAATTTTACACCATTGTGGACCTTACGCCTTTTTTACTCTCTGATCGAGGTTCTCGGTATTGAAAAATCTTCGTAAACTAAATCACACGTGTATATGTTGACATTTCAGAGATATACAGTCAAGAAAATCAAGGGCAATGGTGATATATATGCGGATTAGACACCAAAAAAAACACTCAACAAATGGCGACAATTTAAGGAATGTGTTTAGTGACGGCATCAGATTCCTAATTGATGGAGAAAGGTCTGGTGGCAAGAAAAGCTGCTTCTAGGAGGTTGTCAAGTGTTTTCGCTCGACGATTCCATTCTTGGGTGGTTGGTTTGGCCCTTGTTCATGTAACTCGAATCATAGCCCGATATATCCCATTTTAATTTTACACCATTGTGAACCTTATGCCTTTTTTACTCTCTGATCGAGGTTCTCGGCATAGTAAAGTATTCGTAAAATAAATCACACGTGTATACGTTGAAATTTAAGAGATATACAATCAAGAAAATCAAGGGCAATGGTGATATATATGCGGATTAGACACCAAAAAAAACACTCAACAAATGGCTACAATTTAAGGAATGTGTTTAGTGACGGCATCAGATTCCTAATTGATGGAGAAAGGTCTGGTGGCAAGAAAAGCTGCTTCTAGGAGGTTGTCAAGTGTTTTCGCTCAACGATTCCATTCTTGGGTGGTTGGTTTGGCCCTTGTTCATGTAACTCGAATCATAGCCCGATATATCCCATTTTAATTTTACACCATTGTGAACCTTACGCCTTTTTTACTCTCTGATTGAGGTTCTCGGCATTGAAAAATCTTCGTAAACTAAATCACACGTGTATATGTTGACATTTAAGAGATATACAGTCAAGAAAATCAAGGGCAATGGTGATATATATGCGGATTAGACACCAAAAAAAAACACTCAACAAATGGCTACAATTTAAGGAATGTGTTTAGTGACGGCATCAGATTCCTAATTGATGGAGAAAGGTCTGGTGGCAAGAAAAGCTGCTTCTAGGAGGTTGTCAAGTGTTTTCGCTCGACGATTCCATTCTTGGGAGGTTGGTTTAGCCCTTGATCATGTAACTCGAATCCTAGCCCGGTATATCCCATTTTAATTTTACACCATTGTGAACCTTACGCCTTTTTTACTCTCTGATCGAGGTTCTCGGCATTGAAAAATCTTCTTAAACTAAATCACACGTGTATATGTTGACAATTAAGAGATATACAGTCAAGAAAATCAAGGGCAATGGTGATATATATGCGGATTAGACACCAAAAACAAAAAGCACACAACAAATGGCTACAATTTAAGGAATGTGTTTAGTGACGGCATCAGATTCCTAATTGATGGAGAAAGTACTGGTGGCAAGAAATGCTGCTTCTAGGAGGTTGTCAAGTGTTTTCGCTCGACGATTCCATTCTTGGGTGGTTGGTTTGGCCCTTGTTCCTGTAACTCGAATCCTAGCCAAATATATCCCATTTTAATTTTACACCATTGTGGACCTTACGCCTTTTTTACTCTCTGATCGAGGTTCTCGGTATTGAAAAATATTCGTAAACTAAATCACACGTGTATATGTTGACATTTCAGAGATATACAGTCAAGAAAATCAAGGGCAATGGTGATATATATGCGGATTAGACACAAAAAAAAAACACTCAACAAATGGCGACAATTTAAGGAATGTGTTTAGTGACGGCATCAGATTCCTAATTGATGGAGAATGGTCTGGTGGCAAGAAAAGCTGCTTCTAGGAGGTTGTCAAGTGTTTTCGCTCGACGATTCCATTCTTTGGGGGTTGGTTTGGACCTTGTTCATGTAACTCGAATCCTAACCCGGTATATCCCATTTTAATTTTACACCATTGTGAACCTTACGCCTTTTTTACTCTCTGATCGAGGTTCTCGGCATAGTAAAGTATTCGTAAAATAAATCACACGTGTATACGTTGAAATTTAAGAGATATACAATCAAGAAAATCAAGGGCAATGGTGATATATATGCGGATTAGACACCAAAAAAAACACTCAACAAATGGCTACAATTTAAGGAATGTGTTTAGTGACGGCATCAGATTCCTAATTGATGGAGAAAGGTCTGGTGGCAAGAAAAGCTGCTTCTAGGAGGTTGTCAAGTGTTTTCGCTCAACGATTCCATTCTTGGGTGGTTGGTTTGGCCCTTGTTCATGTAACTCGAATCATAGCCCGATATATCCCATTTTAATTTTACACCATTGTGAACCTTACGCCTTTTTTACTCTCTGATTGAGGTTCTCGGCATTGAAAAATCTTCGTAAACTAAATCACACGTGTATATGTTGACATTTAAGAGATATACAGTCAAGAAAATCAAGGGCAATGGTGATATATATGCGGATTAGACACCAAAAAAAAACACTCAACAAATGGCTACAATTTAAGGAATGTGTTTAGTGACGGCATCAGATTCCTAATTGATGGAGAAAGGTCTGGTGGCAAGAAAAGCTGCTTCTAGGAGGTTGTCAAGTGTTTTCGCTCGACGATTCCATTCTTGGGAGGTTGGTTTAGCCCTTGATCATGTAACTCGAATCCTAGCCCGGTATATCCCATTTTAATTTTACACCATTGTGAACCTTACGCCTTTTTTACTCTCTGATCGAGGTTCTCGGCATTGAAAAATCTTCTTAAACTAAATCACACGTGTATATGTTGACAATTAAGAGATATACAGTCAAGAAAATCAAGGGCAATGGTGATATATATGCGGATTAGACACCAAAAAAAAAAAAGCACACAACAAATGACTACAATTTAAGGAATGTGTTTAGTGACGGCATCAGATTCCTAATTGATGGAGAAAGGTCTGGTGGCAAGAAATGCTGCTTCTAGGAGGTTGTCAAGTGTTTTCGCTCGACGATTCCATTCTTGGGTGGTTGGTTTGGCCCTTGTTCCTGTAACTCGAATCCTAGCCAGATATATCCCATTTTAATTTTACACCATTGTGGACCTTACGCCTTTTTTACTCTCTGATCGAGGTTCTCGGTATTGAAAAATATTCGTAAACTAAATCACACGTGTATATGTTGACATTTCAGAGATATACAGTCAAGAAAATCAAGGGCAATGGTGATATATATGCGGATTAGACACAAAAAAAAAAACACTCAACAAATGGCGACAATTTAAGGAATGTGTTTAGTGACGGCATCAGATTCCTAATTGATGGAGAATGGTCTGGTGGCAAGAAAAGCTGCTTCTAGGAGGTTGTCAAGTGTTTTCGCTCGACGATTCCATTCTTTGGGGGTTGGTTTGGACCTTGTTCATGTAACTCGAATCCTAGCCCGGTATATCCCATTTTAATTTTACACCATTGTGAACCTTACGCCTTTTTTACTCTCTGATCGAGGTTCTCGACATTGAAAAATCTTCGTAAACTAAATCACACGTGTATATGTTGACATTTAAGAGATATACAGTCAAGAAAATCAAGGGCAATGGTGATATATATGCGGATTAGACACCAAAAAAAAACACTCAACAAATGGCTACAATTTAAGGAATGTGTTTAGTGACGGCATCAGATTCCTAATTGATGGAGAAAGGTCTGGTGGCAAGAAAAGCTGCTTCTAGGAGGATGTCAAGTGTTTTCGCTCGACGATTCCATTCTTGGGTGGTTGGTTTGGCCCTTGTTCGTTTAACTCGAATCCTAGCCCGGTATATCCCATTTTAATTTTACACCATTCTGAACCTTACGCCTTTTTTACTCTCTGATCGAGGTTCTCGGCATTGAAAAATCTTCGCAAACTAAATCACACGTGTATATGTTGACATTTAAGAGATATACAGTCAAGAATATCAAGGGCAATGGTGATATATATGCAGATTAGACACCAAAAAAAACACTCAACAAATGGCTACAATTTAAGGAATGTGTTTTGTGACGGCATCAGATTCCTAATTGATGGAGAAAGGTCTGGTGGCAAGAAAAGCTGCTTCTAGGAGGTTGTCAAGTGTTTTCGCTCGACGATTCCATTCTTGGGAGGTTGGTTTGGCCCTTGATCATGTAACTCGAATCCCCGGTATATCCCATTTTAATTTTACACCATTGTGAACCTTACGCCTTTTTTACTCTCTGATCGAGGTTCTCGGCATTGAAAAATCTTTGTAAACTAAATCACACGTGTATATGTTGACATTTAAGAGATATACAGTCAAGAAAATCAAGGGCAATGGTGATATATATGCGGATTAGACACCAAAAAAAAAGCACTCAACAAATGGCTACAATTTAAGGAATGTGTTTAGTGACGGCATCAGATTCCTAATTGATGGAGAAAGGTCTGGTGGCAAGAAAAGCTGCTTCTAGGAGGTTGTCAAGTGTTTTCGCTCGACGATTCCATTCTTGGGTGGTTGGTTTGGCCCTTGTTCCTGTAACTCGAATCCTAGCCAGGTATATCCCATATTAATTTTACACCATTGTGGACCTTACGCCTTTTTTACTCTCTGATCGAGGTTCTCGGTATTGAAAAATCTTCGTAAACTAAATCACACGTGTATATGTTGACATTTAAGAGATATACAGTCAAGAAAATCAAGGGCAATGGTGATATATATGCGGATTAGACACCAAAAAAAACACTCAACAAATGGCGACAATTTAAGGAATGTGTTTAGTGACGGCATCAGATTCCTAATTGATGGAGAAAGGTATGGTGGCAAGAAAAGCTGCTTCTAGGAGGTTGTCAAGTGTTTTCGCTCAACGATTCCATTCTTTGGTGGTTGGTTTGGACCTTTTTCATGTAACTCGAATCCTAGCCCGGTATATCCCATTTTAATTTTACACCATTGTGAACCTTACGCCTTTTTTACTCTCTGATGGAGGTTCTCGGCATTGAAAAATCTTCGTAAACTAAATCACACGTGTATATGTTGACATTTAAGAGATATACAGTCAAGAAAATCAAGGGCAATGGTGATATATATGCGGATTAGAAACCAAAAAAAACACTCAACAAATGGCTACAATTTAAGGAATGTGTTTAGTGACGGCATCAGATTCCTAATTGATGGAGAAAGGTCTGGTGGCAAGAAAAGCTGCTTCTAGGAGGATGTCAAGAGTTTTCGCTCGACGATTCCATTCTTGGGTGGTTGGTTTGGCCCTTGTTCGTTTAACTCGAATCCTAGCCCGGTATATCCCATTTTAATTTTACACCATTGTGAACCTTACGCTTTTTTTACTCTCTGATCGAGGTTCTCGGCATTGAAAAATCTTCGTAAACTAAATCACACGTGTATATGTTGACATTTAAGAGATATACAGTCAAGAAAATCAAGGGCAATGGTGATATATATGCGGATTAGACACCAAAAAAAAGCACTCAACAAATGGCTACAATATAAGGAATGTGTTTAGTGACGGCATCAGATTCCTAATTGATGGAGAAAGGTCTGGTGGCAAGTAAAGCTGCTTCTAGGAGGTTGTCAAGTGTTTTCGCTCGACGATTCCTTTCTTGGGTGGTTGGTTTGGCCCTTGTTCCTGTAACTCGAATCCTAGCTAGATATATCCCATTTTAATTTTACAACATTGTGAACCTTACGCCTTTTTTACTCTCTGATCGAGGTTCTCGGCATTGAAAAATCTTCGTAAACTAAATCAAACGTGTATATGTTGACATTTAAGAGATATACAGTCAAGAAAATCAAGGGCAATGGTGATATATATGCGGATTAGACACCAAAAAAAACACTCAACAAATGGCTATAATTTAAGAAATGTGTTTAGTGAAGGCATCAGATTCCTAATTGATGGAGAAAGGTCTGAGGACAAGAAAAGCTGCTTCTAGGAGGTTGTCAAGTGTTTTCGCTCGACGATTCCATTCTTGGGTGGTTGGTTTGGCCCTTGTTCCTGTCACTCGAATCCTTGCCCGGTATATCCTATTTTAATTTTACACCATTGTGAACCTTACGCCTTTTTTATTTTCTGATCGAGGTTCTCGGCATTGAAAAATCTTCGTAAACTAAATCACACGTGTATATGTTGAAATTTAAGAGATATACAGTCAAGAAAATCAAGGGGAATGGTGATATATATGCGGATTTGACACAAAAAAAAAACACTCAACAAATCGCTACAATTTAAGGAATGTGTTTAGTGACGACATCAGATTCCTAATTGATGGAGAAAGAGCTGGTGGCAAGAAAAGCTGCTTCTAGGAGGTTGTCAAGTGTTTTCGCTCGACGATTCCATTCTTGGGTGGTTGGTTTGGCCCTTCTTCCTGTAACTCGAATCCTAGCCAGGTATATCCCATTTTAATTTTACACCATTGTGAACCTTACGCCTTTTTTACTCTCTGATCGAGGTTCTCGGCATTGAAAAATCATAGTAAACTAAATCACACGTGTATATGTTGACATTTAAGAGATATACAGTCAAGAAAATCAAGGGCATTGGTGATATATATGCGGATTAGACACCAAAAAAAACACTCAACAAATGGCTACAATTTAAGGAATGTGTTTAGTGACGACATCAGATTCCTAATTGATGGAGAAAGGTCTGGTGGCAAGAAAAGCTGCTTCTAGGAGGTTGTCAAGTGTTTTCGCTCGACGATTCCATTCTTGGGTGGTTGGTTTGGCCCTTGTTCCTGTAACTCGAATCCTAGCCAGGTATATCCCATATTAATTTTACACCATTGTGAACGTTACACTTTTTTTACTCTCTGATCGAGGTTCTCGGCATTGAAAAATCTTCGTAAACTAAATAACACATGTATATGTTCACATTTAAAAGATATACAATCAAGAAAATCAAGGGCAATGGTGATATATATACGGATTAGACACCAAAAAAAAAACACTCCACAAATGGCTACAATTTAAGGAATGTGTTTAGTGACGGCATCAGATTCCTAATTGATGGAGAAATGTCTGGTGGCAAGAAAAGCTGCTTCTAGGAGGTTGTCAAGTGTTTTCGCTCGATGATTCCATTCTTGGTTGGTTGGTTTGGCCCTTGTTCCTGTAACTCGAATCCTAGCCAGGTATATCCCAATTTAATTTTACACCATTGTGAACCTTATGCCTTTTTTACTCTCTGATCGAGGTTCTCGGCATTGTAAAATATTCGTAAACTAAATCACACGTGTATACGTTGACATTTAAGAGATATACAGTCAAGAAAATCAAGGGCAATGGTGATATATATGCGGATTAGAGACCAAAAAAAAACACTCAACAAATGGCGACAATTTAAGGAATGTGTTTAGTGACGACATTGACGTGATTGTCGTGGGTCACGCAAATTTAATCCAAATACAACTAAATAGATAGCGGTAAGTGGGTATCGAACACAGGGAGTTTGTGGAAAATGTGTTATTTCAAAGATTATATCTAACTTAACTAAATTAATCTAATTGCAAGAGAAATAAAATTCAAGAGTTTATGTGAGTGAATTGGTTTTAGACTAAATTAAACTAAGTAAATTGCAAGAGAAAAGTTTGGTTGTAAGCAAATTAGAGACACATGACCATCCTAGATTTCCGGTTTGTTTTAACAATTGTGTTATCATCCACTAGAAAGAACTACATAGACATAGTTCGTGTGAAATTACTTATTGTGATAAAAGGGAACGAAGTACTCAGATTCCGAGAACGTGAGGTTGTTACCCGATGACCAATCCACCCTTACCCAATCCTAATTTTACCCATGATATCTCGATTGCCAACGGCACCAAGAACGTATGGTTTCAAACTAGAAAAATCATAAGAATTAACAATTTACAACTAAGCAATCACACACCATGATAAACAAGACATAGATAAAGTTTATCATTCTAGAAATATGGAATCAAAACACAACCGTCTTACACAAACCTTCAACCTAGGATGATCATAGAGTGTTTAGCCACGCATAACTTCAAACAACATCTTAACAAAAGTTTCAATGTTCATCAAGATCAAAACCAAATAAAACTAATGATTGAGAAGTGTTGTTGTTGCCAAAAAGTCTCCCAAAAGAACTCCCAAATTCGTTCACAATGATTGATAACCGAAAACAAGTGAAAAGCCTCCATAAAATCCATCAAATTGGCCATTAAATGAGGAGTTACACATTTTGGATCAGACGGAGCCGTAAGCTACGCCTCTCAGCCGTAGCTTACGGCAGTCAACCAGCCCAGAAAGTCAACCCAGAGCCGTAAGCTACGGCTGGGTGCCGTAACTTACGGGTAGCATCACTCTTTTACGCTTGGAACCTCCTGTTTTACGGTGGCAACTTTGGATCATAATGGGAGCCGTAACCTACGGCCCCCAGCCGTAGGTTACGGCGGTCAGTGTACTTTTTCCTTATTTCCTTATAACATCTCTAGCTCCTTCACACTTCATTCCCAGCAACTCCTAGCATCCATCCAACCTTCTAAAACCCGCATCTTGAGCATTATAATACCTGCACATCAAGTCCTCTAGTGATTACCATGTTCAAGCAAATATCCGTGTATAGTATGGGATTTTAATCATTTAAAGGCTCTTAAGGGTTGTCCTACGGACCACCCGTCACATCCCCACACTTACCCGTTGCTTGTCCCAAGCAACCCATTCAAAACTATTCAGCAAACACAAGTGATCAATCATGCAAACCAAGCTAAAATATGCCGTCCTTTTACTAACCTTCAACCATACCATAAGACACACCCCTCGCCAAACTCTCGGTAACAAGAATTACTAGCATGAAATGCAAAACCACTCAATGCGAGTATGTGTGTGTGCGACAATAAGCTTGTATAAGAATCAAGTTTCCTCCTAACAAATATCTCGCATGCTTATGAATCAAGGGAAACTTACGGGTTGTAACGGGGCTAGGTGCAAAGGTGGGAAAATGGTGGAACATATATATAAGAGCTAATTTGATTTGACCCGGTTTTTATTTTCACTACTAAGCAAAACAACCATCACTATATACAAAATTCATCAACTTCTCAATATTCGCAATCCCCATACAAACTAATCATATCTTTTTGTATTTTTCTCATTTTTTTTTTTTTTTACAATAAACTTCAAGAATAAATACAAGAACATCAACACTACAAACTAAATTCCTAAACCGGGTCATTTCAATCGGTAAAATTTTGTAGGAAATAGGCTTGGGTCACAACTGAACGGTTTAAAGCTCAAAAATGGCAATCTAAAGACCAAACCCCCACCCCTCACAATACCAAGCTCATATATGTAAAGTATGAGGTCCAACCCACCTATCCCACACTCTCACACTTCTAGACGAGGTTACCTAAAAGCCCCTTATCATTTTCAAAAGCATGCTAACTCTAGGATTTAACAAGAATTCGTACACAAGTTCTATTAACACAAAACACACACCGCCACTCAAAACAAAGAACTATCTATACAATAACCATATATGGCTCAAATTCTCACCAAGAAAAGACTAGAAATGGGTGTCGGTGTGTCAAGTGGAACAATATCAAGTGTTCAAATTTCGACAATTTTTCGCTTGATTTCACAATTTTTTTTAAAATTCTCAAAAATTTCCCCCCATCCCCACACTTGGGATACATTGTCCCAATGTATGGTTTTGAGGGAAAGATCGCTTCTAACCAAAAACATTAGCTTCCGCTAATACTCTCAAATCCCAAATTTCATTTTTTTTTTTTTGTATATTTTTTTTTATTCTAATTATTAGAAACACCACCAATCCTTCACAACCCATAAACTAAACACATCAAAACACCACCCAACCGCCCAACCTTAAACTTAAACATGAATATATACAAAGGTGCACAAAATGAGAACAAGACACAACCTGATTAGTAAATCAGCAGTGTTGGTAGTGATGTAGCTGCGGTAATCGGACCGGTTCATAAACATCTCTTGGATTCGCCGATATCTCAACAGGGATGTTGCCAAACATCCCCACACTTGAATCATTGCATCCGCGAGGGTTGAAATGTAATAACCTGCCAACACACAAACACAACACCAAAACAAAACCAAACAAAGCAAAACAAAACAAATCACAAATACAATACAATACTCTACATCCTCGGGCTGCCTCCCGAGAGCGCTAAGTTTAAAGGTCTTCAGCCAGACCATACCTGATATGCGTTATGGTGGTCTTAATGCACATTTACCTTTTTCGTTGCTGATGTAAGTATGGTGTTTGATTCTTCTATTGTGTGTGTTCTTTGTCACGTCCCATCTTTCTTTGCAAAATTCTTTAAATCCACATTTTCCTACCGAATTTCCAACAAATGCTCGGTAGTTTACTCTCCACTTCACTACTTCGTTTTCTGTGCCCAACAAATCCAAACTCTCCCATAAACATAACTTATGAATGAAATCTCCCACATCATGAAGTGCCACCTTCCTAGTTTCTAAACATGCATCCTTAACACTCTTGGTTTCCATAACCACCACAGCCGGAGAGTTGTAATCAACTTTGATTGGTTCATCAAGTAAAAGGCCCTCAACTTTGCTCTCCATAGGTGGTTCCTCCACAATAATTTCAATTGTATATTCCTCATTTGGCCCTAATAATTCAGTTTCAAGTTCGGGAGGACTCACAACCTTTTCTTCTACATCACCCATAGGTGTCATTTGTTCAATCTACACATATATCCAGTGTTGTTTTGCTTGACGTTTTTCCAATATCGACGTCCCTGGCCTTATCTCTTTCACCTCTTTTGGTAACAAATCATATTTCCATTCCAAAAGTTCTACTCGTTCTTCCATTGACAAATGAGGTTTTGTTAATTCTTTTTCAACATGAACCATGTGTCTCTTTCTCATCATCTCGTCAAGACTTTCAGATTTATGTGACTGATAGTGCAAAGTAGGTTGTTGAGTTACACATTCATAACCATACTGATCAAATGTATACTGAGCATGATAATAGTCTTGATCGTACATCTGAGGGCCTTCATATGAAAGTTGGGAATATTCATCATAATAATCACTGTAATCGTACTCCTCTTGGTAATTCATTTCCGGATCAAATGCCAAAGGTGATAGCTTGTGAGAGCTCCTAGAACGCATGCACCTGTCAATACCTGCACACTAACACACCCAGCGTAAACTAGAAAAATAACAAACTTAAAAAGAAAGAAAATAACACACGTTGCGCACTACTCCCCGGCAACGGCGCCAAAATTTGACGTGATGTCGTGGTCACAATCAAATTTAATCCAAATACAACTAAATAGATAGCGGTAAGTGGGTATCGAACACAGGGAGTTTGTGGAAAATGTGTTATTTCAAAGATTATATCTAACTTAACTAAATTAATCTAATTGCAAGAGAAATAAAATTCAAGAGTTTATGTGAGTGAATTGGTTTTAGACTAAATTAAACTAAGTAAATTGCAAGAGAAAAGTTTGGTTGTAAGCAAATTAGAGACACATGACCATCCTAGATTTCCGGTTTGTTTTAACAATTGTGTTATCATCCACTAGAAAGAACTACATAGACATAGTTCGTGTGAAATTACTTATTGTGATAAAAGGGAACGAAGTACTCAGATTCCGAGAACGTGAGGTTGTTACCCGATGACCAATCCACCCTTACCCAATCCTAATTTTACCCATTATATCTCGATTGCCAACGGCACCAAGAACGTATGGTTTCAAACTAGAAAAATCATAAGAATTAACAATTTACAACTAAGCAATCACACACCATGATAAACAAGACATAGATAAAGTTTATCATTCTAGAAATATGGAATCAAAACACAACCGTCTTACACAAACCTTCAACCTAGGATGATCATAGAGTGTTTAGCCACGCATAACTTCAAACAACATCTTAACAAAAGTTTCAATGTTCATCAAGATCAAAACCAAATAAAACTAATGATTAAGAAGTGTTGTTGTTGCCAAAAAGTCTCCCAAAAGAACTCCCAAATTCGTTCACAATGATTGATAACCGAAAACAAGTGAAAAGCCTCCATAAAATCCATCAAATTGGCCATTAAATGAGGAGTTACACATTTTGGATCAGACGGAGCCGTAAGCTACGCCTCTCAGCCGTAGCTTACGGCAATCAACCAGCCCAGAAAGTCAACCCAGAGCCGTAAGCTACGGCTGGGTCCCGTAACTTACGGCTAGCATCACTCTTTTACGCTTGGAACCTCCTGTTTTACGGTGGCAACTTTGGATCATAATGGGAGCCGTAACCTACGGCCCCCAGCCGTAGGTTACGGCGGTCAGTGTACTTTTTCCTTATTTCCTTATAACATCTCTAGCTCCTTCACACTTCATTCCCAGCAACTCCTAGCATCCATCCAACCTTCTAAAACCCGCATCTTGAGCATTATAATACCTGCACATCAAGTCCTCTAGTGATTACCATTTCAAGCAAATATCCGTGTATAGTATGGGATTTTAATCATTTAAAGGCTCTTAAGGGTTGTCCTACGGACCACCCGTCAGACATCAGATTCCTAATTGATGGAGAAAGGTCTGGTGGCAAGAAAAGCTGCTTCTAGGAGGTTGTCAAGTGTTTTCGCTCGACGATTCCATTCTTGGGTGGTTGGTTTGGCCCTTGTTCATGTAACTCGAATCCTAGCCCGGTATATCCCATTTTAATTTTACACCATTGTGAACCTTACGCCTTTTTTACTCTCTGATCGAGGTTCTCGGCATTGAAAAATCTTCGTAAACTAAATCACACGTGTATATGTTGACATTTAAGAGATATACAGTCAAGAAAATCAAGGGCAATGGTGATATATATGCGAATTAGACACCAAAAAAAAAACACACTCGACAAATGGCTACAATTTAAGTAATGTGTTTAGTGACGGCATCAGATTCCTAATTGATGGAGAAAGGTCTGGTGGCAAGAAAAGCTGCTTCTTGGAGGTAGTCAAGTGTTTTCGCTCGACGATTCCATTCTTGGGTGGTTGGTTTGGCCCTTGTTCATGTAACTCGAAACCTAGCCCGGTATATCCCATTTTAATTTTACACCATTGTGAACCTTACGCCTTTTTTACTCTCTGATCGAGGTTCTCGGCATTGAAAAATCTTTGTAAACTAAATCACATGTGTATATGTTGACATTTAAGAGATATACAGTCAAGAAAATCAAGGGCATTGGTGATAAATATGCGGATTAGACACCAAAAAAAAAAACACTCAACAAATGGCTACAATTTAAGGAATGTGTTTAGTGACGACATCAGATTCCTAACTGATGGAGAAAGGTCTGGTGGCAAGAAAAGCTGCTTCTAGGAGGTTGTCAAGTGTTTTCGGTCGACGATTCCATTCTTGGGTGGTTGGTTTGGCCCTTGTTCCTGTAACTCGAATCCTTGCCCGGTATATCCTATTTTAATTTTACACCATTGTGAACCTTACGCCTTTTTTATTTTCTGATCGAGGTTCTCGGCATTGAAAAATCTTCGTAAACTAAATCACACGTGTATATGTTGAAATTTAAGAGATATACAGTCAAGAAAATCAAGGGGAATGGTGATATATATGCGGATTTGACACAAAAAAAAAAACTCAACAAATCGCTACAATTTAAGGAATGTGTTTAGTGACGGCATCAGATTCCTAATTGATGGAGAAAGGTCTGGTGGCAAGAAAAGCTGCTTCTAGGAGGTTGTCAAGTGTTTTCGCTCGACGATTCCATTCTTGGGTGGTTGGTTTGGCCCCTGTTCCTGTAACTCGAATCCTAGCCAGGTATATCCCATTTTAATTTTACACCATTGTGAACCTTACGCCTTTTTTCCTCTCTGATCGAGGTTCTCGGCATTGAAAAATCTTAGTAAACTAAATCACACGTGTATATGTTGACATTTAAGAGATATACAGTCAAGAAAATCAAGGGATTGGTGATATATATGCGGATTAGACACCAAAAAAAAAACACTCAACAAATGGCCACAATTTAAGGAATGTGTTTAGTGACGACATCAGATTCCTAATTGACGGAGAAAGGTCTGGTGGCAAGAAAAGCTGCTTCTAGTAGGTTGTCAAGTGTTTTCGCTCGACGATTCCATTCTTGGGTGGTTGGTTTGGCCCTTGTTCCTGTAACTCGAATCCTAGCCAGGTATATCCCATATTAATTTTACACCATTGTGAACGTTACTCTTTTTTTACTCTCTGATCGAGGTTCTCGGCATTGAAAAATCTTCGTAAACTAAATCACACATGTATATGTTGACATTTAAAAGATATACAATCAACAAAATCAAGGGCAATGGTGATATATATACGGATTAGACACCAAAAAAAAAACACTCCACAAATGGCTACAATTTAAGGAATGTGTTTAATGACGGCATCAGATTCCTAATTGATGGAGAAATGTCTGGTGGCAAGAAAAGCTGCTTCTAGGAGGTTGTCAAGTGTTTTCGCTCGATGATTCCATTCTTGGTTGGTTGGTTTGGCCCTTATTCCTGTAACTCGAATCCTAGCCAGGTATATCCCATTTTAATTTTACACCATTGTGAACCTTATGCCTTTTTTACTCTCTGATCGAGGTTCTCGGCATTGTAAAATATTCGTAAACTAAATCACACGTGTATACGTTGACATTTAAGAGATATACAGTCAAGAAAATCAAGGGCAATGGTGATATATATGCGGATTAGAGACCAAAAAAAAACACTCAACAAATGGCGACAATTTAAGGAATGTGTTTAGTGACGACATCAGATTCCTAATTGATGGAGAAAGGTCTGGTGGCAAGAAAAGCTGCTTCTAGGAGGTTGTCAAGTGTTTTCGCTCGACGATTCCATTCTTGGGCGGCTGGTTTGGCCCTTGTTCATGTAACTCGAATCCTAGCCCGGTATATCCCATTTTAATTTTACACCATTGTGAACCTTACGCCTTTTTTACTCTCTGATCGAGGTTCTCGGCATTGAAAAATCTTCGTAAACTAAATCACACGTGTATATGTTGACATTTAAGAGATATACAGTCAAGAAAATCAAGGGCAATGGTGATATATATGCGAATTAGACACCAAAAAAAAAAAACACTCGACAAATGGCTACAATTTAAGGAATGTGTTTAGTGACGGCATCAGATTCCTAATTGATGGAGAAAGGTCTGGTGGCAAGAAAAGCTGCTTCTTGGAGGTAGTCAAGTGTTTTCGCTCGACGATTCCATTCTTGGGTGGTTGGTTTGGCCCTTGTTCATGTAACTCGAATCCTAGCCCGGTATATCCCATTTTAATTTTACACCATTGTGAACCTTACGCCTTTTTTACTCTCTGATCGAGGTTCTCGGCATTAAAAAATCTTCGTAAACTAAATCACACGTGTATATGTTGACATTTAAGAGATATACAGTCAAGAAAATCAAGGGCAATGGTGATATATATGCGGATTAGACAACAAAAAAAAAAACACTCAACAAATGGCTTAAATTTAAGGAATGTGTTTAGTGACGGCATCAGATTCCTAATTGATGGAGAAATGTCTGGTGGCAAGAAAAGCTGCTTCTTGGAGGTAGTCAAGTGTTTTCGCTCGACGATTCCATTCTTGGGTGGTTGGTTTGGCCCTTGTTCATGTAACTCGAATCCTAGCCCGGTATATCCCATCTTAATTTTACACCATTGTGAACCTTACGCCTTTTTTACTCTCTGATCGAGGTACTCGGCATTGAAAAATCTTCGTAACCTAAATCACACGTGTATATGTTGACATTTAAGAGATATACAGTCAAGAAAATCAAGGGCAATTGTGATATATATGCGGATTAGACACAAAAAAAAAACACTCAACAATTGGCTACAATTTAAGGAATGTGTTTAGTGACGGCATCAGATTCCTAATTGATGGAGAAAAGTCTGGTGGCAAGAAAAGCTGCTTCTAGGAGGTTGTCAAGTGTTTTTGGTCGACGATTCCATTCTTGGGCGGTTGGTTTGGCCCTTGTTCCTGTAACTCGAATCCTAGCCAGATATATCCCATTTTAATTTTACACCATTGTGAACCTTACGCCTTTTTTACTTTCTGATCGAGGTTCTCGGCATTGAAAAATCTTCGTAAACTAAATCACACGTGTATATGTTGACATTTAAGAGATATACAGTCAAGAAAATCAATGGCAATGGTGATATATATGCGGATTAGACACCAAAAAAACCCCTCAACAAATGGCTACAATTTAAGAAATGTGTTAATTGAAGGCATCAGATTTCTAATTGATGGAGAAAGGTCTGGTGGCAAGAAAAGCTGCTTCTACGAGGTTGTCAAGTGTTTCCGCTCGGCGATTCCATTCTTGGGTGGTTGGTTTGGCCCTTGTTCCTGTAACTCGAATCCTATCCAGGTATATCACATTTTAATTTCACACCATTGTGAACCTTACGCCTTTTTTACTCTCTGATCGAGGTTCTCGGCATTGAAAAATCTTAGTAAACTAAATCACACGTGTATATGTTGACATTTAAGAGATATACAGTCAAGAAAATCAAGGGCAATGGTGATATATATACGGATTAGATACCAAAAAAAACACCCAACAAATGGCTACAATTTAAGGAATGTGTTTAGTGATGACATCATATTCCTAATTGATGGAGAAAGGTCTGGTGGCAAGAAAAGCTGCTTCTAGGAGGTTGTCAAGTGTTTTCGCTCGACGATTCCATTCTTGGGTGGTTGGTTTGGCCCTTGTTCCTGTAACTCGAATCCTAGCCCGGTGTATCCCATTTTAATTTTACACAATTGTGAACCTTACGCTTTTTTTACTCTCTGATCGAGGTTCTCGGCATTGAAAAATCTTCGTAAACTAAATCACACGTGTATATGTTGACATTTAAGAGATATACAGTCAAGAAAATCAAGGGCAATGGTGATATATATGCGAATTAGACACCAAAAAAAAAACAATCGACAAATGGCTACAATTTAAGGAATGTGTTTAGTGACGGCATCAGATTCCTAATTGATGGAGAAAGGTCTGGTGGCAAGAAAAGCTGCTTCTTGGAGGTAGTCAAGTGTTTTCGCTCGACGATTCCATTCTTGGGTGGTTGGTTTGGCCCTTGTTCATGTAACTCGAATCCTAGCCCGGTATATCCCATTTTAATTTTACACCATTGTGAACCTTACGCCTTTTTTACTCTCTGATCGAGGTTCTCGGCATTAAAAAATCTTCGTAAACTAAATCACACGTGTATATGTTGACATTTAAGAGATATACAGTTAAGAAAATCAAGGGCAATGGTGATATATATGCGGATTAGACAACAAAAAAAAAAACACTCAACAAATGGCTTAAATTTAAGGAATGTGTTTAGTGACGGCATCAGATTCCTAATTGATGGAGAAAGGTCTGGTGGCAAGAAAAGCTGCTTCTTGGAGGTAGTCAAGTGTTTTCGCTCGACGATTCCATTCTTGGGTGGTTGGTTTGGCCCTTGTTCATGTAACTCGAATCCTAGCCCGGTATATCCCATCTTAATTTTACACCATTGTGAACCTTACGCCTTTTTTACTCTCTGATCGAGGTACTCGGCATTGAAATATCTTCGTAACCTAAATCACACGTGTATATGTTGACATTTAAGAGATATACAGTCAAGAAAATCAAGGGCAATTGTGATATATATGCGGATTAGACACAAAAAAAAACACTCAACAATTGGCTACAATTTAAGGAATGTGTTTAGTGACGGCATCAGATTCCTAATTGATGGAGAAAAGTCTGGTGGCAAGAAAAGCTGCTTCTAGGAGGTTGTCAAGTGTTTTTGGTCGACGATTCCATTCTTGGGCGGTTGGTTTGGCCCTTGTTCCTGTAACTCGAATCCTAGCCAGATATATCCCATTTTAATTTTACACCATTGTGAACCTTACGCCTTTTTTACTCTCTGATCGAGGTTCTCGGCATTGAAAAATCTTCGTAAACTAAATCACACGTGTATATGTTGAAATTTAAGAGATATACAGTCAAGAAAATCAAGGGGAATGGTGATATATATGCGGATTTGACACAAAAAAAACACTCAACAAATCGCTACAATTTAAGGAATGTGTTTAGTGACGGCATCAGATTCCTAATTGATGGAGAAAGGTCTGGTGGCAAGAAAAGCTGCTTCTAGGAGGTTGTCAAGTGTTTTCGCTCGACGATTCCATTCTTGGGTGGATGGTTTGGCCCCTGTTCCTGTAACTCGAATCCTAGCCAGGTATATCCCATTTTAATTTTACACCATTGTGAACCTTACGCCTTTTTTACTCTCTGATCGAGGTTCTCGGCATTGAAAAATCTTAGTAAACTAAATCACACGTGTATATGTTGACATTTAAGAGATATACAGTCAAGAAAATCAAGGGTATTGGTGATATATATGCGGATTAGACACCAAAAAAAAAACACTCAACAAATGGCCACAATTTAAGGAATGTGTTTAGTGACGACATCAGATTCCTAATTGACGGAGAAAGGTCTGGTGGCAAGAAAAGCTGCTTCTAGGAGGTTGTCAAGTGTTTTCGCTCGACGATTCCATTCTTGGGTGGTTGGTTTGGCCCTTGTTCCTGTAACTCGAATCCTAGCCAGGTATATCCCATATTAATTTTACACCATTGTGAACGTTACTCTTTTTTTACTCTCTGATCGAGGTTCTCGGCATTGAAAAATCTTCGTAAACTAAATCACACATGTATATGTTGACATTTAAAAGATATACAATCAACAAAATGAAGGGCAATGGTGATATATATACGGATTAGACACCAAAAAAAAAAAACACTCCACAAATGGCTACAATTTAAGGAATGTGTTTAATGACGGCATCAGATTCCTAATTGATGGAGAAATGTCTGGTGGCAAGAAAAGCTGCTTCTAGGAGGTTGTCAAGTGTTTTCGCTCGATGATTCCATTCTTGGTTGGTTGGTTTGGCCCTTATTCCTGTAACTCGAATCCTAGCCAGGTATATCCCATTTTAATTTTACACCATTGTGAACCTTATGCCTTTTTTACTCTCTGATCGAGGTTCTCGGCATTGTAAAATATTCGTAAACTAAATCACACGTGTATACGTTGACATTTAAGAGATATACAGTCAAGAAAATCAAGGGCAATGGTGATATATATGCGGATTAGAGACCAAAAAAAAAACACTCAACAAATGGCGACAATTTAAGGAATGTGTTTAGTGACGACATCAGATTCCTAATTGATGGAGAAAGGTCTGGTGGCAAGAAAAGCTGCTTCTAGGAGGTTGTCAAGTGTTTTCGCTCGACGATTCCATTCTTGGGCGGCTGGTTTGGCCCTTGTTCATGTAACTCGAATCCTAGCCCGGTATATCCCATTTTAATTTTACACCATTGTGAACCTTACGCCTTTTTTACTCTCTGATCGAGGTTCTCGGCATTGAAAAATCTTCGTAAACTAAATCACACGTGTATATGTTGACATTTAAGAGATATACAGTCAAGAAAATCAAGGGCAATGGTGATATATATGCGAATTAGACACCAAAAAAAAAAACACTCGACAAATGGCTACAATTTAAGGAATGTGTTTAGTGACGGCATCAGATTCCTAATTGATGGAGAAAGGTCTGGTGGCAAGAAAAGCTGCTTCTTGGAGGTAGTCAAGTGTTTTCGCTCGACGATTCCATTCTTGGGTGGTTGGTTTGGCCCTTGTTCATGTAACTCGAATCCTAGCCCGGTATATCCCATTTTAATTTTACACCATTGTGAACCTTACGCCTTTTTTACTCTCTGATCGAGGTTCTCGGCATTAAAAAATCTTCGTAAACTAAATCACACGTGTATATGTTGACATTTAAGAGATATACAGTCAAGAAAATCAAGGGCAATTGTGATATATATGCGGATTAGACACAAAAAAAAACACTCAACAATTGGCTACAATTTAAGGAATGTGTTTAGTGACGGCATCAGATTCCTAATTGATGGAGAAAAGTCTGGTGGCAAGAAAAGCTGCTTCTAGGAGGTTGTCAAGTGTTTTTGGTCGACGATTCCATTCTTGGGCGGTTGGTTTGGCCCTTGTTCCTGTAACTCGAATCCTAGCCAGATATATCCCATTTTAATTTTACACCATTGTGAACCTTACGCCTTTTTTACTCTCTGATCGAGGTTCTCGGCATTGAAAAATCTTCGTAAACTAAATCACACGTGTATATGTTGACATTTAAGAGATATACAGTCAAGAAAATCAATGGCAATGGTGATATATATGCGGATTAGACACCAAAAAAAACCCTCAACAAATGGCTACAATTTAAGAAATGTGTTAATTGAAGGCATCAGATTTCTAATTGATGGAGAAAGGTCTGGTGGCAAGAAAAGCTGCTTCTACGAGGTTGTCAAGTGTTTCCGCTCGGCGATTCCATTCTTGGGTGGTTGGTTTGGCCCTTGTTCCTGTAACTCGAATCCTAGCCAGGTATATCACATTTTAATTTCACACCATTGTGAACCTTACGCCTTTTTTACTCTCTGATCGAGGTTCTCGGCATTGAAAAATCTTAGTAAACTAAATCACACGTGTATATGTTGACATTTAAGAGATATACAGTCAAGAAAATCAAGGGCAATGGTGATATATATACGGATTAGATACCAAAAAAAACACTCAACAAATAGCTACAATTTAAGGAATGTGTTTAGTGATGACATCATATTCCTAATTGATGGAGAAAGGTCTGGTGGCAAGAAAAGCTGCTTCTAGGAGGTTGTCAAGTGTTTTCGCTCGACGATTCCATTCTTGGGTGGTTGGTTTGGCCCTTGTTCCTGTAACTCGAATCCTAGCCCGGTATATCCCATTTTAATTTTACACAATTGTGAACCTTACGCTTTTTTTACTCTCTGATCGAGGTTCTCGGCATTGAAAAATCTTCGTAAACTAAATCACACGTGTATATGTTGACATTTAAGAGATATACAGTCAAGAAAATCAAGGGCAATGGTGATATATATGCGAATTAGACACCAAAAAAAAAAACACTCGACAAATGGCTACAATTTAAGGAATGTGTTTAGTGACGGCATCAGATTCCTAATTGATGGAGAAAGGTCTGGTGGCAAGAAAAGCTGCTTCTTGGAGGTAGTCAAGTGTTTTCGCTCGACGATTCCATTCTTGGGTGGTTGGTTTGGCCCTTGTTCATGTAACTCGAATCCTAGCCCGGTATATCCCATTTTAATTTTACACCATTGTGAACCTTACGCCTTTTTTACTCTCTGATCGAGGTTCTCGGCATTAAAAAATCTTCGTAAACTAAATCACACGTGTATATGTTGACATTTAAGAGATATACAGTCAAGAAAATCAAGGGCAATGGTGATATATATGCGGATTAGACAACAAAAAAAAAAACACTCAACAAATGGCTTAAATTTAAGGAATGTGTTTAGTGACGGCATCAGATTCCTAATTGATGGAGAAAGGTCTGGTGGCAAGAAAAGCTGCTTCTTGGAGGTAGTCAAGTGTTTTCGCTCGACGATTCCATTCTTGGGTGGTTGGTTTGGCCCTTGTTCATGTAACTCGAATCCTAGCCCGGTATATCCCATCTTAATTTTACACCATTGTGAACCTTACGCCTTTTTTACTCTCTGATCGAGGTACTCGGCATTGAAAAATCTTCGTAACCTAAATCACACGTGTATATGTTGACATTTAAGAGATATACAGTCAAGAAAATCAAGGGCAATTGTGATATATATGCGGATTAGACACAAAAAAAAAAACACTCAACAATTGGCTACAATTTAAGGAATGTGTTTAGTGACGGCATCAGATTCCTAATTGATGGAGAAAAGTCTGGTGGCAAGAAAAGCTGCTTCTAGGAGGTGGTCAAGTGTTTTTGGTCGACGATTCCATTCTTGGGCGGTTGGTTTGGCCCTTGTTCCTGTAACTCGAATCCTAGCCAGATATATCCCATTTTAATTTTACACCATTGTGAACCTTACGCCTTTTTTACTCTCTGATCGAGGTTCTCGGCATTGAAAAATCTTCGTAAACTAAATAACACGTGTATATGTTGACATTTAAGAGATATACAGTCAAGAAAATCAATGGCAATGGTGATATATATGCGGATTAGACACCAAAAAAAACCCTCAACAAATGGCTACAATTTAAGAAATGTGTTAATTGAAGGCATCAGATTTCTAATTGATGGAGAAAGGTCTGGTGGCAAGAAAAGCTGCTTCTACGAGGTTGTCAAGTGTTTCCGCTCGGCGATTCCATTCTTGGGTGGTTGGTTTGGCCCTTGTTCCTGTAACTCGAATCCTAGCCAGGTATATCACATTTTAATTTCACACCATTGTGAACCTTACGCCTTTTTTACTCTCTGATCGAGGTTCTCGGCATTGAAAAATCTTAGTAAACTAAATCACACGTGTATATGTTGACATTTAAGAGATATACAGTCAAGAAAATCAAGGGCAATGGTGATATATATACGAATTAGATACCAAAAAAAACACTCAACAAATGGCTACAATTTAAGGAATGTGTTTAGTGATGACATCATATTCCTAATTGATGGAGAAAGGTCTGGTGGCAAGAAAAGCTGCTTCTAGGAGGTTGTCAAGTGTTTTCGCTCGACGATTCCATTCTTGGGTGGTTGGTTTGGCCCTTGTTCCTGTAACTCGAATCCTAGCCCGGTATATCCCATTTTAATTTTACACAATTGTGAACCTTACGCTTTTTTTACTCTCTGATCGAGGTTCTCGGCATTGAAAAATCTTCGTAAACTAAATCACACGTGTATATGTTGACATTTAAGAGATATACAGTCAAGAAAATCAAGGGCAATGGTGATATATATGCGGATTAGACACCAAAAAAAACACTCAACAAATGGCGACAATTTAAGGAATGTGTTTAGTGACGACATCAGATTCCTAATTGATGGAGAAAGGTCTGGTGGCAAGAAAAGCTGCTTCTAGGAGGTTGTCAAGTGTTTTCGCTCGACGATTCCATTCTTGGGTGGTTGGTTTGGCCCTTGTTCATGTAACTCGAATCCTAGCCCGGTATATCCCATTTTAATTTTATACCATTGTGAACCTTACGCCTTTTTTACTCTCTGATCGAGGTTCTCGGCATTGTAAAATATTCGTAAACTAAATCACACGTGTATACGTTGACATTTAATAGATATACAGTCAAGAAAATCAAGAGCAATGGTGATATATATGCGGATTAGACACCAAAAAAAAACACTCAACAAATGGCGACAATTTAAGGAATGTGTTTAGTGACGACATCAGATTCCTAATTGATGGAGAAAGGTCTTGTGGCAAGAAAAGCTGCTTCTAGGAGGTTGTCAAGTGTTTTCGCTCGACGATTCCATTCTTGGTTGGGTGGTTTGGCCCTTGTTCCTGTAACTCGAATCATAGCCCGGTATATCCCATTTTAATTTTACACCATTGTGAACCTTACGCCTTTTTTACTCTCTGATCGAGGTTCTCGGCATTGAAAAATCTTTGTAAACTAAATCACACGTGTATATGTTGACATTTAAGAGATATACAGTCAAGAAAATCAAGGGCAATGGTGATATATATGCGGATTAGACACCAAAAAAAAAAAACACTCAACAAATGGCTACACTTTAAGGAATGTGTTTAGTGACGGCATCAGATTCCTAATTGATGGAGAAAGGTCTGGTGGCAAGAAAAGCTGCTTCTAGGAGGTTGTTAAGTGTTTTCGCTAGACGATTCCATTCTTGGGTGGTTGGTTTGGCCCTTGTTCCTGTAACTCGAATCCTAGCAAGGTATATCCCATTTTAATTTACACCATAGTGAACCTTACACCTTTTTTACTCTCTGATCCAGGTTCTCAGCATTGGAAAATCTTAGTAAACTAAATCACACGTGTATATGTTGACATTTAAGAGATATACAGTCAAGAAAATCAAGGGCAATGGTGATATATATACAGATTAGACACCAAAAAAAACACTCAACAAATGGCTACAATTTAAGGAGTGTGTTTAGTGACGACATCAAATTCCTAATTGATGGAGAAAGGTCTGGTGGCAAGAAAAGCTGCTTCTAGGAGGTTGTCAAGTGTTTTCGCTCGACGATTCCATTCTTGGGTGGTTGGTTTGGCCCTTGTTCCTGTAACTCGAATCCTAGCCCGGTATATCCCATTTTAATTTTACACCATTGTGAAGCTTACTCTTTTTTTACTCTCTGATCGAGGTTCTCGGCATTGAAAAATCTTCGTAAACTAAATCACACGTGTATTTGTTGACATTTAAGAGATATACAGTCAAGAAAATCGAGGGCAATGGTGATATATATGCGGATTAGATACCAAAAAAAAACACTCAACAAATGGCTACACTTTAAGGAATGTGTTTAGTGACGGCATCAAATTCCTAATTGATGGATAAAGGTCTGGTGGCAAGAAAAGCTGCTTCTAGGAGGTTGTCAAGTGTTTTCGCTCGACGATTCCATTCTTGGGTGGTTGGTTTGGCCCTTGTTCATGTAACTCGAATCCTAGCCCGGTATATCTCATTTTAATTTTACACCATTGTTAACCTTACGCCTTTTTTACTCTCTGATCGAGGTTCTCGGCATTGTAAAATATTCGTAAACTAAATCACACGTGTATACGTTGACATTTAAGAGATATACAGTCAAGAAAATCAAGGGCAATGGTGATATATATGCGGATTAGACACCAAAAAAAACACTCAATAAATGGCGACAATTTAAGGAATGTGTTTAGTGACGACATCAGATTCCTAATTGATGGAGAAAGGTCTTGTGGCAAGAAAAGCTGCTTCTAGGAGGCTGTCAAGTGTTTTCGCTCGACGATTCCATTCTTGGTAGGGTGGTTTGGCCCTTGTTCCTGTAATTCGAATCATAGCCCAGTATATCCCATTTTAATTTTACACCATTGTGAAACTTACGCCTTTTTTACTCTCTGATCGAGGTTCTCGGCATTCAAAAATCTTTGTAAACTAAATCACACGTGTATATGTTGACATTTAAGAGATATACAGTCAAGAAAATCAAGGGCAATGGTGATATATATGCGGATTAGACACAAAAAAAAACACTCAACAAATGGCTGCAATTTAAGGAATGTGTTTAGTGACGGCATCAGATTCCTAATTGATGCAGAAAGGTCTGGTGGCAAGAAAAGCTGCTTCTAGGAGGTTATCAAGTGTTTTCGCTCGACGATTCCATTTTTGGGTGGTTGGTTTGGCCGTTGTTCATGTAACTCGAATCCTAGCCCGGTATATCCCATTTTAATTTTACACCATTGTGAACCTTACGCCTTTTTTACATTCTGATCGAGGTTCTCGGCATTGAAAAATCTTCGTAAACTAAGTCACACGTGTATATGTTGACATTTAAGAGATATACAGTCAAGAAAATCAAGGGCAATGGTGATATATATGCGGATTAGACACCAAAAAAAAAAAACACTCAACAAATGGCTACAATTTAAGGAATGTGTTTAGTGACGGCATCAGATTCCTAATTGATGGAGAAAGGTCTGGTGGCAAGAAAAGCTGCTTCTAGGAGGTTGTCAAGTGTTTTCGTTCGACGATTCCATTCTTGGGTGGTTGGTTTGGCCCTTGTTCCTGTAACTCGAATCCTAGCCAGATATATCACATTTTAATTTTACACAAAAACACTCAACAAATGGCTACAATTTAAGGAATGTGTTTAGTGACGGCATCAGATTCCTAATTGATGGAGAAAGGTCTGGTGGCAAGAAAAGCTGCTTCCAGGAGGTTGTCAAGTGTTTTCGTTCGACGATTCCATTCTTGGGTGGTTGGTTTGGCCCTTGTTCCTGTAACTCGAATCCTAGCCAGATATATATCCCATTTTAATTTTACACCATTGTGAACCTTACGCCTTTTTACTCTCTGATCAAGGTTCTCGGCATTGAAAAATCTTCGTAAACTAAATCACACGTGTATATGTTGACATTTAAGATACAGTCAAGAAAATCAAGGGCAATGGTGATATATATGCGGATTAGACACCAAAAAAAACACTCAACAAATGGCTACAATTTAAGAAATGTGTTTAGTGAAGGCATCAGATTCCTAATTGATGGAGAAAGGTCTGGTGGCAAGAAAAGCTGCTTCTAGGAGGTTGTCAAGTGTTTTCGCTCGACGATTCCATTCTTGGGTGGTTGGTTTTGCCCTTGTTCCTGTAACTCGAATCCTAGCCCAGTATATCCTATTTTAATTTTACACCATTGTGAACCTTACGCCTTTTTTACTCTCTGATCGAGGTTCTCGGCATTGAAAAATCTTCGTAAACTAAATCACACGTTTATATGTTGAAATTTAAGAGATATACAGTCAAGAAAATCAAGGGCAATGGTGATATATATGCAGATTAGACACAAAAAAACACTCAACAAATCGCTACTATTTAAGGAATGTGTTTAGCGACGGCATCAGATTCCTAATTGATGTAGAAAGGTCTGGTGGCAAGAAAAGCTTCTTCTAGGTGGTTGTCAAGTGTTTCCGCTCGACGATTCCATTCTTGGGTGGTTGTTTTGGCCCTTGTTCTTGTAACTCGAATCCTAGCCAGGTATATCCCATTTTAATTTTACACCATTGTGAACCTTACCCCTTTTTTACTCTCAGATCGAGGTTCTCAGCATTGAAATATCTTCGTAAATTAAATCACACGTGTATATGTTGACATTTAAGACATATACAGTCAAGAAAATCTAGGGCAATCGTGATATATATGCGGATTAGACACAAAAAAAAAACTCAACAAATGGCTACAATTTAAGGAATGTGTTTAG
Source organism: Helianthus tuberosus (assembly GCA_030545235.1). Taxonomy (NCBI): domain Eukaryota; kingdom Viridiplantae; phylum Streptophyta; class Magnoliopsida; order Asterales; family Asteraceae; genus Helianthus; species Helianthus tuberosus. The sequence goes on from CM060440.1 coordinate 27,347,708, forward strand.
TGAGGACATCAGATTCTAAATTGATGGAGAAAGGTCAGGTGGGAAGAAAAGCTGCTTCTAGGAGGTTGTCAAGTGTTTTCGCTCGACGCTTCCATTATTGGGTGGTTGGTTTGGCCCTTGTTTCTGTAACTCGAATCCTAGCCTGGTATATCCCATTTTAATTTTACACCATTGTGAACCTTACCCCTTTTTTACTCTCTGATCAAGGTTCTCGGCATTGAAAAATCTTCGTAAACTAAATCACACGTGTATATGTTGACATTTAAGAGATATACAGTCAAGAAAATCAAGGGCAATGGTGATATATTTGCGGATTAGACACCAAAAAAAACACTCAACAAATGGCTGCAATTTAAGGAATATATGTTGACATTTAAGAGATATACAGTCAAGAAAATCAAGGGCAATGGTGATATATTTGCGGATTAGACACCAAAAAAAACACTCAACAAATGGCTGCAATTTAAGGAATGTGTTTAGTGACGGCATCAGATTCCTAATTGATGTAGAAAGGTCTGGTGGCAAGAAAAGCTTCTTCTAGGTGGTTGTCAAGTGTTTCCGCTCGACGATTCCATTCTTGGGTGGTTGTTTTGGCCCTTGTTCTTGTAACTCGAATCCTAGCCAGGTATATCCCATTTTAATTTTACACCATTGTGAACCTTACCCCTTTTTTACTCTCAGATCGAGGTTCTCAGCATTGAAAAATCTTCGTAAATTAAATCACACGTGTATATGTTGACATTTAAGACATATACAGTCAAGAAAATCTAGGGCAATCGTGATATATATGCGGATTAGACACAAAAAAAAAAAAACTCAACAAATGGCTACAATTTAAGGAATGCGTTTAGTGACGACATCAGATTCCTAATTGGTGGAGAAACGTCTGGTGGCAAGAAAAGCTGCTTCTAGGAGGTTGTCAAGTGTTTCCTCTCGACGATTCCATTCTTGGGTGGTTGGTTTGGCCCTTGTTCTTGTAACTCGAATCCTAGCCAGGTATATCCCATTTTAATTTTACACCATTGTGAACCTTACGCCTTTTTTACTCTCGTCAAGTGTTTCCGCTCGACGATTCCATTCTTGGGTGGTTGGTTTGGCCCTTGTTCCTGTAACTGGAATCCTAGCCAGGTATATCCCATTTTAATTTTACACCATTGTGAACCTTACGCCTTTTTGACTCTTTGATCGAGGTTCTCAGCATTGAAAAATCTTCGTAAACTAAATTACACGTGTATATGTTGACATTTAAGAGATATACAGTCAAGAAAATCAAGGGCAATGGTGATATATATGCGGATTGGACACCAAAAAAAAACACTCAACAAATGGCTACAATTTAAGGAATGTGTTTAGTGACGGCATCAGATTCCTAATTGATGGAGAAAGGTCTGGTGGCAAGAAGAGCTGCTTCTAGGAGGTTGTCAAGTGTTTTCGCTCGATGATTCCATTCTTGGGTGGTTGGTTTGGCCCTTGTTCCTGTAACTCGAATTCTAGCCCGGTATATACCATTTTAATTTTACACCATTGTGAACCTTACGCCTTTTTTACTCTCTGATCAAGGTTCTCGGCATTGGAAAATCTTCGTAAACTAAATCACACGTGTATATGTTGACATTTAAGAGATATACAGTCAAGAAAATCAAGGGCAATGGTGATATATATGCGGATTAGACACTAAAAAAAACACTCAAAAAATGGCTACAATTCAAGGAATGTGTTTAGTGACGGCATCAGATTCCTAATTGATGGAAAAAGGTCTGGTGGTAAGAAAAGCTACTTCTAAGAGGTTGTCAAGTGTTTTCGCTCGACGATTCCATTCTTGGGTGGTTAGTTTGGCCTTTGTTCCTGTAACTCGAAACCTAGCCAGGTATATCCCATTTTAATTTTACACCATTGTGAACCTTATGCCTTTTTTACTCTCTGATCGAGGTTCTCGGCATTGAAAAATCTAAGTAAACTAAATCACACGTGTATATGTTGACATTTAAGAGATATACAGTCAAGAAAATCAAGGGCAATGGTGATATATATGCGGATTAGACACAAAAAAAAAACACTCAACAAATGGCTACAATTTAAGGTATGTGTTTAGTGACGACATCAGATTCCTAATTGATGGAGAAAGGTCTGGTGGCAAGAAAAGCTGCTTCTAGGAGGTTGTCAAGTGTTTTCGCTCGACGATTCCATTCTTGGGTGGTTGGTTTGGCCCTTGTTCCCGTAACTCGAATCCTAGCCCGGTGTATCCCATTTTAATTTTACACCATTTTGAACCTTACGCCTTTTTTACTCTCTGATCGAGGTTCTCGGCATTGAAAAATCTTCGTAAACTAAATCACACGTGTATATGTTGACATTTAAGAGATATACAGTCAAGAAAATCAAGGGCAATGTTGATATATTTGCGGATTAGACACTAAAAAACAAACACTCAACAAATGGCTGCAATTTAAGGAATGTGTTTAGTGACGGCATCAGTTCCTAATTGATGTAGAAAGGTCTGGTTGCAAAAAAAGCTTCTGCTAGGAAGTTGTCAAGTGTTTTCGCTAGGTGGTTGGTTTGGCCCTTGTTCCTGTAACTCGAATCCTTGCCAGGTATATCCCATTTTAATTTTACACCATTGTGAACCTTACGCCTTTTTTACTCTCTGATCGAGGTTCTCAGCATTGAAAAATCTTCGTAAACTAAATTACACGTGTATATGTTGACATTTAAGAGATATACATTCAAGAAAATCAAGGGCAATGGTGATATATATGTGGATTAGACACCAAAAAAAACACTCAACAAATGGCTACAATTTAAGGAATGAGTTTAGTGACGGCATCAGATTCCTAATTGATGGAGAAAGGTCTGGTGGCAATAAAGCTGCTTTAGGAGGTTGTGAAGTGTTTCGCTCGACGATTCCACTCTTTGGTGGTTGGTTTGGCCCTTGTTCTTGTAACTCGAATCCTAGCCCGGTGTATCCCATTTTAATTTTACACCATTGTGAACCTTACGCCTTTCTGATCGAGGTTCTCGGCATTGAAAAATCTTCATAAACTAAATCACACGTGTATATGTTGACATTTAAGAGATATACAGTCAATAAAATCAAGGGAAATGGTGATATATATGCGGATTAGACACCAAGAAAAAAACACTCAACAAATGGCTACAATTTAGGGAATGTGTTTAGTGACGGCATCAGATTCCTAATTGATGGAGAAAGGTCTGGTGGCAAGAAAAGCTGCTTCTAGGAGGTTGTCAAGTGTTTTCGCTCGACGATTCCATTCTTGGGTGGATGGTTTGGCCCTTGTTCATGTAACTCGAATCCTATCCCGGTATATCATATTTTAATTTTACACCATTGTGAACCATACGCCTTTTTTACTCTCTGATCGAGGTTCTCGGCGTTGAAAAATCTTCGTAAACTAAATCACACGTGTATATGTTGACATTTAAGAGATATACAGTCAAGAAAATCAAGGGCAATGGTGATATATATGCGGATTAGACACCAAGAAAAAAACACTCAACAAATGGCTACAATTTAGGGAATGTGTTTAGTGACGGCATCAGATTCCTAATTGATGGAGAAAGGTTTGGTGGCAAGAAAAGCTGCTTCTAGGAGGTTGTCAAGTGTTGTCGCTCGATGATTCCATTCTTGGTTGGTTGGTTTGGCCCTAATTCCTGTAACTCGAATCCTAGCAAGATATATCCCATTTTAATTTACACCATTGTGAACCTTACGCCTTTTTTACTCTCTGATCGAGGTTCTCGGCATTGAAAAATCTTTGTCAACTAAATCACACGTGTATATGTTGACATTTAATAGATATACAGTCAAGAAACTAAAGGGCAATGGTGATATATATGCGGATTAGACACCAAAAAAAACACTCAACAAATGGCTACAATTTAAGAAATGTGTTTAGTGACGGCATCAGATTCCTAATTGATGGAGAATGGTCTGGTGGCAAGAAAAGCTGCTTCTAGGAGGTTGTCAAGTGTTTTTGCTCGACGATTCCATTCTTGGGGGGTTGGTTTGGCCCTTGTTCCTGTAACTCGAATCCTTGCCCGGTATATCCTATTTTAATTTTACACCATTGTGAACCTTACGCCTTTTTTACTCTCTGATCGAGGTTCTCGGCATTGAAAAATCTTCGTAAACTAAATCACAGGTGTATATGTTGAAATTTAAGAGATATACAGTCAAGAAAATCATGGGCAATGGTGATATATATGCGGATTAGACACCAAAAAAAACAATCAACAAATCGCTACAATTTAAGGAACGTGTTTAGTGATGACATCAGATTCCTAATTGATGGAGAAAGGTCTGGTGGCAAGTAAAGCTGCTTCTAGGAGATTGTCAAGTGTTTTCGCTCGACGATTCCATTCTTGGGTGGTTGGTTTGGCCCTTGTTCCTGTAACTCGAATCCTAGCCCGGTATATCCCATTTTAATTTTACACCATTGTGAACCTTACGCCTTTTTTACTCTCTGATCGAGGTTCAAGCCATTGAAAAATCTTCGTAAACTAAATCACAGGAGTATATGTTGACATTTAAAAGATATACAGTCAAGAAAATCAAGGGCAATGGTGATATATATGCGGATTAGACACCAAAAAAAGAACACTCAACAAATGGCTAAAATTTAATGAATGTGTTTAGTGACGACATCAGATTCCTAATTGATGGAGAAAGGTCTGGTGGCAAGAAAAGCTGCTTCTAGGAGGTTGTCAAGTATTTTCGCTCGACGATTCCATTCTTGGGTGGTTGGTTTCGCCCTTTTTCCTGTAACTTGAATCCTAGCCAGGTATATCCCATTTTAATTTTACACCATTGTGAACCTTACGCCTTTTTTACTATCTGATCGAGGTTCTCGGCATTGACAAATCTTCGTAAACTAAATCACACGTGTATATGATGACATTAAAGACACATACAGTCAAGAAAATCAAGGGCAATGGTGATATATATAAGGATTAGACACAAAAAAAAACACTCAACAAATGGCTACTATTTAAGGAATGTGTTTAGTGACGGCATCATATTCCTAATTGATGGAGAAAGGTCTGGTGGCAAGAAAAGCTGCTTCTAGGAGGTTGTCAAGTGTTTTCGCTCGACGATTCCATTCTTTGGTGGTTGGTTTGGCCCTTGTTCATGTAACTTGAATCCTAGCCCGGTATATCCCATTTTAATTTTACACCATTGTTAACCTTACGCCTTTTTTACTCTCTGATCGAGGTTCTCGGCATTGAAAAATCTTCTTAAACTAAATCACAGGTGTATGTGTTGACATTTAAGAGATATACAGTCAAGAAAATCAAGGGCAAAGGTGATATATTTGCGGTTAGACACAAAAAAAAAACACTCAACAAATGGCTGCAATTTAAGGAATGTGTTTAGCGACGGCATCAGATTCCTAATTGATGTAGAAAGGTCTGGTGGCAAGAAAAGCTTCTTCTAGGAGGCTGTCAAGTGTTTTCTCTCGATGGTTCGATTCTTGTGTGGTTGGTTTGGCCCTTGTTCCGGTAACTCGAATCCTAGCCTGGTATATCCCATTTTAATTTTACACCATTGTGAACCTTACGCCTTTTTTACTCTCTGATCGAGGTTCTCGACATTGAAAAATCTTCGTAAACAAAATCACACGTGTATATGTTGACATTTAAGAGATATACAGTCAACAAAATCAAGGGCAATGGTGATATATATGTGGATTAGACACCAAAAAAAAACACTCAACAAATGGCTACAATTTAAGGAATGTGTTTAGTGACGGCATCAGATTCCTAATTGATGGAGAAAGGTCTGGGGGTAAGAAAAGCTGCTTCTAGGAGGTTGTCAAGTGTTTTCGCTCGATGATTCCATTCTTGCGTGGTTGGTTTGGCCCTTGTTCTTGTAACACGAATCCTAGCCCGGTGTATCCCATTTTAATTTTACACCATTGTGAACCTTACGCCTTTTTTACTCTCTGATCGAGGTTCTCGGCATTGAAAAATCTTCGTAAACTAAATGACACGTGTATATGTTGACATTTAAGAGATATACAGTCAAGAAAATCAAGGGCAATGGTGATATATATGCGGATTAGACACAAAAAAAAAACACTCAACAAATGGCTACAATTTAAGGATTGTGTTTAGTGACGGTATCAGATTCCTAATTGATGGAGAAAGGTCTGGTGGCAAGAAAAGCTGTTTCTAGGAGGTTGTCAAGTATTTTCGCTCGAAGATTCCATTCTTGGGTGGTTGGTTTGGCCCTTGTTCCTGTAACTCGAATCCTAGCCCGGTATATCCCATTTTAATATTACACCATTGTGAACCTTACGCCTTTTTTAATCTCTGATCGAGGTTCTCGGCATTGAAAAATCTTCGTAAACTAAATCACACGTGTATATGTTGACATTTTAGAGATATACAGTCAAGAACATCAAGGGCAATGTTGATATATATGCGGATTAGACACCAAAAGAACACTCAACAAATGTCTACAATTTAAGGAATGTGTTTAGTAACAGCATCAGATTCCTAATTGATGGAGAAATGTCTGGTGGCTAGAAAAGCTGCTTCTAGGAGGTTGTCAAGTGTTTTCGGTCGACGATTCCATTCTTGGGTGGCTGGTTTGGCCCTTGTTCCTGTAACTCGAATCCTTACCCGGTATGTCCCTTTTTAATTTTACACCATTGTTAACCTTACGCCTTTTTTACTATCTGATCAAGGTTCTCGGCATTGAAAAATCTTCGTAAACTAAATCACACGTGTATATGTTGACATTTAAGAGATATACAGAAAAGAAAATCAAGGGCAATGGTGAGATATATGCGGATTAGACACCAAAAGAAAAAACACTCAACAAATGGATACAATTTAAGGAATGTGTTTAGTTACGGCATCAGATCCTAATTGACGGAGAAAGGTCTGGTGGCAAGAAAAGCTGCTTCTTGGAGGTTGTCAAGTGTTTTCGCTCGACGATTCCATTCTTGGGTGGTTGGTTTGGCCCTTGTTCCTGTAACTCGAATCCTAACCAGGTATATCCCATTTTAATTTTACACCATTGTGAACCTTACGCCTTTTTTACTCTCAGATCGAGGTTCTCGGCATTGAAAAATATTCGTAAACTAAATCACACGTGTATATGTTGACATTTAAGAGATATACAGTCAAGAAAATCAACGGCAATGGTGATATATATACGGATTAGACATAAAAAAAACTCAACAAATGGCTACAATTTAAGGAACGTTTTTAGTGACGGCATCAGATTCCAAATTGATGGAGAAAGGTCTGGTGGCAAGAAAAGCTGCTTCTAGGAGGTTGTCAAGTGTTTTCACTCGACGATTCCGTTCTTGGGTGGTTGGTTTGGCCCTTGTTCTTGTAACTCGAATCCTAGCCCGGTATATCCCATTTTAATTTTACACCATTGTGAACCTTACGCCCTTTTTACTCTCTGATCGATGTTCTCGTCATTGAAAAATCTTCATAAACTAAATCACATGTATATATGTTGATATTTAAGAGATATACAGTCAAGAAAATCAAGGGCAATGGTGATATATATGTGGATTAGACACCAAAAAAAAACACTCAACAAATGGCTACAATTTAAGGAATGTGTTCAGTGACAGCATCATATTCCTAATTGATGGAGAAATGTCTGGTGGCTAGAAAAGCTGCTTCTAGGAGGTCGTCAAGTGTTTTCGCTCAACGATTCCATTCTTGGGTGGCTGGTTTGGCCCTTGTTCCTGTAACTCGAATCCTTGCCCGGTATGTCCCTTTTTAATTTTACACCGTTGTTAACCTTACGCCTTTTTTACTCTCTGATCGAGGTTCTCGGCATTGAAAAATCTTCGTAAACTAAATCACACGTGTATATGTTGACATTTAAGAGATATACAGTCAAGAAAATCAAGGGCAATGGTGAGATATATGCGGATTAGACACCAAAAGAAAAAACACTCAACAAATGGCTACAATTTAAGGAATGTGTTTAGTGACGGCATCAGATCCTAATTGATGGAGAAAGGTCTGGTGGCAAGAAAAGCTGCTTCTAGGAGGTTGTCAAGCGTTTTCGCCCGACGATTCCATTCTTGGGTGGTTGGTTTGTCCCTTGTTCCTGTAACTCGAATCCTAGCCAGGTATATCCCATTTTAATTTTACACCATTGTGAACCTTACGCCTTTTTTACTCTCTGATCGAGGTTGTTGGCATTGAAAAATATTCGTAAACTAAATCACACGTGTATATGTGACATTTAACAGATATACAGTCAAGAAAATCTAGGGCAATGGTGATATATTTGCGGATTAGAGACCAAAAAAAATCACTCAACAAATGGCTACAATTTAAGGAATGTGTTTAGTGACGGCATCAAATTGCTAATTGATGGAGAAATGTCTGGTGGCAAGAAATGCTACTTCTAGGAGGTTGTTAAGTGTTTTCGCTCGATGATTACATTCTTGGGTGGTTGGTTTGGCTCTTGTTCCTGTAACTCGAATCCTAACCTTACGCCTTTTTTACTCTCTGATTGAGGTTCTCGGCATTGAAAAATCTTTGGAAACTAAATCACACGTGTATATGTTGACATTTAAGAGATATACCGGCAAGAAAATCAAGGGCTATGGTGATATATATGCGAATTAGTCCCCCAAAAAAAACACTCAACAAATGGCTACAATTTAAGGAATGTGTTTAGTGACTGCATCAGATTCCTAATTGATGGAGAAAGGTCTGGTGGCAAGAAAAGCTGCTTTTAGGAGGTTGTCAAGTGTTTTCGCTCGACGATTCCATTCTTGGGTGGCTGGTTTGGCCCTTGTTCCTGTAACTCGAATCCTAGCCAGGTATATCCCATTTTAATTTTACACCATTGTGAACCTTACGCCTTTTTTACTCTCTAATCGAGGTTCTCAGCATTGAAAAATCTTCGTAAACTAAATCACACGTGTATATGTTGACATTTAAGAGATATACAGTCAAGAAAATCAAGGGCAATGGTGATATATATGCGGATTAGACAACAAAAAAAAACACTCAACAAATGACTACAATTTAGGGAATGTGTTTAGTGACGGCATCAGATTCCTAATTGATGGAGAAAGGTCTAGTGGCAAAAAAAGCTTCTTCTTGGAGGTTGTCAAGTGTTTTCGCTCGACGATTCCATTCTTGGGTGGTTGGTTTGGCCCTTGTTCCTGTAACTCGAATCCTAGCCCGGTATATCCCATTTTAATTTTACACCATTGTGAACCTTACGCCTTTTTTACTCACAGATCGAGGTTCTCGGCATTGAAAAATCTTCGTAAACTAAATCACACGTGTATATGTTGACATTTAAGAGATATACAGTCAAGAAAATCAAGGGCAATGGTGATATATATGCGGATTAGACACAAAAAAAAAACACTCAACAAGTGGCTGCAATTTAAGAAATGTGTTTAGTGACGGCATCAGATTCCTAATTGATGGAGAAATGTCTGGTGGTAAGAAAAGCTGCTTCTAGGAGGTTGTCAAGTGTTTTCCCTCGACGATTCCATTCTTGGGTGGTTGATTTGGCCCTTGTTCCTGTAACTCGAATCCTAGCCAGGTATATCCCATTTTAATTTTACACCATTATGAACCTTACGCCTTTTTTACTCTCTGCTCTTGGTTCTCGGCATTGAAAAATCTTCGTAAACTAAATCACACGTGTATATGTTGACATTTAAGAGATATACAGTCAAGAAAATCAAGGGCAATGGTGATATATATGCGGATTAGACACCCAAAAAAAAAACACTCAACAAATGGCTACAATTTAAGGAATGTGTTTAGTGACGGCATCAGATTCCTAATTGATGGAGAAAGGTCTGGTGGTGGCAAGAAAAACTGCTTCTAGGAGGTTGTCAAGTGTTTTCACTCGACGATTCCATTCTTGGGAGGTTGGTTTAGCCCTTGTTCATGTATCTCGAATTCTAGCCCGTTATATCCCATTTTAATTTTAACCATTGTGAACCTTACGCCTTTTTTACTCTCTGATCGAGGTTCTCGGCATTGAAAAATCTTCGTAAACTAAATCACACATGTATATATTGATATTTAAGAGATATACAGTCAAGAAAATCAAGGGCTATATATGCGGATTAGACACCAAAAAAATTCACTCAACAAATGGCTACAATTTAAGGAATGTGTTTAGTGACGGCATCAGATTCTTAATTGATGGAGAAAGGTCTGGTGGCAAGAAAAGCTGCTTCTAGGAGGTTGTCAAGTGTTTTCGCTCGACGATTCCATTCTTGGGTGATTGGTTTGTCCCTTGTTCCTGTAACACGAATCCTAGCCCGGTATATCCCATTTTAATTTTACACCATTAGGAACCTTATGCCTTTTTTACTCTCTGATCGAGGTTCTCGGCATTGAAAAATCTTCGTAAACTAAATCACACGTGTATAAGTTGACATATAAGAGATATACAGTCAAGAAAATCAAGGGCAATGGTGATATCTATACGGATTAGACACCAAAAAAACACTCAACAAATGGCTACAATTTAAGGAATGTGTTTAGTAACGGCATCAGATTCCTAATTGATGGAGAAAGGTCTAGTGGCAAGAAAAGCTGCTTCTAGGAGGTTGTCAAGTGTTTGCGCTCGACGATTCCATTCTTGGGTGATTGGTTTGTCCCTTGTTCCTGTAACACGAATCCTAACCCGGTATATCCCATTTTAATTTTACACCATTGGGAACCTTATGCCTTTTTTACTCTCTGATCGAGGTTCTCGGCATTGAAAAATCTTCGTAAACTAAATCACACGTGTATAAGTTGACATATAAGAGATATACAGTCAAGAAAATCAAGGCCAATGGTGATATCTATACGGATTAGACACCAAAAAAACACTCAACAAATGGCTACAATTTAAGGAATGTGTTTAGTAACGGCATCAGATTCCTAATTGATGGAGAAAGGTCTGGTGGCAAGAAAAGCTGCTTCTAGGAGGTTGTCAAGTGTTTGCGCTCGACGATTCCATTCTTGGGTGATTGGTTTGTCCCTTGTTCCCGTAACACGAATCCTAGCCCGGTATATCCCATTTTAATTTTACACCATTGGGAACCTTATGCCTTTTTTACTCTCTGATCGAGGTTCTCGGTATTGAAAAATCTTCGTAAACTAAATCACAGGTGTATATGTTGACATTTAAGAGATATACAGTCAAGAAAATCAAGGGCAATGGTGATATATATGCGGATTAGACCCCAAAAAAAAACACTCAACAAATGGCTACAATTTAAGGAATGTGTTTAGTGATGTCACCAGATTCCTAATTGTTGGAGAAATGTCTGGTGGTAAGAAAAGCTGCTTCTAGGAGGATGTCAGGTGTTTTCGCTCGACGATTCCATTCTTAGGTAGTTGGCTTGGCCCTTGTTCCTGTAACTCGAATCCTAGCCCGGTATATCGCATTTTAATTTTACACCATTGTGAACCTTACTCCTTTTTTACTCTCTGATCGAGGTTCTCGGCATTTAAAAATCTTCGTAAACGATATCACACGTGTATATGTTGACATTTAAGAGATATACAGTCAAGAAAATCAAGGGCAACGGTGATATATATGCGGATTAGACACCAAAAAAAAACAGTCAACAAATGGCTAAAATTTAAGGAATGTGTTTAGTGACGGCATAAGATTCCTAATTGATGGAGAAAGGTCTGGTGGCAAGAAAAGCCGCTTCTAGGAGGTTGTAGAGTGTTTTTGTTCGACGATTCCATTCTTGGGTGGTTGGTTTCGCCCTTGTTCCTGTAACTCGAATCCTAGCCAGGTATATCCCATTTTAATTTTATACTATTGTGAAACTTACGCATTTTTACTATCTGATCGAGGTTCTCGGCATTGAAAAATCTTTGTAAACTAAATCACACGTGTATATGTTGACATTTAAGAGATATACAGTCAAGAAAATCAAGGGCAATGGTGATATATATACGGATTAGACACCAAAAAAAAAAACTCAACAAATCGCTACAATTTAAAGAATGTGTTTAGTGACGGCATCAGATTCCTTATTGATGGAGAAAGGTCCGGTGGCAAGAAAAGCTGCTTCTAGGAGGTTGTCAAGTGTTTTCGCTCGATGATTCCATTCTTGGGTTGTTGGTTTGGCCCTTCTTCCTGTAACGCGAATCCTAGCCAGGTATATCCCATTTTAATTTTACACCATTGTGAACCTTACTCCTTTTTTACTCTCTGATCGAGGTTCTCGGCATTTAAAAATCTTCGTAAACGAAATCACACGTGTATATGTTGACATTTAAGAGATATACAGTCAAGAAAATCAAGGGCAACGGTGATATATATGCGGATTAGACACCAAAAAAAAACAGTCAACAAATGGCTAAAATTTAAGGAATGTGTTTAGTGACGGCATAAGATTCCTAATTGATGGAGAAAGGTCTGGTGGCAAGAAAAGCCGCTTCTAGGAGGTTGTAGAGTGTTTTTGTTCGACGATTCCATTCTTGGGTGGTTGGTTTCGCCCTTGTTCCTGTAACTCGAATCCTAGCCAGGTATATCCCATTTTAATTTTATACTATTGTGAAACTTACGCATTTTTACTATCTGATCGAGGTTCTCGGCATTGAAAAATCTTTGTAAACTAAATCACACGTGTATATGTTGACATTTAAGAGATATACAGTCAAGAAAATCAAGGGCAATGGTGATATATATACGGATTAGACACCAAAAAAAAAAACTCAACAAATCGCTACAATTTAAAGAATGTGTTTAGTGACGGCATCAGATTCCTTATTGATGGAGAAAGGTCCGGTGGCAAGAAAAGCTGCTTCTAGGAGGTTGTCAAGTGTTTTCGCTCGATGATTCCATTCTTGGGTTGTTGGTTTGGCCCTTCTTCCTGTAACGCGAATCCTAGCCAGGTATATCCCATTTTAATTTTACACCATTGTGAACCTTACTCCTTTTTTACTCTCAGATCGAGGTTCTCGGCATTGAAAAATCTTTGTAAACTAAATCACACGTGTATATGTTGACATTTAAGATATATACAGTCAAGAAAATCAAGGGCAATGGTGATATATACGCGGATTAGACACCAAAAAAAAACACTCAACAAATGGCTACAATTTAAGGAATGTGTTTAGTGATGTCACCAGATTCCTAATTGTTGGAGAAATGTCTGGTGGTAAGAAAAGCTGCTTCTAGGAGGATGTCAGGTGTTTTCGCTCGACGATTCCATTCTTGGGTAGTTGGCTTGGCCCTTGTTCCTGTAACTCGAATCCTAGCCCGATATATCGCATTTTAATTTTACACCATTGTGAACCTTACTCCTTTTTTACTCTCTGATCGAGGTTCTCGGCATTTAAAAATCTTCGTAAACGAAATCACACGTGTATATGTTGACATTTAAGAGATATACAGTCAAGAAAATCAAGGGCAACGGTGATATATATGCGGATTAGACACCAAAAAAAAACACTAAACAAATGGCTACTATTTAAGGAATGTGTTTAGTGACGGCATCAGATTCCTAATTGATGGAGAAAGGTCTGGTGGCAAGAAAAGCTGCTTCTAGGAGGTTGTCAAGTGTTTTCGCTCGACGATTCCATTCTTGGGTGGTTGGTTTGGCCCTTATTCATGTAACTTGAATCCTAGCCCGGTATATCCTATTTTAATTTTACACCATTGTGAACCTTATGCCTTTTTTACTCTCTGATCCAGGTTCTCGGTATTGAAAAATCTTCGTAAACTAAATCACAGGTGTATATGTTGACATTTAAGAAATATACAGTCAAGAAAATCAAGGGCGATGGTGATATATATGCGGATTAGACACCAAAAGAAGAACACTCTACAAATGGCTAAAATTTAAGGAATGTGTTTAGTGACGACATCAGATTCCTAATTGATGGAGAAAGGTCTGGTGGCAAGAAAAGCTGCTTCTAGAAGGTTGTCAAGTATTTTCGCTTGAAGATTCCATTCTTGGGTGGTCGGTTTCGCCCTTGTTCCTGTAACTCGAATCCTAGCTAGGTATATCCTATTTTAAATTTACACCATTGTGAACCTTACGCCTTTTTTACTATCTGATCGAGGTTCTCGGCATTGACAATTCTTCTTAAACTAAATCACACGTGTATATGTTGACATTAAAGAGATATACAGTCAAGAAAATCAAGGGCAATGGTGATATATATGCGGATTAGACACCAAAAAAAAAAAACACTAAACAAATGGCTACTATTTAAGGAATGTGTTTAGTGACGGCAGCAGATTCCTAATTGATGGAGAAAGGTCTGGTGGCAAGAAAAGCTGCTTCTTGGAGGTTGTCAAGTGTTTTCACTCGACGATTCCATTCTTGGGTGGTTGGTTTGGCCCTTATTCATGTAACTTGAATCCTAGCCCGGTATATCCCATTTTAATTTTACACCATTGTGAACCTTACGCCTTTTTTACTCTCTGATCGAGGTTCTCGGCATTGAAAAATCTTCGTAAACTAAATCACAGGTGTATATGTTGACATTTAAGAGATATACAGTCAAGAAAATCAAGGCAATGGTGATATATATGCGGATTAGACACAAAAAAAAAAAACACTCAACAAATGGCTAAAATTTAAGGAATGTGTTTAGTGACGGCATAAGATTCCTAATTGATGGAGAAAGGTCTGGTGGCAAGAAAAGCTGCTTCTAGGAGGTTGTCAAGTGTTTTTCCTCGACGATTCCATTCTTGGGTGGTTGGTTTCGCCCTTGTTTCTGTAACTCGAATCCTAGCCAGTTATATCCCATTTTAATTTTACACTATTCTGAAACTTACGCATTTTTACTATCTGATTGAGATTCTCGGCATTGACAAATCTTCGTAAACAAAATCACACGTGTATATGTTGACATTTAAGAGATATACAAACAAGAAAATCAAGGGCAATGGTGATATATATGCGGATTAGACACCAAAAAAAACACTCAACAAATGGCTTTAATTTAAGGAATGTGTTTAGTGACGGCATCAGATTCCTAATTGATGGAGAAAGGTCTGGTGGCAAGAAAAGCTGCTTCTCGGAGGTTGTCAAGTGTTTTCGCTCGACGATTCCATTCTTGGGTGGTTGGTTTGGCCCTTGTTCCTGTAACTCGAATCCTAGCGCGGTATATCCCATTTTAATTTTACACCATTGTGAACCTTATGCCTTTTTTACTCTCTGATCGAGGTTCTCGGCATTGAAAAATCTTCGTAAACTAAATCACACGTGTAGATGTTGACATATAAGAGATATACAGTCAAGAAAATCAAGGGCAATGGTGATATCAATGCGGATTAGACACCAAAAAAAACACTCAACAAATGGCTACAATTTAAGGAATGTGTTTAGTGACGGCATCAGATTCCTAATTGATCGAGAAAGGTTTGGTGGTAAGAAAAGATGCTTGTTGGAGGTTGTCAAGTGTTTTCGCTCGACGATTCCATTCTTGGGTGGTTGGTTTGGCCCTTGTTCCTGTAACTCGAATACTAGCCCGGTATATCCCATTTTAATTTTACACCATTGTGAACCTTACGCCTTTTTTACTCTCTGATCGTGGTTCTTGGCATTGATAAATCTTCGTAAACTAAATCACACTTGTATATGTTGACATTTAAGAGATATACAGTCAAGAAAATAAAGGGCAATGGTGATATCTTTGCGGATTAGACACAAAAAAAAAACACTCAACAAATGTCTTCAATTTAAGGAATGTGTTTAGTGACTGCATCAGATTCCTAATTGATGGAGAAAGGTCTGGTGGCAAGAAAAGCTGCTTCTAGGAGGTTGTCATGTGATTTCGCTCGACGATTCCATTCTTGGGTGGTTGGTTTGGCCCTTGTTCCTGTAACTCGAATCCTAGCCCGGTATATCCCATTTTAATTTTACACCATTGTGAACCTTAAGCCTTTTTTCCTCTCTGATCGAGGTTCTCGGTATTGAAAAATCTTCGTAAACTAAATCACACCTGTATCTGTTGACATTTAAGAGATAAACAGTCAAGAAAATCAAGGGCAATGGTGATATGTATGCGGATTAGACACAAAAAAAAACACTCAACAAATGGCTACAATTTAAGGAATGTGTTTAGTGACGGCATCAGATTCCTATGTTAGTGCACTATGTCTATTGACTTCGTCTTGTATCTTGAAATAGTATGTTTAATGTAATTTAGCTTGAAAGTGGTGATTTCCCTTGAAAATGTTACTTGACAGTTTCAAGCTAAATCTAATAGTGAAGGTTTCCCTTGAACTGAACACATGTTCATTTCAAGCTAAATCTAAGGTTTCCCTTGAAATGGTCATGACATTTTCAAGCTAAACCTCAACACTATATATAGGGTTCAAGCTAAATCATTAGTGACTTTGGCACATTTGACATTTGAAGAGCTTAGATTCTAGAGAGAGAGTCTAGAGAGAGAAAGTACTCCAAGTGATTCAAGGTTCTTTGTATGTTTCAGATTTATCAATAGAATCACGTTTATATTACGTCTTGTATGTTTCGGTCGCGTTCGTGTACGGATTCCGCACGTTTCACGTTCGTTTAGCAATCGTTTCGGAGTCAAACCGGTCCTAACAAGTGGTATCAGAGCAGGAGCTCGATTTCGTTGATCAAACAACAAGATTCGTATCAGATTGCAGCGTTTTCAGATCTGAATTGCATCATTTCTTCATTATCTACTTATTCTTTCACGTTTTCTATGAATTTTCGACAAATTGAACGGGATTTCATGGTCCGTATCAGCTGATATTTTAGTATGATGTGCGAAAATAGTTGATAAACAATCCTGCCAAGTTTCAGATTCAAATTCGTTGTCGTTTAGGAGAATTTCAAGTTTTTCTGTCCGATCTCGTAACATTCAGCAAGTTTTCGCTTGAAACAACAAGATTTCGCTTGAAAACTCAAGCGAAATACTTATTCTGAAGATTTCGCTTGAGATTTATATTAAAAAAGGTGATGGTTTCGCTTGAAAAAGTCTGCTAAGTCTTGATTTCGCTTCAGAATTGTTCAACTTTGGATTTCGCTTGAAAGTTGTTAAGTGCTGATTTCGCTTCAGAACTGTTCAACTTGGGATTTCGCTTGAAAGTCTGTCAACAGTTGATTTCGCTCAAGTGGTCAACAGTTGATTTCGCTTCAACTGTTCAACAAGTGATTTCGATTGAATTTTCTATTTCGCTTGAAAAGTGAAATTTCGTGTCGAGATTATTTCACGTCAACTGAGTATCAGTTTGTTTCAGGATATTATTGTGTATACTGATTGTGTTTGTTTGTTTTCTTGTGATTTCAAGGTTTGCATCATGGCTGAGGAATTCTACAACACGTTTTACAACGCGTTCGCAACCGAATCGTCTGAGGCTACAAATATTACACCAAAAACTATTTCTAAGGTGCTAAATGAGAACATCAAGCATGATAACTTTTACGGAACTCACTCAAAGCCACCAAATCTTGATAGCATTGAGGATTATACCTGGTGGAAAGAACGCTTTATTAACTGGGCGAAAGCGTATGCTCATGAAAGCTGGTTTTGCTTGGAGTATGGGTATGAAAAACCAAAAGACGAGAAAGGCGAAGATCTTGTATTCAAGAAGTTTTCCAGAGAAGATAAAGCTGAATACGGAGCTGAACAGAGAATGATAGCATTGATCCAGTCAGCAATCAGAAATGATATTTTTGCTTTACTAACTCATGATGGGTCATCTAAGTCTGTCTGGGAAGTTTTACATGTTAAAGCTGAAGGGGGTAAACAGATTAAAAAGAACAAAATCGCTTTATTAAAGAAAGAATTTGATCTGTTTGATAACATAAAAGGAGAGTCGGTGAGGTAAATGATTGAGAGATTCTGTCATCTTAAAATCGAATTGGAAAGATTAGAGATAAAAAAATCAAGAGAGGAACTTATTGATAAAGTTATTGAAGCGTTACCACGAGCTGATCAGTGGCAAACATTTGTTTTTATTTTAAAAAATGATGCTTCATATGACAATATTGCTCTTGATGCTTTATTTGAAAAGATTGAAAGTCATGATCTGGAGCTACAAAAGCAAAACAAGATGACTGATTCTTCACATCAACAGAACGTTGGCTTGTACTACAAAAGCAGTGTGCTTTCTGATAAAGGCGTTGGTTCACCAAAAACAGCATTTAGTGGTGAAAAGATGAAAGAACCACCAACAATGTCAACAAGTCATCATTCTGGATATCATTCATCTTCAAAGATAAATTCTGATGATTCTGAAGAAATTATGTGCAACATTGCTCTTAAACTGAAGAATTCTCCTGCAATGAGCATAAATGCAGCAAAGCAGCAAATGAGTTTCCTTGCATCTGTTTTGGAGTCATATGAAGGTCTAGTAGCTGGCAAAATTGGAAACTCCGAATTGACCAAAGAAGACTATGACCAGATTGATCCAGAAGAGATGGAGCTCATTGACATTCGTTGGTGTTTAGCTAGTTGTATCCGAAGAGCTCAGAGGTATATGGAGATTACCGGGAAACAATCGCTTGGAGGTGCTTCAACAAAGCTTGGATTCGACAAATCCAAAGTGACCTGCTTCAAATGCAAGCAAAAGGGTCATTTCAAAAGAGAATGCAGAAACTCTGAAGTTGCTGAAGGAAGTGAACGTCCTTTCAACGATGATTATTATCGAAAGGCGATTTACCATCGAAGCAGAGAAGAACCAAAGTTGATTGAAGATAAGCCGAGAGAAAAATCAAGAGCATATGCAGTAATCTATCCTGATGAAGGATTTGACTGGAGCACAGTTTGTCCAGAAGAAGATCGGTTAGAGAATGTTCGTAAAACAGCTCAAGGGAGAGCTATGACAGAAGAAAGAAAGTTTGTTTTTGTTGCTAAGATTCAAGATGAAGACAAAGACAAAGACATTGCTGAAGTCCATGAAGAAAAAGTTGAGATCAAAGAGAAAACTCGAGAAGAGATCTTGAGTGAAAAGACCTACAGAGAAAGAAACGTGGTCTACAACAGAATGGATGATATGCAAGAGGAGTATGAGATGGCTGTCGGTAGCAAAAGATGGGATAAAAAGAGAGAATGCTATTATAACAGAGAAGGAGAACCGGTTGTTCCCAAGAAAGACATAATCTTCGATGATGTTCTTCTCAAAGTCCCGTTGAGAGCTGAATACTATAGAAATGTGATGAAAGATGACACATACGTTAAGAGGTATGAAAAAGAGATCAGATATGCCATGTTATCGTGTCTGAGAAAAAGGGATGAAGAAAGAATGAAGAAGAGTGTTGAAGAAATGGTGAACGATCTGAAGAAAGTTGCTGAAGAGGTTAAAGCAGAAACTATTGAAGTTGAAGCTGTGAAAGAAATCAAAAGTGAAGAAGTTGTTGTGAATGAAGTGGTTGAGAAAGCTGTTACTGAAGAACAGCAGATAGAAGAAAAGAATGAGAAGGAGGAAGCTGATAATATTGGTGATGAAGTCGGTGTTGAAGAAAAGCAGAATGTTGTTGAGCAGACAGAGGTTGCTGAAAACACCAAAGTGCCAATCACTGAGGTAAATTCTGATTCTGAAAACTTGAAACTGATTGATCAGTGCAAGAAATGCATGGAACCGTGCAGAGCTTGTACTGAAAAAGATGAGCAAATTAGAACAAGAGATCTTGAGTTCACAAAAATTGAAAAGATTTTCAAAGAAAAATGCAAAGAAATGCTAGAAAAAGAAATTTTTTTTAAAGAAAATGATGAAAAACTTTCAGAAAAATGTAATAAATTAGAGAAAGAAAATGAAGTTTTGAAAGAAAATGTTTTGAAAATGACAAATGAATGTGAACAAAAAGGAATTGCTTGTCAAGAAATGAAAAAGGAATATGATTCAATGAAATTATCATATCACATTACGAAAGAGTCATATGATAAAGTAAAAGATGAAATGAAATATGCTCAATCAAGAATGAATTATCTGTCTGAAACAACCAAAGAGCTTAAACGAATGTATGCTATAAAACAAGATGTTGTTAATTCCTATATTGAGGATGTTGCTAAGTGGAAGCGATAGATTGCTGATTTAGAACAGGATAACAACAAGTTAAAGAGTTACCATGTGTCGTCATATGTGCTTGAACGAATTTTCAATATAAAACCGGGTGATAGTGAGTCTGAGCAGAATAAGAAAGGCATTGGCTCAGAGTTTCATCAAGTACCACCACCGGGAAAATTTGCATTTTATGATGAGGAAAAGGTAGAAAAAGCTTTCAACATGGTAGATCAATTGCCAGACAACGTTGACATAACCTATTCCAAATCTGATGATTCTCATGATTCAGAGGTGGTAGGTAAAGTCGTTGAAAGTGTGTTGAAAGAAGAGTCAGTTGATACAGGTAAATCTGAATCACAGGATGAAGATGAAGGAAATCTTCATGATGGATATCTGAAAAACACAAAATCCGAGAAAAATTTGAATGATGATTCAAAGGGATTGGTTTATACCATGATTGGATCAGACAAATTATTCTTAGATATTGTATTCCCGATTCAGAATGTGATTTCAGAAAAGGTTGACAAAGTTTTCAAAATGGTTGAGATTGAGAAGTCTGAGATTTCAAAGTTTGTTGGTAAGAGTTGTAAAGGTTCGTATAACAAACCTGGTTTCAAAAAGAAGAACATGAAGGCTGGTTTGGGTTATAAGAAGAAACAGAATCGAAACAAAAATGAGATGCCAAATTTTCAAGCAAAAATGAGTTTTGTTCAAGGAGACAGTTTAGAAAAAGAAAAAGAACTCAAAATGAGACAGTCTAATGATGAGTTCTTTGCTAAAAAGAGAAAGCAACAACCACGGGTCAAAGATGTGTCCATGAGAACATGTTTCAAATGTGATCAAAAAGGACATCTTGCACGCAAGTGTCCTAATATAAAACCTGTGGATGTTGATCAAAAGAAGATTGATGCTGAGAAACAAAAATCTGAGAATGTGAGACAAAGGTCAACCAGATTTGACTCAAAACAAACTTGGAGGTACAACACAAACAAGTTTGCTTCAAATCAAAATTGGAAATCAAACCAGAATAGGTTTGATTCAAGACAGACCTGGAATTCTCACACACCCAGATTCAGAACAACACAGAGTTGGAAAACCACAGTTGATATGACAAAACCTCAAGAGTTTTGGAAACCAAGAGTTGTTGTTCAAAATCAAAATGTTCAAAAAGTTTCACATTTTTACAAACGAGGAACACCAAAAGGTCAAACATGGAGTGTTAAGAAACATGATGATTTGGTAAAAGATGAGAAAGTTGAAATTAAAATTGAGAAAGTTTTTGTGAAAAATGACAAAGAATTTCCAGCATTGAATGAAAATTATCGTGTTGAAATGCCTAAGGTTCAACAGACCTGGGCTAAATTGTTCAAGTAATTGAGTAATTTGTTTGTGCAGGTGCTCATGGAATTCAAAGATTGTGAGAATGGAGGTTGGAGCAGCCTGGCACAACAAGGAGAGGCTGCTGCTGGATCCTGTTCTGATTGAACAGGGAGTTTATATGTTTTCTGTAAATAAATAAACAATATTTCAAAAACCCTAAAAATTGAAAATTTTGAAAAACTAAAAATATGTTTGTTTTTAATTTTAGTAAAATAGAAAAATACAAAAATATGTGTTGATTGAATATGCCGAAACCCTCACGGCTGAACAAACATGATTACGTTCATCAGATTGAAAAACGGTTTTCAAACTGTTAAGATCAATGGGTTGTAAATCATGGGGGTACGTTATATTTTCTGCAAATCAGAGCACTTGAAGCAGAAAATGGATGGCGAGACAAAAGCTATCAGTATTGGTTGTCAAATTTTCTTTAAATGATTTTGCATTTTAGGGGGAGAAAAATTGTTGTTAGAAAATACAAAAACATTTGAAAATTTGAAAAAGTCAAAAACATGATAAAAATTCAAAAATTTGAGTTTTGCGTAAAAAGAGGAAATGATAGTACATCAGTAGACAGTTACAGTACGCTAAAGAATTGGAAAGTTTAAATGCGTTAAACAGTCTCACTGATGATATGTCGATAGGTTTTTATACACTTAGTAAACTTTTTCGGGATATAAACCTAAATTCAAACTTGCTTATTTTGTGGGGAACACTACTTGGATATATAGGTAACCCCTGAAATCTCGTTTGAAAGGTCTCATAATCTGATATACTAGGTCTTTATACTCAATGATGTCTGGGGTATTATTCCGGGACTTCTGCTGAATGGAAGTTCTGACCTAGTCCTTGGATAATACTTTCTGCAATGCTTGAAACATAGCATTAAACCCTCAGCATGCTGATGAAACAATAAAATTGATAGTCGCTGCTGTTGTAAGCAAAAAGATCCTCTAAAGGGGACATACCGTAAAGTCGAAGCTGATATCTCTCTGCGTATACGGAAGTATCGATCTGAGATCCCTCGGCCCTCGCATACCTAATTTATGTACAGATATCATTGTAGTATACTCACCTGTAAGACTGATTATTGGGATTCTGGATACGGGAGTATATTCAAGAGGTGAGACACATGAATGAGTTTAAGTTCTTAAAATACCTAATTCATATCCTGAATCAGTTGAAGTTTGTATGAAAATTTAAGTGGATCAATATATCGACAATCTAAGTGAATTGTTTAATACTTACTGTGTTACTAAGCTCAACGGTACTTGTGATTTGTCATAAACTGATATGATCCTCTGATGCATACTCAAACAAAAATATTGTCTGTAAATATGTTTGTACATATTTCTTTATTGCTTTATATTTTTAGAAAATACAAAAAGATTTTGATTCCTGCTTTATTTACGACGACCGATGTCTGAGTGCTGAATTTCAAAATCTAAGTAAGCTGATTGTGTTTCTGAAAAATAAAACAAGTTCATTAAATTGAAACTTGAATTAAAATCAAAAATTTCAAAAACAGTTTGTGATATCTCCAAGGTCATTAGCTTGAACTTGGATGATAAACTGTGAGGGAGTTGGATTCTTTAACACTGCCATATCAGTAAAGTTTGTTGATAGGGGGAGTAGGTTAAAGAAGATTGATTGATATCATGAAAATGTTGTTACTTATAAATGGATGAGAAATTGCAGATGATAGTCCAGATTACGATCCCGGAAGCAGAGTCTTAGGGGGAGTCTGAAGACAAGCTGAAAGTTAGGAGCTTGTAGATGGAAAGCTAGGTATCGATCCTAAAGCACGGAAGCTTGATGAAAGGGGGAGCCTGGAGCTGATGGAGAAGATAAAGATTGGAAGATGCTTATATTGTTACAACTTGAAAGAGAAGACAGAATGATCAAGACTGAAGATGTGTCATATTGCAAGAATAGTCACTGAAGACTTTGTCAATATCCAAGGGGGAGTCTGTTAGTGCACTATGTCTATTGACTTCGTCTTGTATCTTGAAATAGTATGTTTAATGTAATTTAGCTTGAAAGTGGTGATTTCCCTTGAAAATGTTACTTGACAGTTTCAAGCTAAATCTAATAGTGAAGGTTTCCCTTAAACTGAACACATGTTCATTTCAAGCTAAATCTAAGGTTTCCCTTGAAATGGTCATGACATTTTCAAGCTAAACCTCAACACTATATATAGGGTTCAAGCTAAATCATTAGTGACTTTGGCACATTTGACATTTGAAGAGCTTAGATTCTAGAGAGAGAGTCTAGAGAGAGAAAGTACTCCAAGTGATTCAAGGTTCTTTGTATGTTTCAGATTTAACAATAGAATCACGTTTATATTACGTCTTGTATGTTTCGGTCGCGTTCGTGTACGGATTCCGCACGTTTCACGTTCGTTTAGCAATCGTTTCGGAGTCAAACCGGTCCTAACATCCTAATTGATGGAGAAATGTCTGGTGGTAAGAAAAGCTGCTTCTAGGAGGTTGTCAAGTGTTTTCGCTCGACGATTCCATTCTTGGGTGGTTGGTTTGGCCCTTGTTCCTCTAACTCGAATCCTGGCCAGGTATATCCTATTTTAATTTTACACCATTGTGAACCTTACGCCATTTTTACTCTCTGCTCTTGGTTCTCGGCATTGAAAAATCTTCGTAAACTAAATCACACATGTATATGTTGACATTTAAGAGATATACAGTCAAGAAAAAATCAAGGACAATGCTGATATATATGCAGATTAGACACCCAAAAAAAACACTCAACAAATGGCTACAATTTAAGGAATGTGTTTAGTGACGGCATTAGATTCCTAATTGATGGAGAAAGGTCTGGTGGCAAGAAAAGCTGCTTCTAGGAGGTTGTCAAGTGTTTTTGCTCGACGATTCCATTCTTGGGTGGTTGGTTTCGACCTTGTTCCTGTAACTCGAATCCTAGCCAGGTATATCCCATTTTAATTTTACACTATTGTGAAACTTACGCATTTTTACTATCTGATCGAGGTTCTCGGCATTGACAAATCTTCGTAAACTAAATCACACGTGTATATGTTGACATTTAAGAGATATACAAACAAGAAAATCAAGGGCAATGGTGATATATATGCGGATTAGACACCAAAAAAAACACTCAACAAATGGCTACAATTTAAGGAATGTGTTTAGTGACGGCATCAGATTCCTAATTGATGGAGAAAGGTCTGGTGGCAAGAAAAGCTGCTTCTAGGAGGTTGTCAAGTGTTTTCGCTCGACGATTCCATTCTTGGGTGGTTGGTTTGGCCCTTGTTCCTGTAACTCGAATCCTAGCCCGGTATATCCCATTTTAATTTTACACCATTGTGAACCTTATGCCTTTTTTACTCTCTGATCGAGGTTCTCGGCATTGAAAAATCTTCGTAAACTAAATCACACGTGTAGATGTTGACATATAAGAGATATACAGTCAAGAAAATCAAGGGCAATGGTGATATCTATGCGGATTAGACACCAAAAAAACACTCAACAAATGGCTACAATTTAAGGAATGTGTTTAGTGACGGCATCAGATTCCTAATTGATAGAGAAAGGTTTGGTGGTAAGAAAAGATGCTTGTTGGAGGTTGTCAAGTGTTTTCGCTCGACGATTCCATTCTTGGGTGGTTGGTTTGGCCCTTGTTCTTTTAACTCGGATACTAGCCCGGTATATCCCATTTTAATTTTACACCATTGTGAACCTTACGCCTTTTTTACTCTCTGATCGAGGTTCTTGGCATTGATAAATCTTCGTAAACTAAATCACACTTGTATATGTTGACATTTAAGAGATATACAGTCAAGAAAATAAAGGACAATGGTGATATATTTGAGGATTAGACACCAAAAAAAAAACACTCAACAAATGTCTTCAATTTAAGGAATGTGTTTAGTGACGGCATCGGATTCCTAATTGATGGAGAAAGGTCTGGTGGCAAGAAAAGCTGCTTCTAGGAGGTTGTCATGTGATTTCGCTCGACGATTCCATTCTTGGGTGGTTGGTTTGGCCCTTGTTCCTGTAACTCGAATCCTAGCCCGGTATATCCCATTTTAATTTTACACCATTGTGAACCTTAAGCCTTTTTTCCTCTCTGATCGAGGTTCCCGGTATTGAAAAATCTTCGTAAACTAAATCACACCTGTATCTGTTGACATTTAAGTGATATACAGTCAAGAAAATCAAGGGCAATGGTGATATGTATGCGGATTAGACACAAAAACAAAACACTCAACAAATGGCTACAATTTAAGGAATGTGTTTAGTGACGGCATCAGATTCCTAATTGATGGAGAAATGTCTGGTGGTAAGAAAAGCTGCTTCTAGGAGGTTGTCAAGTGTTTTTGCTCGACGATTCCATTCTTGGGTGGTTGGTTTGGCCCTTGTTCCTCTAACTCGAATCCTAGCCAGGTATATCCTATTTTAATTTTACACTATTGTGAACCTTACGCCTTTTTTACTTCTGCTCTTGGTTCTCGGCATTGAAAAATTTTCGTAAACTAAATCACACGTGTATATGTTGACATTTAAGAGATATACAGTCAAGAAAAACAAGGGCAATTCTGATATATATGCGGATTAGACACCCAAAAAAAACACTCAACAAATGGCTACAATTTAAGGAATGTGTTTAGTGACGGCATCAGATTCCTAATTGATGGAGAAAGGTCTGGTGGTGGCAAGAAAAACTACTTCTAGGAGGTTGTAAAGTGTTTTCACTCGACGATTCCATTCTTGGGAGGTTGGTTAAGCCCTTGTTCCTGTATCTCGAATCCTAGCCCGGTATATCCCATTTTAATTTTAACCATTGTGAACCTTACGCCTTTTTTACTCTCTGATCGAGGTTCTCGGCATCGAAAAATCTTCGTAAACTAAATCACACCTGTATATGTTGATATTTAAGAGATATACAGTCAAGAAAATCAAGGGCAATGGTGATATATATGCGGATTAGACACCCAAAAAAAACACTCAACAAATGGCTACAATTTAAGGAATGTGTTTGGTGACGGCATCAGATTCCTAATTGATGGAGAAAGGTCTGGTGGCAAGAAAAGCTGCTTCTAGGAGGTTGTCAATTGTTTTCGCTCGACGATCCCATTCTTGGGTGATTGGTTTGTCCCTTGTTCCTGTAACACGAATCCTAGCCCGGTATATCCCATTTTAATTTTACACCATTGGGTACCTTATGCCTTTTTTACTCTCTGATCGAGGTTCTCGGCATTGAAAAATCTTCGTAAACTAAATCACACGTGTATAAGTTGACATATAAGAGATATACAGTCAAGAAAATCAAGGGCAATGGTGATATCTATACGGATTAGACACCAAAAAAAACACTCAACAAATGGCTACAATTTAAGGAATGTGTTTAGTAACGGCATCAGATTCCTAATTGATGGAGAAAGGTCTGGTGGCAAGAAAAGCTGCTTCTAGGAGGTTGTCAAGTGTTTTCGCTCGACGATTCCATTCTTGGGTGATTGGTTTGTCCCTTGTTCCTGTAACACGAATCCTAGCCCGGTATATCCCATTTTAATTTTACACCATTGGGAACCTTATGCCTTTTTTACTCTCTGATCGAGGTTCTCGGCATTGAAAAATCTTCGTAAACTAAATCACACATGTATAAGTTGACATATAAGAGATATACAGTCAAGAAAAGCATGGGCAATGGTGATATCTATACGGATTAGACACCAAAAAAACACTCAACAAATGGCTACAATTAAACTAATGTGTTTAGTAACGGCATCAGATTCCTAATTGATGGAGAAAGGTTTGGTGGCAAGAAAAGCTGCTTCTAGGAGGTTGTCAAGTGTTTTCGCTCGACGATTCCATTCTTGGGTTGTTGGTTTGTCCCTTGTTCCTGTAACACGAATCCTAGCCCGGTATATCCCATTTTAATTTTACACCATTGTGAACCTTACGCCTTTTTTACTCTCTGATCGAGGTTCTCGGTATTGAAAAATCTTCGTAAACTAAATCACAGGTGTATATGTTGACATTTAAGAGACATACAGTCAAGAAAATCAAGGCAATGGTGATATATATGCGGATTAGACACAAATAAAAAGTCAACAAATGGCTAAAATTTAAGGAATGTGTTTAGTGACGGCATAAGATTCCTAATTGATGGAGAAAGGTCTGGTGGTAAGAAAAGCTGCTTCTAGGAGGTTGTCAATTGTTTTTGCTCGACGATTCCATTCTTGGGTGGTTGGTTTCGCCCTTGTTCCTGTAACTCGAATCCTAGCCAGGTATATCCCATTTTAATTTTACACTATTGTGAAACTTACGCATTTTCACTATCTGATCGATGTTCTCGGCATTGAAAAATCTTCGTAAACTAAATCACACGTGTATATGTTGACATTTAAGAGATATACAGTCAAGAAAATCAAGGGAAATGGTGATATATATACGGATTTGACACCAAAAAAAAACACTCAACAAATGGCTACAATTTAAAGAATGTGTTTAGTGACGGCATCAGATTCCTTATTGATGGAGAAAGGTCTGGTGGCAAGAAAAGCTGCTTCTAGGAGGTTGTCAAGTGTTTTCGCTCGACGATTCCATTCTTGGGTTGTTGGTTTGGCCCTTCTTCCTGTAACGCGTATCCTAGCCAGGTATATCCCATTTTAATTTTACACCATTGTGAACCTTACTCCTTTTTTACTCTCAGATCGAGGTTCTCGGCATTGAAAAATCTTCGTAAACTAAATCACACGTGTATATGTTGACATTTAAGAGATATACAGTCAAGAAAATCAAGGGCAATGGTGATATATACGCGGATTAGACACCAAAAAAAACACTCAACAAATGGCTACAATTTAAGGAATGTGTTTAGTGACGTCACCAGATTCCTAATTGTTGGAGAAAGGTCTGGTGGTAAGAAAAGCTGCTTCTAGGAGGTTGTCATGTGTTTTCGCTCGACGATTCCATTCTTGGGTAGTTGGCTTGGCCCTTGTTCCTGTAACTCGAATCCTAGCTCGGTATATCGCTTTTTAATTTTACACAATTGGGAACCTTACTCCTTTTTTTACTCTCTGATCGAGGTTCTCGGCATTTAAAAATCTTCGTAAACTAAATCACACGTGTATATGTTGACATTTAAGAGATATACAGTCAAGAAAATCAAGGGCAATGGTGATATATATGCGGATTAGACACCAAAAAAAAACACTAAACAAATGGCTACTATTTAAGGAATGTGTTTAGTGACGGCATCAGATTCCTAATTGATGGAGAAAGGTCTGGTGGCAAGAAAAGCTGCTTCTAGGAGGTTGTCAAGTATTTTCGCTCGACGATTCCATTCTTGGGTGGTTGGTTTCGCCCTTGTTCCTGTAACTCGAATCCTAGCCAGGTATATCCCATTTTAAATTTACACCATTGAGAACCTTACGCCTTTTTTACTATCTGATCGAGGTTCTCGGCATTGACAAATCTTCGTAAACTAAATCACACGTGTATATGTTGACATTAAAGAGATATACAGTCAAGAAAATCAAGGGCAATGGTGATATATATGCGGATTAGACACCAAAAAAAAAAACACTCAACAAATGGATACTATTTAAGGAATGTGTTTAGTGACGGCATCAGATTCCTAATTGATGAAGAAAGGTCTGGTGGCAAGAAAAGCTGCTTCTAGGAGGTTGTCAAGTGTTTTCGCTCGACGATTCCATTCTTGGGTGGTTGGTTTGGCCCTTATTCATGTAACTTGAATCCTAGCCCGGTATATCCCATTTTAATTTTACACCATTGTGAACCTTACGCCTTTTTTACTCTCTGATCGAGGTTCTCGGCATTGAAAAATCTTCGTAAACTAAATCACAGGTGTATATGTTGACATTTAAGAGATATACAGTCAAGAAAATCAAGTGTGATGGTGATATATATGCGGATTAGACACCAAAAGAAGAACACTCTTCAAGTGGCTAAAATTTAAGGAATGTGTTTAGTGACGACATAAGATTCCTAATTGATGGAGAAAGGTCTGGTGGCAAGAAAAGCTGCTTCTAGGAGGTTGTCAAGTATTTTCGCTCGACGATTCCATTCTTGGGTGGTTGGTTTCGCCCTTGTTCCTGTAACTCGAATCCTAGCCAGGTATATCCCATTTTAAATTTACACCATTGAGAACCTTACGCCTTTTTTACTATCTGATCGAGGTTCTCGGCATTGACAAATCTTCGTAAACTAAATCACACGTGTATATGTTGACATTAAAGAGATATACAGTCAAGAAAATCAAGGGCAATGGTGATATATATGCGGATTAGACACCAAAAAAAAACACTCAACAAATGGATACTATTTAAGGAATGTGTTTAGTGACGGCATCAGATTCCTAATTGATGAAGAAAGGTCTGGTGGCAAGAAAAGCTGCTTCTAGGAGGTTGTCAAGTGTTTTCGCTCGACGATTCCATTCTTGGGTGGTTGGTTTGGCCCTTATTCATGTAACTTGAATCCTAGCCCGGTATATCCCATTTTAATTTTACACCATTGTGAACCTTACGCCTTTTTTACTCTCTGATCGAGGTTCTCAGCATTGAAAAATCTTCGTAAACTAAATCACAGGTGTATATGTTGACATTTAGGAGATATACAGTCAAGAAAATCAAGGGCAATGGTGATATATATGCGGATTAGACACAAAAAAAAAACACTCAACAAATGGCTAAAATTTAAGGAATGTGTTTAGTGACGGCATAAGATTCCTAATTGATGGAGAAAGGTCTGGTGGCAAGAAAACCTGCTTCTATGAGGTTGTCAAGTGTTTTTGCTCGATGATTCCATTCTTGGGTGGTTGGTTTCGCCCTTGTTCCTGTAACTCGAATCCTAGCCAGGTATATCCCATTTTAATTTTACACTATTGTGAAACTTACGCATTTTTACTATCTGATCGAGGTTCTCGGCATTGACAAATCTTCGTAAACTAAATCAGACGTGTATATGTTGACATTTAAGAGATATACAGACAAGAAAATCAAGGGCAATGATGATATATATGCGGATTAGACACCAAAAAAAAACACTCAACAAATGGCTACAATTTAAGGAATGTGTTTAGTGACGGCATCAGATTCCTAATTGATGGAGAAAGGTCTGGTGGCAAGAAAAGCTGCTTCTAGGAGGTTGTCAAGTGTTTTCGCTCGACGATTCCATTCTTGGGTGGTTGGTTTGGCCCTTCTTCCTGTAACTCGAATCCTAGCCCGGTATATCCCATTTTAATTTTACACCATTGTGAACCTTATGCCTTTTTTACTCTCTGATCGAGGTTCTCGTTATTGAAAAATCTTTGTAAACTAAATCACACGTGTAGATGTTGACATGTAAGAGATATACAGTCAAGAAAATCAAGGGCAATGGTGATATATATGCGGATTAGACACCAAAAAAAAACACTCAACAATTGGCTACAATTTAAGGAATGTGTTTAGTGACGGCATCAGATTCCTAATTGATGGAGAAAGGTTTGGTGGTAAGAAAAGATGCTTGTTGGACGTTGTCAAGTGTTTTCGCTCGACGATTCCATTCTTGGGTGGTTGGTTTGGCCCTTGTTCCTGTAACTCGAATACTAGCCCGGTATATCCCATTTTAATTTTACACCATTGTGAACCATACGCCTTTTTTACTCTCTGATCGAGGTTCTTGGCATTGATAAATCTTCGTAAACTAAATCACACTTGTATATGTTGACATTTAAGAGATATACAGTCAAGAAAATAAAGGGCAATGGTGATATATTTGCGGATTAGACACCAAAAAAAAACACTCAACTAATGTCTTCAATTTAAGGAATGTGTTTAGTGACGGCATCGGATTCCTAATTGATGGAGAAAGGTCTGGTGGCAAGAAAAGCTGCTTCTAGGAGGTTGTCAAGTGATTTCGCTCGACGATTCCATTCTTGGGTGGTTGGTTTGGCCCTTGTTCCTGTAACTCGAATCCTAGCCCGGTATATCCCATTTTAATTTTACACCGTTCTGAACCTTAAGCCTTTTTTCCTCTCTGATCGAGGTTCTCGGTATAGAAAAATCTCCGTAAACTAAATCACACCTGTATATGTTGACATTTAAGAGATATACAGTCAAGAAAATGAAGGGCAATGGTGATATGTATGCGGATTACACACAAAAAAAAAACCACTCAACAAATGGCTACAATTTAAGTAATGTGTTTAGTGACGGCATCAGATTCCTTATTGATGGATGTCACACCCCAACCACGTAAAACATCAAATCGTGGCAGAAACGTCGGGGAGTGTTGTAACAGAATTATTGTTTCACAACCATGGCATACAAAGTTATATTTTATTTATCAAAAAAAATGAGGTACATTGTCTCAAAACAAGAACTGAAAAGTACATCACATAAATTAAACTAGTTCTATCTTCATTTTAAGTCCCTAAGGCACAGGTCCACCCTAGTGTATCACGAACATCCTAAGCAACAGCTCCTGAAAACACATGTGAAAATAGGTACGTCAGCATAAAAATGCCTGTGAGATACATAGGTTTTATGAAAAATAGGGTTCATGACTTATAAGTTTAGAAAAAGTTGTGTAACAAAAGCAGTCATGATCCTTGTAAAATGTTTTGTTTTATAAATCTTTTGAAAAGCGATGATAAAGTAGATGATATGTAAAAGAGTAATGTGAGGTTAAATGAATAACCAAGTAAAATGAGTTTTGTATAAAATAAGTTGTTTATAAAAAAATGTCTTGTGAAAAATATGTTATTTGTATAAAATGTTATATGTCTAAATTGAAATGATTCAAATAACGCTACGATATGTAAAACCATACAAGCACTTATATATAGGAAGTACCAGCGACGTATCCACCATGCTTGTATCATATTACACACGCCTCGTTACTTAAATCACTTTACCCAAACAAACCACCAGTGTAAATTGCCCATGTCTAAACCATTTGTCAAATGACTTTGTGTAAACCATGTCAAAATGTCTATGTCAAATGTAGTCCATGAAATATGTATATCAATATCAAAACGTCTATGTCAAATGTCAATTATGTAATGTGTAAACAAAATGTCATGTATGGCAAGTGAAATATATATATATATATCCACTGAACCATAGGTAAAAAATGCACAAAACAATGTATTGAAGTAAAACGTGGTTTAAATCAACATTATGTTTTGTGGGAATGCATGCTATACTGAATACAAACATTTATGCGGTGTTGTGAAAATGCATACATCCAAGCCTTGTGACTGTGGCGATAAGCCCTTAAACAAATTAAAGGTCTATCTGTGTTATGTTTTATCGAATTCGGTCATTCCTTCCATCCAAACATACCTAGGATGTTAGGAACGGGGGTTGTCAATTCCTATGGTACCACTACCTACTAACGAACGGCGTGATCAATGGTAATGAATGTATATGGTCCCATTTAAACAAACCAAATGTCATATCAAAATGTAAGCATGTGATGAAATGAAAATGTACTAAGTATGATGAACATACATAGCATGAAAAGGTAATGTAAAACAATGCACTAGGTATGCACTAAATAGACATACATAGCGTGAAATGTAATGAAAACAATGTACTAAGTATGCGCTAAATGAACATACATAGCATAAAATGTCATGTAAAACGATGTAATAAATATGCTACAAAGGACATACATTGCAAAAACACAATGAAATCATGTACTAATAATGTACTGATGAACATAGCAAGTATATGATATGAAAGCATGGAAAGCATGAAAATAACAAGTAGGCACATGTGTTCCACCCCAAAACAGTTTGAAAACAGTAAAAGTGGGGTCTATGTACTCACTTGAGATTGGTCAATAGACTTTTAGATATCCACCAAGTAAAGCTAGAAGATCACGGATTTAAACGGCACCTAATATAGGTAACTACATTAATAAACGGACCTAATCGGAGGATCGGGTAGCATGAGGGTTTGTAAACCAAATGAGTGTAGGAACTCATGTAATATGGTTTAACAAAGCCTACATACTAAAACGAAACCTAGCCTAAGTGCTTTGGACCCGTTATGACCCGTTTAGGTAGCTTATGCTACTTTAACGCGTCGTTCGCGTAAAACGCGTTCGGACCGCCTAACTAGCCCTATGACAAGTAAGATATGCCTTAACATGTTTAATATTGTTGTCAAATCAGTTTATATGTCAAAAGTTATGTTACATAAGCTTAAAATGAATTTTGGCGCAAAAAGGGCATTTTGGTAATTTACCTAAGGCATATGAACTACTTATCGTACAACTACTTAAACGACGTGAACATAAGGTATAACCTCGGAAGGTTATTCCCTATACAACTATGGTCACCTAATGTGTTTAGTCAGATCCTAATGATCGACCAAATGGGTCTGGTTTGAAAGTATAAGCGATTGATTAGATCGCTTACCTTTACGACCCTAGACAAGCACAAATCTAAAAAGTGACGAGCTAAACATGCTAGAACAAGTTTAGTTAAGTTAGAAAACAAGTTTGGTGTCAAAACAAACGGTTTTGATACCCTAGAGTAGTTTGGTTACAAAATACGCGAGAACACGCATTTTGGCCGAAACTACGACTCGTCACTGAGCCTAGATAACGTGGTAATCAGTAGGTATAGTCACTAGGGACTATGACCATCGTGATTACGCTCACGTTATGAAGTTCAAATGAACTTCGTGTTGACCACAAACTGGTCAAAGCAGAAAGTCAAATGCAATTTGACTTTTATGCTTGAAATACATGAACAAGCATAAAAGAAGACTTACAAAGGGTCCAAGAGGGAAGAATGATCAAGTATGCTCAGGTAGGTGGCCTCCACAAAGGTGGTTGCCTCCACTTAGAGCAGATTTGATCAAGGTGTGAAGAAATGAGTGAATGGAGCTAGCTATTTATAGGAATTTCACAACCATTAGGATCATTTCTTGGAGAAGAGGGAATGATCTTGGCCCTACACTTCATACCCACTGATTTGTGAACCCATGGGCATCCAAAACAAGCACATAGAATCAAAGAAACCAGGTGCAAAGGTGTGCAACAGCTAGATCAAGCTGGAAAACACTTCTGCTGGTCTGGGACCTGCTTACGGACCGCAAAGGACCCCCATATGGTCGGTATGGTGCCTGCAGACCAGCTAAGTTTGAGTTTTGGCAGTTTAGGTCCCTGTGCGCGTATGGTCGTGTTTTGGCACATCTAACACCCGTCAAACCCATTTTTAAGCTCCATAAGGATGTTAAAGTATAGGGAACATGAAACATGCTCAAAAATATGTCGGATGTCGGTTCGTTTGACCGTACGGTTGCATTGTTCGGTAAATTACGACGGAAGTCGTAACGGACACGTGTACGATCCAAATTGCGCGACGAATGGATTTTTATCATGCCAAACACTAAAATAAAATATTTTAATGCTTACATAAATTTTTGGATGTTCGGATGTATTCAGAACGTAAGTTATGCGCGAAAAATGCAAACTTATGCACTTTTTGACGCTTTTAGTCCCTGAATGAGCATAAAGTTTATTTTAGCACACCGAACTCCTTAAAGCCTATTTCTAAGCTATGTAAAGAGTATTTAGGGTGTGTTTAACTTATGGTCATGTTCCAGAATGTTCGTTACAGTTCAATTTGGCATACTTTCATAGTTTGTCAATTTTAGTCCCTGTAAGCGAATTAACTTGATTTTGCCATACCAAAGCCTTCAAAACTTATTTCTAAGTTATATAAAGGTTATTTAAGGTATGTTAAGCATATGTATATGTTCTGGAGTAATTTTCGCGTTAAACTGATTACGTTTACGTATCAGTTTGGTTATAATTCTCCAGAAAGCGATATAGAGTTTGAAATTGAAGAAAAATCAAAACATGAAAAACATCAAACATAAACAAAAAAAAAATGGGATCAAATAACTTTATTTCATTGATAATTGAACTGTTTACAATGATTACAAGCACAGATGTCACAATCTCCACTACTTGTGGAAATTTCGTCCCGAAATTTGTTTAGAGGAAACTCGTGGGAAAAGATGCGGATATTTCGCCTTCATTTGATCTTCACGTTCCCAAGTAAACTCAGGTCCATGTTTAGATTCCCAGCGAACTTTAACCAAAGGAATGCGCTTGCGTTTAAGCCATTTGACCATACGGTCCATGATTTCCACTGGTTTCACAACAAAATGCATCGTGTTGTCAACACGAATTTCGTCAAGGGGTATGTGGAGGTTCTCGTCAGCTAGACACTTCTTGAGATTGGACACGTGGAAGGTTGGATGAACATTGCCAAGTTCAGGAGGTAATTCAAGTCTCTAGGCTACCTTACTGATTCTTTCAACGATCTTGAATGGTCCAACATATCTAGGTGCAAGTTTTCCTGTCTTTCCAAATCTTATCACACCTTTCCAAGGTGAGACCTTAAGTAATACACGATCACCGACTTGAAATTCCAAGGGCTTGTGTCGTTGGTCCGCGTAACTCTTTTGACGGCTTCGAGCTGTCGGAAGGTTATCACGAACTTTCTTAACCTTATCAGTTGTCTCTAGAATGAGGTTATGTCCAGTAAGTTGAGCCTCACCGATTTCATTCCAGCAGACTGGTGAACGACATTTTCGACCATAGAGAGCCTCAAAAGGAGCCATGTTGATGCTGGAGTGATAATTGTTGTTGTAGGAGAATTCAATCAATGGAAGATGTGAATCCCAACTACCACCAAAGTCGATCACACATGCTCTAAGCATATCCTCCAAAGTCTGGATTGTTCTTTCAGTTTGACCATCTGTTTGTGGATGATATGCTGTGCTCAGATTAAGTTGGGTCCCCATAGCAGATTGCATGGTTCTCCAAAAACGAGAAGAAAAACGAGCATCTCTATCAGAAATAATGTTCAAAGGAACACCATGTCGAGATACGATTTCATCCACATAGATTTTGGCCAGTCTTTCAGCAGAAAAATCCTCACGGATTGGCAAGAAGTGCGCTGATTTTGTAAGACGATCAACAACTACCCAGATGGCATCATGACCTTTCTTAGTGCGTGGAAGTTTGGTAACGAGATCCATAGCGATGTTTTCCCATTTCCAAATTGGATCTCTGGTTGCTCCAAAAGACCAGAAGGATGTTGGTGTTCAGCCTTAACCTTGAGACAAGTAAGGCATTTTGAAACGTACAAGGCAATGTCTTTCTTCATACCAGGCCACCAATACTGAGTACGAAGATCCTTATACATCTTATCTGAGCCAGGATGGACATAATAACGAGACTTATGAGCTTCATCCATAAGCAAAGTGCGAAGACCATCTTGGCTTGGGATCCATAAACGGTCCATGAAGTAATATTATCCATCTTCCTTTAGCACAAGATCAGGCTTAATGTGACAGGGTAATTCCTTACCCATCAAGTCTTGTGAAACACAAGCATGTTGAGCCTGAGAAATGCGTGCCTTGATATCAGATCGAGCTTGAATATCAGATTGAACACGAACACAATGAAGCTTGACACGTTCCTTACGACTCAAAGCATCGGCTACAACATTCGCCTTACCAGGATGGTAGCGAATCTCGCAGTCATAGTCGTTTAGGAGTTTAACCCAACGTCTTTGCCTCATATTGAGTTCTTTCTGATTAAAGATATGCTAAAGACTTTTGTGGTCAGTGAAAACCACACGTTTTGTACCATACAAGTAGTGTCTCCAGATCTTAAGAGCGAAAACAACTGCACCCAACTCAAGATCATGAGTTGTGTAGTTTTTCTCATACACCTTCAACTGTCTCGATGCATATGCTATGACTTTGTTCCTTTGCATCAAAACAAAGCCAAGTCCTAAATTAGATGCATCGCAGTAAACGATAAAATCATCATTACCTTCGGGCAAAGATAGGATAGGCGCATCACAAAGCTTCTGTTTCAAGGTCTGAAATGCTTCTTCTTGTTTAGAACCCCATTCAAAGGGCTTATTCTTCTGAGTTAGAGCAGCTAAGGGAACTGCAATCTTCGAGAAATTTTTGATGAAGCGGCGGTAATAACCTGCGAGACCAAGAAAAGAACAAACTTCAGTAGGAGTAGTAGGCGTATCCCAATCCTTAATCGCACTGATCTTGGAGGGATCTACATGAATACCTTGTTCGTTGACGATATGACCCAAAAATTGAACTTCCTTAAGCCAAAATTCACACTTGGAGAACTTGGCGAAAATTTGCTCTTTCTTTAGGAGTTCCAAAGTAAGACGAAGATGTGCTCGTGATCAGCTTGCGTCTTAGAGTATATCAAGATGTCATCAATAAAAACGATGATGAACTTATCTAAATAAGGCTTGCAAACCCTATTCATCAAGTCCATGAAAATAGTAGGAGCATTAGTCAAAGTAAGAAGCGCCCAGAACGCAGATCAATCTTTGAAGATATTCCCATGACCCGTTTAGGTAGCTTATGCTACTTTAACGCGTCGTTCGCGTAAAACGCGTTCGGACCGCCTAACTAGCCCTATGACAAGTAAGATATGCCTTAACATGTTTAATATTGTTGTCAAATCAGTTTATATGTTAAAAGTTATGTTACATAAGCTTAAAATGAATTTTGGCGCAAAAAGGGCATTTTGGTAATTTACGTAAGGCATAAGAACTACTTATCATACGACTACTTAAACGTCGTGAACATAAGGTATAACCTCGGAAGGTTATTCCCTATACAACTATGGTCACCTAATGTGTTTGGTCGGATCCTAATGATCGACCAAATGGGTCGGGTTCGAAAGTATAAGAGATTGATTAGATCGCTTACCTTTACGACCCTAGACAAGCACAAATCTAAAAAGTGGCGAGCTAAACATGCTAGAACATGCTTAGTTAAGTTAGAAAACAGGTTTGGTGTCAAAACAAACGGTTTTGATACCCTAGAGTAGTTTGGTTACAAATTACGCGAGAACATGCATTTTGGCCGAAACTACGACTCGTCATTGAGCCTAGATAACGTGGTAATCATTAGGGATAGTCACTAGGGACTATGACCATCGTGATTACGCTCACGTTATGAAGTTCAAACGAACTTCACGTTGACCACAAACTGGTCAAAGCAGAAAGTCAAACGCAGTTTGACTTTTATGCTTGAAATACATGAACAAGCATGAAAGAAGACTTACAAAGGGTCCAAGAGGGAAGAATGATCAAGTATGCTCAGGTAGGTGGCCTCCACAAAGGTGGTTGCCTCCACTTAGAGCAGATTTGATCAAGGTGTGAAGAAATGAGTGAATCGAGCTAGCAATTTATAGGAATTTCACAACCATTAGGATCATTTCTTACAGAAGAAGGAATGATCTTGGCCCTACACTTCATACCCACTGATTTGTGAACCCACGGGCATCCAAAACAAGCACATAAAATCAAAGAAACCAGGTGCAAAGGTGTGCAACAGCTAGATCAAGCTGGAAAACACTTCTGCTGGTCTGGGACCTGCTTACGGACCGCAAAGGACTCCCATACGGTCCGTATGGTGCCTGCAGACTAGCTAAGTTTGAGTTTTGGCAATTTAGGTCCCTGTGCGCGTATGGTCGTGTTTTGACACATCTAACACCCGTCAAACCCATTTTTAAGCCCCATAAGGATGTTAAAGTATAGGGAACATGAAACATGCTCAAAAATATGTCGGATGTCAGATCGTTTGACCGTACGGTTGCGTTGTTCGGTTAATTACGACGGAAGTCGGAACGGACGCGTGTACGATCCAAATTGCGCGAAGAATGGATTTTTATCATGCCAAACACTAAAATAAAATATTTTAAGGCTTACATAAATTTTTGGATGTCCGGATGTATTCAGAACGTAAGTTATGCGCGAAAATGCAAACTTATGCACTTTTTGACGCTTTTAGTCCCTGAATGAGCATAAAGTTTATTTTAGCACACCGAACTCCTTAAAGCCTATTTCTAAGCTATGTAAAGGGTATTTAGGGTGTGTTTAACTTATGGTCATCTTCCGGAATGTTCGTTACAGTTCAATTTGGCATACTTTCGCAGTTTGTCAATTTTAGTCCCTGTAAGCGAATTAACTTGATTTTGCCATACCAAAGCCTTCAAAACTTATTTCTAACTTATGTAAAGGTTATTTAAGGTATGATAAGCATATGTCGATGTTCCGAAGTATTTGTCGCGTTAAACTGAATACGTTTACGTATCAGTTTGGTTATAATTCTCTAGAAAGCGATATAGAGTTTGAAATTGAAGAAAAATCAAAACATGAAAAACATCAAACATAAACAAACAAACATTGGGATCAATTAACTTTATTTCATTCATAACTGAACTGTTTATAATGATTATAAGCACATATGTCACAATGGAGAAAGGTCTGGTGGCAAGAAAAGCTGCTTCTAGGTGGTTGTCAAGTGTTTTCGCTTGACGATTCCATTCTTGAGTGGTTGGTTTAGCCCTTGTTCCTGTAACTTGAATCCTAGCCCGGTATATCCCATTTTAATTTTACACCATTGTGAAACTTACGCCTTTTTTACTCTCTGATCGAGGTTCTCGGCATTGAAAAAACTTCGTAAACTAAATCACATGTGTATATGTTGACATTTAAGAGATATACAGTCAAGAAAATCAAGGGCAATGGTGATATATATGCGGATTAGACACCAAAAAAAACCACTCAACAAATGGCTACAATTTAAGAAATGTGTTTAGTGACGGCATCAGATTCCTAATTGATGGAGAAAGGTCTGGTTGTAAGAAAAGCTGCTTCTAGGAGGTTGTCAATGGATTTCGGTCGACGATTCCATTCTTGGGTGGTTGGTTTGGCCCTTGTTCCTGTAACTCGAATCCTAACCCGGTATATCCCATTTTAATT
Source organism: Helianthus tuberosus (assembly GCA_030545235.1). NCBI lineage: Eukaryota > Viridiplantae > Streptophyta > Magnoliopsida > Asterales > Asteraceae > Helianthus > Helianthus tuberosus. Next base: position 27,387,897 of record CM060440.1, read on the forward strand.
TTACACCATTGTGAACCTTACGCCTTTTTTACTCTCTGATCGAGGTTCTCGGCATTGAAAAATCTTCGTAAACTAAATCACATGTGTATATGTTGACATTTAAGAGATATACAGTCAAGAAAATCAAGGGCAATGGTGATATATATGCGGATTAGACACCAAACAAAAAACACTCAAGAAATGGTTACAATTTAAGGAATGTGTTTAGTGACAGCATCAGATTCCTAATTGATGGAGAAAGGTCTGGTGGTAAGAAACGCTGCTTCTAGGAGGTTCTTAAGTGTTTTCGCTCGACGATTCCATTCTTGGGTGGTTGGTTTGGCACTTGTTCCTGTAACTCGAATCCTAGCCCAGTATATCCCATTTTAATTTTTCTCCATTGTGAAACTTATGCCTTTTTTTACTATCCGATAGAGGTTCTCGGCATTGAAAAATCTTCGTAAACTAAATCACACGTGTATATGTTGACATTTAAGAGATATACAGTCAAGAAAATCAAGGGCAATGGTGATATATATGCGGATTAGACACCAAAAATGAACACTCAACAAATGGCTACAATTTAAGGAATGTGTTTAGCGACTGTATCAGATTCCTAATTGATGGAGAAAGGTCTGGTGGCAAGAAAAGCTGCGTCTAGGAGGTTGTCAAGTGTTTTCGCTCGATGATTCCATTCTTGGGTAGTTGGTTTGGCCCTTGTTCCTGTAACTCGATTCCTAGCCCGGTATATCCCAATTTAATTTTACACTATTGTGAACCTTAAGCCTTTTTTACTCTCTGATCGAGGTTCTCGGCATTGAAAAATCTACGTAAACTAAATCACACGTGTATATGTTGACATTTAAGAGATATACAGTCAAGAAAATCAAGGGCAATGGTGATATATATGCGGATTAGACACCAAAAAAAACACTCAACAAATGGCTACAATTTAAGGAATGTGTTTAGTGACGGCATCAGATTCTTAATTGATGGTTAAAGGTCTGGTGGCAAGAAAAGCTGCTTCTAGGAAGTTGTCAAGTGTTTTCGCTCAACGATTCCATTCTTAAGTGGTTGGTTTGGCCCTTGTTCCTGTAACTCGAATCCTAGCCCGGTATATCCCATTTTAATTTTACACCATTGTGAACCTTACGCCTATTTTACTCTCGAATCGAGATTCTCAGCATTGAAAAATCTTCGTAAACTAAATCACACCTGTATACGTTGTCATTTAAGAGATATACAGTCAAGAAAATCAAGGGCAATGGTGATATATATGCGGATTAGACACCAAAAAAAACCACTCAACAAATGGCTACAATTTAAGGAACGTGTTTAGTGACGGAATCTGATTCCTAATTGATGGAGAAAGGTCTGGTGGTAAGAAAAGCTGCTTCTAGGAGGTTGTCAAGTGATTTCGCTCGACGATTCCATTCTTGGGTGGTTGGTTTGGCCCTTAATTCTGTAACTCGAATCCTAGCCCGGTATATCGCAATTTAATTTTTCACCATTGTGAAACTTACGCCTTTTTTACTCTCTGATAGAGGTTCTCGGCATTGAAAAAACTTCGTAAACTAAATCACACGTGTATATGTTGACATTTAAGATATATACAGTCAAGAAAATCAAGGCAATGGTGATATATATGCGGATTAGACACAAAAAAAAAACAACTCAACAAATGGCTAGAATTTAAGGAATGTGTTTAGTGACGGCATCAGATTCCTAATTGATGAAGAAATGTCTGGTGGTAAGAAAAGCTGCTTCTAGGAGGTTGTCAAGTGATTTCGCTCGACGATTCCATTCTTGGGTGGTTGGTTTGGTCCTTGTTCCTGTAACTCGAATCCTAACCCGGTATATCTCATTTTAATTTTACACCATTGTGAACCTTACGCCTTTTTTACTCTCTGATCGAGGTTCTCGGCATTGAAAAATCTTCGTAAACTAAATCACATGTGTATATGTTGACATTTAAGAGATATACAGTCAAGAAAATCAAGGGCAATGGTGATATATATGCGGATTAGACACCAAACAAAAAACACTCAAGAAATGGTTACAATTTAAGGAATGTGTTTAGTGACGGCATCAGATTCCTAATTGATGGAGAAAGGTCTGGTGGCAAGAAACGCTGCTTCTAGGAGGTTGTTAAGTGTTTTCGCTCGACGATTCCATTCTTGGGTGGTTGGTTTGGCACTTGTTCCTGTAACTCGAATCCTAGCCCAGTATATCCCATTTTAATTTTTCTCCATTGTGAAACTTATGCCTTTTTTTACTATCCGATAGAGGTTCTCGGCATTGAAAAATCTTCGTAAACTAAATCACACGTGTATATGTTGACATTTAAGAGATATACAGTCAAGAAAATCAAGGGCAATGGTGATATATATGCGGATTAGACACCAAAAATGAACACTCAACAAATGGCTACAATTTAAGGAATGTGTTTAGCGACTGTATCAGATTCCTAATTGATGGAGAAAGGTCTGGTGGCAAGAAAAGCTGCGTCTAGGAGGTTGTCAAGTGTTTTCGCTCGATGATCCCATTCTTGGGTAGTTGGTTTGGCCCTTGTTCCTGTAACTCGATTCCTAGCCCGGTATATCCCAATTTAATTTTACACTATTGTGAACCTTAAGCCTTTTTTACTCTCTGATCGAGGTTCTCGGCATTGAAAAATCTACGTAAACTAAATCACACGTGTATATGTTGACATTTAAGAGATATACAGTCAAGAAAATCAAGGGCAATGGTGATATATATGCGGATTAGACACCAAAAAAAACACTCAACAAATGGCTAGAATTTAAGGAATGTGTTTAGTGACGGCATCAGATTCTTAATTGATGGTTAAAGGTCTGGTGGCAAGAAAAGCTGCTTCTAGGAAGTTGTCAAGTGTTTTCGCTCAACGATTCCATTCTTAAGTGGTTGGTTTGGCCCTTGTTCCTGTAACTCGAATCCTAGCCCGGTATATCCCATTTTAATTTTACACCATTGTGAACCTTACGCCTATTTTAATCTCGAATCGAGATTCTCGGCATTGAAAAATCTTCGTAAACTAAATCACACCTGTATACGTTGACATTTAAGAGATATACAGTCAAGAAAATCAAGGGCAATGGTGATATATATGCGGATTAGACACCAAAAAAAACCACTCAACAAATGGCTACAATTTAAGGAACGTGTTTAGTGACGGAATCTGATTCCTAATTGATGGAGAAAGGTCTGGTGGTAAGAAAAGCTGCTTCTAGGAGGTTGTCAAGTGATTTCGCTCGACAATTCCATTCTTGGGTGGTTGGTTTGGCCCTTATTCCTGTAACTCGAATCCTAGCCCGGTATATCGCAATTTAATTTTTCACCATTGTGAAACTTACGCCTTTTTTACTCTCTGATAGAGGTTCTCGGCATTGAAAAAACTTCGTAAACTAAATCACACGTGTATATGTTGACATTTAAGATATATACAGTCAAGAAAATCAAGGCAATGGTGATATATATGCGGATTAGACACAAAAAAAAACAACTCAACAAATGGCTAGAATTTAAGGAATGTGTTTAGTGACGGCATCAGATTCCTAATTGATGAAGAAATGTCTGGTGGTAAGAAAAGCTGCTTCTAGGAGGTTGTCAAGTGATTTCGCTCAACGATTCCATTCTTGGGTGGTTGGTTTGGTCCTTGTTCCTGTAACTCGAATCCTAACCCGGTATATCTCATTTTAATTTTACACCATTGTGAACCTGACGCCTTTTTTACTCTCTGATCGAGGTTCTCGGCCTTGAAAAATCTCGTAAACTAAATCACACGTGTATATGTTGACATTTAAGAGATATATAGTCAAGAAAATCAAGGGCAATGGTGTTATATATGCGGATTAGACACCAAAAAAAACACTCAACAAATGGCTACAATTTAAGGAGTGTGTTTAGTGACAGCATCAGATTCCTAATTGATGGAGAAAGTTCTGGTGGCAAGAAAAGCTGCTTCTAGGAGGTTGTTAAGTGTTTTAGCTCGACGATTCCATTCTTGGGTGGTTGGTTTGGCCCTTGTTCCTGTAACTCGAATCCTAGCCCGGTATATCCCATTTTAATTTTACACCATTGTTAACCTTACGCCTTTTTTACTCTCTGATAGATGTTCTCGGCATTGAAAAATCTTCGTAAACTAAATCACACGTGTATATATTGACATTTAAGAGATATACAGTCAAGAAAATTAAGGGCAATGGTGATATATATGCGGATTAGACACCAAAAAAACACTCAACAAATGGCTACAATTTAAGGAATGTGTTTAGTGACGTCATCAGATTCCTAATTGATGGAGAAAGGTTTGGTGGCAAGAAAAGCTGCTTCTAGGAGGTTGTCAAGTGTTTTCGCTCGATGATTCCATTCTTGGGTGGTTGGTTTGGCCCATGTTCCTGTAACTCGAATCCTAGCCAGGTATATCCCATTTTAATTTTACACCATTGTGAACCTTACGCCTTTTTTACTCTCTGATTGAGGTTCTCGACATTGAAAAATCTTCGTAAACTAAATCACACATGTATATGTTGACATTTAAGAGATATACAGTCAAGAAAATCAAGGGCAATGGTGATATATATGCGGATTTGACACAAAAAAAAAACACTCAACAAATGGCTACAATTTAAGGAATGTGTTTAGTGACGGCATCAGATTCCTAATTGATGGAGAAAGGTCTGGTGGCAAGAAAAGCTGCATCTAGGAGGTTGTCAAGTGTTTTCGCTCGACGATTCCATTCTTGGGTGGTTGGTTTGGCCCTTGTTCCTGTAACTCAAATCCTAGACCGGTATATCCCATTTTAATTTTACACCATTGTGAACCTTACGCCTTTTTTACACTCGGATCGAGATTCTCGGCATTGGAAAATCTTCATAAACTAAATCACACGTGTATATGTTGACATTTAAGAGATATACAGTCAAGAAAATCAAGGGCAATGGTGATATATATGCGGATTAGACACCAAAAAAACACTCAACAAATTGCTTCAATTTAAGGAATGTGTTTAGTGACTGCATCAGATCCCTAATTGATGGAGAAAGGTCTGGTGGCAAGAAAAGCTGCTTCTAGGAGGTTGTCAAGTGTTTTCGCTCGACGATTCCATTCTTGGGTGGTTGGTTTGGCCCTTGTTCCTGTAACTCGAATCCTAGCCCGGTATATCCCATTTTAATTTTACACCATTGTGAACCTTACGCCTTTTTTACTCTCTGATCGAGGTTCTCGGCATTGAAAAATCTTCGTAAACTAAATCACACGTGTATATGTTGACATTTAAGAGATATACATTCAAGAAAATCAAGGGCAATGGTGATGTGTATGCGGATAACACACAAAAAAAAAACACTCAACAAATGGATACAATTTAAGGAATGTGTTTAGTGACGGCATCAGATTCCTAATTGATGGAGAAAGGTCTAGTGGCAAGAAAAGCTGCTTCTAGGAGGTTGTCAAGTGTTTTCGCTCGATGATTCCATTCTTGGGTGGTTGGTTTGGCCCTTGTTCCTGTAACTCGAATCCTAGCCAGGTATATCCCATTTTAATTTTACACTATTGTGAACCTTACGCCTTTTTTACTCTCTGATCGAGGTTCTCGGCATTGAAAAATCTTCGTAAACTAAATCACATGTGTATATGTTGACATTTAAGAGATATACAGTCAAGAAAATCAAGGGCAATGGTGATATATATGCGGATTAGACACCAAACAAAAAACACTCAAGAAATGGTTACAATTTAAGGAATGTGTTTAGTGACGGCATCAGATTCCTAATTGATGGAGAAAGGTCTGGTGGCAAGAAACGCTGCTTCTAGGAGGTTGTTAAGTGTTTTCGCTCGACGATTCCATTCTTGGGTGGTTGGTTTGGCACTTGTTCCTGTAACTCGAATCCTAGCCCAGTATATCCCATTTTAATTTTTCTCCATTGTGAAACTTATGCCTTTTTTTACTATCCGATAGAGGTTCTCGGCATTGAAAAATCTTCGTAAACTAAATCACACGTGTATATGTTGACATTTAAGAGATATACAGTCAAGAAAATCAAGGGCAATGGTGATATATATGCGGATTAGACACCAAAAATGAACACTCAACAAATGGCTACAATTTAAGGAATGTGTTTAGCGACTGTATCAGATTCCTAATTGATGGAGAAAGGTCTGGTGGCAAGAAAAGCTGCGTCTAGGAGGTTGTCAAGTGTTTTCGCTCGATGATCCCATTCTTGGGTAGTTGGTTTGGCCCTTGTTCCTGTAACTCGATTCCTAGCCCGGTATATCCCAATTTAATTTTACACTATTGTGAACCTTAAGCCTTTTTTACTCTCTGATCGAGGTTCTCGGCATTGAAAAATCTACGTAAACTAAATCACACGTGTATATGTTGACATTTAAGAGATATACAGTCAAGAAAATCAAGGGCAATGGTGATATATATGCGGATTAGACACCAAAAAAAACACTCAACAAATGGCTAGAATTTAAGGAATGTGTTTAGTGACGGCATCAGATTCTTAATTGATGGTTAAAGGTCTGGTGGCAAGAAAAGCTGCTTCTAGGAAGTTGTCAAGTGTTTTCGCTCAACGATTCCATTCTTAAGTGGTTGGTTTGGCCCTTGTTCCTGTAACTCGAATCCTAGCCCGGTATATCCCATTTTAATTTTACACCATTGTGAACCTTACGCCTATTTTAATCTCGAATCGAGATTCTCGGCATTGAAAAATCTTCGTAAACTAAATCACACCTGTATACGTTGACATTTAAGAGATATACAGTCAAGAAAATCAAGGGCAATGGTGATATATATGCGGATTAGACACCAAAAAAAACCACTCAACAAATGGCTACAATTTAAGGAACGTGTTTAGTGACGGAATCTGATTCCTAATTGATGGAGAAAGGTCTGGTGGTAAGAAAAGCTGCTTCTAGGAGGTTGTCAAGTGATTTCGCTCGACAATTCCATTCTTGGGTGGTTGGTTTGGCCCTTATTCCTGTAACTCGAATCCTAGCCCGGTATATCGCAATTTAATTTTTCACCATTGTGAAACTTACGCCTTTTTTACTCTCTGATAGAGGTTCTCGGCATTGAAAAAACTTCGTAAACTAAATCACACGTGTATATGTTGACATTTAAGATATATACAGTCAAGAAAATCAAGGCAATGGTGATATATATGCGGATTAGACACAAAAAAAAACAACTCAACAAATGGCTAGAATTTAAGGAATGTGTTTAGTGACGGCATCAGATTCCTAATTGATGAAGAAATGTCTGGTGGTAAGAAAAGCTGCTTCTAGGAGGTTGTCAAGTGATTTCGCTCAACGATTCCATTCTTGGGTGGTTGGTTTGGTCCTTGTTCCTGTAACTCGAATCCTAACCCGGTATATCTCATTTTAATTTTACACCATTGTGAACCTGACGCCTTTTTTACTCTCTGATCGAGGTTCTCGGCCTTGAAAAATCTCGTAAACTAAATCACACGTGTATATGTTGACATTTAAGAGATATATAGTCAAGAAAATCAAGGGCAATGGTGTTATATATGCGGATTAGACACCAAAAAAAACACTCAACAAATGGCTACAATTTAAGGAGTGTGTTTAGTGACAGCATCAGATTCCTAATTGATGGAGAAAGTTCTGGTGGCAAGAAAAGCTGCTTCTAGGAGGTTGTTAAGTGTTTTAGCTCGACGATTCCATTCTTGGGTGGTTGGTTTGGCCCTTGTTCCTGTAACTCGAATCCTAGCCCGGTATATCCCATTTTAATTTTACACCATTGTTAACCTTACGCCTTTTTTACTCTCTGATAGATGTTCTCGGCATTGAAAAATCTTCGTAAACTAAATCACACGTGTATATATTGACATTTAAGAGATATACAGTCAAGAAAATTAAGGGCAATGGTGATATATATGCGGATTAGACACCAAAAAAACACTCAACAAATGGCTACAATTTAAGGAATGTGTTTAGTGACGTCATCAGATTCCTAATTGATGGAGAAAGGTTTGGTGGCAAGAAAAGCTGCTTCTAGGAGGTTGTCAAGTGTTTTCGCTCGATGATTCCATTCTTGGGTGGTTGGTTTGGCCCATGTTCCTGTAACTCGAATCCTAGCCAGGTATATCCCATTTTAATTTTACACCATTGTGAACCTTACGCCTTTTTTACTCTCTGATTGAGGTTCTCGACATTGAAAAATCTTCGTAAACTAAATCACACATGTATATGTTGACATTTAAGAGATATACAGTCAAGAAAATCAAGGGCAATGGTGATATATATGCGGATTTGACACAAAAAAAAAACACTCAACAAATGGCTACAATTTAAGGAATGTGTTTAGTGACGGCATCAGATTCCTAATTGATGGAGAAAGGTCTGGTGGCAAGAAAAGCTGCATCTAGGAGGTTGTCAAGTGTTTTCGCTCGACGATTCCATTCTTGGGTGGTTGGTTTGGCCCTTGTTCCTGTAACTCAAATCCTAGACCGGTATATCCCATTTTAATTTTACACCATTGTGAACCTTACGCCTTTTTTACACTCGGATCGAGATTCTCGGCATTGGAAAATCTTCATAAACTAAATCACACGTGTATATGTTGACATTTAAGAGATATACAGTCAAGAAAATCAAGGGCAATGGTGATATATATGCGGATTAGACACCAAAAAAACACTCAACAAATTGCTTCAATTTAAGGAATGTGTTTAGTGACTGCATCAGATCCCTAATTGATGGAGAAAGGTCTGGTGGCAAGAAAAGCTGCTTCTAGGAGGTTGTCAAGTGTTTTCGCTCGACGATTCCATTCTTGGGTGGTTGGTTTGGCCCTTGTTCCTGTAACTCGAATCCTAGCCCGGTATATCCCATTTTAATTTTACACCATTGTGAACCTTACGCCTTTTTTACTCTCTGATCGAGGTTCTCGGCATTGAAAAATCTTCGTAAACTAAATCACACGTGTATATGTTGACATTTAAGAGATATACATTCAAGAAAATCAAGGGCAATGGTGATGTGTATGCGGATAACACACAAAAAAAAAACACTCAACAAATGGATACAATTTAAGGAATGTGTTTAGTGACGGCATCAGATTCCTAATTGATGGAGAAAGGTCTAGTGGCAAGAAAAGCTGCTTCTAGGAGGTTGTCAAGTGTTTTCGCTCGATGATTCCATTCTTGGGTGGTTGGTTTGGCCCTTGTTCCTGTAACTCGAATCCTAGCCAGGTATATCCCATTTTAATTTTACACTATTGTGAACCTTACGCCTTTTTTACTCTCTGATTGAGGTTCTTGGCATTGAAAAATCTACGTAAACTAAATCACACCTGTATATGTTGACATTTAAGAGATATGCAGTCAAGAAAATAAAGGGCAATGGTGATATATATGCGGATTTGGCACAAAAAAAAACACTCAACAAATGGCTACAATTTAAGGAATGTGTTTAGTGACGGTATCGGATTCCTAATTGATGGAGAAAGGTCTGGTGTCAAGAAAAGCTGCTTCTAGAAGGTTGTCAAGTGTTTTCGCTCGATGATTCCATTCTTGGGTGGTTGGTTTGGCCCTTGTTCCTGTAACTCGAATCCTAGACCGGTATATCCCATTTTAATTTTACACCATTGTGAACCTTACGCCTTTTTTACTCTCGGATCGAGATTCTCGGCATTGGAAAATCTTCGTAAACTAAATCACACGTGTATATGTTAACATTTAAGAGATATACAGTCAAGAAAATCAAGGGCAATGGTGATATATATGCGGATTAGACACCAAAAAAAAACACTCAACAAATGGCTACAATTTAAGGAATGTGTTTAGTGACGGCATCAGATTCCTAATTGATAGAGAAAGATCTGGTGGTAAGAAAAGCTGCTTCTAGGAGGTTGTCAAGTGATTTCACTCGACGATTCCACTCTTGGGTGGTTGGTTTGGCCCTTGTTCCTGTAACTCGAATCCTAGCCCGGTATATCCCATTTTAATTTTACACCATTGTGAACCTTACGCCTTTTTTACTCTCTGATCGAGGTTCTCGGCATTGAAAAATCTTCGTAAACTAAATCACACGTGTATATGTTGACATTTAAGAGATATACAGTCAAGGAAATCAAGGGCAATGGTGATAGGTATGCGGATTAGACACAAAAAAAAAAACACTCAAGAAATGGTTACAATTTAAGGAATGTGTTTAGTGACGGCATCAGATTCCTAATTGATGGAGAAAGGTCTGGTGGCAAGAAACGCTGCTTCTAGGAGGTTGTTAAGTGTTTTCGCTCGACGATTCCATTCTTGGGTGGTTGGTTTGGCACTTGTTCCTGTAACTCGAATCCTAGCCCAGTATATCCCATTTTAATTTTTCTCCATTGTGAAACTTATGCCTTTTTTTACTATCCGATAGAGGTTCTCGGCATTGAAAAATCTTCGTAAACTAAATCGCACGTGTATATGTTGACATTTAAGAGATATACAGTCAAGAAAATCAAGGGCAATGGTGATATATATGCGGATTAGACACCAAAAATGAACACTCAACAAATGGCTACAATTTAAGGAATGTGTTTAGCGACTGTATCAGATTCCTAATTGATGGAGAAAGGTCTGGTGGCAAGAAAAGCTGCGTCTAGGAGGTTGTCAAGTGTTTTCGCTCGATGATCCCATTCTTGGGTAGTTGGTTTGGCCCTTGTTCCTGTAACTCGATTCCTAGCCCGGTATATCCCAATTTAATTTTACACTATTGTGAACCTTAAGCCTTTTTTACTTTCTGATCGAGGTTCTCGGCATTGAAAAATCTACGTAAACTAAATCACACGTGTATATGTTGACATTTAAGAGATATACAGTCAAGAAAATCAAGGGCAATGGTGATATATATGCGGATTAGACACCAAAAAAAACACTCAACAAATGGCTACAATTTAAGGAATGTGTTTAGTGACGGCATCAGATTCTTAATTGATGGTTAAAGGTCTGGTGGCAAGAAAAGCTGCTTCTAGGAAGTTGTCAAGTGTTTTCGCTCAACGATTCCATTCTTAAGTGGTTGGTTTGGCCCTTGTTCCTGTAACTCGAATCCTAGCCCGGTATATCCCATTTTAATTTTACACCATTGTGAACCTTACGCCTATTTTAATCTCGAATCGAGATTCTCGGCATTGAAAAATCTTCGTAAACTAAATCACACCTGTATACGTTGACATTTAAGAGATATACAGTCAAGAAAATCAAGGGCAATGGTGATATATATGCGGATTAGACACCAAAAAAAACCACTCAACAAATGGCTACAATTTAAGGAACGTGTTTAGTGACGGAATCTGATTCCTAATTGATGGAGAAAGGTCTGGTGGTAAGAAAAGCTGCTTCTAGGAGGTTGTCAAGTGATTTCGCTCGACAATTCCATTCTTGGGTGGTTGGTTTGGCCCTTATTCCTGAAACTCGAATCCTAGCCCGGTATATCGCAATTTAATTTTTCACCATTGTGAAACTTACGCCTTTTTTACTCTCTGATAGAGGTTCTCGGCATTGAAAAAACTTCGTAAACTAAATCACACGTGTATATGTTGACATTTAAGATATATACAGTCAAGAAAATCAAGGCAATGGTGATATATATGCGGATTAGACACAAAAAAAAAAAACAACTCAACAAATGGCTAGAATTTAAGGAATGTGTTTAGTGACGGCATCAGATTCCTAATTGATGAAGAAATGTCTGGTGGTAAGAAAAGCTGCTTCTAGGAGGTTGTCAAGTGATTTCGCTCGACGATTCCATTCTTGGGTGGTTGGTTTGGTCCTTGTTCCTGTAACTCGAATCCTAACCCGGTATATCTCATTTTAATTTTACACCATTGTGAACCTGACGCCTTTTTTACTCTCTGATCGAGGTTCTCGGCCTTGAAAAATCTCGTAAACTAAATCACACGTGTATATGTTGACATTTAAGAGATATACAGTCAAGAAAATCAAGGGCAATGGTGTTATATATGCGGATTAGACACCAAAAAAAACACTCAACAAATGGCTACAATTTAAGGAGTGTGTTTAGTGACAGCATCAGATTCCTAATTGATGGAGAAAGTTCTGGTGGCAAGAAAAGCTGCTTCTAGGAGGTTGTTAAGTGTTTTAGCTCGACGATTCCATTCTTGGGTGGTTGGTTTGGCCCTTGTTCCTGTAACTCGAATCTTAGCCCGGTATATCCCATTTTAATTTTACACCATTGTTAACCTTACGCCTTTTTTACTCTCTGATAGATGTTCTCGGCATTGAAAAATCTTCGTAAACTAAATCACACGTGTATATATTGACATTTAAGAGATATACAGTCAAGAAAATTAAGGGCAATGGTGATATATATGCGGATTAGACACCAAAAAAACACTCAACAAATGGCTACAATTTAAGGAATGTGTTTAGTGACGTCATCAGATTCCTAATTGATGGAGAAAGGTTTGGTGGCAAGAAAAGCTGCTTCTAGGAGGTTGTCAAGTGTTTTCGCTCGATGATTCCATTCTTGGGTGGTTGGTTTGGCCCATGTTCCTGTAACTCGAATCCTAGCCAGGTATATCCCATTTTAATTTTACACCATTGTGAACCTTACGCCTTTTTTACTCTCTGATTGAGGTTCTCGACATTGAAAAATCTTCGTAAACTAAATCACACATGTATATGTTGACATTTAAGAGATATACAGTCAAGAAAATCAAGGGCAATGGTGATATATATGCGGATTTGACACAAAAAAAAACACTCAACAAATGGCTACAATTTAAGGAATGTGTTTAGTGACGGCATCGGATTCCTAATTGATGGAGAAAGGTCTGGTGGCAAGAAAAGCTGCATCTAGGAGGTTGTCAAGTGTTTTCGCTCGACGATTCCATTCTTGGGTGGTTGGTTTGGCCCTTGTTCCTGTAACTCAAATCCTAGACCGGTATATCCCATTTTAATTTTACACCATTGTGAACCTTACGCCTTTTTTACACTCGGATCGAGATTCTCGGCATTGGAAAATCTTCATAAACTAAATCACACGTGTATATGTTGACATTTAAGAGATATACAGTCAAGAAAATCAAGGGCAATGGTGATATATATGCGGATTAGACACCAAAAAAACACTCAACAAATTGCTTCAATTTAAGGAATGTGTTTAGTGACTGCATCAGATCCCTAATTGATGGAGAAAGGTCTGGTGGCAAGAAAAGCTGCTTCTAGGAGGTTGTCAAGTGTTTTCGCTCGACGATTCCATTCTTGGGTGGTTGGTTTGGCCCTTGTTCCTGTAACTCGAATCCTAGCCCGGTATATCCCATTTTAATTTTACACCATTGTGAACCTTACGCCTTTTTTACTCTCTGATCGAGGTTCTCGGCATTGAAAAATCTTCGTAAACTAAATCACACGTGTATATGTTGACATTTAAGAGATATACATTCAAGAAAATCAAGGGCAATGGTGATGTGTATGCGGATAACACACAAAAAAAAAACACTCAACAAATGGATACAATTTAAGGAATGTGTTTAGTGACGGCATCAGATTCCTAATTGATGGAGAAAGGTCTAGTGGCAAGAAAAGCTGCTTCTAGGAGGTTGTCAAGTGTTTTCGCTCGATGATTCCATTCTTGGGTGGTTGGTTTGGCCCTTGTTCCTGTAACTCGAATCCTAGCCAGGTATATCCCATTTTAATTTTACACTATTGTGAACCTTACGCCTTTTTTACTCTCTGATTGAGGTTCTTGGCATTGAAAAATCTACGTAAACTAAATCACACCTGTATATGTTGACATTTAAGAGATATGCAGTCAAGAAAATAAAGGGCAATGGTGATATATATGCGGATTTGGCACAAAAAAAAACACTCAACAAATGGCTACAATTTAAGGAATGTGTTTAGTGACGGTATCGGATTCCTAATTGATGGAGAAAGGTCTGGTGTCAAGAAAAGCTGCTTCTAGAAGGTTGTCAAGTGTTTTCGCTCGATGATTCCATTCTTGGGTGGTTGGTTTGGCCCTTGTTCCTGTAACTCGAATCCTAGACCGGTATATCCCATTTTAATTTTACACCATTGTGAACCTTACGCCTTTTTTACTCTCGGATCGAGATTCTCGGCATTGGAAAATCTTCGTAAACTAAATCACACGTGTATATGTTAACATTTAAGAGATATACAGTCAAGAAAATCAAGGGCAATGGTGATATATATGCGGATTAGACACCAAAAAAAAACACTCAACAAATGGCTACAATTTAAGGAATGTGTTTAGTGACGGCATCAGATTCCTAATTGATAGAGAAAGATCTGGTTGTAAGAAAAGCTGCTTCTAGGAGGTTGTCAAGTGATTTCACTCGACGATTCCACTCTTGGGTGGTTGGTTTGGCCCTTGTTCCTGTAACTCGAATCCTAGCCCGGTATATCCCATTTTAATTTTACACCATTGTGAACCTTACGCCTTTTTTACTCTCTGATCGAGGTTCTCGGCATTGAAAAATCTTCGTAAACTAAATCACACGTGTATATGTTGACATTTAAGAGATATACAGTCAAGGAAATCAAGGGCAATGGTGATAGGTATGCGGATTAGACACAAAAAAAAAAAAAAAACACTCAACAAATGGCTACAATTTAAGGAATGTGTTTAGTGACGGCATCAGATTCCTAATTAATAGAGAAAGGTCTGGTGGTAAGAAAAGCTGCTTCTAGGAGGTTGTCAAGTGATTTCGCTCGACGATTCCACTCTTGGGTGGTTGGTTTGGCCATTGTTCCTGTAACTCGAATCCTAGCCAGGTATATCCCATTTTAATTTTACACTATTGTGAACCTTACGCCTTTTTTACTCTCTGATTGAGGTTCTTGGCATTGAAAAATCTTCGTAAACTAAATCACACCTGTATATGTTGACATTTAAGAGATATACAGTCAAGAAAATAAAGGGCAATGGTGATATATATGCGGATTTGGCACAAAAAAAAAACACTCAACAAATGGCTACAATTTAAGGAATGTGTTTAGTGACGGTATCGGATTCCTAATTGATGGAGAAAGGTCTGGTGTCAAGAAAAGCTGCTTCTAGGAGGTTGTCAAGTGTTTTCGTTCGATGATTCCATTCTTGGGTGGTTGGTTTGGCCCTTGTTCCTGTAACTCGAATCCTAGACCGGTATATCCCATTTTAATTTTACACCATTGTGAACCTTACGCCTTTTTTACTCTCGGATCGAGATTCTCGGCATTGGAAAATCTTCGTAAACTAAATCACACGTGTATATGTTAACATTTAAGAGATATACAGTCAAGAAAATCAAGGGCAATGGTGATATATATGCGGATTAGACACCAAAAAAAAAACACTCAACAAATGGCTACAATTTAAGGAATGTGTTTAGTGACGGCATCAGATTCCTAATTGATAGAGAAAGATCTGGTGGTAAGAAAAGTTGCTTCTAGGAGGTTGTCAAGTGATTTCGCTCGACGATTCCACTCTTGGGTGGTTGGTTTGGCCCTTGTTCCTGTAACTCGAATCCTAGCCCGGTATATCCCATTTTAATTTTACACCATTGTGAACCTTACGCCTTTTTTACTCTCTGATCGAGGTTCTCGGCATTGAAAAATCTTCGTAAACTAAATCACACGTGTATATGTTGACATTTAAGAGATATACAGTCAGGGAAATCAAGGGCAATGGTGATAGGTATGCGAATTAGACACAAAAAAAAAAAAACACTCAACAAATGGCTACAATTTAAGGAATGTGTTTAGTGACGGCATCAGATTCCTAATTGATAGAGAAAGGTCTGGTGGTAAGAAAAGCTGCTTCTAGGAGGTTGTCAAGTGATTTCGCTCGACGATTCCACTCTTGGGTGGTTGGTTTGGCCCTTGTTCCTGTAACTCGAATCCTAGCCAGGTATATCCCATTTTAATTTTACACTATTGTGAACCTTACGCCTTTTTTACTCTCTGATTGAGGTTCTTGGCATTGAAAAATCTTCGTAAACTAAATCACACCTGTATATGTTGACATTTAAGAGATATACAGTCAAGAAAATAAAGGGCAATGGTGATATATATGCGGATTTGGAACAAAAAAAAAAAACACTCAACAAATGGCTACAATTTAAGGAATGTGTTTAGTGACGGTATCGGATTCCTAATTGATGGAGAAAGGTCTGGTGTCAAGAAAAGCTGCTTCTAGGAGGTTCTCAAGTGTTTTCGCTCGATGATTCCATTCTTGGGTGGTTGGTTTGGCCCTTGTTCCTGTAACTCGAATCCTAGACCGGTATATCCCATTTTAAGTTTACACCATTGTGAACCTTACGCCTTTTTTACTCTCGGATCGAGATTCTCGGCATTGGAAAATCTTCGTAAACTAAATCACACGTGTGTATGTTAACATTTAAGAGATATACTGTCAAGAAAATCAAGGGCAATGGTGATATATATGCGGATTAGACACAAAAAAAAACACTCAACAAATGGCTACAATTTAAGGAATGTGTTTAGTGACGGCATCAGATTCCTAATTGATAGAGAAAGATCTGGTGGTAAGAAAAGCTGCTTCTAGGAGGTTGTCAAGTGATTTCGCTTGACGATTCCACTCTTGGGTGGTTGGTTTGGCCCTTGTTCCTGTAACTCGAATCCTAGCCCGGTATATCCCATTTTAATTTTACACCATTTTGAACCTTACGCCTTTTTTACTCTCTGATCGAGGTTCTCGGCATTGAAAAATCTTCGTAAACTAAATCACACGTGTATATGTTGACATTTAAGAGATATACATTCAAGAAAACCAAGGGCAATGGTGATATGTATGCGGATAAGACACAAAAAAAAAAAAACACTCAACAAATGGCTACAATTTAAGGAATGTGTTTAGTGACGGCATCAGATTCCTAATTGATGGAGAAAGGTCTGGTGGCAAGAAAAGCTGCTTCTAGGAGGTTGTCAAGTGATTTCGCTCGACGATTCCACTCTTGGGTGGTTGGTTTGGCCCTTGTTCCTGTAACTCGAATCCTAGCCAGGTATATCCCATTTTAATTTTACACTATTGTGAACCTTACGCCTTTTTTACTCTCTGATTGAGGTTCTTGGCATTGAAAAATCTTCGTAAACTAAATCACACCTGTATATGTTGACATTTAAGAGATATACAGTCAAGAAAATAAAGGGCAATGGTGATATATATGCGGATTTGGCACAAAAAAAAACACTCAACAAATGGCTACAATTTAAGGAATGTGTTTAGTGACGGTATCGGATTCCTAATTGATGGAGAAAGGTCTGGTGTCAAGAAAAGCTGCTTCTAGGAGGTTGTCAAGTGTTTTCGCTCGATGATTCCATTCTTGGGTGGTTGGTTTGGCCCTTGTGCCTGTAACTCGAATCCTAGACCGGTATATCCCATTTTAATTTTACACCATTGTGAACCTTACGCCTTTTTTACTCTCGGATCGAGATTCTCGGCATTGGAAAATCTTCGTAAACTAAATCACACGTGTATATGTTAACATTTAAGAGATATACAGTCAAGAAAATCAAGGGCAATGGTGATATATATGCGGATTAGACACAAAAAAAAACACTCAACAAATGGCTACAATTTAAGGAATGTGTTTAGTGACAGCATCAGATTCCTAATTGATAGAGAAAGATCTGGTGGTAAGAAAAGCTGCTTCTAGGAGGTTGTCAAGTGATTTCGCTCGACGATTCCACTCTTGGATGGTTGGTTTGGCCCTTGTTCCTGTAACTCGAATCCTAGCCCGGTATATCCCATTTTAATTTTACACCATTGTGAACCTTACGCCTTTTTTACTCTCTGATCGAGGTTCTCGGCATTGAAAAATCTTCGTAAACTAAATCACACGTGTATATGTTGACATTTAAGAGATATACAGTCAGGGAAATCAAGGGCAATGGTGATAGGTATGCGGATTAGACACACAAAAAAAAAAAAAAAAAACACTCAACAAATGGCTACAATTTAAGGAATGTGTTTAGTGACGGCATCAGATTCCTAATTGATAGAGAAAGGTCTGGTGGTAAGAAAAGCTGCTTCTAGGAGGTTGTCAAGTGATTTCGCTCGACGATTCCACTCTTGGGTGGTTGGTTTGGCCCTTTTTCCTGTAACTCGAATCCTAGCCAGGTATATCCCATTTTAATTTTACACTATTGTGAACCTTACGCCTTTTTTACTCTCTGATTGAGGTTCTTGGCATTGAAAAATCTTCATAAACTAAATCACACCTGTATATGTTGACATTTAAGAGATATACAGTCAAGAAAATAAAGGGCAATGGTGATATATATGCGGATTTGGCACAAAAAAAAACACTCAACAAATGGCTACAATTTAAGGAATGTGTTTAGTGACGGTATCGGATTCCTAATTGATGGAGAAAGGTCTGGTGTCAAGAAAAGCTGCTTCTAGGAGGTTGTCAAGTGTTTTCGCTCGATGATTCCATTCTTGGGTGGTTGGTTTGGCCCTTGTTCCTGTAACTCGAATCCTAGACCGGTATATCCCATTTTAATTTTACACCATTGTGAACCTTTCATCTCTTTTACTCTCGGATCGAGATTCTCGGCATTGGAAAATCTTCGTAAACTAAATCACACGTGTATATGTTAACATTTAAGAGATATACAGTCAAGAAAATCAAGGGCAATGGTGATATATATGCGGATTAGACACCAAAAAAAAAACACTCAACAAATGGCTACAATTTAAGGAATGTGTTTAGTGACGGCATCAGATTCCTAATTGATAGAGAAAGATCTGGTGGTAAGAAAAGCTGATTCTAGGAGGTTGTCAAGTGATTTCGCTCGACGATTCCACTCTTGGGTGGTTGGTTTGGCCCTTGTTCCTGTAACTCGAATCCTAGCCCGGTATATCCCATTTTAATTTTACACCATTGTGAACCTTACGCCTTTTTTACTCTCTGATCGAGGTTCTCGGCATTGAAAAATCTTCGTAAACTAAATCACACGTGTATATGTTGACATTTAAGAGATATACAGTCAAGGAAATCAAGGGCAATGGTGATAGGTATGCGGATTAGACACAAAAAAAAAAACACTCAACAAATGGCTACAATTTAAGGAATGTGTTTAGTGACGGCATCAGATTCCTAATTGATGGAGAAAGGTCTAGTGGCAAGAAAAGCTGCTTCTAGGAGGTTGTCAAGTGTTTTCGCTCGATGATTCCATTCTTGGGTGGTTGGTTTGGCCCTTGTTCCCGTAACTCGAATCCTAGCCAGGTATATCCCATTTTAATTTTACACTATTGTGAACCTTACGCCTTTTTTACTCTCTGATTGAGGTTCTTGGAATTGAAAAATCTTCGTAAACTAAATCACACCTGTATATGTTGACATTTAAGAGATATACAGTCAAGAAAATAAAGGACAATGGTGATATATATGCGGATTTGGCACAAAAAAAAAACACTCAACAAATGGCTACAATTTAAGGAATGTGTTTAGTGACGGTATCGGATTCCTAATTGATGGAGAAAGGTCTGGTGTCAAGAAAAGCTGCTTCTAGGAGGTTGTCAAGTGTTTTCGCTCGATGATTCCATTCTTGGGTGGTTGGTTTGGCCCTTGTTCCTGTAACTCGAATCCTAGCCAGGTATATCCCATTTTAATTTTACACTATTGTGAACCTTACGCCTTTTTTACTCTCTGATTGAGGTTCTCGGCATTGAAAAATCTTCGTAAACTAAATCACACCTGTATATGTTGACATTTAAGAGATATACAGTCAAGAAAATCAAGGGCAATGGTGATATATATGCGGATTTGGCACAAAAAAAAAACACTCAACAAATGGCTGCAATTTAAGGAATGTGTTTAGTGACGGTATCAGATTCCTAATTGATGGAGAAAGGTCTGGTGGCAAGAAAAGCTGCTTCTAAGAGGTTGTCAAGTGTTTTCGCTCGATGATTCCATTCTTGGGTGGTTGGTTTGACCCTTGTTCCTGTAACTCGAATCCTAGCCCAGTATATCCCATTTTAATTTTACACCATTGTGAAACTTACGCCTTTTTACTCTCTGATCGAAGTTCTCGGCATTGAAAAAACTTCGTAAACTAAATCACACGTGTATATGTTGACATTTAAGAGATATACAGTCAAGAAAATCAAAGGCAATGGTGATATATATGCGGATTTGGCACAAAAAAAAACACTCAACAAATGGCTACAATTTAAGGAATGTGTTTAGTGACGTCATCAGATTCCTAATTGATGGAGAAAGGTCTGGTGGCAAGAAAAGCTGCTTCTAGGAGGTTGTCAAGTGTTTTTGCTCGATGATTCCATTCTTGGGTGGTTGGTTTGGCCCTTGTTCCTGTAACTCGAATCCTAGCCAGGTATATCCCATTTTAATTTTACACTATTGTGAACCTTACGCCTTTTTTACTCTCTGATTGAGGTTCTCGACATTGAAAAATCATCGTAAACTAAATCACACCTGTATATGTTCACATTTAAGAGATATACAGTCAAGAAAATCAAGGGCAATGGTGATATATATGCGGATTTGACACAAAAAAACACTCAACAAATGGCTACAATTTAAGGAATGTGTTTAGTGACGGCATCGGATTCCTAATTGATGGAGAAAGGTCTGGTGGCAAGAAAAGCTGCTTCTAGGAGGTTGTCAAGTGTTTTCGCTCGACGATTCCATTCTTGGGTGGTTGGTTTGGCCCTTGTTCCTGTAACTCGAATCCTAGACCGGTATATCTCATTTTAATTTTACACCATTGTGAACCATACGCCTTTTTTACACTGGGATCGAGATTCTCGGCATTGGAAAATCTTCGTAAACTAAATCACACGTGTATATGTCGACATTTAAGAGATATACATTCAAGAAAATCAAGGGCAATGGTGATATGTATGCGGATAAGACACAAAAAAAACACTCAACAAATGGCTACAATTTAAGGAATGTGTTTAGTGACGGCATCAGATTCCTAATTGATGGAGAAAGGTCTGGTGGCAAGAAAAGCTGCTTCTAGGAGGTTGTCAAGTGTTTTCGCTAGATGATTCCATTCTTGGGTGGTTGGTTTGGCCCTTGTTCCTGTAACTCGAATCCTAGCCAGGTATATCCCATTTTAATTTTACACTATTGTGAACCTTACGCCTTTTTTACTCTTTGATTGAGGTTCTCGACATTGAAAAATCTTCGTAAACTAAATCACACCTGTATATGTTGACATTTAAGAGATATACAGAAAAGAAAATCAAGGGCAATGGTGATATATATGCGGATTAGACACCAAAAAAACACTCAAGAAATGGCTTCAATTTAAGGAATGTGTTTAGTGACGGCATCAGATTCCTAATTGATGGAGAAAGGTCTGGTGGCAAGAAAAGCTGCTTCTAGGAGGTTGTCAAGTGTTTTCGCTCGACGATTCCATTCTTGGGTGGTTGGTTTGGCCCTTGTTCCTGTAACTCGAATCCTAGCCCGGTATATCCCATTTTAATTTTACACCATTGTGAACCTTACGCCTTTTTTACTCTCTGATCGAGGTTCTCGGCATTGAAAAATCTTCGTAAACTAAATCACACGTGTATATGTTGACATTTAAGAGATATACATTCAAGAAAACCAAGGGCAATGGTGATATGTTTGCGGATAAGACAAAAAAAAAAACACTCAACAAATGGCTACAATTTAAGGAATGTGTTTAGTGACGGCATCAGATTCCTAATTGATGGAGAAAGGTCTGGTGGCAAGAAAAGCTGCTTCTAGGAGGTTGTTAAGTGTTTTCGCTCGAGGATTCCATTCTTGGGTGGTTGGTTTGGCCCTTGTTCCTGTAACTCGAATCCTAACCAGGTATATCCCATTTTAATTTTACACTATTGTGAACCTTACGCCTTTTTTACTCTCTGATTGAGGTTCTTGGCATTGAAAAATCTTCGTAAACTAAATCACACCTGTATATGTTGACATTTAAGAAATATACAGTCAAGAAAATCAAGGGCAATGGTGATATATATGCGGATTTGGCACAAAAAAAAACACTCAACAAATGGCTACAATTTAAGGAATGTGTTTAGTGACGGTATCGGATTCCTAACTGATGGAGAAAGGTCTGGTGTCAAGAAAAGCTGCTTCTAGGAGGTTGTCAAGTGTTTTCGCTCGATGATTCCATTCTTGGGTGGTTGTTTTGGCCCTTGTTCCTGTAACTCGAATCCTAGACCGGTATATCCCATTTTAATTTTACACCATTGTGAACCTTACGCCTTTTTTACTCTCTGATCGAGGTTCTCGGCATTGAAAAATCTTCGTAAACTAAATCACACGTGTATATGTTGACATTTAAGAGATATACAGTCAAGAAAATCAAGGGCAATGGTGATATATATGCGGATTAGACACCAAAAAAAAAACACTCAACAAATGGCTACAATTTAAGGAATGTGTTTAGTGACGGCATCAGATTCCCAATAGATAGAGAAAGGTCTGGTGGTAAGAAAAGCTGCTTCTAGGAGGTTGTCAAGTGATTTCGCTCGACGATTCCACTCTTGGGTGGTTGGTTTGGCCCTTGTTCCTGTAACTCGAATCCTAGCCCGGTATATCCCATTTTAATTTTACACCATTGTGAACCTTACGCCTTTTTTACTCTCTGATCGAGGTTCTCGGCATTGAAAAATCTTCGTAAAGTAAATCACACGTGTATATGTTGACATTTAAGAGATATACAGTTAAGGAAATCAAGGGCAATGGTGATAGGTATGCGGATTAGACACAAAAAAAAACACTCAACAAATGGCTACAATTTAAGGAATGTGTTTAGTGACGGCATCAGATTCCTAATTGACAGAGAAAGGTCTGGTGGTAAGAAAAGCTGCTTCTAGGAGGTTGTCAAGTGATTTCGCTCGATGATTCCACTCTTGGGTGGTTGGTTTGGCCCTTGTTCCTGAAACTCGAATCCTAGCCAGGTATATCCCATTTTAATTTTACACTATTGTGAACCTTAGTCCTTTTTTACTCTCTGATTGAGGTTCTCGGCGTTGAAAAATCTTCGTAAACTAAATCACACCTGTATATGTTGACATTTAAGAGATATACAGTCAAGAAAATCAAGGGAAATGGTGATATATATGCGGATTTGGCACAAAAAAAAACACTCAACAAATGGCTGCAATTTAAGGAATGTGTTTAGTGACGGTATCAGATTCCTAATTGATGGAGAAAGGTCTGGTGGCAAGAAAAGCTGCTTCTAGGAGGTTGTCAAGTGTTTTCGCTCGATGATTCCATTCTTGGGTGGTTGGTTTGGCCCTTGTTCATGTAACTCGAATCCTAGCCCGGTATATCGCATTTTAATTTTACACCATTGTGAAACTTACGCCTTTTTACTCTCTGATCGAGGTTCTCGGCATTGAAAAAACTTCGTAAACTAAATCACACGTGTATATGTTGACATTTAAGAGATATACAGTCAAGAAAATCAAGGGCAATGGTGATATATATGTGGATTAGACACAAAAAAAAAACACACACAACAAATGGCTACAATTTAAGGAATGTGTTTAGTGACGGCATCAGATTCCTAATTGAAGGAGAAAGGTCTGGTGGCAAGAAAAGCTGCTTCTAGGAGGTTGTCAAGTGTTTTCGCGCGACGATTCCATTCTTGGGTGGTTGGTTTGGCCCTTGTTCCTGTAACTCGAATCCTAGCCCGGTATATCCCATTTTAATTTTACACCATTGTGATACTTACGCCTTTTTTTCTCTGATCGAGGTTCTTGGCATTGAAAAATCTTCGTAAACTAAATTACACGTGTATATGTTGACATTTTAGAGATATACAGTCAAGAAAATCAAGGACAATGGTGATATATATACGGATTAGACACCCAAAAAAACACTCAACAAATAGCTACAATTTAAGGAATGTGTTTAGTGACGGCACCAGATTCCTAATTGATGGAGAAAGGTCTGTTGGCAAGAAAAGCTGCTTTTAGGAGGTTGTCAAGTGTTTTCGCTCGACGATTCCATTCTTGGGTGGCTGGTTTGGCCCTTGTTCTTGTAACTAGAATCCTAGCCCGGTCTGTCCCACTTTAATTTTACACCATTGTTAACCTTACGCCTTTTTTACTCTCTGATCGAGGTTCTCGACATTGAAAAATCTTCGTAAACTAAATCACACGTGTATATGTTGACATTTAAGAGATATACAGTAAAGAAAATCAAGGGCAACGGTGATATATATGCAGATTAGACACCAAAAAAACACTCAACAAATGGCTACAATTTAAGGAATGTGTTTAGTGACGGCATCAGATTCCTAATTGATGGAGAAAGGTCTGGTGGCAAGAAAAACTGCTTCTAGGAAGTTGTCAAGTGTTTTCGCTCGACGATTCCATTCTTGGGTGGTTGGTTTGTCCCTTGTTCCTGTAACTCGAATCCTAGCCCGGTAATTCCATTTTAATTTTACACCATTGTGAACCTTACGCCTTTTTTACTCTCTGATCGAGGTTCTCGGCATTGAAAAATCTTCGTAAACTAAATCACACATGTATATGTTGACATTTAAGAGATATACAGTCAAGAAAATCAAGGGCAATGGTTATATGTATACGGATTAGACACAATAAAAAAACACTCAACAGATGGCTACAATTTAAGAAATGTGTTTAGTGACGGCATCAGATTCTTAATTGATGGAGAAAGGTCTGGTGGCAAGAAAAGCTGCTTCTAGGAGGTTGTCAAGTGTTTTCGCTTGACGATTCCATTCTTGGGTGGTTGGTTTAGCCCTTGTTCCTGTAACTTGAATCCTAGCCCGGTATATCCCATTTTAATTTTACAACATTGTGAAACTTACGCCTTTTTTACTCTCTGATCGAGGTTCTCGGCATTGAAAAAACTTCGTAAACTAAATCACACGTGTATATGTTGACATTTAAGAGATATACAGTCAAGAATATCAAGGGAAATGGTGATATATATGCGGATTAGACATCAAAAAAAAAACCACACAACAAATGGCTACAATTTAAGGAATGTGTTTAGTAACGGCATCAGATTCGTAATTGATAGAGAAAGTTCTGGTGGTAAGAAAAGCTGCTTCTAGGAGGTTGTCAAGTGATTTCGCTCGACAATTCCACTCTTGGGTGGTTGGTTTGGCCCTTATTCCTGTAACTCGAATCCTAGCCCGGTATATCCCATTTTAATTTTACACCATTGTGAACCTTACGCCTTTTTTACTCTCTGGTCGAGGTTCTCGGCATTGAAAAATCATCGTAAACTAAATCACTCGTGTATATGTTGACATTTAAGAGATATACAGTCAAGAAAATCAAGGGCAATGATGATATATATGCGGATTAGACACCAAAAAAAAAACACTCAACAAATGGCTACAATTTAAGGAATGTGTTTAGTGACGGCATCAGATTTCTAATTGATGTAGAAAGGTCTGGTGGCAAGAAAAGCTGCTTCTAAGAGTTTGTTAAGTGTTTTCGCTCGACGATTCCATTCTTGCGTGGTTGGTTTGGCTCTTGTTCCTATAACTCGAATCCTAGCCCGGTATATCCCATTTTAATTTTACACCATTGTTAACCTTACGCCTTTTTTACTCTCTGATAGATGTTCTCGGCATTGAAAAATCTTCGTAAACTAAATCACACGTGTATATGTTGACATTTAAGAGATATATACAGTCAAGAAAATCAAGGGCTATGGTGTTACGTATGCGGATTAGACACCAAAAAAAAACACTCAACAAATGGATACAATTTAAGGAATGCGTTTAGTGACGGCATCTGATTCCTAATTGAAGGAGAAAGGTCTGGTGGCAAGAAAAGCTGCTTCTAGGAGGTTTTCAAGTGTTTTCGCTTGACTATTTCATTCTTGGGTGGTTGGTTTAGCCCTTGTTCCTGTAACTCGAATCCTAGCCCGGTATATCCCATTTTAATTTTACACCATTGTGAAACTTACGCCTTTTTTACTCTCTGATCGAGGTTGTCGGCATTGAAAAAACTTCGTAAACAAAATCACACGTGTATATGTTGACATTTAAGAGATATACAGTCAAGAAAATCAAGGGCAATGGTGATATATATGCGGATTAGACACACAAAAAAAAACACTCAACAAATGGCTACAATTTAAGGAATGTGTTTAGTGACGGCATCAGATTCCTGATTGATGGAGAAAGGTCTAGTGGCAAGAAAAGCTGCTTCTAGGAGGTTATCAAGTGTTTTCGCTCGATGATTCCATTCTTGGGTGGTTGGTTTGGCCCTTGTTCCTCTAACTCGAATCCTAGCCCGGTATATCCCATTTTAATTTTACACCATTGTGAACCTTACGCCTTTTTTACTCTCTGATCGAGGTTCTCGGCATTGAAAAATCTTCGTAAACTAAATCACACGTGTATATGTTGACATTTTAGAGATATACAGTCAAGAAAATCAAGGACAATGGTGATATATAAGCGGATTAGACACCCAAAAAAAACACTCAACAAATGGCTACAATTTAAGGAATGTGTTTAGTGACGGCATCAGATTACTAATTGATGGAGAAAGGTCTGGTGGCAAGAAAAGCTGCTTGTAGGAGGTTTTCAAGTGTTTTCGCTCGACGATTCCATTCTTGGGTGGTTGGTTTGGCCCTTATTCCTGTAACTCGAATCCTAGCCCGGTATATCCCATTATAATTTTACACCATTGTGAACCTTACGCCTTTTTTACTCTTTGATCGAGGTTCTCGGCATTGAAAAATCTTCGTAAACTAAATCACACGTGTATATGTTGACATTTAAGATATATACATTCAAGAAAATCAAGAGCAATGGTGATACGTATGCGGATTAGACACCAAAAAAAACACTCAACAAATGGATACAATTTAAGGAATGTGTTTAGTGACGGCATCTGATTCCTAATTGATGGTGAAAGGTCTGGTGGCAAGAAAAGCTGCTTCTAGGAGGTTTTCAAGTGTTTTCGCTTGACGATTTCATTCTTGGGTGGTTGGTTTAGCCCTTGTTCCTGTAACTCGAATCCTAGCCCGGTATATCCCATTTTAATTTTACACCATTGTGAAACTTACGCCTTTTTTACTCTCTAATCGAGGTTGTCGGCATTGAAAAAACTTCGTAAACTAAATCACACGTGTATATGTTGACATTTAAGAGATATACAGTCAAGAAAATCAAGGGCAATGGTGATATATATGCGGATTAGGCACAAAAAAAACACTCAACAAATGGCTACAATTTAAGGAATGTGTTTAGTGACGGCATCAGATTCTTAATTGATGGAGAAAGGTCTAGTGGCAAGAAAAGCTGCTTCTAGGAGGTTATCAAGTGTTTTCGCTCGATGATTCCATTCTTGGGTGGTTGGTTTGGCCCTTGTTCCTCTAACTCGAATCCTAGCCCGGTATATCCCATTTTAATTTTACTCCATTGTGAACCTTACGCCTTTTTTACTCTCTGATCGAGGTTCTCGGCATTGAAAAATCTTCGTAAACTAAATCACACGTGTATATGTTCACATTTTAGAGATATACAGTCAAGATAATCAAGGACAATGGTGATATATATGCGGATTAGACACCCAAAAAAAACACTTAACAAATGGCAACAATTTAAGGAATGTGTTTAGTGACGGCATCAGATTCCTAATTGATGAAGAAAGGTCTGGTGGCAAGAAAAGTTGCTTCTAGGAGGTTGTCAAGTGTTTTCGCTCGACGATTCCATTCTTGGGTGGCTGGTTTGGCCCTTGTTCTTGTAACTTGAATCCTATCCCGCTATGCCCCATTTTAATTTTACACCATTGTTAACCTTACGCCTTTTTTACTCTCTGATCGAGGTTCTCGGCATTGAAAAATTTTCGTAAACTAAATCACACGTGTATATGTTGACATTTTAGAGATATACAGTCAAGAAAATCAAGGACAGTGGTGATATATATGCGGATTAGACACCCAAAAAAACACTTAACAAATGGCAACAATTTAAGGAATGTGTTTAGTGACGGCATCAGATTCCTAATTGATGAAGAAAGGTCTGGTGGCAAGAAAAGTTGCTTCTAGGAGGTTGTCAAGTGTTTTCGCTCGACGATTCCATTCTTGGGTGGCTGGTTTGGCCCTTGTTCTTGTAACTCGAATCCTATCCCGGTATGTCCCATTTTAATTTTACACCATTGTTAACCTTACGCCTTTTTTACTCTCTGATCGAGGTTCTCGGCATTGAAAAATCTTCGTAAACTAAATCACACGTGTATATGTTGACATTTAAGAGATATGCAGTCAAGAAAATCAAGGGCAATGGTGATATATATGCGGATTAGACACCAAAAAAAACACTCAACAAATGGCTACAATTTAATGAATGTGTTTAGTGACGGCATAAGATTCCTAATTGATGGAGAAAGGTCTGGTGGCAAGAAAATCTGCTTCTAGGAGGTTGTCAAGTGTTTTCGCTCGACGATTCCATTCTTGGGTGGTTGGTTTGGCCCTTGTTCCTGTAACTCGAATCCTATCCCGGTATATCCCATTTTAATTTTACTCCATTGTGAATGTTGGTGCATGTTTGTGACAACAGCTTAGATTTGGTCTTTGGATATCTTGTAATTAGTTAAACGATAAAGGATAAACGGTTAGCGGGTTTAGCTTTGTGTTAGTGAGTTGTAATGTTTGGGCTAACCAAACCCACATATATTGGGTGTATGGGGGCGAATTGGGCTTACTCCAATTCACAGTCCATGAGGTTTATCCTAGCCCAAGTTTCAAACCTTGTGTTATATAAACAAGGTTAGGCTTTAGGGTTTAGGTTAATCAGCCAAAACAGAGTTTGTGAGAGAGGATTTTCGTTAGAGCCATAGCTTAGACGAATTAGGGTTTTGATTGATTGTAATACGCGAGTTTGATAATCAATAGAAACCCGGTTGATTGTGAATTGTTGTTCCTACACTTTTTCTGCTATATTCTGATCAAGAGGATTCCGTACTCTTGATTAGATTGAAAATTCTGTGAAAGATTCATACATCAAGGGGACCAACAATTGGTTTCAGAGCATTAGGCTCTTGATGGCTCGGTTCAGAATTGTTGGCTGCAGAAACAGGAAGATTGTTCGAAATTTTGAAACCTGAAAAATTAGGGTTTCGAAATTTTTGTTTGTTTGATATAAATTTTTGAAATTTTTGGCTTTTTTTGATCTTCTGTTTTGTTTGGTTGCTGATTTGCAGGTTTTCAGGACAGTTTCTGGTTGATTGGTTGAAGAATTTTGGCTGGAAAGGCTTGAAGATTCGAAGATTTTCTTCGTGTTCTTCACGTTGTTCATCTGTTCTTCGCTGTTTTTCATAAATTACTGATTTGTTTGCTGTTTCGATTCTGTAGGAAGGTGTTAGCAGATCTGGAAAATCATCAAAATTTTCGAGAAGATTGAATTTCCAAATTTACAGACCTGCGAAATTATCTGGACCTGCGAAATTAACAGACCAGCAAACTTATCGGCGAAGTTAAAATCCAAAGGCGACTTTGGTAACCGTATAATTTTCCACAGCGAAATTATTACGGTGATCGGCGACTTTACTGGTCGTCGTAATAGCGAATTTGGAGCGAAATTGATCAGCGAACTTAAGCAGCGAATTTGACCAGCGAACTTGACTAGCGAACGTGTTTTTCAGCAAAATAGACCCAGCGAATTTAATCACTGACCCAGCGAAATTAACTGAGGACTTAAAACCAGCAAATTTAAAAGGGTGGAATTTTCGTTGGCAAGCGTCGATAAAATTTCAGTGTTTTGCAAATAAAAATTGATCAGTAGCTCATTTGACAAAACCGTCTGCACCGTTGAATTCCTTGCATTTGACAAAACCGTCTGACTCTGGAAAATCCCGAATTCGGTTTTCGACATTAGATATCATTGGATTCGTCTTTTCGAGACTATTCTAACGGTGTAATTTGGTAACCATTGTTTTCGGATAAATTTTGTACGATTTTATTAGTCTGTTACGTTAAAATGTCGAACATGTCAAGTTTGAATGAGCTTTTGAGAATGGAGCATGAGGTTGGCACTACCAACAAACCACCTATTGAATATCAGGACACTCGCATGTGGATATGTATCGAAGATGGGTACACAAACCCAACACACGACTTTGAGGGTAGACCACGTAGAACAGCCTATGTGAACATGGAAGATGCTGATAAAAAGATGTATGAGGCTGAAAAGAGAGCCTTGGCTGCAATAAAGATGTCCTTACCTGATAGCATCAAGCATACCTTCAAGAAGTACACTAATTCTAAGGATATGTGGGATGCATTAGAGAAAAGATTCGCTGGAAATGCAGATGTCAAGAAGAACAAAGTTGATCTACTGAAGAAGCAGTTCGCTGTTTTCAAGTACATGAAACATGAGTCACTTGAGGACATCATCACTCGATACTACCATCTGATGTCAGAAATGGAAAGTTATGAGATAGATTGCTATTCTGACATAGAGAAGAATGACAAGCTGCTCGATGCCTTGCCTACTAAATGGGATATCTACACTCTCATGATCAAGGGAGAAGAAGATTATGAGACAAAGGAGCTGGAAGAAGTAGTTGGCAAGCTGAGAGCTTATGAGCTCAGTATGAAGAAGAAAGACACTGGATATGATCAGGTTCAAGATCCAACGATTTACAATGGGCTTACATCTTCTTCATCTCACAACGCTTCTAGCGACTCTGCTACTGCGTTTCTATCGTGTGAGAATGAGCAGGTCACAGTGAATGAGGATGGTGATGTGTGTTTTGTAGCTGCTTCAGGAGGATCAACAGGAGCCAAGAGAACATCAGCTTCTAAGCAGAGTAGTAGTGTTAAGTCGATGCCTATGAGTGTTAAGTCTGCAGAAGAGCATCTTGCTCTACTTGCTTCATTTGTTGCTTCATATGAAAACTACATTCACGGGAAGATATCTGATCCTGCCACTTTAGATGAAGATTACGATCAGATTGACCCTGATGATCTTGAAGAAATGGATTTGCAATGGCAAATAGCCATGATTTCTAGACGAGTGAAGAGATTCATGAACAGAACAGGAAGGAAGTTTGTAGGGAGGACCATTGGCTTCGACAAGACCAAAGTGAGGTGCTTTAACTGTCAAAGTTATGGGCATTTCGCTAGGGAATGTCAAAAACAAAAGCAAGAGACTTCGAGTCAGAGTTCAAACAACAGGAATGCATCAAACAATTCTAGCTCAAAGGCTTTGATATCTACAGCACGAGAAGGTTCATATGATTGGAGTATTCATCTAGAAGATAATGAAAATGCCACTCAGGCATTCATGGCAGAGATAGTGTCAGTTGATAATGATGAAGCTACTATGGGAGAAGCTGAAGCCAAAGTGGATGCTGAGGTCAAGATAAAGAGTAATGCTGAAGAAGAGAAGGGTGATCAGACAAAAGATGCTGAAGAGGAAAAGCAAAAGTCTGACCATGAAAAGGAAGCTGAAGAAAAGGAAGTTGAATACAAAAGAGTGAAAGCTCAGCTTGCGGCTCTCATGGCCAACCTTGATAAACAAACAGGAGAGGTAAAGTCTAATTCTGTGTGTTTAAAATGTCGTGAATTACAGGGTGAGGTTGACAGGTTGTCAACACAAAACCAAAGTCTGGTGGGAGAGATGTCTAACATTAAAGAATCTAACATTTTTGCTAAAAGAAACGAATCTTTGTACTTGAAGAAAATAAAAGGTTATGAAAGTAAAATTGAAGCGTTAACTTGCAAATTAAACGAAAAACTTCAAGTCATAGACTTAGCTCATGAAATGATGGCTGAGAAAACAAAAGAGATTTCTGAAAAATGCAAAGAGTTGTCAGATGCACAACTCAAAATTGTTGAACTTGAAAAGAAATTAGGTCAATTCAGGGATTCTACTTTTGTTATGAAACACATGATGGGTGGCTTGAAGAAAAGTAATGACAAAACTAGTGTGGGTTTCCATGGTTTCAATGAAGTTCCACCTCCTGTTAGTCATGACTATTCTTTCTTGCCTGATGAAGATGAGCTCATGGACTTTGTGTCAACATCACCAAGTAGTTCCACATCAAGTCAAGGAAATGTGTCTGAGAGTGATGATGCTAAGAAGGATAATAACAGCAAACCTGTTTTGAAAAAGAAAACTTCACATCCTAAGAATAAAAATCCAACTTTTGTTAAAAGGGTTAATTTTGTTCAAGGAAGTGACATGAAAAACGAAACAACTATTATTGAAAACGAATCTAATGTAGAGTTTGCTAAAAACAAGAACAAAGAAAATTCTGAAACTAAGCAAACTGAACCAAATCCTTCTAAGGCGTCATCATCAAAACCTGAATCTAGTTCAAAGGCTTCAGATAAGAAGTCTTCGAAAAAGAGATCGTGCTTCAAATGTCACACAAAGGGACATGTAGCAAGCTGCTGTCCTAACAAAAAGACTGAAGCACAAGTGAGTGAGAGAAAGAGAGAGAAATCACCTGAGAAGAAAGGTGATAATGAGGAGAAAGTTGCAAATTCTCCAAAGAAATCTGCTCCCAAGCAACCAGAGGGTGTTGCTGTTGGTGTAGATAAGGCTGAAAAAGGAACTCCACAAGTTCCTCATTTTCAAAGAAATCAACCAAGATTTCAGCCTAAATCTCCACCAGGCAGATATGAGAGACCTAGAAGCAGTTCACCAAGATTGAACAATTATAATTCTAATAATTTCAGAAGTCAAGGTCAATATCAAAATCGATACCAAAATGATAGTGGTCGAACTTTTTATAACAATGGCTTTAGAAATTACAACAATAATGCTTCTTGGAATCAAAATTCAAGGTACCAAAATCAAAATTTCCAAAGGTCAAATAGTCCAAACACATATAGGAACTCTCAGGACCAAAGACCTAGTGGAAATCAAAATCAAATTCCATCGACAGGTCTGAGATCCAAGACTCCAGTTAGGAGTAATGGATATTGGATGGATGTTCAAGTAGTTGGTGAATTTGGACGACCCAAGACCATTAAGGCTTGGGTCCCCCAATCAAACAAATTTCTTGGTTGGTGTGTGCAGGAGCTGCTAAGGAGGATTATCAACTTATGGTATGTTGATAGTGGCTGCTCCAGGCACATGACGGGGGATGCGAGATTGTTGACTGAGTTTGAAGATTATGATGGTGGAAATGTGAACTTTGCGGGTGCTAAAGGTGGTAGAATTACAGGACGAGGAAAAGTGACCAATGGGAAGATCACACTGGACAAAGTGAACTATGTAGAGCAGCTTAAACACAATCTGATGAGCGTGTCACAAGTCTGCGACAAGGGTCACTCGGTCCATTTTACCAAGAATGAAGCATTAGTGTTGAAACCAGGTTTGGTGATTCCGGACGATTGGATAGTGATGAGAGCGCCAAGGAGAAATGACACTTATGTCATGGACATGGGTGCTAAGGATCCAACTGCTGTGGTGGCGTGTTTATTATCAAAAGCATCTGAAGCTGAATTGATGTTGTGGCACAGACGCATGGCCCATATTCACTATCGAAAAATGAATTACCTTGTTAAAAATGAGCTAGTGAAAGGGGTTCCAATGCAGAGGTTTCAAGTGGAAGATAAATGTCTACCCTGTCAAAAGGGAAAACAACACAAGAAACCTCATAAGTCTAAAACAGTAAATTCCATAGATGCCCCTTATGAATTACTTCACATGGATTTATTCGGTCTAGTGAATGTGAGGAGCATAGGTGGAAAGTACTATTGTCTTGTTGTTACTGATGATTACTCACGATATTCATGGGTTTTCTTTTTAGGTACAAAAGATGAGACAGCAGAGATGTTGATAGATCTTTTTACAAAATTGGAAAACGTCCATGATGCAAGGATCAAGTGGATAAGGAGTGATAATGGCACGGAGTTCAAGAATCAAATTCTGGATCTCTACTGTCTTCGCAAGGGAATAGAACATCAATTTTCAGCTCCTTATACGCCTCAACAAAATGGAGTAGCTGAGAGGAAAAACAGGACGTTGATTGAAGCCGCTAGGACGATGCTTTCAGATTCAAAGCTACCAGTTCTTTTCTGGGGAGAAGCTATGAATACAGCTTGCTACGTCCTAAACAAAGTTTTGACTGTTAAACGTTTTAATAAAACTTGTCATGAATTGATGTTTAACAAGAAACAAAACTTAGAAGGCTTTGAACCATTTGGATTACCCTACACCATTGTGCGAAATAAAGAGAAACAAAAATTCGGTGAGGTGGCTGACAATGGCTACTTTCTAGGTTACGTTGGCACACCGAATAAAAGGGTTTTTAATCTAAAAACTGGTAAAATTGAGATTGTTTACAATGTTGAAATTACTACATACAAACCTCAAAAATCAATGAGTGGTCCAGCTATATTATATGATTATGATGGTGTTTTTAAATCATTTAATATTCCTGAGTTTCCAAATGCAGATGAATCTCAGTTGATTCAAACAGTGATAAATGAAGATGATGAAGGCGAGTTCATGCCTAGATCGAACGTTGATATGACAGATGCTCCGGAAACTTCCCAAGGTGCTGTTGATACTGACTCAAGTGATAGTGAACCTGAACCCATTCAGGGGGAGGAGTTCATTAATCCGTTTGCAGATCAGAACATTCAGGGGGAGGTTGGATCAAACCTGGGAGATAATTTAGAAGTGGATACCATTGCTACTACACGAGCAAATAGAGATCATCCAGTTGACATGATACTTGGAGATCCTACTGCAGGTGTTAAGATAAGGAGAAGCATAGCAGCGAATTCTGGCTTATTTGTTTCGATTGAGAAAACTGGGATTGTGAACGAATACTTGTATAGTTGCTTTATTTCCCAAGAGGAGCCGAAGAACATTCATATGGCTCTTAAAGACAATTCATGGGTTGAAGCTATGCAAGAGGAATTGGCCCAGTTTGCTAAGTTGAAGGTTTGGGAGTTAGTTGACCTTCCTAAAGGTGAAAGAGAGATTGGCACTAAATGGGTGTTTAGGTGCAAGAAGGATGAGAGAGGAATTGTAACACGCAACAAGGCTCGATTGGTGGTGAAAGGTTTCAATCAGCAAGAAGGGATAGATTACAATGAAGTGTTTGCACCAGTGGCAAGGTTGGAAGCAATTCATTTGTTCCTAGCTTTCGCTTCATTCAAGGGCTTCAAAGTTTACCAACTAGACGTGAAGAGTGCATTTCTTTACGGGAAAGTCCAAGAAGTGGTGTATGTCTCACAACCAGATGGGTTCGTTGATCCAGATTATCCAGATCGGGTGTACAAACTTGATAAGGCTTTGTGTGGATTACATCAAGCTCCCAGGGCGTGGTATGAGACACTGTCTACACATCTGATCAAGAATGGTTTTGAAAGAGGTCAGATTGACAGTACACTGTTCATCAAGAGGAAGAAGGAAGATTTTTTGCTGGTACAGGTGTACGTGGATGACATCATCCTTGGGTCATCAGATGAAAACATGTGTAAAGAGTTCGAGAAGGTGATGAAGAGTAAGTTCGAAATGAGCGCTATGGGTGAGCTATCTTACTTTCTAGGATTACAAGTTGAACAGAAGGAGGATGGGATGTTTATTCATCAAACAAAGTATGTGTATGACATTTTGAGTCGGTTCAAAATGAATGATTGCTCTACTTTCAACACACCCATTTGCGAAAATCACAATCTTGGCCCAGATCATGAAAGTACTGAAGACGTTGATCCAACTCAATACAGGGCAATGATTGGTTCATTAATGTACTTAACTGCTTCAAGACCTGACATCATGTTTGCCGTATGCTTGTGTGCTAAATATCAGGCAAATCCAAAAGAGTCACACATGAAAGCAGTGAAGCGTATTCTACGTTACTTGAAAGGGAAACCTAAACTTGGGTTGTGGTATCCAGCTGACAGTGATCTGAATTTTGTTGCTTACACTGACTCTGACTTTGGGGGATGCAAGTCGAACAGAAAGTCTACAACTAGTGGTTGTCAGTTCTTAGGAGGCAGGATTGTGTCTTGGCAATGTAAGAAGCAATCTTGTGTGTCTACCTCTACGTGTGAAGCTGAATATATTGCTGCGGGTAGCTGCTGCTCTCAGGTTCTCTGGATTCAACAGCAGATGCGCGATTACGGTTTGGATTTCACTCGTACTCCTATTATGATAGACAATAATGCCACAATTTCTATAACAAATAATCCCGTGAAACACAGTCGCACAAAACATATTGACATACGTCATCATTTTATACGGGATTGTGCTGAAAATAGACTAATTGAATTACATCAAGTCGACACAGAAGATAACCTGGCAGATCTTTATACTAAAGCTTTTGACAGGGCTCGCTTTGAACATTTAGTCGAACTCAATGGGATGAGGAATCCTGAATAACTGGTTTTTCATAATAATTTTGTAAATAGTTTACTGTTTTCTTAAAAAAAATCAAAAATAAAAAAAATAGAAAACCACAAAATCCAAAAACATTGAAAAATGAAAAATATAAAAAAAATAGAAAATAAAAATTAGTTATCACTGTGTGAAAAAGGAGAAATGATAGTAAATCAGCAAGTTAGACTGTCACACTGAAAATGAACTTAAATTGCTTAAGTGTGATAGCAGCTTCATCATATGATGTACTAGTAGGCAAAAAGCATGAAATAATCAACTTACCAATGTGATATAAACCTAAATGAACTGTGTATGAGTGGGGAACACATCAGTGGTGTATGGTTTAATGACCTTAAATCTTGCGTTGATAGATTGCCAAAATCTGAGGTTTTGGGTCTTTATACTGTTATTTCATCTGGGGATATAAGGGTTGTCCTTCTGCTGCATCCAGATACATGCTGACCTAGACACAACCAGGATATCTTAAAAGAGCAAAAAATGCCAAATCGCATAAATGAAGAAGCTCTCCTAGAGAGTCATTCAAAATGTGCAAAAAGCATAAATCGTACCAAAAATGGTATTTGTCATAGCCCTCGTTAGATATTTTGGTCTCTTTGCTGTACGAAAGTACTGACCTGATCACCAATTATCTAAACGTTGAAAAACAAAACGGATGAATTCAGTATACTCACCTACTACGATGAATCTTTGTGCATACCTTGATCGCGGGGGTATATCCTGAAGTGGGACACACTAGTATATCAGTAATAATATTACCTTAACGTATCATACGGTAATGGAACTTGAAATGTTCATGCATTTTGTTTAAGTGGACAAACATACTGGTAATCGTCTTGGACTGCTTTTCACGAAAAATTAAATAAAGAATTATCTAATAGTGTGAAAACAGTTTGATTGTGCTGATATGATCTTCTTACCACTGATTCTCACAAAAATAGAGTGTTTATTGCTTTTGTATTTACCTGCTTTCAGAAAATATAAAAATCCAAAAATAGTGTTTTTTTTCTGTTAAAAATTCTTAATGTACGGAAAACTGTTATTTTTGGAGGAATTGTTACTGATAGGGGGAGACGGTGTTAGAAAGTGAGTTCAAAATTTTAAAATCATGAGGCTCTGTGTGTTGAACAAAAAGTTTTGTGAGTTGGTGATAAATAGAAAATGCTTAATCTGTAATACAGTTTAACTATCTCTTGAAAAATAATAATTTATTTAACTGTGTTGAAAAATTTTTATGGTTTCTCGAGATGTATGTTTTATAGTATACAGATTGAAGCAGTATGTTGCTGAGAAGTTGCTGTGATGAAAAGATGAGAGTTTGATTGGATGCATGGTAGAACCTCCTTTCTACATTGCAAACAAGTTGAAGAGTTTGAAGATTGCTATACTTATGCTGAACTGGAGTTTACTCAAACGCTAAAGTTTTTGAAGATTTGGTGATTGGATGCATCAGCTTAGGGGGAGTCTGTTGCTGACAGAAACTGTTGAAGCTGAAGCTATCCAAAGACCAAAGACAGTGCAAGACTACATGAAGATTGCAAGATGACTGAAGACAAAGTTATTTTATGAAGCTATTGTCAAGGGGGAGTTTGTTGGTGCATGTTTGTGACAACAGGTTAGATTTGGTCTTTGGATATCTTATAGTTAGTTAAACGATAAACGGTTAGCGGGTTTAGCTTTGTATTAGTGAGTTGTAATGTTTGGGCTAACCAAACCCACACATATTGGGTGTATGGGGGCAAATTGGGCTTACTCCAATTCGCAGTCCATGAGGTTTATCCTAGCCCAAGTTGCAAACCTTGTGTTATATAAACAAGGTTAGGCTTTAGGGTTTAGGTTAATCAGCCAAAATAAAGTTTGTGAGAGAGGATTTTCGTGAGAGCCATAGCTTAGACGAATTAGGGTTTTGATTGATTGTAATACGCGAGTTTGATAATCAATAGAAACCCGGTTGATTGTGAATTGCTGTTCCTACACGTTTTCTGCTATATTCTGATCAAGAGGATTCCACACTCTTGATTAGATTGACAATTCTGTGAAAGATTCATACATCAAGGGGACCTACACTGAACCTTACGCCTTTTTTACCCTCTGATCGAGGTTCTCGGCATTGAAAAGTCTTTGTAAACTAAATCACACGTGTATATGTTGACATTTAAGAGATATACAGTCAAGAAAATCAAGGGCAATGGTGATATATATGCGGATTAGACACCAAAAAAAACACTCAACAAATGGCTACAATTTAAGGAATGTGTTTAGTGACGGCATCAGATTCCTAATTGATGGAGAACGGTCTGGTGGCAAGAAAAGCTGCTTCTAGGAGGTTGTCAAGTGTTTTGGCTCGACGATTCCATTCTTGGGTGGTTGGTTCGGCCCTTGTTCCTGTAACTCGAATCCTAGCCCGGTATATCCCATTTTAATTTTACACCATTGTGAACCTTACGCCTTTTTTACTCTCTGATCGAGGTTCTCGGCATTGAAAAATCTTCGTAAACTAAATCACACGTGTATATGTTGACATTTAAGAAATATACAGTATAGAAAATCAAGGGCAATGGTGATATATATGCGGATTAGACACAAAAAAAAAAAAAAAACACTCAACAAATGGCTACAATTAAGGAATGTGTTTAGTGACGGCATCAGATTCCTAATTGATGGAGAAAGGTCTGGTGGCAAGAAAAGCTGCTTCTAGGAGGTTGTCAAGTGTTTTCGCTTGACGATTCCATTCTTGGGTGGTTAGTTTGACCCTTGTTCCTGTAACTCGAATCCTAGCCCGGTATATCCCTTTTTAATTTTACACCATTGTGAACCTTACGCCTTTTTTACTCTCTGATCGAGGTTCTCGGCATTGAAAAACCTTCGTAAACTAAATCACACGTGTATATGTTGACATTTAAGAGATATACAGTCAAGAAAATCACGGGCAATGGTGATATATATGCGGATTAGACACCAAAAAAAACACTCAACAAATGGCTACAATTTAAGGAATGTGTTTAGTGACGGCATCAGATTCCTAATTGATGGAGAAAGGTCTGGTGGTTAGAAAAGCTCCTTCTAGGAGGTTGTCAAGTGTTTTCGCTCGATGATTCCATTCTTGGGTGGTTGGTTTGGCCCTTGTTCCTGTAACTCGAATCCTAGCCCGGTAAATCCCATTTTAATTTTAAACCATTGTGAACCTTACGCCTTTTTTACTCTCTGCTAGAGGTTCTCGGCCTTGAAAAATCTTCGTAAACTAAATCACACGTGTATACGTTGACATTTAAGAGATATACAGTCAAGAAAATCAAGGGCAATGGTTATATATATGCGGATTAGACACCAAAAAAACACTCAACAAATGGCTACAATTTAAGGAATGTGTTTAGTGACGGCATCAGATTCCTAATTGATGGAGAAAGGTCTGGTGGTAAGAAAAGCTGCTTCTAGGAGGTTGTCAAGTGTTTTCGCTCGACGATTCCATTCTTGGGTGGTTGGTTTGGCCATTGTTCCTGTAACTCGAATCCTAGCCCGGTATATCCCATTTTAATTTTACACCATTGTGAACCTTTACGCCTTTTTTACTCTCTGATCGAGGTTCTCGGCATGGAAAAATCTTCGTAAACTAAATCACACGTGTATATGTTGACATTTAAGAGATATATAGTCAAGAAAATCTAGGGCAACGGTGATATATATGAGGATTAGACACCAAAAAAACACTCAACAAATGGCTACAATTTAAAGAATGTGTTTAGTGACGGCATCAGATTCCTAATTGATGGAGAAAG
This sequence comes from Helianthus tuberosus, assembly GCA_030545235.1. Classification (NCBI taxonomy): domain Eukaryota; kingdom Viridiplantae; phylum Streptophyta; class Magnoliopsida; order Asterales; family Asteraceae; genus Helianthus; species Helianthus tuberosus. The sequence goes on from CM060440.1 coordinate 27,427,999, forward strand.
GTCTGGTGGCAAGAAAAGCTTCTTCTAGGAGGTTGTCAAGTGTTTTCGCTCGAAGATTCCATTCTTGTGTGGTTGGTTTGGCCCTTGTTCCTGTAACTCGAATCCTAGCCCGGTATATCCCATTTTAATTTTACACCATTGTGAACCTTACGCCTTTTTACTCTCTGATCGAGGTTCTCGGCATTGAAAAATCCTCGTAAACTAAATCACACGTGTATATGTCGACATTTAAGAGAAATACAGTCAAGAAAATCAAGGGCAATGGTGATATATATGCGGATTAGACACCAAAAAAAAACACTCAACTAATGGCTACAATTTAAGAAATGTGTTTAGTGACGGCATCAGATTCCTAATTGATGTAGAAAGGTCTGGTGGCAAGAAAGGCTGCTTCTAGGAGGTTTTCAGGTGTTTCCCCTTGACGATTCCATTCTTGGGTGGTTGGATTGGCCCTTGTTCCTGTAACTCGAATCCTAGCCCGGTATATCCCATTTTAATTTTACACCATTGTGAACCTTACGCCTTTTTTACTCTTTGATCGAGGTTCTCGGCATTAAAAAATCTTCGTGAACTAAATCACACGTGTATATGTTGACATTTAAGAGATATACAGTCAAGAAAATCAAGGGCAATGGTGATATATATGCGGATTAGACACCAAAAAAAACACTCAACAAATGGCTACAATTTAAGGAATGTGTTTAGTGACGGCATCAGATTCCTAATTGATGGAGAACGGTCTGGTGGCAAGAAAAGCTGCTTCTAGGAGGTTGTCAAGTGTTTTGGCTCGACGATTTCATTCTTGGGTGGTTGGTTCGGCCCTTGTTCCTGTAACTCGAATCCTAGCCCGGTATATCCCATTTTAATTTTACACCATTGTGAACCTTACGCCTTTTTTACTCTCTGATCGAGGTTCTCGGCATTGAAAAATCTTCGTAAACTAAATCACACGTGTATATGTTGACATTTAAGAAATATACAGTATAGAAAATCAAGGGCAATGGTGATATATATGCGGATTAGACACAAAAAAAAAAAAAAACACTCAACAAATGGCTACAATTAAGGAATGTGTTTAGTGACGGCATCAGATTCCTAATTGATGGAGAAAGGTCTGGTGGCAAGAAAAGCTGCTTCTAGGAGGTTGTCAAGTGTTTTCGCTTGACGATTCCATTCTTGGGTGGTTAGTTTGACCCTTGTTCCTGTAACTCGAATCCTAGCCCGGTATATCCCTTTTTAATTTTACACCATTGTGAACCTTACGCCTTTTTTACTCTCTGATCGAGGTTCTCGGCATTGAAAAACCTTCGTAAACTAAATCACACGTGTATATGTTGACATTTAAGAGATATACAGTCAAGAAAATCACGGGCAATGGTGATATATATGCGGATTAGACACCAAAAAAAACACTCAACAAATGGCTACAATTTAAGGATTGTGTTTAGTGACGGCATCAGATTCCTAATTGATGGAGAAAGGTCTGGTGGTTAGAAAAGCTCCTTCTAGGAGGTTGTCAAGTGTTTTCGCTCGATGATTCCATTCTTGGGTGGTTGGTTTGGCCCTTGTTCCTGTAACTCGAATCCTAGCCCGGTAAATCCCATTTTAATTTTAAACCATTGTGAACCTTACGCCTTTTTTACTCTCTGCTAGAGGTTCTCGGCCTTGAAAAATCTTCGTAAACTAAATCACACGTGTATACGTTGACATTTAAGAGATATACAGTCAAGAAAATCAAGGGCAATGGTTATATATATGCGGATTAGACACCAAAAAAACACTCAACAAATGGCTACAATTTAAGGAATGTGTTTAGTGACGGCATCAGATTCCTAATTGATGGAGAAAGGTCTGGTGGTAAGAAAAGCTGCTTCTAGGAGGTTGTCAAGTGTTTTCGCTCGACGATTCCATTCTTGGGTGGTTGGTTTGGCCATTGTTCCTGTAACTCGAATCCTAGCCCGGTATATCCCATTTTAATTTTACACCATTGTGAACCTTACGCCTTTTTTACTCTCTGATCGAGGTTCTCGGCATGGAAAAATCTTCGTAAACTAAATCACACGTGTATATGTTGACATTTAAGAGATATACAGTCAAGAAAATCTAGGGCAACGGTGATATATATGAGGATTAGACACCAAAAAAACACTCAACAAATGGCTACAATTTAAAGAATGTGTTTAGTGACGGCATCAGATTCCTAATTGATGGAGAAAGGTCTGGTGGCAAGAAAAGCTTCTTCTAGGAGGTTGTCAAGTGTTTTCGCTCGAAGATTCCATTCTTGTGTGGTTGGTTTGGCCCTTGTTCCTGTAACTCGAATCCTAGCCCGGTATATCCCATTTTAATTTTACACCATTGTGAACCTTACGCCTTTTTACTCTCTGATCGAGGTTCTCGGCATTGAAAAATCCTCGTAAACTAAATCACACGTGTATACGTTGACATTTAAGAGATATACAGTCAAGAAAATCAAGGGCAATGGTTATATATATGCGGATTAGACACCAAAAAAACACTCAACAAATGGCTACAATTTAAGGAATGTGTTTAGTGACGGCATCAGATTCCTAATTGATGGAGAAAGGTCTGGTGGTAAGAAAAGCTGCTTCTAGGAGGTTGTCAAGTGTTTTCGCTCGATGATTCCATTCTTGGGTGGTTGGTTTGGCCCTTGTTCCTGTAACTCGAATCCTAGCCCGGTAAATCCCATTTTAATTTTAAACCATTGTGAACCTTACGCCTTTTTTACTCTCTGCTAGAGGTTCTCGGCCTTGAAAAATCTTCGTAAACTAAATCACACGTGTATACGTTGACATTTAAGAGATATACAGTCAAGAAAATCAAGGGCAATGGTTATATATATGCGGATTAGACACCAAAAAAACACTCAACAAATGGCTACAATTTAAGGAATGTGTTTAGTGACGGCATCAGATTCCTAATTGATGGAGAAAGGTCTGGTGGTAAGAAAAGCTGCTTCTAGGAGGTTGTCAAGTGTTTTCGCTCGACGATTCCATTCTTGGGTGGTTGGTTTGGCCATTGTTCCTGTAACTCGAATCCTAGCCCGGTATATCCCATTTTAATTTTACACCATTGTGAACCTTTACGCCTTTTTTACTCTCTGATCGAGGTTCTCGGCATGGAAAAATCTTCGTAAACTAAATCACACGTGTATATGTTGACATTTAAGAGATATATAGTCAAGAAAATCTAGGGCAACGGTGATATATATGAGGATTAGACACCAAAAAAACACTCAACAAATGGCTACAATTTAAAGAATGTGTTTAGTGACGGCATCAGATTCCTAATTGATGGAGAAAGGTCTGGTGGCAAGAAAAGCTTCTTCTAGGAGGTTGTCAAGTGTTTTCGCTCGAAGATTCCATTCTTGTGTGGTTGGTTTGGCCCTTGTTCCTGTAACTCGAATCCTAGCCCGGTATATCCCATTTTAATTTTACACCATTGTGAACCTTACGCCTTTTTACTCTCTGATCGAGGTTCTCGGCATTGAAAAATCCTCGTAAACTAAATCACACGTGTATATGTCGACATTTAAGAGAAATACAGTCAAGAAAATCAAGGGCAATGGTGATATATATGCGGATTAGACACCAAAAAAAAACACTCAACTAATGGCTACAATTTAAGAAATGTGTTTAGTGACGGCATCAGATTCCTAATTGATGTAGAAAGGTCTGGTGGCAAGAAAGGCTGCTTCTAGGAGGTTTTCAGGTGTTTCCCCTTGACGATTCCATTCTTGGGTGGTTGGATTGGCCCTTGTTCCTGTAACTCGAATCCTAGCCCGGTATATCCCATTTTAATTTTACACCATTGTGAACCTTACGCCTTTTTTACTCTTTGATCGAGGTTCTCGGCATTAAAAAATCTTCGTGAACTAAATCACACGTGTATATGTTGACATTTAAGAGATATACAGTCAAGAAAATCAAGGGCAATGGTGATATATATGCGGATTAGACACCAAAAAAAACACTCAACAAATGGCTACAATTTAAGGAATGTGTTTAGTGACGGCATCAGATTCCTAATTGATGGAGAACGGTCTGGTGGCAAGAAAAGCTGCTTCTAGGAGGTTGTCAAGTGTTTTGGCTCGACGATTCCATTCTTGGGTGGTTGGTTCGGCCCTTGTTCCTGTAACTCGAATCCTAGCCCGGTATATCCCATTTTAATTTTACACCATTGTGAACCTTACGCCTTTTTTACTCTCTGATCGAGGTTCTCGGCATTGAAAAATCTTCGTAAACTAAATCACACGTGTATATGTTGACATTTAAGAAATATACAGTATAGAAAATCAAGGGCAATGGTGATATATATGCGGATTAGACACAAAAAAAAAAAAAAAACACTCAACAAATGGCTACAATTAAGGAATGTGTTTAGTGACGGCATCAGATTCCTAATTGATGGAGAAAGGTCTGGTGGCAAGAAAAGCTGCTTCTAGGAGGTTGTCAAGTGTTTTCACTTGACGATTCCATTCTTGGGTGGTTAGTTTGACCCTTGTTCCTGTAACTCGAATCCTAGCCCGGTATATCCCTTTTTAATTTTACACCATTGTGAACCTTACGCCTTTTTTACTCTCTGATCGAGGTTCTCGGCATTGAAAAACCTTCGTAAACTAAATCACACGTGTATATGTTGACATTTAAGAGATATACAGTCAAGAAAATCACGGGCAATGGTGATATATATGCGGATTAGACACCAAAAAAAACACTCAACAAATGGCTACAATTTAAGGATTGTGTTTAGTGACGGCATCAGATTCCTAATTGATGGAGAAAGGTCTGGTGGTTAGAAAAGCTCCTTCTAGGAGGTTGTCAAGTGTTTTCGCTCGATGATTCCATTCTTGGGTGGTTGGTTTGGCCCTTGTTCCTGTAACTCGAATCCTAGCCCGGTAAATCCCATTTTAATTTTAAACCATTGTGAACCTTACGCCTTTTTTACTCTCTGCTAGAGGTTCTCGGCCTTGAAAAATCTTCGTAAACTAAATCACACGTGTATACGTTGACATTTAAGAGATATACAGTCAAGAAAATCAAGGGCAATGGTTATATATATGCGGATTAGACACCAAAAAAACACTCAACAAATGGCTACAATTTAAGGAATGTGTTTAGTGACGGCATCAGATTCCTAATTGATGGAGAAAGGTCTGGTGGTAAGAAAAGCTGCTTCTAGGAGGTTGTCAAGTGTTTTCGCTCGACGATTCCATTCTTGGGTGGTTGGTTTGGCCATTGTTCCTGTAACTCGAATCCTAGCCCGGTATATCCCATTTTAATTTTACACCATTGTGAACCTTACGCCTTTTTTACTCTCTGATCGAGGTTCTCGGCATGGAAAAATCTTCGTAAACTAAATCACACGTGTATATGTTGACATTTAAGAGATATATAGTCAAGAAAATCTAGGGCAACGGTGATATATATGAGGATTAGACACCAAAAAAACACTCAACAAATGGCTACAATTTAAAGAATGTGTTTAGTGACGGCATCAGATTCCTAATTGATGGAGAAAGGTCTGGTGGCAAGAAAAGCTTCTTCTAGGAGGTTGTCAAGTGTTTTCGCTCGAAGATTCCATTCTTGTGTGGTTGGTTTGGCCCTTGTTCCTGTAACTCGAATCCTAGCCCGGTATATCCCATTTTAATTTTACACCATTGTGAACCTTACGCCTTTTTACTCTCTGATCGAGGTTCTCGGCATTGAAAAATCCTCGTAAACTAAATCACACGTGTATATGTCGACATTTAAGAGAAATACAGTCAAGAAAATCAAGGGCAATGGTGATATATATGCGGATTAGACACCAAAAAAAAAACACTCAACTAATGGCTACAATTTAAGAAATGTGTTTAGTGACGGCATCAGATTCCTAATTGATGTAGAAAGGTCTGGTGGCAAGAAAGGCTGCTTCTAGGAGGTTTTCAGGTGTTTCCCCTTGACGATTCCATTCTTGGGTGGTTGGATTGGCCCTTGTTCCTGTAACTCGAATCCTAGCCCGGTATATCCCATTTTAATTTTACACCATTGTGAACCTTACGCCTTTTTTACTCTCTGATCGAGGTTCTCGGCATTAAAAAATCTTCGTGAACTAAATCACACGTGTATATGTTGACATTTAAGAGATATACAGTCAAGAAAATCAAGGGCAATGGTGATATATATATACGGATTAGACTCCAAAAAAAAACACTCAACAAATGGCTACAATTTAAGGAATGTGTTTAGTGATGGCACCAGATTCCTAATTGATGGAGAAAGGTCTGGTGGCAATAAAAGCTGCTTCTAGGAGGTTGTCAAGTGTTTTCGCTCGACGATTCCATTCATGGGTGGTTGGTTTGGCCCTTGTTCCTGTAACTCGAATCCTAGCCCGGTATATCTCATTTTAATTTTACACCATTGTGAACCTTATGCCTTTTATACTCTCTGATCGAGGTTCTCGGTATTGAAAAATCTTCGTAAACTAAATCGCACGTGTGTATGTTGACATTTAAGAGATATACAGTCAAGAAAATCAAGGGCAATGGTGATATATATGCGGATTAGACACAAAAAAAAACACTCAACAAATGGCTACAATTTAAGGAATGTGTTTAGTGACGGCATCAGATTCCTAATTGATGGAGAAAGGTCTGGTGGTAAGAAAAGCTGCTTCTAGGAGGTTGTCAAGTGTTTTCGCTCGACGATTCCATTCTTGGGTGGTTGGTTTGGCCATTGTTCCTGTAACTCGAATCCTAGCCCGGTATATCCCATTTTAATTTTACACCATTGTGAACCTTACGCCTTTTTTACTCTCTGATCGAGGTTCTCGGCATGGAAAAATCTTCGTAAACTAAATCACACGTGTATATGTTGACATTTAAGAGATATATAGTCAAGAAAATCTAGGGCAACGGTGATATATATGAGGATTAGACACCAAAAAAACACTCAACAAATGGCTACAATTTAAAGAATGTGTTTAGTGACGGCATCAGATTCCTAATTGATGGAGAAAGGTCTGGTGGCAAGAAAAGCTTATTCTAGGAGGTTGTCAAGTGTTTTCGCTCGAAGATTCCATTCTTGTGTGGTTGGTTTGGCCCTTGTTCCTGTAACTCGAATCCTAGCCCGGTATATCCCATTTTAATTTTACACCATTGTGAACCTTACGCCTTTTTACTCTCTGATCGAGGTTCTCGGCATTGAAAAATCCTCGTAAACTAAATCACACGTGTATATGTTGACATTTAAGAGATATATAGTCAAGAAAATCTAGGGCAACGGTGATATATATGAGGATTAGACACCAAAAAAACACTCAACAAATGGCTACAATTTAAGGAATGTGTTTAGTGACGGCATCAGATTCCTAATTGATGGAGAAAGGTCTGGTGGTAAGAAAAGCTGCTTCTAGGAGGTTGTCAAGTGTTTTCGCTCGACGATTCCATTCTTGGGTGGTTGGTTTGGCCATTGTTCCTGTAACTCGAATCCTAGCCCGGTATATCCCATTTTAATTTTACACCATTGTGAACCTTACGCCTTTTTTACTCTCTGATCGAGGTTCTCGGCATGGAAAAATCTTCGTAAACTAAATCACACGTGTATATGTTGACATTTAAGAGATATATAGTCAAGAAAATCTAGGGCAACGGTGATATATATGAGGATTAGACACCAAAAAAACACTCAACTAATGGCTACAATTTAAGAAATGTGTTTAGTGACGGCATCAGATTCCTAATTGATGTAGAAAGGTCTGGTGGCAAGAAAGGCTGCTTCTAGGAGGTTTTCAGGTGTTTCCCCTTGACGATTCCATTCTTGGGTGGTTGGATTGGCCCTTGTTCCTGTAACTCGAATCCTAGCCCGGTATATCCCATTTTAATTTTACACCATTGTGAACCTTACGCCTTTTTTACTCTCTGATCGAGGTTCTCGGCATTAAAAAATCTTCGTGAACTAAATCACACGTGTATATGTTGACATTTAAGAGATATACAGTCAAGAAAATCAAGGGCAATGGTGATATATATATACGGATTAGACTCCAAAAAAAAAACACTCAACAAATGGCTACAATTTAAGGAATGTGTTTAGTGATGGCACCAGATTCCTAATTTATGGAGAAAGGTCTGGTGGCAATAAAAGCTGCTTCTAGGAGGTTGTCAAGTGTTTTCGCTCGACGATTCCATTCATGGGTGGTTGGTTTGGCCCTTGTTCCTGTAACTCGAATCCTAGCCCGGTATATCTCATTTTAATTTTACACCATTGTGAACCTTATGCCTTTTATACTCTCTGATCGAGGTTCTCGGTATTGAAAAATCTTCGTAAACTAAATCGCACGTGTGTATGTTGACATTTAAGAGATATACAGTCAAGAAAATCAAGGGCAATGGTGATATATATGCGGATTAAACACAAAAAAAAAACACTCAAAAAATGGCTACAATTTAACGAATGTGTTTATTGACGGCGTCAGATTCCTAATTGATGGAGAAAGGTCTGGTGGCAAGAAATGCTGCTTCTAGGAGGTTGTCAAGTGTTTTCGCTCGACGATTCCATTCTTGGGTGGTTGGTTTGGCCCTTGTTCCTGTAACTCGAATCCTAGCCCGGTATATCCCATTTTAATTTTACACCATTGTGAACCTTACGTCTTTCTTACTCTCTGATCGAGGTTCTCGACATTGAAAAATCTTCGTAAACTAAATCACACGTGTATATGTTGACATTTAAGAGATATACAGTCAAGAAAATGAAGTGCAATGGTGATATCTATGCGGATTAGACACAAAAAAAAACACTCAATAAATGGCTACAATATAAGGAATGTGTTTAGTGATGGCATCAGATTCCTAATTGATGGAGAAAGGTCTGGTGGCAAGAAAAGCTTCTTCTAGAAGGTTGTCGAGTGTTTTCGCTCGACGATTCCATTCTTGGGTGGTTGGTTTGGCTCTTGTTCCTGTAACTCGAATCCTAGTCCAGAATATCCCATTATAATTTTACACCATTGTGAACCTTACGCCTTTTTTACTCTCTGATTGAGGTTCTCGGCATTGAAAAATCTTCGTAAACTAAATCACACATGTATATGTTGACATTTAGGAGATATACAGTCAAGAAAATCAAGGGCAATGGTGATATATATGCGGATTAGACACAAAAAAAAACACTCAACAAATGGCTACAATTTAAGGAATGTGTTTAGTGACGGCATCAGATTCCTAATTGATGGAGAAAGGTCTGGTGACAAGAAAACCTACTTCTAGGAGGTTGTCAAGTGTTTTCGCTCGACGATTCCATTCTTGGGTGGTTGGTTTGGCCCTTGTTCCTGTGACTTGAATCCAAGCCTGATATATCCCATTTTGATTCTACACCATTGTGAACCTTACGCCTTTTTCACACTCTGATCGCGGTTCTCGGCATTGAAAAATCTTCGTAAACTAAATCACACGTGTATATGTTGACATTTAAGAGATATACAGTCAAGAAAATCAAGGGCAATGGTGATATATATGCGGATTAGACACACAAAAAACACTCAACAAATGGCTACAATTTAAAGAATGTGTTTAGTGACGGCATCAGATTCCTAATTGATGGAGAATGGTCTGGTGGCAAGAAAAGCTGCTTCTAGGAGGCTGTCAAGTGTTTTCCCTCGACGATTCCATTCTTGGGTGGTTGGTTTGGCCCTTGTTCCTGTAACTCGAATCCTAGCCCGGTATATCTCATTTTAATTTTACACCATTGTGAACCTTACGCCTTTTTTACTCTTTTATCGAGGTTCTCAGCGTTTAAAAGCCTTCGTAAACTAAATCACACCTGTATATATTGACATTTAAGAGATATACAGTCAAGAAAATCAAGGGCAATGGTGATATATATGCGGATTAGACACAAAAAAAAACACTCAACAAATGGCTACAATTTAAGGAAGGTGTTTAGTGACGGCATCAGATTCCTAATTGATGGAGAAAGGTCTGGTGGCAAGAAAAGCTGCTTCTAGGAGGTTGTAAAGTGTTTTTGCTCGACGATTCCATTCTTGGGTGGTTGGTTTGGCCCTTGTTCCTGTAACTCGAATCCTCGCCCGTTATATCTCATTTTAATTTTACACCATTATGAACCTTACGCCTTTTTTACTCTCTGATCGAGGTTCTCGGCATTGAAAAATCTTCGTAAACTAAATCACACGAGTATATGTTGACATTTAAGAAATATACAGTCAAGAAAATCAAGGGCAATGGTGATATATATGCGGATTAGACACAAAAAAAAAACACTCAACAAATGGCTTCAATTTAAGGAATGTGTTTAGTGACGGCATCAGATTCCTAATTGATGGAGAAAGGTCTGGTGGCAAAAAAAGCTGCTTCTAGGAGGTTGTCAAGTGTTTTCGCTCGACGAATCCATTCTTGGGTGGTTGGTTTGGCCCTTGTTACTGTAACTCGAATCCTAGCCCGGTATATCCCATTTTAACTTTACACCATTGTGAACCTTAAGCCTTTTTTACTCTCTGATCGAGGTTCTCGGCATTGAAAAATCTTCGTAAACTAAATCACACGTGTATATGTTGACATTTAAGATATATACAGTAAAGAAAATCAAGGGCAATGGTAATATATATGCGGATTAGACACCAAAAAAACACTCAACAAATGGCTACAATTTAAAGAATGTGTTTAGTGACGGCATCAGATTCCTAATTGATGGAGAAAGGTCTGGTGGCAAGAAAAGCTGCTTCTAGGAGGTTGTCAAGTGTTTTCGCTCGACGATTCCATTCTTGGGTGGTCGGTTTGGCCCTTGTTCCTGTAACTCGAATCCTAGCCCGTTAGATCCCATTTTAATTTTACACCATTGTGAACCTTACGCCTTTTTTACTCTCTGATCGAGGTTCTCGGAATTGAACAATCTTCGTAAACTAAATCACACGTGTATATGTTGACATTTAAGAGATATACAGTCAAGAAAATCAAGGGCAATGGTGATATATATGCGGATTAGACACAAAAAAAAACACTCAACAAATGGCTACAATTTAAGGAATGTGTTTAGTGACGGCATCATATTCCTAATTGATGGAGAAAGGTCTTGTGGCAAAAAAAGCTGCTTCTAGGAGGTTGTCAAGTGTTTTCGCTCGACGATTCCATTCTTGGGTGGTTGGTTTGGCCCTTGTTCCTGTAACTCGAATCCTAGCCCGGTATATCCCATTTTAACTTTACCGCATTGTGAACCTTAAGCCCTTTTTACTCTCTTATCGAGGTTCTCGGCATTGAAAAATCTCCATAAACTAAATCACACGTGTATATGTTGACATTTAAGAGATATACAGTCGAGAAAATCAAGAGCAATGGTGATATATCTGCGGATTAGACACCAAAAAAACACACAACAAATGGCTACAATTTAAGGAATGTGTTTAGTGACGGCATCAGATTCCTAATTGATGGAGAAAGGTCTGGTGGTAAGAAAATCTACTTCTAGGAGGTTGTCAAGTGTTTTCGCTCGACGATTCCATTCTTGGGTGTTTGGTTTGGCCCTTGTTACTGTAACTCGAATCCTAGCCCGGTATATCCCATTTTAATTTTACACCATTGTGAACCTTACGCCTTTTTTACTCTCTGATCGAGGTTCTCGGCATTGAAAAATCTTCATAAACTAAATCACACGTGTATATGTTGACATTTAAGAGATATACAGTCAAGAAAATCAAGGGCAATGGTGATATATATGCGGATTAGACACCAAAAAATAACAGTCAACAAATGGCTACAATTTAAGGAATGTGTTTAGTGACGGCATTAGATTCCTAATTGATGGAGAAAGGTCTGGTGGCAAGAAAAGTTGTCAAGTGTTTTCGCTCGACGATTCCATTCTTGGGTGGTTGGTTTGTCCCTTGTTCCTGTAACTCGAATCCTAGCCCGATATATCCCATTTTAATTTTACACCAATGTGAACCTTACGTCTTTTTTACTCTCTGATCGAGGTTCTCGGCATTGAAAAATCTTCGTAAACTAAATCACGCGTGTATATGTTGACATTTAATAGATATACAGTCAAGAAAATCAAAGGCAATGGTGATATATATGCGGATTAGACACCAAAAAAAACACTCAACAAATGGCTACAATTTAAGGAATGTGTTTAGTGACGGCATCAGATTCCTAATTGATGGAGAAAGGTCTGGTGGCAAGAAAAGCTGCTTCTAGGAGGTTGTCAAGGGTTTTCGCTCGACGATTCCATTCTTGGGTGGTTGGTTTGGCCCTTGTTCCAGTAACTCGAATCCTAGCCCAGTATATCTCATTTTAATTTTACACCATTGTGAACCTTACTCCTTTTTTACTCTCTGATCGAGGTTCTCGGCATTGAAAAAACTTCGTAAACTAAATCACACGTGTATATGTTGACATTTAAGAGATATATAGTCAAGAAAATCAAGGGCAATGGTGATATGTATGCAGATTAGACACCAAAAAAAAAGACACTTAACAAATGGCTACAATTTAATGAATGTGTTTAGTGACGGCATCAGATTCCTAATTGATGGAGACGGGTCTGGTGGCAAGAAAAGCTGCTTCTAGGAGGATGTCAAGTGTTTTCGCTCGACGATTCCATTCTTGGGTGGTTGGTTTGGCCCTTGTTCCTGTAACTCGAATCCCAGCCCGGTATATCCCATTTTAATTTTACACCATTGTGAACCTTACGCCTTTTTTACTCTCTTGTCGAGGTTCTCGGCATTGCAAAATCTTCGTAAACTAAATCACACGTGTATATGTTGACATTTCAGGGATATACAGTCAACAAAAATCAAGGGCAATGGTGATATATCTGCGGATTAGACACCAAAAAAACACACAACAAACGGCTACAATTTAAGGAATGTGTTTAGTGACGGCATCAAATTCCTAATTGATGGAGAAAGGTCTGGTGGTAAGAAAAGCTGCTTCTAGGAGGTTGTCAATTGTTTTCGCTCGACGATTCCATTCTTGGGTGGTTGGTTTGGCCCTTGTTCCTGTAACTCGAATCCTAGCCCGGTATATCCCATTTTAATTTTACACCATTGTGAACCTTACGCCTTTTTTACTCTCTGATTGAGGTTCTCGACACTGAAAAATCTTCGTAAACTAAATCACACGTGTATATGTTGACATTTAAGAGATATACAGTCAAGAAAATCAAGGGCAATGGTGATATATATGCGGATTAGACACAAAAAAAAACACTTAATAAATGGCTACAATTTAAGGAATGTGTTTAGTGACGGCATCAGATTCCTAATTGATGGAGAAAGGTCTGGTGGCAAGAAAAACTTCTTCTAGAAAGTTGTCAAGTGTTTTCGCTCGACAATTCCATTCTTGGGTGGTTGGTTTGGCTCTTGTTCCTGTAACTCGAATCCTAGTCCGGTATATCCCATTATAATTTTACACCATTGTGAACCTTACGCCTTTTTTACTCTCTGATTGAGGTTCTCGGCATTGAAAAATCTTCGTAAACTAAATCACACATGTATATGTTGACATTTAGGAGATATACAGTCAAGAAAATCAAGGGCAATGGTGATATATATGCGGATTAGACACCAAAAAAAACACTCAACAAATGGCTACAATTTAAGGAATGTGTTTAGTGACAGCATCAGATTCCTAATTGATGGAGAAAGGTCTGGTGACAAGAAAACCTACTTCTAGGAGGTTTTCAAGTGTTTTCGCTCGACGATTCCATTCTTGGGTGGTTGGTTTGGCCCTTGTTCCTGTAACTTGAATCCTAGCCCGATATATCCCATTTTGATTTTACACCATTGTGAACCTTACGCCTTTTTTTCACACTGATCGCGGTTCTCGGCATTGAAAAATCTTCGTAAACTAAATCACACGTGTATATGTTGACATTTAAGAGATATACAGTCAAGAAAATCAAGGGCAATGGTGATATATATGCGTATTAGACACAAAAAAAAAAAAAACACTCAACAAATGGCTACAATTTAAAGAATGTGTTTAGTGATGGCATCAGATTCCTAATTGATGGAGAATGGTCTGGTGGCAAGAAAAGCTGCTTCTAGGAGGCTGTCAAGTGTTTTCCCTCGACGATTCCATTCTTGGGTGGTTCGTTTGGCCCTTGTCCTTGTAACTCGAATCCTAGCCAGGTATATCCCATTTTAATTTTACACCATTGTGAACCTTACGCCTTTTTTACTCTTTTATCGAGGTTCTCGGCGTTTAAAAGTCTTCGTAAACTAAATCACACGTGTATATGTTGACAATTAAGAGATATACAGTCAAGATAATCAAGGGCAATGGTGATATATATGCGGATTAGACACAAAAAAAAAACACTCAACAAATGGCTACAATTTAAGGAATGCGTTTAGTGACGGCATCAGATTCCTAATTGATGGAGAAAGGTCTGGTGGCAAGAAAAGCTGCTTCTAGGAGGATGTAAAGTGTTTTCGCTCGACGATTCCATTCTTGGGTGGTTGGTTTGGCCCTTGTTCTGTAACTCGAATCCTAGCCCGTTATATCTCATTTTCATTTTACACCATTATGAACCTTACGCCTTTTTTACTCTCTGATCGAGGTTCTCGACATTGAAAAATCTTCGTAAACTAAATCACACATGTATATGTTGACATTTAAGAGATATACAGTCAAGAAAATCAAGGGCAATGGTGATATATATGCGGATTCGACACCAAAAAAAACACTCAACAAATGGCTTCAATTTAAGGAATGTGTTTAGTGACGGCATCAGATTCCTAATTGATGGAGAAAGGTCTGGTGGCAAAAAAAGCTGCTTCTAGGAGGTTGTCAAGTGTTTTCGCTCGACGATTCCATTCTTGGGTGGTTGGTTTGGCCCTTGTTACTGTAACTCGAATCCTAGCCCGGTATATCCCATTTTAACTTTACACCATTGTGAACCTTAAGCCTTTTTTACTCTCTGATCGAGGTTCTCGGCATTGAAAAATCTTCGTAAACTAAATCACACATGTATATGTTGACATTTAAGAGATATACAGTAAAGAAAATCAAGGGCAATGGTAATATATATGCGGATTAGACACCAAAAAAAACACTCAACAAATGGCTACAATTTAAAGAATGTGTTTAGTGACGGCCTCAGATTCCTAATTGATGGAGAAAGGTCTGGTGGCAAGAAAAGCTGCTTCTAGGAGGTTGTCAAGTGTTTTCGCTCGACGATTCCATTCTTGGGTGGTCGGTTTGGCCCTTGTTCCTGTAACTCGAATCCTATCCCGTTATATCCCATTTTAATTTTACACCATTGTGAACCTTACGCCTTTTTTACTCTCTGATCGAGGTTTTCGGCATTGAACAATCTTCGTAAACTAAATCAAAAGTGTATATGTTGACATTTAAGAGATATACAGTCAAGAAAATCAAGGGCAATGGTGATATATATGCGGATTAGACACCAAAAAAAAACACACAACAAATGGCTACAATTTAAGGAATGTGTTTAGTGACGGCATCAGATTCCTAATTGATGGAGAAAGGTCCGGTGGTAAGAAAAGCTGCTTCTAGGAGGTTGTCAAGTGTTTTTGCTCGACGATTCCATTCTTGGGTGGTTGGTTTAACCCTTGTTACTGTAACTCGAATCCTAGCCCGGTATATCCCATTTTAATTTTACACCATTGTGAACCTTACGCCTTTTTTACTCTCTGATCGAGGTTCTCGGCATTGAAAAATCTTCATAAACTAAATCACACGTGTATATGTTGACATTTAAGAGATATACAGTCAAGAAAATCAAGGCCAATGGTGATATATATGCGGATTAGACACCAAAAAAAACACTCAACAAAAGGGGACAATTTAAGAAATGTGTTTAGTAACGGCATCAGATTCCTAATTGATGGAGAAAGGTCTGGTGGCAAGAAAAGCTGCTTCTAGGAGGTTGTCAAGTGTTTTCGCTCGACGATTCCATTCTTGGGTGGTTGGTTTGGTCCTTGTTCCTGTAACTCGAATCCTAGCCCGGTATATCTCATTATAATTTTACACCATTGTGAACCTTACGCCTTTTTTACTCTCTGATCGAGGTTCTCGGCATTGAAAAATCTTCGTAAACTAAATCACACGTGTATATGTTGACATTTAAAAGATATACTGTCAAGAAAATCAAGGGCAATGGTGATATATATTCGGATTAGACACTAAAAAAACACTCAACAAATGGCTACAATTTAAGGATTGTGTTTAGTGACGGCATTAGATTCCTAATTGATGGAGAAAGGTCTGGTGGCAAGAAAAGATGTCAAGTGTTTTCGCTTGACGATTCCATTCTTGGGTGGTTGGTTTGGCCCTTGTTCCTGTAACTCGAATCCTAGCCCGGTATATCCCATTTTAATTTTACACCATTGTGAACCTTACGTGTTTTTTACTCTCTGATCGAGGTTCTCGGCATTGAAAAATCTTCGTAAACTAAATCACGTGTGTATATGTTGACATTTAAGAGATATACAGTCAAGAAAATCAATGGCAATGGTGATATATATGCGGATTAGACACCAAAAAAAACACTCAACAAATGGCTACAATTTAAGGAATATGTTTAGTGACGGCATCCGATTCCTAATTGATGGAGAAAGGTCTGGTGGGAAGAAAAGCTGCTTCTAGGAAGTTGTCAAGTTTTTTTGCTCGACGATTCCATTCTTGGGTGGTTGGTTTGGGCCTTGTTCCTGTAACTCGAATCCTATCCCGGTATACCCATTTTAATTTTACACCTTTGTGAACCTTACGCCTTTATTACTCTCTGATCGAGGTTCTCGGCATTGAAAAATCTTCGTAAACTAAATCACACGTGTATATGTTGACATTTTAGAGATATACAGTCAAGAAAATCAAGGGCAATGGTGATATATATGCGGATTAGACACAAAAAAAACACTCAACAAATGGCTACAATTGAAGGAATGTGTTTAGTGACGGCATCAGATTCCTAATTGATGGAGAAAGGTCTGGTGGCAAAAAAAGCTGCTTCTAGGAGGTTGTCAAGTGTTTTCGCTCGACGATTCCATTCTTGGGTGGTTGGTTTGGCCCTTGTTCCTGTAACTCGAATCCTAGCCCGGTATATCCCATTTTAACTTTACCCCATTGTGAACCTTTAGCCTTTTTTACTCTCTGAACGAGGTTCTCGGCATTGAAAAATCTCCATAAACTAAATCACACGTGTATATGTTGTCATTTAAGAGATATACAGTCAAGAAAATCAAGGGCAATGGTGATATATATGCGGATTAGACACCAAAAAAAACACACAACAAATGGCTACAATTTAAGGAATGTGTTTAGTGACGGCATCAGATTCCTAATTGATGGAGAAAGTTCTGGTGGTAAGAAAAGCTGCTTCTAGGAGGTTGTCAAGTGTTTTCGCTCGACGATTCCATTCTTGGGTGGTTGATTTGGCCCTTGTTCCTGTAACTCGAATCCTAGCCCGGTATATCTCATTATAATTTTACACCATTGTGAACCTTACACCTTTTTTGCTCTCTGATCGAGGTTCTCGGCATTGAAAAATCTTCGTAAACTAAATCACACGTGTATATGTTGACATTTAAGAGATATACAGTCAAGAAAATCAAGGGCAATGGTGATATATATGCGGATTAGACACCAAAAAAAAAAACACTCAACAAATGGCTACAATTTAAGGAATGGATTTAGTGACGGCATCATATTCCTAATTGATGGAGAAAGGTCTGGTGGCACGAAAAGATGTCAAGCGTTTTCACTCGACGATTCCATTCTTGGGTGGTTGGTTTGGCCCTTGTTCCTGTAACTCGAATCCTAGCCCGGTATATCCCATTTTAACTTTACCCCATTGTGAACCTTTAGCCTTTTTTACTCTCTGATCGAGGTTCTCGGCATTGAAAAATCTCCATAAACTAAATCACACGTGTATATGTTGACATTTAAGAGATATACAGTCAAGAAAATCATGGGCAATGGTGATATATATGCGGATTAGACACCAAAAAAAACACACAACAAATGGCTACAATTTAAGAAATGTGTTTAGTGATGGCATCAGATTCCTAATTGATGGAGAAAGGTCTGGTGGCAAAAAAAGCTGCTTCTAGGAGGTTGTCAAGTGTCTTCGCTTGACGATTCCATTCTTGGGTGGTTGGTTTGCCCCTAGTTCCTATAACTCGAATCCTAGCCCGGTATATCCCATTTTAATTTTACATCATTGTGAACCTTACGCCTTTTTTACTCTCTGATCGAGGTTCTCGGCATTGAACAATCTTCGTTAACTAAATCACACGTGTATATGTTGATATTTAAGAGATATACAGTCAAGAAAAATCAAGGGCAATGTTGATATATATGCGAATTAGACACCAAAAAAAACACTCAACAAACGGCTACACTTTAAGGAATGTGTTTAGTGACGGCATCAGATTCCTAATTGATGGAGAAAGGTCTGCTGGTAAGAAAAGCTGCTTCTAGGAGGTTGTCAAGTGTTTTCGCTCGACGATTCCATTCTTGGGTGGTTGGTTTTGCCCTTGTTCCTGTAACTCGAACCCTAGCCTGGTATATCCCATTTTAATTTTACACCATTGTGAACCTTATGCCTTTATTACTCTCTGATCGAGGTTCTCGGCATTGAAAAATCTTCGTAAACTAAATCACACGTGTATATGTTGACATTTAAGAGATATACAGTCAAGAAAATCAAGGGCAGTGGTGATATATATGCGGATTAGACACCAAAAAAAAAAACACTCAACAAATGGCTACAATTTAAGGAATGTGTTTAGTGACGGCATCAGATTCCTAATTGATGGAGAAAGGTCTGGTGGCAAAAAAAGCTGCTTCTAGGAGCTTGTCATGTGTTTTAGCTCGACGATTTCATTCTTGGTTGGTTGGTTTGGCCCTTGTTCCTGTAACTCGAATCCTAGCCTGGTATATCCCATTTTAATTTTACACCATTGTGAACCTTACGCCTTTTTTACTCTCTGATCGAGGTTCTCGGCATTGAAAAACTTCGTAAACTAAATCACACGTGTATATGTTGACAATTAAGAGATATACAGTGAAGAAAATCAAGGGCAATGGTGATATATATGCGGATTAGACACCAAAAAAAACACTCAACAAATGGCTACAATTTAAAGAATGTGTTTAGTGAGGGCATCAGATTCCTAATTGATGGAGAAAGGTCTGGTGGCAAGAAAAGCTGCCTCTAGGAGGCTGTCAAGTGTTTTTGCTCGACGATTCCATTCTTGGGTGGTTGGTTTGGCCCTTGTTCCTGTAACTCGAATCCTAGCCCGGTATATCTCATTTTAATTGTACAGCATTGTGAACCTTACGCCTTTTTTACTCTTTGATCGAGGTTCTCGTCGTTTAAAAGTCTTCGTAAACTAAATCACACGTGTATATGTTGACATTTAAGAGATATACAGTCAAGAAAATCAAGGGCAATGGTGATATATAAGCGGATTAGACACCAAAAAAAAAAACACTCAACAAATGGCTACAATTTAAGGAATGTGTTTAGTGACGGCATCAGATTCCTAATTGATGGAGAAAGGTCTGGTGGCAAGAAAAGCTGCTTCTAGGAGGTTGTCAAATGTTTTCGCTCGACGATTCCATTCTTGGGTGGTTGGTTTGACCCTTGTTCCTGTAACTCGAATCCTAGCCCGTTATATCTCATTTTAATTTTACACCATTGTGAACCTTACGCCTTTTTTACTCTCTGATCGAGGTTCTCGGCATTGAAAAAAGCTTCATAAACTAAATCACACGTGTATATGTTGACATTTAAGAGATATGCAGTCAAGAAAATCAAGGGCAATGGGGATATATATGCGGATTAGACACAAAAAAAAAACACTCAACAAATAGCTACAATTTAAGGAATGTGTTTAGTGACGGCATCAGATTACTAATTGATGGAGAAAGGTCTGGTGGCAAAAAAAAGCTGCTTCTAGGAGGTTGTCAAGTGTTTTCGCTCGACGATTCCATTCTTGGGTGGTTGGTTTGGCCCTTGTTCCTGTAACTCGAATCCTAGCACATTATATCCCATTTTAACTTTACCCCATTATGAACCTTAAGCCTTTTTTACTTTCTGATCGAGGTTTTCGGCACTGAAAAATCTTCGTAAACTAAATCACACGTGTATATGTTGACATTTAAAAGATATACAGTCAAGAAAATCAAGGGCAATGGTGATATATACGCGGATTAGACACAAAAAAAACACTCAACAAATGGCTACAATTTAAGGAATGTGTTTAGTGACGGCATCAGATTCCTAATTGATGGAAAAAGGTCTGGTGGCAAGAAAAGCTGCTTCTAGGAGGTTGTCAAGTGTTTTCGCTCAACGATTCCATTCTTGGGTGGTTGGTTTGGCCCTTGTTCCTGTAACTCGAATCCTAGCCCGGTATATCCCATTTTAATTTTAAACCATTCTGAACCTTACGCCTTTTTTACTCTCTGATCGAGGTTCTCGGCATTGTAAAATCTTCATGAACTAAATCACACGTGTATATGTTGACATTTAAGAGATACACAGTTAAGAAAATCAAGGGCAATGGTGATATATATGCGGATTAGACAACAAAAAAAACACTCAACAAATGGGTACAATTTAAGGAATGTGTTTAGTGACGGCATCAGATTCCTAATTGATGGAGAAAGGTCTGGTGGCAAGAAAAGCTGCTTCTAGGAGGTTGTCAAATGTTTTCGCTCGACGATTCCATTCTTGGGTGGTTGGTTTAGCCCTTGTTACTGTAACTCGAATCCTAGCCCGATATATCCCATTTTAATTTTACACCATTGTGAACCTTACGCCTGTTTTACTCTCTGATCGAGGTTCTCGGCATTAAAAAATCTTCATAAACTAAATCACACATGTATATGTTGACATTTAAGAGATATACAGTCAAGAAAATCAAGGGCAATGGTGATATATATGCGGATTAGACACCAAAAAAAAACACTCAACAAATGGGTATAATTTAAGAAATGTGTTTAGTAACGGCATCAGATTCCTAATTGATGGAGATAGGTCTGGGGGCAAGAAAAGCTGCTTTTAGGAGGTTGTCAAGTGTTTTCGCTCGACGATTCCATTCTTGGGTGGTTGATTTGGCCCTTGTTCCTGTAACTCGAATCCTAGCCCGATATATCTCATTATAATTTTACACCATTGTGAACCTTACGCCTTTTTTGCTCTCTGATCGAGGTTCTCGGCATTGAAAAATCTTCGTAAACTAAATCACACGTGTATATGTTGACATTTAAGAGATATACAGTCAAGAAAATCAAGGGCAATGGTGATATATATGCGGATTAGACACCAAAAAAAAAAACACTTAACAAATGGCTACAATTTAAGGAATGGGTTTAGTGACGGCATCATATTCCTAATTGATGGAGAAAGGTCTGGTGGCACGAAAAGATGTCAAGCGTTTTTACTCGACGATTCCATTCTTGGGTGGTTGGTTTGGCCCTTGTTCCTGTAACTCGAATCCTAGCCCGGTATATCCCATTTTAACTTTACCCCATTGTGAACCTTTAGCCTTTTTTACTCTCTGATCGAGGTTCTCGGCATTGAAAAATCTCCATAAACTAAATCACACGTGTATATGTTGACATTTAAGAGATATACAGTCAAGAAAATCATGGGCAATGGTGATATATATGCGGATTAGACAACAAAAAAACACACAACAAATGGCTACAATTTAAGAAATGTGTTTAGTGACGGCATCAGATTCCTAATTGATGGAGAAATGTCTGGTGGCAAAAAAAGCTGCTTCTAGGAGGTTGTCAAGTGTCTTCGCTTGACGATTCCATTCTTGGGTGGTTAGTTTGCCCCTAGTTCCTATAACTCCAATCCTAGCCCGGTATATCCCATTTTAATTTTACATCATTGTGAACCTTACGCCTTTTTTACTCTCTGATCGAGGTTCTCGGCATTGAACAATCTTCGTTAACTAAATCACACGTGTATATGTTGATATTTAAGAGATATACAGTCAAGAAAAATCAAGGGCAATGTTGATATATATGCGAATTAGACACCAAAAAAAACACTCAACAAACGGCTACACTTTAAGGAATGTGTTTAGTGACGGCATCAGATTCCTAATTGATGGAGAAAGGTCTGGTGGTAAGAAAAGCTGCTTCTAGGAGGTTGTCAAGTGTTTTCGCTCGACGATTCCATTCTTGGGTGGTTGGTTTGGCCCTTGTTCCTGTAACTCGAACCCTAGCCTGGTATATCCCTTTTTAATTTTACACCATTGTGAACCTTACGCCTTTATTACTCTCTGATCGAGGTTCTCGGCATTGAAAAATCTTCGTAAACTAAATCACACGTGTATATGTTGACATTTAAGAGATATACAGTCAAGAAAATCAAGGGCAATGGTGATATATATGCGGATTAGACACCAAAAAAAAAACACTCAACAAATGGCTACAATTTAAGGAATGTGTTTAGTGACGGCATCAGATTCCTAATTGATGGAGAAAGGTCTGGTGGCAAAAAAAGCTGCTTCTAGGAGCTTGTCATGTGTTTTAGCTCGACGATTTCATTCTTGGTTGGTTGGTTTGGCCCTTGTTCCTGTAACTCGAATCCTAGCCTGGTATATCCCATTTTAATTTTACACCATTGTGAACCTTACGCCTTTTTTACTCTCTGATCGAGGTTCTCGGCATTGAAAAATCTTCGTAAACTAAATCACACGTGTATATGTTGACAATTAAGAGATATAAAGTCAAGAAAATCAAGGGCAATGGTGATATATATGCGGATTAGACACCAAAAAAAACACTCAACAAATGGCTACAATTTAAAGAATGTGTTTAGTGACGGCATCAGATTCCTAATTGATGGAGAAAGGTCTGGTGGCAAGAAAAGCTGCTTCTAGGAGGCTGTCAAGTGTTTTTGCTCGACGATTCCATTCTTGGGTGGTTGGTTTGGCCCTTGTTCCTGTAACTCGAATCCTAGCCCGGTATATCTCATTTTAATTTTACAGCATTGTGAACCTTACGCCTTTTTTACTCTTTGATCGAGGTTCTCGTCGTTTAAAAGTCTTCGTAAACTAAATCACACGTGTATATGTTGACATTTAAGAGATATACAGTCAATAAAATCAAGGGCAATGGTGATATATAAGCGGATTAGACACCAAAAAAAAAAACACTCAACAAATGGCTACAATTTAAGGAATGTGTTTAGTGACGGCATCAGATTCCTAATTGATGGAGAAAGGTCTGGTGGCAAGAAAAGCTGCTTCTAGGAGGTTGTCAAATGTTTTCGCTCGACGATTCCATTCTTGGGTGGTTGGTTTGACCCTTGTTAATGTAACTCGAATCCTAGCCCGTTATATCCCATTTTAATTTTACACCATTGTGAACCTTACGCCTTTTTTACTCTCTGATCGAGGTTTTCGGCATTGAAAAAAGCTTCATAAACTAAATCACACGTGTATATGTTGACATTTAAGAGATATGCAGTCAAGAAAATCAAGGGCAATGGGGATATATATGCGGATTAGACACAAAAAAAAAACACTCAACAAATAGCTACAATTTAAGGAATGTGTTTAGTGACGGCATCAGATTACTAATTGATGGAGAAAGGTCTGGTGGCAAAAAAAGCTGCTTCTAGGAGGTTGTCAAGTGTTTTCGCCCGACGATTCCATTCTTGGGTGGTTGGTTTGGCCCTTGTTCCTGTAACTCGAATCCTAGCACAGTATATCCCATTTTAACTTTACACCATTGTGAACCTGAAGCCTTTTTTACTTTCTGATCGAGGTTCTCGGCACTGAAAAATCTTCGTAAACTAAATCACACGTGTATATGTTGACATTTAAAAGATATACAGTCAAGAAAATCAAGGGCAATGGTGATATATATGCGGATTAGACACAAAAAAAAACACTCAACAAATGGCTACAATTTAAGGAATGTGTTTAGTGACGGCATCAGATTCCTAATTGATGGAAAAAGGTCTGGTGGCAAGAAAAGCTGCTTCTAAGAGGTTGTCAAGTGTTTTCGCTCAACGATTCCATTCTTGGGTGGTTGGTTTGGCCCTTGTTCATGTAACTCGAATCCTAGCCCGGTATATCCCATTTTAATTTTAACCCATTCTGAACCTTACGCCTTTTTTACTCTCTGATCGAGGTTCTCGGCATTGTAAAATCTTCATGAACTAAATCACACGTGTATATGTTGACATTTAAGAGATACACAGTTAAGAAAATCAAGGGCAATGGTGATATATATGCGGATTAGACAACAAAAAAAACACTCTACAAATGGGTACAATTTAAGGAATGTGTTTAGTGACGGCATCATATTCCTAATTGATGGAGAAAGGTCTGGTGGCAAGAAAAGCTGCTTCTACGAGGTTGTCAAGTGTTTTCGCTCGACGATTCCATTCTTGGGTGGTTGGTTTGGCCCTTGTTCTTGTAACTCGAATCCTAGCCCGGTATATCTCATTTTAATTTTACACCATTGTGAACCTTACGCCTTTTTTACTCTCTGATTGAGGTTCTAGGCATTGAAAAAAGCTTCGTAAACTAAATCACACGTGTATATGTTGACATTTAAGAGATATACAGTCAAGAAAATCAAGGGCAATGGTGATATATATGCGGATTAGACACAAAAAAAACACTCAACAAATAGCTACAATTTAAGGAATCTGTTTAGTGACGGCATCAGATTACTAATTGATGGAGAAAGGTCTGGTGGCAAAAAAAGCTGCTTCTAGGAGGTTGTCAAGTGTTTTCGCTCGACGATTCCATTCTTGGGTGGTTGGTTTGGCCCTTGTTCCTGTAACTCGAATCCTAGCACAGTATATCCCATTTTAACTTTACACCATTGTGAACCTTAAGCCTTTTTTACTCTCTGATCGAGGTTCTCGGCATTGAAAGATCTTCGTAAACTAAATCACACGTGTATATGTTGACATTTAAGAGATATACAGTCAAGAAAATCAAGGGCAATGGTGATATATATGCGGATTAGACAGAAAAAAAAAACACTCAACAAATGGCTACAATTTAAGGAATGTGTTTAGTGACGGCATCAGATTCCTAATCGATGGAAAAAGGTCTGGTGGCAAGAAAAGCTGCTTCTAGGAGGTTGTCAAGTGTTTTCGCTCAACGATTCCATTCTTGGGTGGTTGGTTTGGCCCTTGTTCCTGTAACTCGAATCCTAGCCCGGTATATCCCATTTTAATTTTACACCATTGTGAACCTTACGCCTTTTTTACTCTCTGATCGAGGTTCTCGGCATTGAAAAATCTTCATAAACTAAATCACACGTGTATATGTTGACATTTAAGAGATATACAGTTAAGAAAATCAAGAGCAATGGTGATATATATGCGGATTAGACAACAAAAAAAACACTCAACAAATGGGTACAATTTAAGGAATGTGTTTAGTGACGGCATCAGATTCCTAATTGATGGAGAAAGGTCTGGTGGCAAGAAAAGCTGCTACTAGGAGGTTGTCAAGTGTTTTCGCTCGACGATTCCATTCTTGGGTGGTTGGTTTGGCCCTTGTTCTTGTAACTCGAATCCTAGCCCGGTATATCTCATTTTAATTTTACACCATTGTGAACCTTACGCCTTTTTTACTCTCTGATTGAGGTTCTCGGCATTGAAAAAAGCTTCGTAAACTAAATCACATGTGTATATGTTGACATTTAAGAGATATACAGTCAAGAAAATCAAGGGCAATGTTGATATATATGCGGATTAGACACAAAAAAAAAACACTCAACAAATAGCTACAATTTAAGGAATGTGTTTAGTGACGGCATCAGATTACTAATTGATGGAGAAAGGTCTGGTGGCAAAAAAAGCTGCTTCTAGGAGGTTGTCAAGTGTTTTCGCTCGACGATTCCATTCTTGGGTGGTTGGTTTGGCCCTTGTTCCTGTAACTCGAATCCTAGCACAGTATATCCCATTTTAACTTTACACCATTGTGAACCTTAAGCCTTTTTTCATCTCTGATCGAGGTTCTCGGCATTGAAAAATCTTCGTAAACTAAATCACACGTGTATATGTTGACATTTAAGAGATATACAGTCAAGAAAATCAAGGGCAATGGTGATATATATGCGGATTAGACACAAAAAAAAACACTCAACAAATGGCTACAATTGAAGGAATGTGTTTAGTGACGGCATCAGATTCCTAATCGATGGAGAAAGGTCTGGTGGCAAGAAAAGCTGCTTCTAGGAGGTTGTCAAATGTTGTCGCTCAACGATTCCATTCTTGGGTGGTTGGTTTGGCCCTTGTTCCTGTAACTCGAATCCTAGCCCGGTATATCCCATTTTAATTTTACACCATTCTGAACCTTACGCCTTTTTTACTCTCTGATCGAGGTTCTCGGCATTGAAAAATCTTCATAAACTAAATCACACGTGTATATGCTGACATTTAAGAGATATACAGTTAAGAAAATCAAGGGCAATGGTGATATATATGCGGATTAGACAACAAAAAAAACACTCAACAAATGGGTACAATTTAAGGAATGTGTTTAGTGACGGCATCAGATTCCTAATTGATGGAGAAAGGTATGGTGGCAAGAAAAGCTGCTTCTAGGAGGTTGTCAAGTGTTTTCGCTCGACGATTCCATTCTTGGGTGGTTGGTTTGGCCCTTGTTCTTGTAACTCGAATCCTAGCCCGGTATATCTCATTTTAATTTTACACCATTGTGAAACTTACGCCTGTTTTACTCTCTGATCGAGGTTCTCGGCATTGAAAAATCTTCATAAACTAAATCACACGTGTATATGTTGACATTTAAGAGATATACAGTCAAGAAAATCAAGGGCAATGGTGATATATATGCGGATTAGACACAAAAAAAAACACTCAACAAATGGATACAATTTAAGGAATGTGTTTAGTGACGGCATCAAATTACTAATTGATGGAGAAAGGTCTGGTGGCAAAAAAGTTGTCAAGCGTTTTCGCTCGACGATTCCATTCTTGGGATGTTGGTTTGGCCCTTGTTCCTGTAACTCGAATCCTAGCCCGGTATATCCGATTTTAATTTTACACCATTGTGAACCTTACGTCTTTTTTACTCTCTGATCGAGGTTCTCGGCATTGTAAAATCTTCGTAAACTAAATCACACGTGTATATGTTGACATTTAAGAGATATACAGTCAAGAAAATCAGGGGCAATAGTGATATATATGCAGATTAGACACCAAAAAAAACACACTCAACAAACGGCTACAATTTAAGGAATGTGTTTAGTGACGGCATCAGATTCCTAATTGATGGAGACAGGTCTGGTGGCAAGAAAAGCTGCTTCTAGGAGGTTGTTAAGTGTTTTCGCTCGACGATTCCATTCTTGGGTGGTTGGTTTGGCCTTTGTTCCTATAACTCGAATCCTAGCCCGGTATATCCCATTTTAATTTTACACCATTGTGAACCTTACGCCTTTTTTACTCTCTGATCGAGGTTCTTGGCATTGAAAAATCTCCGTAAACTAAATCACACGTGTATATGTTGACATTTAAGAGATATACAGTCAAGAAAATCAAGGGCAATGGTGATAAATATGCGGATTAGACACAAAAAAAAAACACTCAACAAATGGCTACAATTTAAGGAATGTGTTTAGTGACGGCATCAAATTACTAATTGATGGAGAAAGGTCTGGTGGCAAAAAAGCTGTCAAGCGTTTTCGCTCGACGATTCCATTCTTGGGATGTTGGTTTGGCCCTTGTTCCTGTAACTCGAATCCTAGCCCGGTATATCCGATTTTAATTTTACACCATTGTGAACCTTACGTCTTTTTTACTCTCTGATCGAGGTTCTCGGCATTGAAAAATCTTCGTAAACTAAATCACACGTGTATATGTTGACATTTAAGAGATATACAGTCAAGAAAATCAAGGGCAATAGTGATATATATGCAGATTAGACACCAAAAAAAAACACACTCAACAAACGGCTACAATTTAAGGAATGTGTTTAGTGACGGCATCAGATTCCTAATTGATGGAGACAGGTCTGGTGGCAAGTAAAGCTGCTTCTAGGAGGTTGTTAAGTGTTTTCGCTCGACGATTCCATTCTTGGGTGGTTGGTTTGGCCTTTGTTCCTATAACTCGAATCCTAGCCCGGTATATCCCATTTTAATTTTACACCATTGTGAACCTTACGCCTTTTTTACTCTCTGATCGAGGTTCTTGGCATTGAACATTCTTCGTAAACTAAATCACACGTGTATATGTTGATATTTAAGAGATATACAGTCAAGAAAAATCAAGGGCAATGGTGATATATATGCGAATTAGACACCAAAAAAAACACTCAACAAACGGCTATAATTTAAGGAATGTGTTTAGTGACGGCATCAGATTCCTAATTGATGGAGAAAGGTCTGGTGGTAAGAAAAGCTGCTTCTAGGAGGTTGTCAAGTGTTTTCGCTCGACGATTCCATTCTTGGGTGGTTGGTTTGGCCCTTGTTCCTGTAACTCGAATCCTAGCCTGGTATATCGCATTTTAATTTTACACCATTGTGAACCTTACGCCTTTATTACTCTCTGATCGAGGTTCTCGGCATTGAAAAATCTTCGTAAACTAAATCACACGTGTATATGTTGACATTTACGAGATATACAGTAAAGAAAATCAAGGGCAATGGTGATATATATGCGGATTAGACACCAAAATAAAAACACTCAACAAATGGCTACAATTTAAGGAATGAGTTTAGTGACGGCATCAAATTCCTAATTGATGGAGAAAGGTCTGGTGGCAAGAAAAGCTGCTTCTAGGAGGTTGTCAAGTGTTCTCGCTCGACGATTCCATTCTTGGGTGGTTGGTTTGACGCTTGTTCCTGCAACTCGAATCCTAGCCCGTTATATCCCATTTTAATTTTACACCATTGTGAACCTTATGCCTTTTTTACTCTCTGATCTAGCTTCTCGGCATTGAAAAAAGCTACGTAAACTAAATCACACATGTATATGTTGACATTTAAGAGATATACAGTCAAGAAAATCAAGGGCAATGGTGATATATATGCGGATTAGACACAAAAAAAAAACACTCAACAAATGGCTACAATTTAAGGAATGTGTTTAGTGACGGCATCAGATTACTAATTGATGGAGAAAGGTCTGGTGGCAAAAAAAGCTGCTTCCAGGAGGTTGTCAAGTGTTTTCGCTCGACGATTCCATTCTTGGGTGGTTGGTTTGGCCCTTGTTCCTGCAACTCGAATCCTAGCCCGGTATATCCCATTTTAATTTTACACCATTCTGAACCTTATGCCTTTTTTACTCTCTGATCGAGGTTCTCGGCATTGAAAAATCTTCATAAACTAAATCACACGTGTATATGTTGACATTTAAGAGATATATAGTTAAGAAAATCATGGGCAATGGTGATATATATGCGGATTAGACAACAAAAAAAACACTCAACAAATGGGTACAATATAAGGAATGTGTTTAGTGACGGCATCAGATTCCTAATTGATGGAGAAAGGTCTGGTGGCAAGAAAAGCTGCTTCTAGGAGGTTGTCAAGTGTTTTCGCTCGACGATTCCATTCTTGGGTGGTTGGTTTGGCCCTTGTTCTTGTAACTCGAATCTTAGCCCGGTATATCTCATTTTAATTTTACACCATTGTGAACCTTACGCCTTTTTTAATCTCTGATCGAGGTTCTCGACATTGAAAAATCTTCGCAAACTAAATCACACGTGTATATGTTGACATTTAAGAGATATACAGTCAAGAAAATCAAGGGCAATGGTGATATATATGCGGATTAGACACCAAAAAAAAACTCAACAAATGGCTACAATTTAAGGAATGTGTTTAGTGACGGCATCAGATTCCTATTTGATGGAGAAAGGTCTGGTGGCAAGAAAGGCTGCTTCTAGGAGGTTGTCAAGTGTTTTCGCTCGACGATTCCATTCTTGGGTGGTTGGTTTGGCCCTTGTTCCTGTAACTCGAATCCTAGCCCGGTATACCCCATTTTAATTTTACACTATTGTTAACCTTACGCCTTTTTTACTCTCTGATCGGGGTTCTCGGCATTGAAAAATCTTCGTAAACTAAATCACACGTGTATATGTTGACATTTAAGAGATATACAGTCAAGAAAATCAAGGGCAATGGTGATATATATGCGGATTAGACACCAAAAAAAACACTCAACAAATGGCTACAATTTAAGGAATGTGTTTAGTGAGGGCATCAGATTCCTAATTGATGGAGAAAGTTCTGGTGGCAAGAAAAGCTGCTTCTAGGAGGTTGTCAAATGTTTTCGCTCGACGATTCCATTCTTGGGTGGTTGGTTTGACCCTTGTTCCTGTAACTCGAATCCTAGCCCGTTATATCCCATTTTAATTTTACACCATTGTGAATCTTACGCCTTTTTTACTCTCTGATCGAGGTTCTCGGCATTGAAAAAAGCTTCATAAACTAAATCACACGTGTATATGTTGACATTTAAGAGATATACAGTCAAGAAAATCAAGGGCAATGGTGATATATATGCGGATTAGACACAAAAAAAAACACTCAACAAATGGCTACAATTTAAGGAATGTGTTTAGTGACGGCATCAGATTACTAATTGATGGAGAAAGGTCTAGTGGCAAAAAAAACCTGCTTCTAGGAGGTTGTCAAGTGCTTTCGCTCGACGATTCCATTCTTGGGTGGTTGGTTTGGCCCTTGTTCCTGTAACTCGAATCCTAGCTAGGTATATCTCATTTTAATTTTACACCATTGTGAACCTTACGCCTTTTTTTCTCTCTGCTCGAGGTTCTCGGCATTGAAAAATCTTTGTAAACTAAATCACACGTGTATATTTTGACGTTTAAGAGATATACAGTCAAGAAAATCAAGGGCAATGGTGATATATATGCGGATTAGACACCAAAAAAAAACACACAACAAATGGCTACAATATAAGGAATGTGTTTAGTGACGGCATCAGATTCCTAATTGATGGAGACAGGTCTGGTGGCAAGAAAAGCTGCTTCTAGGAGGTTGTCAAGTGTTTTCGCTCGACGATTCCATTCTTGGGTGGTTGGTTTGGCCCTTGTTCCTGTAACTCGAATCCTAGCCCGTTATATCCCATTTTAATTTTACACCATTGTGAACCTTACGCCTTTTTTACTCTCTAATCGAGGTTCTCGGCATTGAAAAATCTTCGTAAACTAAATCACACGTGTATATGTTGACATTTAAGAGATATACAGTCAAGAAAATCAAGGGCAATGGTGATATATATGCGGATTAGACACAAAAAAAAACACTCAACAAATGGCTACAATTTAAGGAATGTGTTTAGTGACGGCATCAGATTCCTAATTGATGGACAAAGGTCTGGTGGCAAAAAAAGCTGCTTCTAGGCGGTTGTCAAGTGTTTTCGTTCGACTATTCCATTCTTGGGTGGTTGGTTTGGCCCTTGTTCCTGTAACTCGAATCCTAGCACGGTATATCCCATTTTCACTTTACACCATTGTGAACCTTAAGCCTTTTTTACTCTCTGATCGAGGTTCTCGGCATTGAAAAATCTTCGTAAACTAAATCACACGTGTATATGTTGACATATAAGAGATATACAGTCAAGAAAATCAAGGGCAATGGTGATATATATGCGGATTAGACAC
Source organism: Helianthus tuberosus (assembly GCA_030545235.1). Classification (NCBI taxonomy): domain Eukaryota; kingdom Viridiplantae; phylum Streptophyta; class Magnoliopsida; order Asterales; family Asteraceae; genus Helianthus; species Helianthus tuberosus. The sequence continues at coordinate 27,459,619 of CM060440.1, forward strand.
AAAAAAAAAAACACTCAACAAATGGCTACAATTTAAGGAATGTGTTTAGTGACGGCATCAGATTACTAATTGATGGAGAAAGGTCTGGTGGCAAAAAAACCTGCTTCTAGGAGGTTGTCAAGTGTTTTCGCTCGACGATTCCATTCTTGGGTGGTTGGTTTGGCCCTTGTTCCTGTAACTCGAATCCTAGCACGGTATATCCCATTTTAACTTTACACCATTGTGAACCTTAAGCCTTTTTTACTCTCTGATCGAGGTTCTCGGCATTGAAAAATCTTCGTAAACTAAATCACACGTGTATATGTTGACATTTAAGAGATATACAATCAAGAAAATCAAGGCCAATGGTGATATATATGTGGATTAGACACCAAAAAAAAACACTCAACAAATGGCTACAATTTAAGGAACGTGTTTAGTGACGGCATCAGATTCCTAATTGATGAAGAAAGGTCTGGTGGCAAGAAAAGCTGCTTCTAGGAGGTTGTTAAGTGTTTTCGCTCAACGATTCCATTCTTGGGTGGTTGGTTTGGCCCTTGTTCCTGTAACTCGAATCCTAGCCCGGTATATCCCATTCTAATTTTACACCATTCAGAACCTTACGCCTTTTTTACTCTCTGATCGAGGTTCTCGGCATTGAAAAATCTTCATAAACTAAATCACACGTGGATATGTTGACATTTAAGAGATATACAGTTAAGAAAATCAAGGGCAATGGTGATATATATGCGGATTAGACACCAAAAAAAACACACAACAAATGGGTACAATTTAAGGAATGTGTTTAGTGACGGCAACAGATTCCTAATTGATGGAGAAAGGTCTGGTGGCAAGAAAAGCTGCTTCTAGGAGGTTGTCAAGTGTTTTCGCTCGACGATTCCATTCTTGGATGGTTGGTTTGGCCCTTGTTCCTGTAACTCGAATCCTAGCTAGGTATATCTCATTTTAATTTTACACCATTGTGAACCTTACGCCTTTTTTTCTCTCTGCTCGAGGTTCTCGGCATTGAAAAATCTTTGTAAACTAAATCACACGTGTATATTTTGACGTTTAAGAGATATACAGTCAAGAAAATCAAGGGCAATGGTGATATATATGCGGATTAGACACCAAAAAAAACACACAACAAATGGCAACAATTTAAGGAATGTGTTTTGTGATGGCATCAGATTCCTAATTGATGGAGAAAGGTCTGGTGGCAAGAAAAGCTGCTTCTAGGAGGTTGTCAAGTGTTTTCGCTCGACGATTCCATTCTTGGGTGGTTGGTTTGGCCCTTGTTCCTGTAACTCGAATCCTAGCCCGTTATATCCCATTTTAATTTTACACCATTGTGAACCTTACGCCTTTTTTACTCTCTGATCGAGGTTCTCGGCATTGAAAAATCTTCGTAAACTAAATCACACGTGTATATGTTAACATTTAAGAGATATACAGTCAAGAAAATCAAGGGCAATGGTGATATATATGCGGATTAGACACAAAAAAAAAACACTCAACAAATGGCTACAATTTAAGGAATGTGTTTAGTGAGGGCATCAGATTCCTAATTGATGGAGAAAGTTCTGGTGGCAAGAAAAGCTGCTTCTAGGAGGTTGTCAAATGTTTTCGCTCGACGATTCCATTCTTGGGTGGTTGGTTTGACCCTTGTTCCTGTAACTCGAATCCTAGCCCGTTATATCCCATTTTAATTTTACACCATTGTGAATCTTACGCCTTTTTTACTCTCTGATCGAGGTTCTCGGCATTGAAAAAAGCTTCATAAACTAAATCACACGTGTATATGTTGACATTTAAGAGATATACAGTCAAGAAAATCAAGGGCAATGGTGATATATATGCGGATTAGACACAAAAAAAAACACTCAACAAATGGCTACAATTTAAGGAATGTGTTTAGTGACGGCATCGGATTACTAATTCATGGAGAAAGGTCTGGTGGCAAAAAAACCTGCTTCTAGGAGGTTGTCAAGTGTTTTCGCTCGACGATTCCATTCTTGGGTGGTTGGTTTGGCCCTTGTTCCTGTAACTCGAATCCTAGCTAGGTATATCTCATTTTAATTTTACACCATTGTGAACCTTACGCCTTTTTTTCTCTCTGCTCGAGGTTCTCGGGATTGAAAAATCTTTGTAAACTAAATCACACGTGTATATTTTGACGTTTAAGAGATATACAGTAAAGAAAATCAAGGGCAATGGTGATATATATGCGGATTAGACACCAAAAAAAACACACAACAAATGGCTACAATTTAAGGAATGTGTTTAGTGACGGCATCAGATTCCTAATTGATGGAGAAATGTCTGGTGGCAAGAAAAGCTGCTTCTAGGAGGTTGTCAAGTGTTTTCGCTCGACGATTCCATTCTTGGGTGGTTGGTGTGGCCCTTGTTCCTGTAACTCGAATCCTAGCCCGTTATATCCCATTTTAATTTTACACCATTGTGAACCTTACGCCTTTTTTACTCTCTAATCGAGGTTCTCGGCATTGAAAAATCTTCGTAAACTAAATCACACGTGTATATGTTGACATATAAGAGATATACAGTCAAGAAAATCAAGGGCAATGGTGATATATATGCGGATTAGACACAAAAAAAAACACTCAACAAATGGCTACAATTTAAGGAATGTGTTTAGTGACGGCATCAGATTACTAATTGATGGAGAAAGGTCTGGTGGCAAAAAAACCTGCTTCTAGGAGGTTGTCAAGTGTTTTCGCTCGACGATTCCATTCTTGGGTGGTTGGTTTGGCCCTTGTTCCTGTAACTCGAATCCTAGCACGGTATATCCCATTTTAACTTTACACCATTGTGAACCTTAAGCCTTTTTTACTCTCTGATCGAGGTTCTCGGCATTGAAAAATCTTCGTAAACTAAATCACACGTGTATATGTTGACATTTAAGAGATATACAATCAAGAAAATCAAGGCCAATGGTGATATATATGTGGATTAGACACCAAAAAAAAAAACACTCAACAAATGGCTACAATTTAAGGAACGTGTTTAGTGACGGCATCAGATTCCTAATTGATGAAGAAAGGTCTGGTGGCAAGAAAAGCTGCTTCTAGGAGGTTGTTAAGTGTTTTCGCTCAACGATTCCATTCTTGGGTGGTTGGTTTGGCCCTTGTTCCTGTAACTCGAATCCTAGCCCGGTATATCCCATTTTAATTTTACACCATTCAGAACCTTACGCCTTTTTTACTCTCTGATCGAGGTTCTCGGCATTGAAAAATCTTCATAAACTAAATCACACGTGGATATGTTGACATTTAAGAGATATACAGTTAAGAAAATCAAGGGCAACGGTGATATATATGCGGATTAGACACCAAAAAAAACACTCAACAAATGGGTACAATTTAAGGAATGTGTTTAGTGACGGCAACAGATTCCTAATTGATGGAGAAAGGTCTGGTGGCAAGAAAAGCTGCTTCTAGGAGGTTGTCAAGTGTTTTCGCTCGACGATTCCATTCTTGGATGGTTGGTTTGGCCCTTGTTCTTGTAACTCGAATCCTAGCTAGGTATATCTCATTTTAATTTTACACCATTGTGAACCTTACGCCTTTTTTTCTCTCTGCTCGAGGTTCTCGGCATTGAAAAATCTTTGTAAACTAAATCACACGTGTATATTTTGACGTTTAAGAGATATACAGTCAAGAAAATCAAGGGCAATGGTGATATATATGCGGATTAGACACAAAAAAAAAACACTCAACTAATGGCTACAATTTAAGGAATGTGTTTAGTGACGGCATCGGATTACTAATTGATGGAGAAAGGTCTGGTGGCAAAAAAACCTGCTTCTAGGAGGTTGTCAAGTGTTTTCGCTCGACGATTCCATTCTTGGGTGGTTGGTTTGGCCCTTGTTCCTGTAACTCGAATCCTAGCTAGGTATATCTCATTTTAATTTTACACCATTGTGAACCTTACGGCTTTTTTTCTCTCTGCTCGAGGTTCTCGGGATTGAAAAATCTTTGTAAACTAAATCACACGTGTATATTTTGACGTTTAAGAGATATACAGTAAAGAAAATCAAGGGCAATGGTGATATATATGCGGATTAGACACCAAAAAAAAAACACACAACAAATGGCTACAATTTAAGGAATGTGTTTAGTGACGGCATCAGATTCCTAATTGATGGAGAAAGGTCTGGTGGCAAGAAAAGCTGCTTCTAGGAGGTTGTCAAGTGTTTTCGCTCGACGATTCCATTCTTGGGTGGTTGGTTTGGCCCTTGTTCCTGTAACTCGAATCCTAGCCCGTTATATCCCATTTTAATTTTACACCATTGTGAACCTTACGCCTTTTTTACTCTCTGATCGAGGTTCTCGGCATTGAAAAATCTTCGTAAACTAAATCACACGTGTATATGTTGACATTTAAGAGATATACAGTCAAGAAAATCAAGGGCAATGGTGATATATATGCGGATTAGACACAAAAAAAAAAAAAAAACACTCAACAAATGGCTACAATTTAAGGAATGTGTTTAGTGACGGCATCAGATTCCTAATTGATGGACAAAGGTCTGGTGGCAAAAAAAGCTGCTTCTAGGAGGTTGTCAAGTGTTTTCGTTCGACTATTCCATTCTTGGGTGGTTGGTTTAGCCCTTGTTCCTGTAACTCGAATCCTAGCACGGTATATCCCATTTTCACTTTACACCATTGTGAACCTTAAGCCTTTTTTACTCTCTGATTGAGGTTCTCGGCATTGAAAAATCTTCGTAAACTAAATCACACGTGTATATGTTGACATTTAAGAGATATACAGTCAAGAAAATCAAGGGCAATGGTGATATATATGCGGATTAGACACAAAAAAAAACACTCAACAAATGGCTACAATTTAAGGAATGTGTTTAGGGACGACATCAGATTACTAATTGATGGAGAAAGGTCTGGTGGCAAAAAAACCTGCTTCTAGGAGGTTGTCAAGTGTTTTCGCTCGACGATTCCATTCTTGGGTGGTTGGTTTTGCCCTTGTTCCTGTAACTCGAATCCTAGCATGGTATATCCCATTTTAACTTTACACCATTGTGAACCTTAAGCCTTTTTTACTCTCTGATCGAGGTTCTCGGCATTGAAAAATCTTCGTAAACTAAATCACACGTGTATATGTTGACATTTAAGAGATATACAGTCAAGAAAATCAAGGCCAATGGTGATATATATGTGGATTAGACACCAAAAAAAAAACACTCAACAAATGGCTACAATTTAAGGAACGTGTTTAGTGACGGCATCAGATTCCTAATTGATGAAGAAAGGTCTGGTGGCAAGAAAATCTGCTTCTAGGAGGTTGTTAAGTGTTTTCGCTCAACGATTCCATTCTTGGGTGGTTGGTTTGGCCCTTGTTCCTGTAACTCGAATCCTAGCCCGGTATATCCCATTTTAATTTTACACCATTCAGAACCTTACGCCTTTTTTACTCTCTGATCGAGGTTCTCGGCATTGAAAAATCTTCATAAACTAAATCACACGTGGATATGTTGACATTTAAGAGATATACAGTTAAGAAAATCAAGGGCAATGGTGATATATATGCGGATTAGACACCAAAAAAAAAACACTCAACAAATGGCTACAATTTAAGGAACGTGTTTAGTGACGGCATCAGATTCCTAATTGATGAAGAAAGGTCTGGTGGCAAGAAAAGCTGCTTCTAGGAGGTTGTTAAGTGTTTTCGCTCAACGATTCCATTCTTGGGTGGTTGGTTTGGCCCTTGTTCCTGTAACTCGAATCCTAGCCCGGTATATCCCATTTTAATTTTACACCATTCAGAACCTTACGCCTTTTTTACTCTCTGATCGAGGTTCTCGGCATTGAAAAATCTTCATAAACTAAATCACACGTGGATATGTTGACATTTAAAAGATATACAGTTAAGAAAATCAAGGGCAATGGTGATATATATGCGGATTAGACACCAAAAAAAACACTCAACAAATGGGTACAATTTAAGGAATGTGTTTAGTGACGGCATCAGATTCCTAATTGATGGACAAAGGTCTGGTCGCAAGAAAAGCTTCTTCTAGGAGGTTGTCAAGTGTTTTCGCTCGACGATTCCATTCTTGGATGGTTGGTTTGGCCCTTGTTCCTGTAACTCGAATCCTAGCTAGGTATATCTCATTTTAATTTTACACCATTGTGAACCTTACGCCTTTTTTTCTCTCTGCTCGAGGTTCTCGGCATTGAAAAATCTTTGTAAACTAAATCACACGTGTATATTTTGACGTTTAAGAGATATACAGTCAAGAAAATCAAAGGCAATGGTGATATATATGCGGATTAGACACCAAAAAAAACACACAACAAATGGCTACAATTTAAGGAATGTGTTTAGTGACGGCATCAGATTCCTAATTGATGGAGAAAGGTCTGGTGGCAAGAAAAGCTGCTTCTAGGAGGTTGTCAAGTGTTTTCGCTCGACGATTCCATTCTTGGGTGGTTGGTTTGGCCCTTGTTCCTGTAACTCGAATCCTAGCCCGTTATATCCCATTTTAATTTTACACCATTGTGAACCTTACGCCTTTTTTACTCTCTGATCGAGGTTCTCGGCATTGAAAAATCTTCGTAAACTAAATCACACGTGTATATGTTGACATTTAAGAGATATACAGTCAAGAAAATCAAGGGCAATGGTGATATATATGCGGATTAGACACAAAAAAAAAACACTCAACAAATGGCTACAATTTAAGGAATGTGTTTAGTGACCATCAGATTCCTAATTGATGGACAAAGGTCTGGTGGCAAGAAAAGCTTCTTCTAGGAGGTTGTCAAGTGTTTTCGCTCGACGATTCCATTCTTGGGTGGTTGGTTTGGCCCTTGTTCCTGTAACTCACTCGAATCCTAGCCCGATATATCCCATTTTAATTTTACACCATTGTGAGCCTTACGCCTTTTTTACTCTCTGATCGAGGTTCTCGGCATTGAAAAATCATCATAACCTAAATCACACTTGTATATGTTGACATTTAAGAGATATACAGTTAAGAAAATCAAGGGCAATGGTGATATATATGCGGATTAGACACCAAAAAAAACACTCAACAAATGGCTACAATTTAAGGAATGTGTTTAGTGACGGCATCAGATTCCTAATTGATGGAGAAAGGTCTGGTGGCAAGAAAAGCTTCTTCTAGGAGGTTGTCAAGTGTTTTCGCTCGACGATTCCATTCTTGGGTGGTTGGTTTGGCCCTTGTTCCTGTAACTCGAATCCTAGCCCGGTATATCCCATTTTAATTTTACACCATTGTGAGCCTTACGCCTTTTTTACTCTCTGATCGAGGTTCTCGGCATTGAAAAATCTTCATAACCTAAATCACACTTGTATATGTTGACATTTAAGAGATATACAGTCAAGAAAATAAAGGGCAATGGTGATATATATGCGGATTAGACACCAAAAAAAACACTCAATAAATGGCTACAATTTAAGGAATGTGTTTAGTGATGGCATCAGATTCCTAATTGATGGAGAAAGGTCTGGTGGCAAGAAAAGCTGCTTCTAGGAGGTTGTCAAGTGTTTTCTGTGACAACTCGAGTTTCCAAGATTCCATCTTCGCATTAATTGCACGTTAATTGTTAAGTTGTTTGTTTACACGACTTGTTCGTTTCATAACTGTATACGTATGTATTATGTTAAATCACATTGTGGGTGATATGTTATATTTGGTGTGCCTTATAAGTGTGTTTGATATATATACTTGATGTGCATTTATTGTGTATGTTTATAATATTGTGGTGTTAATTTATGTTTTATAAATAAAACAAGAGATGGATTCCTAGCCGAAATACCCACACCCGAAACACCCACCTACATAGAGATGTATATTCTGTATTTACAATATATGTGTTATATAATTAATAAATGTTGATCACTACTTGAAACACCTTCTAGCCGAAAACACCCTTCACGAAATCACCCAGCCGAAAACACTAGGTGTTTTCGTCCAACATGTGGCCAACGAAATCTAGTGGGCTTTAGGCCCAGTAGTGGATTAGTTATTTATTATTTCCAACCTTTACGTGAAAGTTAATTGACAAACCCTAGACCCTCCTTCTAAACGAACGACGGCAGCAAACAACGAGGCATCATCCCTTCGGTCGGGTGTTCCTTGAGTATTCGCCTGGCACCATTCTTACACGCGAAATCTTCACCTCTTGGTTAGTAGACTTATACTTCTGTATCTCCTGATTATTGTTCTTAGTTATGTGTGGAATGGTTTAACATGGTTGAATGCGTATGTGTGATGCTTGTTGATGCTAAATAATTTTTTAACAACTGATAGAACGGATCTAGTAGTAAAACCAGAAGCAATCGATGGGTTAAACAATGCATGCTAAGATTTGTTTTGGGGGATGGGGTGTTTGGATCTGAATCAAATGGGTGATAAATGATTGTCTGTGGTCATAGGTAATCATCGCATGATATGTTTAGGTGGCCTAATCCAATGTGGTCGTTTATTATGGTGTTAACTTTTGATGAATGAATTGGCAATTAACTAGGGTTCCATAGTTAAAGGATGTTGTTGCCGTGTGGTTCAATTGCATACTGAAACTGTTGTGATGCTACTGATGATCATATAAGGAATCCATGATTTAAGGATAAATAGAAAACATATGATAGTTTGGGAACTGGTGTGAGTATACCTATCAAGTAGTCAAATCAAACCCTAGTGCCAGTGATGTTGGGGTTACATAATATGTCACATGGGTGCATGGGAATCAAGCATGTAGTGGAAGGGTTTGTATTAATAACCTTGAATCATGGGATGTATTAAAAGCTGTGCATGACATGATCGATTAATTTATGTGGCATAAGTGATTCACATACTTTAATAAATTTGATTATAGAAAATCGGTGTAATGGTGGTGATTGTGGTTTTAATCAGATTTGTTAAGTGATAGTCTTATCTCCCTGGATAACCTATTTGTTTGATTGAAGAGATGCATTGTGTTAATGGTTTCGAATCAAGTATTATTAATTGATGAGTGATTGTGCGAGCCGGGATCTAAAAGTAATTTATGATGTTAACCAATGATTTTGGCTTGTGTAGTGATAACTGTTTATAAGACTCGACATAGCTTAATATGGTTCCAATTGTAGTTGTAGATTCTGAATAATTATGAAAGTTTTACATTTATTTACAATGTGTACCATTCTTGATATATGCTAGATTCATGCACATGTGTTATTGTTACAGTATGACAACTTGTTAAGTTAATTACAACAGACATTGGGTGTTTGGACACTTAGGGAATTTCAAATCCTAATTTCATACATACTTACGTTTAACGTACAATAGGTCACACATAACGGACCTAACATTCATTCAACGCGTAAAGTCACGTTAACATTACCGAGCAAACCAAGGTGAGTTCACACTCTTACCAAGGCATGGGATTCCCGGGGTTGGGTATGGGTTTGGATGATTACTTATGCTTAAATTTTTATCGGAATTACATACCATAGGCCTCGGGAGAGGAAGGTTATTGGTAGGTACTGCTAGACTAGTGATACATATACTTCTCTTCGCACACACGCCGGGAATGGCTGCGATAATAGAACTAATCTTTGCACACATGCCTGGAATGGCTGCGAACCATACTCTAAACTTCGCACACATGCCGGGTGGGCTGCGATACAAATATACCTAGTCTAGAAAACATGGGAAACCCCCACTAATCTTCGCCAACATGCCTAGAGGGCCGCGATACAAATACATACGAAACATGGTACACTAAATGAACATACGGTTTACAATACGATTACTATAACAGAACAACCAACTGTGAACTCGCTCAACTAGTTGTTGACTTTCTGTTACATGCCTTGCAGGACCATAGGTACTCTTGGAGCTTGCACGGGAGGCGCGGTCGTTGTGGGCACATGGACTGTTGAGTTCCATGATAAACATTTACACTTCGTGAACTTAATACTTATGTTGGGTTTTTACATTTATGCTTCCGCTAAACATTGATACTATACTTTGGTTTTTGGAACACCTTTCATATTGTTTGGTTGAATTACACTTACTATTTACATTGTTCAATATGATTGGTGGCTTGATCCTGGTCAGTCACGCCTCCAAGCGGTGATACTCCGCATGTGGATTTTGGGGGTGTGACAGATTGGTATCAGAGCCATTGGTTATAGAGAACTCGGTTTTAATAAGGGGAAAACGTTTTTATTAAAACCAGACTATAACCTGTACAGTGCTCAACGATCCACAACGACGCCTTGCTCCACGTGCAAGACTCAACATTCTAGGTAATATGGTATATGTTTTATTGTCTACTTGCTAGAATTACATAGAACTTTGCTCAAGGTATGCCTAGATACACATAACCTCTATTGCTTGAGAATACTTGTGTGCTCACTCTCTTCTGTCATCGCACTATTCGCGAACCTCTCTCACTCATGTTTCCTTTGGTATGAAGATCATGAGTGGACGTGTCAACATGACTCAAGCCCAGTTGGCGGCTTTGATCACTGAACATGTAACTGCAGCACTCGCAGCTGTCCATGCAGGAGGTATAACCTGCCATCACAACTCACTCTAGGATCCTTAGATCCTACTTTCGTAAACCGACACTTGTGCTTAATTTTGTTTACTCTTACACACACGACAAGTCAACACGCTCAGCCACATGTATGCACATTCAAGACGTTCATGGACTGTCGTCCTAATACTTTCAGTGGCACTGAAGGAGCCGTTGGACTCCTCCATTGGTTTGAAAAGCTCGAATCGGTCTTCGAGATGTGTGAATGCCCTGAGGCTCGCAGGGTGAAGTACGCCACTGGTGCTCTCGAAGGCACTGCGCTAACTTGGTGGAACGCGCAAGTTCAGATGCTGGGGCTGACGGCTGTTAATGCCACCCCATGGAAGGATTTCAAGGAACTGATCAAACGTGAATACTGTAGTCGTGATGACATCCACAAACTGGAAGTGGAGTTCCTTAACCTGAAGATGACGGGGTCAGAGATAGAGGAGTACACGAAACGATCCAACGAATTGGCAGTATTGTGTCTAACTATGGTGGATCCTCCCATCAAGCGCATTGAGATGTACCTCAAAGGCTTAGTACCATAGATTCAAAGCCATGTGACTGCTGCCAACCTTGCTACTATCCAGGATGTTACTCGTCTTGCTCATCGTCTCACAGACCAGGCAGTGGAACAGAACAAGCTGCCTAAACGTATTGGTGCTACTACTATTACTACTACTGCTGCTCCCAGTGACAACAAACGAAAGTGGGATGGAACCTCCAGCAAGGGTTCGACTGCGGTTCAGTCCCAGGCACAGCAGCGAAAGATCGACGACTACTAGAGTCCTGGTCAGCAATCTTCTGGTGGTCAAGGGCCGGGTGGATATCGAGGGAATCACCCAAAGTGCAATAGATGCAACAGACACCACAGTGGTCACATAGTCAAGGGTTGTAACCTCGTCTTAGCCGGTCAGACATTCTCCATCAATCTCATTCCTATAGTTCTGGGTAGTTTTGACATCGTCATTGGGATGGATTGGTTATCCCAACAGCAAGCGGAAATCCTATGCAAAGAGAAGATCATTCGCATTCCCTGTACTGGAAAAGAACCTCTCGAAGTTCAAGGCGACAAGAGTGGTGTCGTGAGTGGCATCATCTCCTTCTTGAAGGCACAGAAGTGTTTGCGAAAGGGCCACACAGCTATTTTAGCACTCGTTACAGATACATCGATGAAAGAGAAGAAGTTAGAGGATATTCCTATTGTACGCGACTTTCCTCAAGTGTTTCCTGAAGAGTTACCTGGGTTACCGCCTCATCGCCAGGTCGAATTTCAGATCGAGCTAGCTCCAGGAGCAGCACCCATAGCTCGAGCACCTTATCGCTTAGCTCCAACTGAACTAGAAGAACTGTCTAAGCAATTACAAGAACTCTTGGAAAAGGGTTTCATACGTCCTAGCTCTTCGCCATGGGGAGCTCCAGTATTATTTGTGAAGAAGAAAGACGGTACCTTCCGCAGGTGTATTGATTACCGCGAACTGAACAAGGTGACCGTGAAGAATCGCTATCCTCTTCCATGCATCGATGACTTATTCGACCAGTTGCTAGGGTCGAGTTATTACTCGAAGATTGACCTGAGGTCAGGCTATCACCAACTGAGAGTCCGGGACGAGGACGTCTCCAAAATAGCATTCAGAACTCGCTACGGCCATTACGAGTTTTTGGTCATGCCATTCGGGCTAACGAATGCGCCTGCGGTTTTCATGGATCTTATGAACAGGGTGTGCAAACCTTATCTTGACAAGTTTTTTTATTGTTTTCATCGATGACATCCTGATCTACTCGAAGAGTCAGGAGGAACACGAGCATCATTTACGACTTATTTTGGAACTTCTTCGAACGGAACAGCTGTACGCCAAGTTTTCAAAATGCGACTTCTGGCTTCATGAAGTCCACTTCCTAGGCCACGTGGTAAACAAGGATGGGATTCATGTCGATCCATCCAAGGTAGATTCGATCAAGAACTGGCCAGCACCTCGCACACCAACCGAAATACGCCAATTTTTGGGTTTGGCGGGTTATTATAGACGGTTCATCAAAGACTTCTCAAAGATTGCACAGCCGCTTACATTACTGACACAGAAAGGTGTTGCTTATCGTTGGGGTAATACACAGGAAACAGCGTTTCAGCACTTAAAGGATAGACTTTGTAGCGCACCTATCCTCTCATTGCCTGAAGGCACGGACGATTTTGTAGTCTACTGCGACGCATCCATCCAAGGTCTTGGATGTGTGTTGATGCAACGGGATAAAGTCATTGCTTATGCTTCGCGCCAACTTAAGATTCACGAACGGAATTACACTACACATGATTTAGAGCTGGGAGCTGTTGTTTTTGCGCTCAAGATATGGTGACATTACCTGTACGGTACCAAGTGCACCATCTACACCGATCACAGGAGTCTCGAGCATATTTTCAAGCAGAAAGAATTGAACATGCGACAACGACGATGGGTCGAATTACTGAACGATTACGAATGTGCTATAAAGTAACATCCGGGCAAAGCCAATGTGGTGGCTGACGCCCTCAGTCGAAAGGGTACTACACCTAGGCGTGTACGAGCGTTGCAACTCACTATTCAGTCTAGTCTTCCTTCTCAGATACAAGATGCTCAGGTAGAAGCATTGAAACCAGAAAACGTCAGGGCTGAAGCCCTACGCGGTTCAAGACAACGGCTGGAACAAAAGGCAGACGGCGCTTACTATGTAACAGGACGCATTTGTGTCCCACTCTATGACAACTTACGCGAGCTTGTAATGGATGAAGCTCATAAGTCTCGCTACTCAGTACATCCTGGTTCGGATAAGATGTACCACGACTTGAGAACTACATATTGGTGGCCTAGCATGAGAGCTCACATAGCAACTTACGTTAGCAAGTGTTTGACTTGTGCAAGAGTCAAAGCGGAATATCAGAAACCTTCAGGCCCACTCCAACAACCTGAGATACCACAATGGAAATGGGAGCAAATTTCCATGGATTTTGTTACTGGCCTGCCTAGATCTCAACGTGGGAATGATACTATTTGGGTGATCGTGGATCGACTCACTAAGTCTGCACACTTCCTGGCTATTAAGGAAACAGACAAGTTCTCTACCTTAGCAGACATCTACTTAAAAGAAGTGGTTTCAAGGCACGGGGTGCCAACCTCTATTATCTCTGATCGTGACGCACGTTTTACTTCAGAACTGTGGCAAGCAATGCACAAATCTTTTGGCTCTCGTTTAGACATGAGCACAGCTTATCACCCTCAGACGGATGGGCAGTCTGAGCGCACTATTCAAACTTTAGAAGACATGCTTAGGGCATGCGTGATTGACTTTGGCAACGGCTGGGAAAAGCATCTGCCACTTGTAGAATTTTCGTTTAATAACAACTACCACACCAGCATTAAAGCTGCTCCGTTTGAGGCATTGTACGGGCGTAAATGCCGGTCACCTCTTTGTTGGGCAGAGGTGGGAGATAGCCAGATCACTGGTCCAAAACTTGTGGTAGACACAACAGAACGAATTGCTCAAATACGACAACGAATGGCGGCAGCTCGTGACCGTCAGAAATGCATACGCCGATAAAGACAGGAAACCACTCGAGTTCCAGGTTGGGGATCGAGTGCTACTCAAAGTTTCACCCTGGAAGGGTGTGGTTCGTTTTGGCAAACGAGGCAAGCTCAATCCGCGATATGTCGGACCATTCGAAATCATTGAGAAAATAGGCAAAATGGCCTACAGACTAAACTTACCAGCTGAACTCAGTGCAGTTCACAACGTTTTCCACGTGTCGAATCTGAAGAAGTGTCTGTCAGATGAGACCTTAGTAGTTCCTTTGAAGGAGCTCACTATCGACGAACAGTTACGATTCGTCGAGGAACCTGTTGAAATCACGGACCGGGATGTTAAGGTCCTCAAAAACACTAGAATACCTCTTGTTCGAGTTCGATGGAACTCCCGTCGTGGCACAGAGTTCACCTGGGAACGAGAAGATCAAATGAAACTCAAGTATCCCCAGTTATTCGAAAACAGTGCAACCACTACTGAGGCTGAAGCTACTACAGAATATCGGGACGAAATTCCAAATCAACGGGGGGATGATGTGACACCCCAGGAAAACCAGTAAACTTCACAACACAACTAGCTTCCTCAGTAACCATGTGCTAAATTTCGGGACGAAATTTCTTTCAAGTTGGGGATAATGTGACAACTCGAGTTTCCAAGATTCCATCTTCGCATTAATTGCACGTTAATTGTTAAGTTGTTTGTTTACACGACTTGTTCGTTTCATAACTGTATACGTATGTATTATGTTAAATCGCATTGTGGGTGATATGTTAAATTTGGTGTGCCTTATAAGTGTGTTTGATATATATACTTGATGTGCATTTATTGTGTATGTTTATAATATTGTGGTGTTAATTTATGTTTTATAAATAAAACAAGAGATGGATTCCTAGCCGAAATACCCACTCCCGAAACACCCACCTACATAGAGATGTATATTCTGTATTTACAATATATGTGTTATATAATTAATAAATGTTGATCACTACTTGAAACACCTTCTAGCCGAAAACACCCTTCACGAAATCACCCAGCCGAAAACACTAGGTGTTTTCGTCCAACATGTGGCCAACGAAATCTAGTGGGCTTTAGGCCCAGTAGTGGATTAGTTATTTATTATTTCCAACCTTTACGTGAAAGTTAATTGACAAACCCTAGACCCTCCTTCTAAACGAACGACGGCAGCAAACAACGAGGCATCATCCCTTCGGTCGGGTGTTCCTTGAGTATTCGCCTGGCACCATTCTTACACGCGAAATCATCACCTCTTGGTTAGTAGACTTATACTTCTGTATCTCCTGATTATTGTTCTTAGTTATGTGTGGAATGGTTTAACATGATTGAATGTGTATGTGTGATGCTTGTTGATGCTAAATAATTTCTTTAACAACTGATAGAACGGATCTAGTAGTAAAACCAGAAGCAATCGATGGGTTAAACAATGCATGCTAAGATTTGTTTTGGGGGATGGGGTGTTTGGATCTGAATCGAATGGGTGATAAATGATTGTCTGTGGTCATAGGTAATCATCGCATGATATGTTTAGGTGGCCTAATCCAATGTGGTCGTTTATTATGGTGTTAACTTTTGATGAATGAATTGGCAATTAACTAGGGTTCCATAGTTAAAGGATGTTGTTGCCGTGTGGTTCAATTGCATACTGAAACTGTTGTGATGCTACTGATGATCATATAAGGAATCCATGATTTAAGGATAAATAGAAAACATATGATAGTTTGGGAACTGGTGTGAGTATACCTATCAAGTAGTCAAGTCAAACCCTAGTGGCAGTGATGTTGGGGTTACATAATATGTCACATGGGTGCATGGGAATCAAGCATGTAGTGGAAGGGTTTGTATTAATAACCTTGAATCCTGGGATGTATTAAAAGTTGTGCATGACATGATCGATTAATTTATGTGGCATAAGTGATTCACATAATTTAATAAATTTGATTATAGAAAATCGGTGTAATGGTGGTGATTGTGGTTTTAATCAGATTTGTTAAGTGATAGTCTTATCTCCCTGGATAACCTATTTGTTTGATTGAAGAGATGCATTGTGTTAATGGTTTCGAATCAAGTATTATTAATTGATGAGTGATTGTGCGAGCCGGGATCTAAAAGTAATTTATGATGTTAACCAATGATTTTGGCTTGTGTAGTGATAACTGTTTATAAGACTCGACATAGCTTAATATGGTTCCAATTGTAGTTGTAGATTCTGAATAATTATGAAAGTTTTACATTTATTTACAATGTGTACCATTCTTGATATATGCAAGATTCATGCACATGTGTTATTGTTACAGTATGATAACTTGTTAAGTTAATTACAACAGACATTGGGTGTTTGGACACTTAGGGAATTTCAAATCCTAATTTCATACATACTTACGTTTAACGTACAATAGGTCACACATAACGGACCTAACATTCATTCAACGCGTAAAGTCACGTTAACATTACCGAGCAAACCAAGGTGAGTTCACACTCTTACCAAGGCATGGGATTCCCGGGGTTGGGAATGGGTTTGGATGATTACTTATGCTTAAATTGTTATCGGAATTACATACCATAGGCCTCGGGAGAGGAAGGTTATTGGTAGGTACTGCTAGACTAGTGATACATATACTTCTCTTCGCACACACGCCGGGAATGGCTGCGATAATAGAACTAATCTTCGCACACATGCCTGGAATGGCTGCGAACCATACTCTAAACTTCGCACACATGCCGGGTGGGCTGCGATACAAATATACCTAGTCTAGAAAACATGGGAAACCCCCACTAATCTTCGCCAACATGCCTAGAGGGCCGCGATACAAATACATACGAAACATGGTACACTAAATGAACATACGGTTTACAATACGATTACTATAACTGAACAACCAACTGTGAACTCGCTCAACTAGTTGTTGACTTTCTGTTACATGCCTTGTAGGACCAAAGGTACTCTTGGAGCTTGCACGGGAGGCGCGATCGTTGGGGGTGTGACATTTTCACTCGACAATTCCATTCTTGGGTGGTTGGTTTGGCCCTTGTTCCTGTAACTCGAATCCTAGCCCGGTATATCCCATTTTAATTTTACACTATTGTGAACCTTACGCCTTTTTTACTCTCTGATCGAGATTCTCGGCATTGAAAAATCTTCGTAAACTAAATCACACGTGTATATGTTGACATTTAAGAGATATACAGTCAAGAAAATCAAGGGCAATGGTGATATATATGCGGATTAGACACCAAAAAAAAACACTCAACAAATGGCTACAATTTAAGGAATGTGTTTAGTGACGGCATCATATTCCTAATTGAAGGAGAAAGGTCTGGTGGCAAGAAAAGCTGCTTCTAGGTGGTTGTCAAGTGTTTTCGCTCGACGATTCCATTCTTGGGTGGTTGGTTTGTCCCTTGTTCCTTTAACTCGGATACTAGCCCGTTATATCCCATTTTAATTTTACACCATTGTGAACCTTACGCCTTTTTTACTCTCTGATCGAGGTTCTCGGCATTGAAAAATCTTCGTAAACTAAATCACAGGTGTATATATTTACATTTAAGAGATATACAGTCAAGAAAATCAAGGGCAATGGTGATATATATGCGGATTAAACACCAAAAAAAAACACTCAACAAATGGCTACAATTTAAGGAATGTGTTTAGTGACGGCATCAGATTCCTAATTGAAGGAGAAAGGTCTGGTGGCAAGAAAAGCTGCTTCTAGGTGGTTGTCAAGTGTTTTCGCTCGACGATTCCATTCTTGGGTGGTTGGTTTGTCCCTTGTTCCTTTAACTCGGATACTAGCCCGTTATATCCCATTTTAATTTTACACCATTGTGAACCTTACGCCTTTTTTACTCTCTGATCGAGGTTCTCGGCATTGAAAAATCTTCGTAAACTAAATCACACGTGTATATATTTACATTTAAGAGATATACAGTCAAGAAAATCAAGGGCAATGGTGATATATATGCGGATTAAACACCAAAAAAAAACACTCAACAAATGGCTACAATTTAAGGAATGTGTTTAGTGACGGCATCAGATTCCTAATTGATGGAGAAAGGTCTGGTGGCAAGAAAAGCTGCTTATAGGAGGTTGTCAAGTGTTTTCGCTCGACGATTCCATTCTTGGGTGGTTGGTTTGGCCCTTGTTCCTGTAAGTCGAATCCTAGCACGGTATTTCCCATTTTAATTTTACACCATTGTGAACCTTACGCCTTTTTTACTCTCTGATCGAGGTTCTCGGCATTGAAAAATCTTCATAAACTAAATCACACGTGTATATTTTGACATTTAAGAGATATACAGTTAAGAAAATCAAGGGCAATGGTGATATATATGCGGATTAGACACCAAAAACAAACACTCAACAAATGGGTACAATTTAAGGAATGTGTTTAGTGACGGCATCAGATTCCTAATTGATGGAGAAAGGTCTGGTGGCAAGAAAAGCTGCTTCTAGGAGGTTGTCAAGTGTTTTCGCTCGATGATTCCATTCTTGGGTGGTTGGTTTGGCCCTTGTTCTTGTAACTCGAATCCTAGCGCGGTATATCTCATTTTAATTTTACACCATTGTGAACCTTACGCCTTTTTTACTCTCTGATCGAGGTTCTCGACATTGAAAAATCTTCGCAAACTAAATCACACGTGTATATGTTGACATTTAAGAGATATACAGTCAAGAAAATAAAGGGCAATGGTGATATATATGCGGATTAGACACCACAAAAAAACACTCAACAAATGGCTACAATTTAAGGAGTGTGTTTAGTGACGGCATCAGATTCCTAGTTGATGGAGAAAGGTCTGGTGGCAAGAAAAGCTGCTTCTAGGAGGTTGTCAAGTGTTTTCGCTAGACGATTCCATTCTTGGGTGGTTGGTTTGGCCCTTGTTCCTGTAACTCGAATTCTATCCCGGTATATCCCATTTTAATTTTACACTATTGTGAACCTTACGCCTTTTTTACTCTCTGATCGAGGTTCTCGGCATTGAAAAACCTTCGTAAACTAAATCACACGTGTATATGTTGACATTTAAGAGATATACAGTCAAGAAAATCAAGGGCAATGGTGATATATATGCGGATTAGACACCAAAAAAAAACACTCAACAAATGGCTACAATTTTAGGAATGTGTTTAGTGACGGCATCAGATTCCTAATTGACGGAGAAAGGTCTGGTGGCAAGAAAAGCTGCTTCTAGGAGGTTGTCAAGTGTTTTCGCTCGACAATTCCATTCTTGGGTGGTTCGTTTGGCCCTTGTTCCTTTAACTCGGATACTAGCCCGTTATATCCCCTTTTAATTTTACACCATTGTGAACCTTACGCCTTTTTTACTCTCTAATCGAGGTTCTCGGCATTGAAAAATCTTCGTAAACTAAATCACACGTGTATATATTGACATTTAAGAGATATACAGTCAAGAAAATAAAGGGCAATGGTGATATATATGCGGATTAGACACCAAGAAAAAAAACACTCAACAAATGGGTACAATTTAAGGAATGTGTTTAGTGACGGCATCAGATTCCTAACTGATGGAGAAAGGTCTGGTGGAAAGAAAAGCTGCTTGTTGGAGGTTGTCAAGTGTTTTCGCTCGACGATTCCATTCATGGGTGGTTGGTTTGGCCCTTGTTCCTGTAACTCGAATCCTAGCCCGGTATATCTCATTTTAATTTTTCACCATTGTGAACCTTACGCCTTTTTTACTCTCTGATCGAGGTTCTCGGCTTTGAAAAATCTTCGTAAACTAAATCACACATGTATATGTTGACATTTAAGAGATATACAGTCAAGAAAATCAAGGGCAATGGTGATATATATGCGGATTAGACACCAAAAAAAACACTCAACAAATGGCTACAATTTAAGGAATGTGTTTAGTGACGGCATCAAATTCCTAATTGATAGAGAAAGGTCTGGTGGCAAGAAAAGCTGTTTTTAGGCGGTTGTCAAGTGCTTTCGCTCGACGATTCCATTCTTGGGTGGTTGGTTTGGCCCTTGTTCCTGTAACTCGAATCCTAGTCCGGTATATCCCATTTTAATTTTACACCATTGTGAACCTTACGCCTTTTTTACTCTCTGATCGAGGTTCTCGGCATTGAAAAATCTTCGTAAACTAAATCACACGTGTATATGTTGACATTTAAGAGATATACAGTCAAAAAAATCAAGGGAAATGGTGATATATATGCGGATTAGACACCAAAAAAAAAACACTCAACAAATGACTACAATTTAAGGAATGTGTTTAGTGACGGCATCAGATTCCTGATTGATGGAGAAACGTCTGGTGGAAAGAAAAGCTGCTTCTAGGAGGTTGTCAAGTGCTTTTGCTCGACGATTCCATTCTTTGGTGGTTGGTTTGGCCCTTGTTCCTGTAACTTGAATCCTAGCCTTTTATATCACATTTTAATTTTACACCATTGTGAACCTTACGCCTTTTTTACTCTCTGATCGAGGTTCTCGGCATTGAAAAATCTTCATAAACTAAATCACACGTGTATATGTTGACATTTAAGAGATATACAGTCAAGAAAATCAAAGGCAATGGTGATATATATGCGGATTAAACACAAAAAAAAAACACTCAATAAATGGCTACAATTTAAGGAATGTGTTTAGTGACGGCATCAGATTCCTAATTGATGGAGAAAGGTCTGGTGGTAAGAAAAGCTGCTTCTTGGAGGTTGTCAAGTGTTTTCGCTCGACGATTCCATTCTTGGGTGGTTGGTTTGGGCGTTGTTCCTGTAACTCGAATCCTAGCCAGGTATATCCCATTTTAATTTTACATCATTGTGAACCTTACGCCTTTTTTACTCTCTGCTCGACGTTCTCGGCATTGAAAAATCTTTGTAAACTAAATCACACTTGTATATGTTGACATTTAAGATATATACAGTCAAGAAAATCAAGGGCAATGGTGATATATATGCGGATTAGACACCAAAAAAAAAAACACTCAACAAATGGCTACAATTTAAGGAATGTGTTTAGTGACGGCATCAGATTCCTAATTGATGGAGAAAGGTCTGGTGGCAAGAAAAGCTGCTTCTAGGAGGTTGTCAAGTGTTTTCGCTCAACGATTACATTCTTGGGTGGTTGGTTTGGCCCTTGTTCTAGTAACTCGAATCCTAGCCTGGTATATCTCATTTTAATTTTACACCATTGTGAACCTTACGCCTTTTTTACTCTCTGATCGAGGTTCTCGGCATTGAAAAATCTTCGTAAACTAAATCACACGTGTACATGTTCACATTTAAGAGATATACAGTCAAGAAAATCAAGGGCAATGGTGATATATATGCGGACTAGACACCAAAAAAAACACTCAACAAATGGCTACAATTTAAGGAATGTGTTTAGTGATGGCATCAGATTCCTAACTGATGGAGAATTGTCTGTTGGCAAGAAAAGCTGCTTCTAGGAGGTTGTCAAGTGTTTTCGCTCGACGATTCCATTCTTGGATGGTTGGTTTGGCCCTTGTTCCTGTAACTCGAATCCTAGACCGGTATACCCCATTTTAATTTTACACCATTGTGAACCTTACGCCTTTTTTACTCTCTGCTCGAGGTTCTCGGCATTGAAAAATATTCGTAAACTAAATCAAACGTGTATATGTTGACATTTAAGAGATATACAGTCAAGAAAATCAAGGGCAATGGTGATATATATGCGGATTAGACACAAAAAAATCACTCAACAAATGACTACAATTTAAGGAATGTGTTTAGTGACGGCATCAGATTCCTAATTGATGGAGAAAATGCTGGTGGCAAAAAAAGTTGCTTCTAGGATTTTGTCAAGTGTTTTTGCTCGACGATTCCATTCTTGGGTGGTTGGTTTGGCCCTTGTTCCTGTAACTCGAATCCTGGCCCGATATATTTCTTTTTAATTTTACACCATTGTGAACCATATGCGTTTTTTACTCTATGATCGAGGTTCTCGGCATTGAAAAATCTTCGTAAACTAAATCACACGTGTACATGTTGACATTTAAGAGATATACAGTCAAGAAAATCAAGGGCAATGGTGATATATATGCGGATTAGACACCAAAAAAACACTCAACAAATGGCTACAATTTAAGGAATGTGTTTAGTGACGGCATCAGATTCCTAATTGATGGAGAAAGGTCTGGTGGCAAGAAAAGCTGCTTTTAGGCGGTTGTCAAGTGTTTTCGCTCGACGATTCCATTCTTGGATGGTTGGTTTAGCCCTTGTTCCTGTAACTCGAATCCTAGCCCGGTATATCCCATTTTAATTTTGCACCATTGTGAACCTTATGCATTTTTTACTCTCTGATCAAGGTTCTCGGCATTGAAAAATCTTCGTAAACTAAATCACACGTGTACATGTTCACATTTAAGAGATATACAGTCAAGAAAATCAAGGGCAATGGTGATATATATGCGGATTAGACACCAAAAATAAAACACTCAACAAATGGCTACAATTTAAGTAATGTGTTTAGTGACGGCATTAGATTCCTAACTGATGGAGAATGGTCTGTTGGCAAAAAAAGTTGCTTCTAGGATTTTGTCAAGTGTTTTTTCTCGACGATTCCATTCATGGGTGGTTGGTTTGGCCCTTGTTCCTGTAACTCGAATCCTGGCCCAATATATTTCTTTTTAATTTTACA
The DNA here is from genome assembly GCA_030545235.1 of Helianthus tuberosus. NCBI lineage: Eukaryota > Viridiplantae > Streptophyta > Magnoliopsida > Asterales > Asteraceae > Helianthus > Helianthus tuberosus. The sequence goes on from CM060440.1 coordinate 27,482,369, forward strand.
CCATTGTGAACCATATGCCTTTTTTACTCTCTGATCGAGGTTCTCGGCATTGAAAAATCTTCGTAAACTAAATCACACGTGTACATGTTGACATTTAAGAGATATACAGTCAAGAAAATCAAGGGCAATGGTGATATATATGCGGATTAGACACCAAAAAAAACACTCAACAAATGGCTACAATTTAATGAATGTGTTAAGTGACGGCATCAGATTCCTAATTGATGGAGAAAGGTCTGGTGGCAAGAAAAGCTAGTTTTAGGCGGTTGTCAAGTGTTTTCGCTCGACGATTCCATTCTTGGGTGGTTGGTTTGGCCCTTGTTCCTGTAACTCAAATCCTAGCCCGGTATATCCCATTTTAATTTTACACCATTGTGAACCTTACGCCTTTTTTTACTTTTTGATCGAGGTTCTCGGCATTAAAAAATCTTCGTAAACTAAATCACACGTGTATATGTTGACATTTAAGAGATATAGAGTCAATAAAATCAAGGGCAATGGTGATATTTATGCGGATTAGACACCAAAAAAAAACACTCAACAAATGGCTACAATTTAAGGAATGTGTTTAGTGATGGCATCAGATTCCTAATTGATGGAGAAAGGTCTGGTGGCAAGAAAAGTTGCTTCTAAGAGGTTGTTAAGTGTTTTCGCTCGACGATTCCATTCTTGGGTGGTTGGTTTGGCCCTTGTTCCTGAAACTCGAATCCTAGCCCGGTACATCCCATTTTAATTTTACACCATTGTGAACCTTACGCCTTTTTTACTCTCTGATCGAGGTTCTCGGCATTGAAAAATCATCGTAAACTAAATCACACGTGTATATGTTGAGATTTAAGAGATATACAGTCAAGAAAATCAAGGGCAATGGTGATATATATGCGGATTAGACACCAAAAAAAACGTTCAACAAATGGCTACAATTTTAGGAATGTGTTTAGTGACGGCATCAGATTCCTAATTGATGGAGAAAGGTCTTGTGGCAAGAAAAGCTGCTTCTAGGAGGTTGTCAAGTGTTTTCGCTCGACGATTACATTTTTGGGTGGTTGGTTTGGCCCTTGTTCCTGTAACTCGAATCCTAGCCTGGTATATCCCATTTTAATTTTACACCATTGCGAACCTTACGCCTTTTTTACTCTCTGATCGAGGTTCTCGGCATTGAAAAATATTCGTAAACTAAATCACATGTGTATATGTTGACATTTAAGAGATATACAGTCAAGAAAATCAAAGGCAATGGTGATATATATGCGGATTAGACACCAAAAAAACACTCAACAAATGGCTACAATTTAAGGAATGTGTTTAGTGACGGCATCAGATTCCTAATTGATGGAGAAAGGTCTGGTGGCAAGAAAAGCTGCTTCTAGGAGGTTGTCAAATGTTTTCGCTCGACGATTCCATTCTTGGGTGGTTGGTTTGGCCCTTGTTCCTGTAACTCGAATCCTATCCCGGTATATCCCATTTTAATTTTACACCATTGTGAACCTTACGCCTATTTTACTCTCTGATCGAGGTTCTCGACATTGAAAAATCTTCGTAAACTAAATTACACGTGTATATGTTGACATTTAAGAGATATAGAGTCAAGAAAATCAAGGGCAATGGTGATATATATGCAGATTAGACACAAAAAAAAAACACTCAACAAATGGCTACAATTTAAGGAATGTGTTTAGTGACGGCATCAGATTCCTAATTGATGGAGAAATGCCTGGTGACAAGAAAAGCTGCTTCTAGGAGTTTGTCAAGTGTTTTCGCTCGACGATTCCATTCTTGGGCTGTTGGTTTGGCCCTTGTTCCTGTAACTCGAATCCTAGGCGGGTATATCCCATTTTAATTTTACACCATTGTGAACCTTACGCCTTTTTTACTCTCTGATCGAGGTTCTCGGCATTGAAAAATATTCATAAACTAAATCACACATGTATATGTTGACATTTAAGAGATATACAGTCAAGAAAATCAATGGCAATGGTGATATATATGCGGATTAGACACCAAAAAAAATCACTCAACAAATGGCTAAAATTTAAGGAATGTGTTTAGTGACGGCGTCAGATTCCTAATTGATGGAGAAACGGCTGGTGGCAAGAAAAGCTGCTTCTAGGAGGTTGTCAAGTGTTTTCGCTCGACGATTCCATTCTTGGGTGGTTGGTTTGGCCCTTGTTTCGGTAACTCGAATCCTGGCCCGGTATATCCCATTTTAATTTTACACCATTGTGAACCTAGCGCCTTGTTTACTCTCTGATCGAGGTTCTCGGCATTGAAAAATCTTCGTAAACTAAATCACACGTGTATATGTTGACATTTAAGAGATATAGAGTCAAGAAAATCAAGGGCAATGGTGATATATATGCAGATTAGACACCAAAAAAAAACACTCAACAAATGGCTACAATTTAAGGAATGTGTTTAGTGACGGCATCGGATTCCTAATTGATGGAGAAATGTCTGTGGCAAGAAAAGCTGCTACTAGGAGGTTGTCAGGTGTTTTCGCTCGACGTTTCCATTCTTGGGTGGTTGGTTTGGCACTTGTTCCTGTAACTCGAATCCTAGCCCGGTATATCCCATTTTAATTTTACACCATTGTGAACCTTACACCTTTTTTACTCTCTGATCGAGGTTTTCGGCATTGAAAAATCTTCGTAAACTAATTCGCACGTGTATATGTTGACATTTAAGAGATATAGAGTCAAGAAAGTCAAGGGCAATGGTGATATATATGCAGATTAGACACCAAAAAAAACACTCAACAAATGGATACAATTTAAGGAATCTGTTTAGCGACGGCATCGGATTCCTAATTAATGGAGAAAGGTCTGGTGGCAAGAAAAGCTGCTTCTAGGAGGTTGTCAAGTGTTTTCGATTGACGATTCCATTCTTGGGTGGTTGGTTTGGCCCTTGTTCCTGTAACTCAAATCCGAGCCCGGTACATCCCATTTTAATTTTACACCATTGTTAACCTTACGCCTTTTTTACTCTCTGATCGAGGTTCTCGGCATTGAAAAATCTTCGTAAACTAAATCACACGTGTATATGTTGACATTTAAGAGATATACAGTCAAGAAAATCAAGGGCAATGGTGATATATATATGCGGATTAGACACCAAAAAAACAACACTCAACAAATGGCTACAATTTATGGAATGTGTTTAGTGACGGCATCAGATTCCTGATTGATGGAGAAAGGTCTGGTGGCAAGAATAGCTACTTCTTGGATGTTGTCAAGTGTTTTCGCTCGACGATTCCATTCTTGGGTGGTTGGTTTGGCCCTGGTTCCTGTAACTCGAATCCTAGCCCGGTATATCCCATTTTAATTTTACACCATTGTGAACCTTACGCCTTTTTTACTCTCTGATCGAGGTTCTCGGCATTGAAAAATCTTCGTAAACTAATTCACACGTGTATATGTTGAAATTTAAAATCTATACAGACAAGAAAATCAAGGGCAATGGTGATATATATGCGGATTAGACACAAAAAAAAAAAAAACACTCAACAAATGGCAACAATTTAAGGAATGTATTTAGTGATGGCATCAGATTCCTAATTGATGGAGAAAGGTCTGGTGACAAGAAAAGCTACTTCTAGGAGGTTGTCAAGTGTTTTCGCTCGACGATTCCATTCTTGGGTGGCAAGAAAAGCTGCTTCTAGGAGTTTGTCAAGTATTTTCGCTCGATGATTCCATTCTTGGGTGGTTGGTTTGGCCCTTGTTCCTGTAACTCGAATCCTAGCCGGGTATATCCCATCTTAATTTTACACCATTGTGAACCTTACGCATTTTTTAATCTCTGATTGAGGTTCTCGGCATTGAAAAATCTTCGTAAACTAAATCACACATGTAGATGTTGACATTTAAGAGATATACAGTCAAGAAAATCAACGGCAATGGTGATATATATGCGGATTAGCGACCAAAAAAAACACTCAACAAATGGCTACAATTTAAGGAATATGTTTAAGGATGGCATCAGATTCCTAATTGATGGAGAAAGGTCTGGTGGCAAGAAAAGCTGCTTCTAGGAGGTTGTCAAGTGTTTTCGCTTGACGATTCCAATCTTGGGTGGTTGGTTTGGCCTTTGTTCCTGTAACTCGAATCCTAGCCCGGTATATCCCATTTTAATTTTACACCATTGTGAACCTTACGCCTTTTTTACTCTCTGCTCGAGGTTCTCGGCATTGAAAAATCTTCGTAAACTAAATCACACGTGTATATGTAGACATTTAAGAGATATACAGTCAAGAAAATCAATGGCAATGGTGATATATATGCGGATTAGACACCAAAAAAAATCACTCAACAAATGGCTAAAATTTAAGGAATGTGTTTAGAGACTGCGTCAGATTCCTAATTGATGGAGAAAAGGCTGGTGGCAAGAAAAGCTACTTCTAGGAGGTTGTCAAGTGTTTTCGCTCGACGATTCCATTCTTGGGTGGTTGGTTTGGCCCTTGTTCCGGTAACTCGAATCCTAGCCCGGTATATCCCATTTTAATTTTACACCATTGTGAACCTTACGCCTTTTTTACTCTCTGATCGAGGTTCTCGGCATTGAAAAATCTTTGTAAACAAAATGACACATGTATATGTTGACATTTAAGAGATATACAGTCAAGAAAATCAAGGGCAATGGTGATATATATGCGGATTAGACACCAAAAAAAAACACTCAACAAATGGCTACAATTTAAGGAATGTGTTTAGTGACGGCATCAGATTCCTAATTGATGGAGAAAGGTCTGGTGGCAAGAAAAGCTGCTTCTAGGAGGTTGTCAAGTGTTTTCGCTCGACGATTCCATTCTTGGGTGGTTGGTTTGGACCTTGTTCCTGTAACTCGAATCCAAGCCCGGTATATCCCATTTTAATTTTACACCATTGTGAACCTTACGCCTTTTTTACTCTCTGATCGAGGTTCTCAGCATTGAAAAATCTTCGTAAACTAAATCACAGTTGCATATGTTGATATTTGAAAGATATACAGTCAAGAAAATCAAGGGCTACGGTGATATATATGCGTATTAGACCGCAAAAAAGAACACTCAACAAATGGCTACAATTTAAGGAATGTGTTTAGTGACGGCATCAGATTCCTAATTGATGGAGAAAGGTCTGGTGGCAAGAAAAGCTGCTTGTAGGAGGTTGTCAAGTGTTTTCGTTCGACGATTCCATTCTTGGGTGGTTGGTTTGGCCCATGTTCCTGTAACTCGAATCCTAGCCCGGTATATCCCATTTTAATTTTACACCATTGTGAACCTTTTGCCTTTTTTACTCTCTGATCGAGGTTCTAGGCATTGAAAAATCTTCGTAAACTAAATCACACGTGTATATGTTAACATTTCAGAGATATACAGTCAAGAAAATCAAGGGCAATGGTGATATATATGCGGATTAGACACCAAAAAAAAAACACTCAACAAATGGCTACAATTTAAGGAATGTGTTTAGTGACGGCATCAGATTCCTAATTGATGGAGAAAGGGATGGTGGCAAGAAAAGCTGCTTCTAGGAGGTTGTCAAGTGTTTTTGCTTGACGATTCCATCTTGGGTGGTTGGTTTGGCCCTTGTTCCTGTAACTCGAATCCTAGCCCAGTATATTGCATTTTAATTTTACACCATTGTGAACCTTACGCCTTTTTTACTCTCTGATCGAGTTTCTCGGCATTGAAAAATCTTCGTAAACTAAATCACACGTGTATATGTTGACATTTAAGAGATATATAGTCAAGAAAAAATAAAGGGCAATGGTGATATATATGTGGATTAGACACCAAAAAAAACACTCAACAAATGGCTACAATTTAAGAATGTGTTTAGTGACGGCATCAGATTCCTAATAGATGGAGAAAGGTCTGGTGGTATGAAAAGCTGCTTCTAGGAGGTTATCAAGTGTTTTCACTCGACGATTCCATTCTTGGGTGGTTGGTTTGGCCCTTGTTGATGTAATTCGAATCCTAGCCCGGTATATTCCATTTTAATTTTACACCATTGTGAACCTTACGCCTTTTTTGCTCTCTGATCGAGGTTCTCGGCATTGAAAAATCTTCGTAAACTAAATCACACGTGTATATGTTGACATTTAAGAGATATACAGTCAAGAAAATCAAGGTTTACGGTGATATATATGCGGATTAGACCGCAAAAAAAACACTCAACAAATGGCTACAATTTAAGTAATGTGTTTAGTGACGGCATCAGATTCCTAATTGATGGAGGAAGGTCTGGTGGCAAGAAAAAGCTGCTTCTCGGAGGTTGTCAAGTGTTTTCGCTCGACGATTCCATTTTTGGGTGGTTGGTTTGGCCCTTGTTCCTGTAACTCGAATCCTATCTCGGTATATCGCATTTTAATTTTACACCATTGTGAACCTTACGCCTTTTTTACTCTCTGATCGAGGTTCTCGACATTGAAAAAACTTCGTAAACTAAATCACACGTGTATATGTTGACATTTAAGAGATATACAGTCAAGAAAATCAAGGTTTACGGTGATATATATGCGGATTAGACCGCAAAAAAAACACTCAACAAATGGCTACAATTTAAGTAATGTGTTTAGTGACGGCATCAGATTCCTAATTGATGGAGGAAGGTCTGGTGGCAAGAAAAAGCTGCTTCTCGGAGGTTGTCAAATGTTTTCGCTCGACGATTCCATTTTTGGGTGGTTGGTTTGGCCCTTGTTCCTGTAACTCGAATCCTATCTCGGTATATCGCATTTTAATTTTACACCATTGTGAACCTTACGCCTTTTTTACTCTCTGATCGAGGTTCTCGACATTGAAAAAACTTCGTAAACTAAATCACACGTGTATATGTTGACATTTAAGAGATATACAGTCAAGCAAATCAAGGGCAACGGTGATATATATAAGTATTAGACCGCAAAAAAAAACACTCAACAAATGGCTACAATTTAAGGATTGTGTTTAGTGACGACATCAGATTCTTAATTGATGGAGAAAGGTCTGGTGGCAAGAAAAGCTGCTTCTAGGAGGTTGTCAAGTGTTTTCGCTCGACGATTCCATTCTTGGGTGGTTTCTTTGGCCCTTGTTCCTGTAACTCGAATCATAGCCCGGTATATCCCATTGTAATTTTACACCATTGTGAACCTTTCGTCTTTTTTACTCTCTGATCGAGGTTCTAGGCATTGAAAAATCTTCGGAAACTAAATCACACGTATATATGTTGACATTTAAGAGATATACAGTCAAGAAAATCAAGGGCAATGGTGATATATATGCGGATTAGACACCAAAAAAATCACTCAATAAATGGCTACAATTTAGGGAATGTGTTTAGTGACGGCATCAGATTCCTAATTGATGGAGAAAGGTCTGGTGGCAAGAAAAGCTGCTTCTAGGAGGTTGTCAAGTGTTTTCGCTCGACGATTCCATTCTTGGGTGGTTGGTTTGGCCCTTGTTCCTGTAACTCGAATCCTACCCCGGTATATCCCATTTTAATTTTACACCATTGTGAACCTTACAACTTTTTTACTCTCTGATCGAGCTTCTCGGCATTGAACTAACTTCTTAAACTAAATCACACGTGTATATGTTGACATTTAAGAGATATACAGTCCAGAAAATCAAGGGTAATGGTGATATATATGCGGATTAGACACCAAAAAAAAAACATTCAACAAATGGCTACAATTTAAGGAATATGTTTAGTGACGGCATCAGATTCCTAATTGATGGAGAAATGTCTGGTAGCAAGAAAAGCTGATTCTAGGAGGTTGTCAACTGTTTTCGCTCGACGATTCCATTCTTGGGTGGTTGGTTTGGCCCTTGTTCCTGTAACTCGAATCCTAGCCCGGTATATCCCATTTTAATTTTACACCATTGTGAACCTTACGCCTTTTTTATTCTCTGATCGAGGTTCTCAGCATTGAAAAATCTTTGTAAACTAAATCATACGTGTATATGTTGACATTTAAGAGATATACAGTCAAGAAAATCAAGGGCAATGGTGATACATATGCGGATTAGACACCAAAAAAAAAAACACTCAACAAATGGCTACAATTAAAGGAATGTGTTTAGTGTCGGCATCAGATTCCTAATTGATGGAGAAATCTCTGGTGGCAAGAAAAGCTGCTTCTAGGAGGTTTTCAAGTGTTTTCGCTCGACGATTCCATTCTTGGGTGGTTGGTTTGGCCCTTGTTCCTGTAACTCGAATCCTAGCCCGGTATATCCCATTTTAATTTTACACCATTGTGAACCTTACGCCTTTTTTATTCTCTGATTGAGGTTCTCAGCATTAAAAAATCTTTGTAAACTAAATCATACGTGTATATGTTGACATTTAAGAGATATACAGTCAAGAAAATCAAGGGCAATGGTGATACATATGCGGATTAGACACCAAAAAAAAAACACTCAACAAATGGCTACAATTTAAGGAATGTGTTTAGTGACGGCATCAGATTCCTAATTAATGGAGAAAGGTCTGGTGGCAAGAAAAGTTGCTTCAAGGAGGTTTTCAAGTGTTTTCGCTGGACGATTCCATTCTTGGGTGGTTGGTTTGGCCCTTGTTCCTGTAACTCGAATCCTAGCCCGGTATATCCCATTTGAATTTTACACCATTGTGAATCTTACGCATTTTTTACTCTCTGATCGAGTTTATCAGCATTGAAAAATCTTCGTAAACTAAATCACACGTGTATATGTTGACATTTAAGAGATATAAAGTCAAGCAAATCAAGGGCAACGGTGATATATATAAGTATTAGATCGCAAAAAAAAACACTCAACAAATGGCTACAATTTAAGGATTGTGTTTAGTGACGACATCAGATTCTTAATTGATGGAAAAAGGTCTGGTGGCAAGAAAAGCTGCTTATAGGAGGTTGTCAAGTGTTTTCGCTCGACGATTCCATTCTTGGGTGGTTTCTTTGGCCCTTGTTCCTGTAACTCGAATCCTAGCCCGGTATATCCCATTGTAATTTTACACCATTGTGAACCTTTCGCCTTTTTTACTCTCTGATCGAGGTTCTAGGCATTGAAAAATCTTAGGAAACTAAATCACACGTGTATATGTTGACATTTAAGAGATATACAGTCAAGAAAATCAAGGGCAATGGTGATATATATGCGGATTAGACACCAAAAAAATCACTCAATAAATGGCTACAATTTAGGGAATGTGTTTAGTGACGGCATCAGATTCCTAATTGATGGAGAAAGGTCTGGTGGCAAGAAAAGCTGCTTCTAGGAGGTTGTCAAGTGTTTTCGCTCGACGATTCCATTCTTGGGTGGTTGGTTTGGCCCTTGTTCCTGTAACTCGAATCCTACCCCGGTATATCCCATTTTAATTTTACACCATTGTGAACCTTACGCCTTTTTTACTCTCTGATCGAGGTTCTCAGCATTGAACTAACTTCTTAAACTAAATCACACGTGTATATGTTGACATTTAAGAGATATACAGCCCAGAAAATCAAGGGTAATGGTGATATATATGCGGATTAGACACCAAAAAAAAAACATTCAACAAATGGCTACAATTTAAGGAATGTGTTTAGTGACAGCATCAGATTACTAATTGATGGAGAAAGGTCTGGTAGCAAGAAAAGCTTATTCTAGGAGGTTGTCAAGTGTTTTCGCTCGACGATTCCATTCTTGGGTGGTTGGTTTGGCCCTTGTTCCTGTAACTCGAATCCTAGCCCGGTATATCCCATTTTAATTTTACACCATTGTGAACCTTACGCCTTTTTTATTCTCTGATCGAGGTTCTCAGCATTGAAAAATCTTTGTAAACTAAATCATACGTGTATATGTTGACATTTAAGAGATATACAGTCAAGAAAATCAAGGGCAATGGTGATACATATGCGGATTAGACACCAAAAAAAAACACTCAACAAATGGCTACAATTAAAGGAATGTGTTTAGTGTCGGCATCAGATTCCTTGTTGATGGAGAAAGCTCTGGTGGCAAGAAAAGCTGCTTCTAGGAGGTTTTCAAGTGTTTTCGCTCGACGATTCCATTCTTGGGTGGTTGGTTTGGCCCTTGTTCCTGTAACTCGAATCCTAGCCCGGTATATCCCATTTTAATTTTACACCATTGTGAACCTTACGCCTTTTTTATTCTCTGATTGAGGTTCTCAGCATTGAAAAATTTTCGTAAACTAAATCACACGTGTATATGTTGACATTTAAGAGATATACAGTTAAGAAAATCAAGGGCAATGGTGATATATATGCAGATTAGACACCAAAAAAAAACACTCAACAAATAGCTACAATTTAAGGAATGTGTTTAGTGACGGCATCAGATTCCTAATTGATGGAGAAAGGTCTGGTGGCAAGAAAAGCTGCTTCTAGGAGGTTTTCAAGTGTTTTCGCTGGACGATTCCATTCTTGGGGGGTTGGTTTGGCCCTTGTTCCTGTAACTCGAATCCTAGCCGGTATATCCCATTTTAATTTTACACCATTGTGAACCTTACGCCTTTTTTACTCTCTAATCGAAGTTCTCGGCATTGAAAAATATTCGTTAACTAAGTCACACATGTATATGTTGACATTTAAGAGATATACAGTCAAGAAAATCAAGGGCAATGGTGATATATATGCGGATTAGACACCAAAAAAACACTAAACAAATGGCTACAATTTAAGGAATGTGTTTAGTGATGGCATCAGATTCCTAATTGATGGAGAAATGTCTGGTGGCAAGAAAAGCTGCTTCTAGGAGGTTGTAAAGTGTTTTCGCTCAACGATTCAATTCTTGGGTGGTTGGTTTGTCCCTTGTTCCTGTAACTCGAATCCTAGCCCGGTATATCCCATTTTAATTTTACACCATTGTGAACCGTACGCCTTTTTTACTCTCTAATCGAGGTTCTCGACATTGAAAAATATTCGTATACTAAATCACACGTGTATATGTTGACATCTAAGAGATATACAGTCAAGAAAATCAAGGGCAATGGTGATATATATGTAGATTAGACACCAAAAAAAACACTCAACAAATGGCTACAATTTAAGGAATGTGTTTAGTGATGGCATCAGATTCCTAATTGATGGAGAAAGGTCTGGTGACAAGAAAAGCTGCTTCTAGGAGATTGTCAAGTGTTTTCGCTCGACGATTCAATTCTTGGGTGGTTGGTTTGGCCCTTGTTCCTGTAACTCGAATCCTAGCCCGGTATATCCCATTTTAATTTTACACAATTGTGAACCTTACGCATTTTTTACTCTCTGATCGAGTTTCTCGGCATTGAAAAATCTTCGTAAACTAAATCACACTTGTATAGGTTGACATTTAAGAGATATACAGCCAAGCAAATCAAGGGCAACGGTGATATATATAAGGATTAGACCGCAAAAAAAAACACCCAACAAATGGCTACAATTTAAGGAATGTGTTTAGTGACGGCATCAAAATCCTAATTGATGGAGAAAGGTCTGGTGGCAAGAAAAGCTGCTTCTAGGAGGTTGTCAAGTGTTTTCGCTCGACGATTCCATTCTTGGGTGGTTGCTTTGGCCCTTGTTCCTGTAACTCGAATCCTAGCCCGGTATATCGCATTTTAATTTTACACCATTGTGAACCTTACGCCTTTTTTACTCTCTGATCGAGGTTCTCGGCATTGAAAAAACTTCTTAAACTAAATCACACGTGTATATGTTGACATTTAAGAGATATACAGTCAAGAAAATCAAGGGCAATGTTGATATATATGCGGATTAGACACCAAAAAAAAACATTCAACAAATGGCTACAATTTAAGGAATGTGTTTAGTGACGGCATCAGATTTCTAATTGATGGAGATAGGTCTGGTGGCAAGAAAAGCTGCTTCTAGGAGGTTTTCAAGTGTTTTCGCTCGACGATTCTATTCTTGGGTGGTTGGTTTGGCCCTTGTTCCTGTAACTCGATTCCTAGCCCGGTATATCCGATTTTAATTTTACACCATTGTGAAACTTACGCCTTTTTTACTCTCTAATCGAGGTTCTCGGCATTGAAAAATATTCGTTAACTGAGTCACGCTTGTGTATGTTGACATTTAAGAGATATACAGTCAAGAAAATCAAGGGCAATGGTGATATATATGCGGATTAGACACCAAAAAAAACACTCAACAAATGGTTACAATTTAAGGAATGTGTTTAGTGATGGCATCAGATTCCTAATTGATGGAGAAATGTCTGGTGGCAAGAAAAGCTGCTTCTAGGAGGTTGTCAAGTGTTTTCGCTCGACGATTCCATTCTTGGGTGGTTGCTTTGGCCCTTGTTCCTGTAACTCGAATCCTAGCCCGGAATATCCCATTTTAATTTACACCATTGTGAACCTTACGCCTTTTTTATTCTCGGATTGAGGTTCTCAGCATTGAAAAATCTTCGTAAATTAAATCACACGTGTATATGTTGACATTTAAGATATATACAGTCAAGAAAATCAAGGGCAATGGTGATATATATGCGGATTAGACACCAAAAAAAACACTCAACAAATGGCTACAATTTAAGCAATGTGTTTAGTGACGGCATCAGATTCCTAATTGATCGATAAAGGTCTGGTGGCAAGAAAAGCTGCTTCTAGGAGGTTGTCAAGTGTTTTCGCTTGACGATTCCATTCTTGGGTGGTTGCTTTGGCCCTTGTTCCTGTAACTCGAATCCTAGCCCGGTATATCCCATTTTAATTTTACACCATTGTGAACCTTTCGCCTTTTTTACTCTCTGATCGAGGTTCTAGTCATTGAAAAATATTTGTAAACTAAATCGCACTTGTATATGTTGACATTTAAAAGATATACAGTCAATAAAATCAAGGGCAATAGTGATATATATGCGGATTAGTCACCAAAAAAAAACACTCAACAAATGGCTACAATTTAAGCAATGTGTTTAGTGACGGCATCAGATTCCTAATTGTTGGATAAAGGTCTGGTGGCAAGAAAAGCAGCTTCTAGGAGGTTGTCAAGTGTTTTCGCTCGACGATTCCATTCTTGGGTGGTTGGTTTGGCCCATGTTCCTGTAACTTGAATCCTATCCCAGTATATCCCATTTTAATTTTACACCATTGTGAACCTTACGCCTTTTTTACTCTCTGATCGAGGTTCTCGGCGTTGAAAAATCTTCGTAAACTAAATCACACGTGTATATGTTGACATTTAAGAGATATACAGTCAAGAAAATTAAGGGAAATGGTGATATATATGCGGATTAGACACCAAAAAAAACACTCAACAAATGGCTACAATTTAAGGAATGTGTTTAGTGATGGCATCAGATTCCTAACTGATGGAGAAAAGTCTGGTGGCAAGAAAAGCTGCTTCTAGGAGGTTGTCAAGTGTTTTCGCTCGACAATTCCATTCTTGGGTGGTTGGTTTGGCCCTTGTTCCTGTAACAAGAATCCTAGCCCGGTATATCCCATTTTAATTTTACACCACTGTGAACCTTATGCCTTTTTTACTCTCTGATCGAGGTTCTCGGCATTGAAAACTATTCGTAAACTAAATTACACGTGTATATGTTGACATTTAAGAGATATATAGTCAAGAAAATCATGGGCAATGGTGATATATATGGGGATTAGACACCAAAAAAAAACACTCAACAAATGGCTACAATTTAAGGAATGTGTTTAGTGACGGCATCAGATTCCTAATTGATGCAGAAAGGTCTGGTGGCAAGAAAAACTGCTTCTTGGAGGTTGTCAAGTGTTTTCGCTCGACAGTTCCTTTCTTGGGTGGTTGTTTTGGCCCTTGTTCCTATAACTCGAATCCTAGCCCAGTATATCCCATTTTAATTTTACACCATTGTGAACCTTACGCCTTTTTTACTCTCTGATCGAGGTTCTCGGCATTGAAAAATCTTCGTAAACTAAATCACACGTGTATATGTTGACAATTAAGAGATATACAGTCAAGAAAATCAAGGGCAATGGTGATATATATGCGGATTAGACACCAAAAAAAACACTCAACAAATGGCTACAATTTAAGGAATGTGTTTAGTGACGGCATCATATTCCTAATTGATGGAGAAAGGGCTGGTGGCAAGAAAAGCTGCTTCTAGGAGGTTGTCAAGTGTTTTTGCTCGACGATTCCATTCTTGGGTGGTTGGTTTGGCCCTTGTTCCTATATCTCGAATCCTAGCACGGTATATCTCATTTTAATTTTACTCCATTGTGAACCTTACGCCTTTTTTACTCTCTGATCGAGGTTCTCGGCATTGAAAAATCTTCGTAAACTAAATCACACTTGTATAGGTTGACATTTAAGAGATATACAGCCAAGCAAATCAAGGGAAACGGTGATATATATAAGGATTAGACCGCAAAAAAAACACCCAACAAATGGCTACAATTTAAGGAATGTGTTTAGTGACGGCATCAAAATCCTAATTGATGGAGAAAGGTCTGGTGGCAAGAAAAGCTGCTTCTAGGAGGTTGTCAAGTGTTTTCGCTCGACGATTCCATTCTTGGGTGGTTGCTTTGGCCCTTGTTCCTGTAACTCGAATCCTAGTCCGGTATATCGCATTTTAATTTTACACCATTGTGAACCTTACGCCTTTTTTACTCTCTGATCGAGGTTCTTGGCATTGAAAAAACTTCTTAAACTAAATCACACGTGTATATGTTGACATTTAAGAGATATACAGTCAAGAAAATCAAGGGCAATGTTGATATATATGCGGATTAGACACCAAAAAAAAACATTCAACAAATGGCTACAATTTAAGGAATGTGTTTAGTGACGGCATCAGATTTCTAATTGATGGAGATAGGTCTGGTGGCAAGAAAAGCTGCTTCTAGGAGGTTTTCAAGTGTTTTCACTCGACGATTCCATTCTTGGGTGGTTGGTTTGGCCCTTGTTCCTGTAACTCGATTCCTAACCCGGTATATCCGATTTTAATTTTACACCATTGTGAAACTTACGCCTTTTTTACTCTCTAATCGAGGTTCTCGGCATTGAAAAATATTCGTTAACTGAGTCACGCTTGTATATGTTGACATTTAAGAGATATACAGTCAAGAAAATCGAGGGCAATGGTGATAAATATGCGGATTAGACACCAAAAAAAACACTCAACAAATGGTTACAATTTAAGGAATGTGTTTAGTGATGGCATCAGATTCCTAATTGATGGAGAAATGTCTGGTGGCAAGAAAAGCTGCTTCTAGGAGGTTGTCAAGTGTTTTCGCTCGACGATTCCATTCATGGGTGGTTGCTTTGGCCCTTGTTCCTGTAACTCGAATCCTAGCCCGGAATATCCCATTTTAATTTACACCATTGTGAACCTTACGCCTTTTTTATTCTCGGATTGAGGTTCTCAGCATTGAAAAATCTTCGTAAACTAAATCACACGTGTATATGTTGACATTTAAGATATATACAGTCAAGAAAATCAAGGGCAATGGTGATATATATGCGGATTAGACACCAAAAAAAACACTCAACAAATGGCTACAATTTAAGCAATGTGTTTAGTGACTGCATCAGATTCCTAATTGATTGATATAGGTCTGGTGGCAAGAAAAGTTGCTTCTAGGAGGTTGTCAAGTGTTTTCGCTTGACGATTCCATTCTTGGGTGGTTGCTTTGGCCCTTGTTCCTGTAACTCGAATCCTAGCCCGGTATATCCCATTTTAATTTTACACCATTGTGAACCTTTCGCCTTTTTTACTCTCTGATCGAGGTTCTAGTCATTGAAAAATATTCGTAAACTAAATCGCACTTGTATATGTTGACATTTAAAAGATATACAGTCAATAAAATCAAGGGCAATAGTGATATATATGCGGATTAGTCACCAAAAAAAACACTCAACAAATGGCTACAATTTAAGCAATGTGTTTAGTGACGGCATCAGATTCCTAATTGATGGATAAAGGTCTGGTGGTAAGAAAAGCAGCTTCAAGGAGGTTGTCAAGTGTTTTCGCTCGACGATTCCATTCTTGGGTGGTTGGTTTGGCCCTTGTTCCTGTAACTTGAATCCTATCCCAGTATATCCCATTTTAATTTTACACCATTGTGAACCTTACGCCTTTTTTACTCTCTGATCGAGGTTCTCGGCGTTGAAAAATCTTCGTAAACTAAATCACACGTGTATATGTTGACATTTAAGAGATATACAGTCAAGAAAATTAAGGGCAATGGTGATATATATGCGGATTAGACACCAAAAAAAACACTCAACAAATGGCTACAATTTAAGGAATGTGTTTAGTGATGGCATCAGATTCCTAACTGATGGAGAAAAGTCTGGTGGCAAGAAAAGCTGCTTCTAGGAGGTTGTCAAGTGTTTTCGCTCGACAATTCCATTCTTGGGTGGTTGGTTTGGCCCTTGTTCCTGTAACAAGAATCCTAGCCCGGTATATCCCATTTTAATTTTACACCACTGTGAACCTTATGCCTTTTTTACTCTCTGATCGAGGTTCTAGTCATTGAAAAATATTCGTAAACTAAATCGCACTTGTATATGTTGACATTTAAAAGATATATAGTCAAGAAAATCAAGGGCAATGGTGATATATATGGGGATTAGACACCAAAAAAAAACACTCAACAAATGGCTACAATTTAAGGAATGTGTTTAGTGACGACATCAGATTCCTAATTGATGCAGAAAGGTCTGGTGGCAAGAAAAACTGCTTCTTGGAGGTTGTCAAGTGTTTTCGCTCGACAGTTCCTTTCTTGGGTGGTTGTTTTGGCCCTTGTTCCTATAACTCGAATCCTAGCCCAGTATATCCCATTTTAATTTTACACCATTGTGAACCTTACGCCTTTTTTACTCTCTGATCGAGGTTCTCGGCATTGAAAAATCTTCGTAAACTAAATCACACGTGTATATGTTGACAATTAAGAGATATACAGTCAAGAAAATCAAGGGCAATGGTGATATATATGCGGATTAGACACCAAAAAAAACACTCAACAAATGGCTACAATTTAAGGAATGTGTTTAGTGACGGCATCATATTCCTAATTGATGGAGAAAGGGCTGGTGGCAAGAAAAGCTGCTTCTAGGAGGTTGTCAAGTGTTTTTGCTCGACGATTCCATTCTTGGGTGGTTGGTTTGGCCCTTGTTCCTATATCTCGAATCCTAGCACGGTATATCTCATTTTAATTTTACTCCATTGTGAACCTTACGCCTTTTTTACTCTCTGATCGAGGTTCTCGGCATTGAAAAATCTTCGTAAACTAAATCACACTTGTATAGGTTGACATTTAAGAGATATACAGCCAAGCAAATCAAGGGAAACGGTGATATATATAAGGATTAGACCGCAAAAAAAACACCCAACAAATGGCTACAATTTAAGGAATGTGTTTAGTGACGGCATCAAAATCCTAATTGATGGAGAAAGGTCTGGTGGCAAGAAAAGCTGCTTCTAGGAGGTTGTCAAGTGTTTTCGCTCGACGATTCCATTCTTGGGTGGTTGCTTTGGCCCTTGTTCCTGTAACTCGAATCCTAGTCCGGTATATCGCATTTTAATTTTACACCATTGTGAACCTTACGCCTTTTTTACTCTCTGATCGAGGTTCTCGGCATTGAAAAAACTTCTTAAACTAAATCACACGTGTATATGTTGACATTTAAGAGATATACAGTCAAGAAAATCAAGGGCAATGTTGATATATATGCGGATTAGACACCAAAAAAAAACATTCAACAAATGGCTACAATTTAAGGAATGTGTTTAGTGACGGCATCAGATTTCTAATTGATGGAGATAGGTCTGGTGGCAAGAAAAGCTGCTTCTAGGAGGTTTTCAAGTGTTTTCACTCGACGATTCCATTCTTGGGTGGTTGGTTTGGCCCTTGTTCCTGTAACTCGATTCCTAACCCGGTATATCCGATTTTAATTTTACACCATTGTGAAACTTACGCCTTTTTTACTCTCTAATCGAGGTTCTCGGCATTGAAAAATATTCGTTAACTGAGTCACGCTTGTATATGTTGACATTTAAGAGATATACAGTCAAGAAAATCGAGGGCAATGGTGATAAATATGCGGATTAGACACCAAAAAAAACACTCAACAAATGGTTACAATTTAAGGAATGTGTTTAGTGATGGCATCAGATTCCTAATTGATGGAGAAATGTCTGGTGGCAAGAAAAGCTGCTTCTAGGAGGTTGTCAAGTGTTTTCGCTCGACGATTCCATTCTTGGGTGGTTGCTTTGGCCCTTGTTCCTGTAACTCGAATCCTAGCCCGGAATATCCCATTTTAATTTACACCATTGTGAACCTTACGCCTTTTTTATTCTCGGATTGAGGTTCTCAGCATTGAAAAATCTTCGTAAACTAAATCACACGTGTATATGTTGACATTTAAGATATATACAGTCAAGAAAATCAAGGGCAATGGTGATATATATGCGGATTAGACACCAAAAAAAACACTCAACAAATGGCTACAATTTAAGCAATGTGTTTAGTGACTGCATCAGATTCCTAATTGATTGATATAGGTCTGGTGGCAAGAAAAGCTGCTTCTAGGAGGTTGTCAAGTGTTTTCGCTTGACGATTCCATTCTTGGGTGGTTGCTTTGGCCCTTGTTCCTGTAACTCGAATCCTAGCCCGGTATATCCCATTTTAATTTTACACCATTGTGAACCTTTCGCCTTTTTTACTCTCTGATCGAGGTTCTAGTCATTGAAAAATATTCGTAAACTAAATCGCACTTGTATATGTTGACATTTAAAAGATATACAGTCAATAAAATCAAGGGCAATAGTGATATATATGCGGATTAGTCACCAAAAAAAACACTCAACAAATGGCTACAATTTAAGCAATGTGTTTAGTGACGGCATCAGATTCCTAATTGATGGATAAAGGTCTGGTGGCAAGAAAAGCAGCTTCAAGGAGGTTGTCAAGTGTTTTCGCTCGACGATTCCATTCTTGGGTGGTTGGTTTGGCCCTTGTTCCTGTAACTTGAATCCTATCCCAGTATATCCCATTTTAATTTTACACCATTGTGAACCTTACGCCTTTTTTACTCTCTGATCGAGGTTCTCGGCGTTGAAAAATCTTCGTAAACTAAATCACACGTGTATATGTTGACATTTAAGAGATATACAGTCAAGAAAATTAAGGGCAATGGTGATATATATGCGGATTAGACACCAAAAAAAACACTCAACAAATGGCTACAATTTAAGGAATGTGTTTAGTGATGGCATCAGATTCCTAACTGATGGAGAAAAGTCTGGTGGCAAGAAAAGCTGCTTCTAGGAGGTTGTCAAGTGTTTTCGCTCGACAATTCCATTCTTGGGTGGTTGGTTTGGCCCTTGTTCCTGTAACAAGAATCCTAGCCCGGTATATCCCATTTTAATTTTACACCACTGTGAACCTTATGCCTTTTTTACTCTCTGATCGAGGTTCTAGTCATTGAAAAATATTCGTAAACTAAATCGCACTTGTACATGTTGACATTTAAAAGATATATAGTCAAGAAAATCAAGGGCAATGGTGATATATATGGGATTAGACACCAAAAAAAACACTCAACAAATGGCTACAATTTAAGGAATGTGTTTAGTGACGGCATCAGATTCCTAATTGATGCAGAAAGGTCTGGTGGCAAGAAAAACTGCTTCTTGGAGGTTGTCAAGTGTTTTCGCTCGACAGTTCCTTTCTTGGGTGGTTGTTTTGGCCCTTGTTCCTATAACTCGAATCCTAGCCCAGTATATCCCATTTTAATTTTACACCATTGTGAACCTTACGCCTTTTTTACTCTCTGATCGAGGTTCTCGGCATTGAAAAATCTTCGTAAACTAAATCACACGTGTATATGTTGACAATTAAGAGATATACAGTCAAGAAAATCAAGGGCAATGGTGATATATATGCGGATTAGACACCAAAAAAAACACTCAACAAATGGCTACAATTTAAGGAATGTGTTTAGTGACGGCATCATATTCCTAATTGATGGAGAAAGGGCTGGTGGCAAGAAAAGCTGCTTCTAGGAGGTTGTCAAGTGTTTTTGCTCGACGATTCCATTCTTGGGTGGTTGGTTTGGCCCTTGTTCCTATAACAAGAATCCTAGCCCGGTATATCCCATTTTAATTTTACACCACTGTGAACCTTATGCCTTTTTTACTCTCTGATCGAGGTTCTAGTCATTGAAAAATATTCGTAAACTAAATCGCACTTGTACATGTTGACATTTAAAAGATATATAGTCAAGAAAATCAAGGGCAATGGTGATATATATGGGATTAGACACCAAAAAAAACACTCAACAAATGGCTACAATTTAAGGAATGTGTTTAGTGACGGCATCAGATTCCTAATTGATGCAGAAAGGTCTGGTGGCAAGAAAAACTGCTTCTTGGAGGTTGTCAAGTGTTTTCGCTCGACAGTTCCTTTCTTGGGTGGTTGTTTTGGCCCTTGTTCCTATAACTCGAATCCTAGCCCAGTATATCCCATTTTAATTTTACACCATTGTGAACCTTACGCCTTTTTTACTCTCTGATCGAGGTTCTCGGCATTGAAAAATCTTCGTAAACTAAATCACACGTGTATATGTTGACAATTAAGAGATATACAGTCAAGAAAATCAAGGGCAATGGTGATATATATGCGGATTAGACACCAAAAAAAACACTCAACAAATGGCTACAATTTAAGGAATGTGTTTAGTGACGGCATCATATTCCTAATTGATGGAGAAAGGGCTGGTGGCAAGAAAAGCTGCTTCTAGGAGGTTGTCAAGTGTTTTCGCTCGACGATTCCATTCTTGGGTGGTTGGTTTGGCCCTTGTTCCTATATCTCGAATCCTAGCACGGTATATCTCATTTTAATTTTACACCATTGTGAACCATACGCCTTTTTTACTCTCTGATCGAGGTTCTCGGCATTGAAAAATCTTCGTAAACTAAATCACACTTGTATAGGTTGACATTTAAGAGATATACAGCCAAGCAAATCAAGGGAAACGGTGATATATATAAGGATTAGACCGCAAAAAAAAACACCCAACAAATGGCTACAATTTAAGGAATGTGTTTAGTGACGGCATCAAAATCCTAATTGATGGAGAAAGGTCTGGTGGCAAGAAAAGCTGCTTCTAGGAGGTTGTCAAGTGTTTTCGCTCGACGATTACATTCTTGGGTGGTTGCTTTGGCCCTTGTTCCTGTAACTCGAATCCTAGTCCGGTATATCGCATTTTAATTTTACACCATTGTGAACCTTACGCCTTTTTTACTCTCTGATCGAGGTTCTCGGCATTGAAAAAACTTCTTAAACTAAATCACACGTGTATATGTTGACATTTAAGAGATATACAGTCAAGAAAATCAAGGGCAATGTTGATATATATGCGGATTAGACACCAAAAAAAAACATTCAACAAATGGCTACAATTTAAGGAATGTGTTTAGTGACGGCATCAGATTTCTAATTGATGGAGATAGGTCTGGTGGCAAGAAAAGCTGCTTCTAGGAGGTTTTCAAGTGTTTTCACTCGACGATTCCATTCTTGGGTGGTTGGTTTGGCCCTTGTTCCTGTAACTCGATTCCTAGCCCGTTATATCCGATTTTAATTTTACACCATTGTGAAACTTACGCCTTTTTTACTCTCTAATCGAGGTTCTCGGCATTGAAAAATATTCGTTAACTGGGTCACGCTTGTATATGTTGACATTTAAGAGATATACAGTCAAGAAAATCGAGGGCAATGGTGATAAATATGCGGATTAGACACCAAAAAAAACACTCAACAAATGGTTACAATTTAAGGAATGTGTTTAGTGATGGCATCAGATTCCTAATTGATGGAGAAATGTCTGGTGGCAAGAAAAGCTGCTTCTAGGAGGTTGTCAAGTGTTTTCGCTCGACGATTCCATTCTTGGGTGGTTGCTTTGGCCCTTGTTCCTATAACTCGAATCCTAGCCCGGAATATCCCATTTTAATTTACACCATTGTGAACCTTACGCCTTTTTTATTCTCGGATTGAGGTTCTCAGCATTGAAAAATCTTCGTAAACTAAATCACACGTGTATATGTTGACATTTAAGATATATACAGTCAAGAAAATCAAGGGCAATGGTGATATATATGCGGATTAGACACCAAAAAAAACACTCAACAAATGGCTACAATTTAAGCAATGTGTTTAGTGACTGCATCAGATTCCTAATTGATCGATAAAGGTCTGGTGGCAAGAAAAGCTGCTTCTAGGAGGTTGTCAAGTGTTTTCGCTTGACGATTCCATTCTTGGGTGGTTGCTTTAGCCCTTGTTCCTGTAACTCGAATCCTAGCCCGGTATATCCCATTTTAATTTTACACCATTGTGAACCTTTCGCCTTTTTTACTCTCTGATCGAGGTTCTAGTCATTGAAAAATATTCGTAAACTAAATCGCACTTGTATATGTTGACATTTAAAAGATATACAGTCAATAAAATCAAGGGCAATAGTGATATATATGCGGATTAGTCACCAAAAAAAACACTCAACAAATGGCTACAATTTAAGCAATGTGTTTAGTGACGGCATCAGATTCCTAATTGATGGATAAAGGTCTGGTGGCAAGAAAAGCAGCTTCAAGGAGGTTGTCAAGTGTTTTCGCTTGACGATTCCATTCTTGGGTGGTTGGTTTGGCCCTTGTTCCTGTAACTTGAATCCTATCCCAGTATATCCCATTTTAATTTTACACCATTGTGAACCTTACGCCTTTTTTACTCTCTGATCGAGGTTCTCGGCGTTGAAAAATCTTCGTAAACTAAATCACACGTGTATATGTTGACATTTAAGAGATATACAGTCAAGAAAATTAAGGGCAATGGTGATATATATGCGGATTAGACACCAAAAAAAACACTCAACAAATGGCTACAATTTAAGGAATGTGTTTAGTGATGGCATCAGATTCCTAACTGATGGAGAAATGTCTGGTGGCAAGAAAAGCTGCTTCTAGGATGTTGTCAAGTGTTTTCGCTCGACAATTCCATTCTTGGGTGGTTGGTTTGGCCCTTGTTCCTGTAACAAGAATCCTAGCCCGGTATATCCCATTTTAATTTTACACCACTGTGAACCTTATGCCTTTTTTACTCTCTGATCGAGGTTCTCGGCATTGAAAACTATTCGTAAACTAAATTACACGTGTATATGTTGACATTTAAGAGATATATAGTCAAGAAAATCAAGGGCAATGGTGATCTATATGGGGATTAGACACCAAAAAAACACACTCAACAAATGGCTACAATTTAAGGAATGTGTTTAGTGACGACATCAGATTCCTAATTGATGCAGAAAGGTCTGGTGGCAAGAAAAACTGCTTCTTGGAGGTTATCAAGTGTTTTCGCTCGACAGTTCCATTCTTGGGTGGTTGTTTTGGCCCTTGTTCCTATAACTCGAATCCTAGCCCAGTATATCCCATTTTAATTTTACACCATTGTGAACCTTACGCCTTTTTTACTCTCTGATCGAGGTTCTCGGCATTGAAAAATCTTCGTAAACTAAATCACACGTGTATATGTTGACAATTAAGAGATATACAGTCAAGAAAATCAAGGGCAATGGTGATATATATGCGGATTAGACACCAAAAAAAACACTCAACAAATGGCTACAATTTAAGGAATGTGTTTAGTGACGGCATCATATTCCTAATTGATGGAGAAAGGGCTGGTGGCAAGAAAAGCTGCTTCTAGGAGGTTGTCAAGTGTTTTCGCTCGACGATTCCATTCTTGGGTGGTTGGTTTGGCCCTTGTTCCTATATCTCGAATCCTAGCACGGTATATCTCATTTTAATTTTACACCATTGTGACCCTTACGCCTTTTTTACTCTCTGATCGATGTTCTCGGCATTGAAAAATCTTCGTAAACTAAATCACACGTGTATATGTTGACATTTAAGAGATATAGAGTCAAGAAAATCAAGGGCAATGGTTTTATATATGCGGATTAGACACCAAAAAAAACACTCAACAAATGGCTACAATTTAAGGAATGTGTTTAGTGATGGCATCAGATTCCTAACTGACGGAGAAAGGTCCGGTGACAAGAAAATCTTCTTCTAGGAGGTTGTCAAGTGTTTTCGCTCGACGATTCCATTCTTGGGTTGTTGGTTTGGCCCTTGTTCCTGTAACTCGAATCCTAGCCCGGTATATCCCATTTTAATTTTACACCATTGTGAACCTTACGCCTTTTTTACTCTCTGATCGAGGTTCTCGGCATTGAAAAATCTTCGTAAACTAAATCACACGTGTATATGTTGACATTTAAGAGATATACAGTCAAGAAAATCAAGGGTGATGGTGATATATATGCGGATTAAACACAAAAAAACACTCAACAAATAGCTTCAACTTAAGGAATGTATTTAGTTTCGGCATCAGATTCCTAATTAATGGAGAAAGGTCTGGTTGCAAGAAAAGCTGCTTCTAAGAGGTTGTCAAGTGTTTTCACTCAACGATTCCATTCTTGGGTGGTTGGTTTGGCCCTTGTTCCTGTAACTCGAATCCTAGCCCGGTATATCCCATTTTAATTTTACAGCATTGTGAACCTTACGCCATTTTTACTCTCTGATCGAGGTTCTCGGCATTGAAAAATCTTCGTAAACTAAATCACACAAGTATATGTTGATATTTAAGATATATACAGTCAAGAAAATCAAGGGCAACGGTGATATATATGTGGGTTAGACACCAAAAAAAAACACTCAACAAATGGCTACAATTTAAGGAATGTGTTTAGTGACGGCATCAGATTCCTAATTGATGGAGAAATGTCTGGTGGCAAGAAAAGCGGATTCTAGGAGGTTGTCAAGTGTTTTCGCTCGACGATTCCATTATTGGGTGGTTGATTTGGCTCTTGTTCATGTAACTCGAATCCTAGCCCAGTATATCCCATTTTAATTTTACACCATTGTGAACCTTACGCCTTTTTTACTTTCTGATCGAGGTTCTCGGCATTGAAAAATCTTCGTAAACTAAATCACATGTGTATATGTTGATATTTAAGAGATATACAGTCAAGAAAATCATGGGCAATGGTGACATATATGCGGATTAGACACCAAAAAAAAACACTCAATAAATGTCTACAATTTAAGGAATGTGTTTACTGACGGCATCAGATTCCTAATTGATGGAGAAATGTCTGGTGGCAAGAAAAGCTGCTTCTAGAAGGTTTTTAAGTGTTTTCGCTCGACGATTCCATTCTTGGGTGGTTGGTTTGGCCCTTGTTCCGGTAACTCGAATCCTAGCCCGGTATATCCCATTTTAATTTTACACCATTGTGAACCTTACGCCTTTTTTACTCTCTAATCGAGGTTTTCGGCATTGAAAAATATTCGTTAACTAAGTCACACGTGTATATGTTGACATTTAATGGATATACAGTCAAGAAAATCAAGGGCAATGGTGATATATATGCGGATTAGACACCAAAAAAAACACTCAACAAATGGCTACATATTAAGGAATGTGTTTAGTGATGGCGTCAGATTCCTAATTGATGGAGAAATATATGGTGGCAAGAAAAGCTGCTTCTAGGAGGTTGTCAAGTGTTTTCGCTCGACGATTCAATTCTTGGGTGGTTGGTTTGTCCCTTGTTCCTGTATCTCGAATCCTAGCCCGGTATATCCCATTTTAATTTTACACCATTGTGAACCTTACGCCTTTTTTACTCTCTGATCTAGGTTCTCGGCATTGAAAAATCTTCGTAAACTAAATCACACGTGTATATGTTGACATTTAAGAGATATACAGTCAACAAAATCAAGGGCAACGGTGATATATATGCGGATTAGACCGCAAAAAAAAACACTCAACAAATGGCTACAATTTAAGGAATGTGTTTAGTGACGGCATCAGATTCCTAATTGATGGAGAAAGGTCTTGTGGTAAGAAAAGCTGCGTCTAGGAGGTTGTCAAGTGTTTTCGCTCGACGATTCCATTCTTGGGTGGTTTGTTTGGCCCTTGTTCCTGTAACTAGAATCCTAGCCCGGTATATCCCATTTTAATTTTACACCATTTTGAACCTTTCGCCTTTTTTACTCTCTGATCGAGGTTGTAGGCATTGAAAAATCTTCGTAAACTAAATCACACGTTTATATGTTGAAATTTAACAGATATACAGTCGATAAAATCAAGGGCAATAGTGATATATATGCGGATTAGTCACCAAAAAAAACTCTCAACAACTGGCTACAATTTAAGGAATGTGTTTAGTGACGGCATCAGATTCCTACATGATGGATAAAGGTCTGGTGGCAAGAAAAGCTGCTTCTAGGAGGTTGTCAAGTGTTTTCGCTCGCCGATTCCATTCTTGGGTGGTTGGTTTGGCTCTTGTTCCTGTAACTCGAATCCTAGCCCAGTATATCCCATTTTAATTTTCACCATTGTGATCCTTGCACCTTTTTTACTCTCTGATCGAGGATCTCGACGTTGTAAAATCTCCGTAAAGTAAATCACACGTGTATATGTTGACATTTAAGAGATATACGGTCAAGAAAATCAAGGGCAATGGTGATATATGCGGATTAGACACAAAAAAAAAACACTCAACAAATGGCTACAATTTAAGGAATGTGTTTAGTGACGGCATCAGATTCCTAACTGATGGAGAAAGGTCTGGTGGCAAGAAAAGTTGCTTCTAGGAGGTTGTCAAGTGTTTTCGCTCGACGATTCCATTCTTGGGTGGTTGGTTTATCCCTTGCTCCTGTAACTCGAATCCTAACCCGGTGTATCCCATTTTAATTTTACACCATTGTGAACCTTACGCCATTTTTACTCTCTGATCGAGGTTCTCGGCATTGAAATATCTTCGTAAACTAAATCACACGTGTATATCTTGATATTTAAGAAATATACAGTCAAGAAAATCAAGGGCAATGGTGATATATATATATATATATATATATATACATATATATATATATATAGGGGATCGCTAGAATGAGAACCACCACGAGTTATGAGAACCACGAGAACCGCGCCCCGCGGGTGGCCGTCGGCGACGAAATTTTTTTTATACCTAGATCCGTATATTTTAGGGGGGGTGTAAATTTTCGGTTCAAACGGCGCGCCCGAGGGGGTAGTTTTTTACGCCCAAAGTTTGGGTTTTTTTAATTTTTTTAATTTTTCTTTTCTTTTTTACCAACCTTTGGGCGTAAAAAACTACCCCCTCGGGCGCGCCGTTTGAACCGAAAATTTACACCCCCCCCCCCTAAAATATACGGATCTAGGTGTAAAAAAAATTTCGTCGCCGACGGCCACCCGCGGGGCGCGGTTCTCGTGGTTCTCATAACTCGTGGTGGTTCTCATACTAGCGGCTCCCTATATATGAATTAGACACCAAAAAAAACAGTCAACAAACGGCTACAATTTAAGGAATGTGTTTAGTGACGGCATCAGATTACTAATTGATGGAGAAAGGTCTGGTGGCAAGAAAAGCTGTTTCTAGGAGGTTGTCAAGTGTTTTCACTCGACGATTCCATTCTTGGGTGGTTTGTTTAGTCCTTGTTCCTGTAACTCGAATCCTAGCCCGGTATATCCCATTTTAATTTTACACCATTCGAACCTTACGCCTTTTTTACTCTCTGATCGAGGTTCTCGGCATTGAAAAATCTTTGTAAACTAAATCACACGTGTATATGTTGACATTTAAGAGATATACAGTGAAGAAAATCAAGGGCAATGGTGATATATATGCGGATTAGACACCAAAAAAAACACTCAACAAATGGCTGCAACTTAAGAAATGTGTTTAGTGACGGCAACAGATTCCTAATTGATGGAGAAAGGTCTGGTGGCAAGAAAAGCTGCTTCTTGGAGGTTGTCAAGTGTTTTCGCTCGACGATTCCATTCTTGGGTGGTTGGATTGGCCCTTGCTACTATAACTCGAATCCTAGCCCAGTATATCCGATTTTAATTTTACACCATTGTGAACCTTACGCCTTTTTTACACTCTGATCGAAGTTATTGGCATTGAAAAATCTTCTTAAACTAAATCACACGTGTATATGTTGACATTAAAGAGATATACAATCAAGAAAATCAAGGGCAATGGTGATATATATGTAACAACCCTCAAAAATACTCCCAACGACAACATATGATCAAAACCAGAAGTATGCACGATGAAACTGCTTCTAGGAGGTTGTCAAGTGTTTTCGCTCGACGATTCCATTCTTGGGTGGTTGGTTTGGCCCTTGTTCCTGTAACTCGAATCCTAGCCCGGTATATCTCATTTTAATTTTACACCATTATGAACCATACGCCTTTTTTATTCTCTGATCGAGGTTCTCAGCATTGAAAAATCTTCGTAAACTAAATCATACGTGTATATGTTGACATTTAAGAGATATACAGTCAAGAAAATCAAGGGCAAAGGTGATATATATGCGGATTAGACACCAAAAAAAACACTCAACAAATGGCTACAATTTAAGGAATGTGTTTAGTGATGGCATCAGATTCCTAATTGATGGAGAAAGGTCTGGTGGCAAGAAAAGCTTCTTCTAGGAGGGTTTTCAAGTGTTTTCGCTCGACGATTCCATTCTTGGGTGGTTGGTTTGGCCCTTGTTCCTGTAACTCGAATCCTAGCCCGGTATATCCCATTTTAATTTTACACCATTGTGAACCTTACGCCTTTTTTATTCTCTAATTAAGGTTCTCAGCATTGAAAAATCTTCGTAAACTAAATCACACGAGTATATGTTGACATTTAAGATATATACAGTCAAGAAAATCAAGGGCAATGGTGATATATATGCGGATTAGACACCAAAAAAAACACTCAACAAATGGCTACAATTTAAGGAATGTGTTTAGTGACGGCATCAGATTCCTAATTGATGGAGATAGGTCTGGTGGCAAGAAAAGCTGCTTCTAGGAGGTTTTCAAGTGTTTTCGCTCGACGATTCCATTCTTGGGTGGTTGGTTTGGCCCTTGTTCCTGTAACTCGAATCCTAGCCTGGTATATCCGATTTTAATTTTACACCATTGTGAAACTTAAGCCTTTTTTACTCTCTAATCGAGGTTCTCGGCATTGAAAAATATTCGTTAACTGAGTCACACTTCTATATGTTGACATTTAAGAGATATACAGTCAAGAAAATCAAGGGCAATGGTGATATATATGCGGATTAAACACCAAAAAAAACACTCAACGAATGACTACAATTTAAGGAATGTGTTTAGTGATGGCATCAGATTCCTAATTGATGGAGAAATGTCTGGTGGCAAGAAAAGCTGCTTCTAGGAGGTTGTCAAGTGTTTTCGCTCGACGATTCCATTCTTAGGTGGTTGCTTTGGCTCTTGTTCCTGTAACTCGAATCCTAGCCCGGTATATCCCATTTTAATTTACACCATTGTGAACCTTACGCATTTTTTATTCTCGGATTGAGGTTCTCAGCATTGAAAAATCTTCGTAAACTAAATCACACGTGTATATGTTGACATTTAAGATATATACAGTCAAGAAAATCAAGGGCAATGGTGATATATATGCGGATTGGACACCAAAAAAATCACTCAACAAATGGCTACAATTTAAGGAATGTGTTTAGTGACGGCATCAGTTTCCTAATTGATGGAGATAGGTCTGGTGGCAAGAAAAGCTTCTTCTTGGAGGATTTCAAGTGTTTTCGCTCGACGATTCCATTCGTGGGTGGTTGGTTTGGCCCTTGTTCCTGTAACTCGCCCATTTTAATTTTACACCATTGTGAACCTTTCGCCTTTTTTACTCTCTGATCGAGGTTCTAGGCATTGAAAAATCTTCGTAAACTAAATCGCACGTGTATTTGTTGACATTTAAAAGATATACAGTCAATAAAATCAAGGGCAATAGTGATATATATGCGGATTAGTCACCAAAAAAAACACTCAACAAATGGCTACAATTTAAGCAATGTGTTTAGTGACGGCATCAGATTCCTAATTGATAGATAAAGGTCTGGTGGCAAGAAAAGCAGCTTCTAGGAGGTTGTCAAGTGTTTTCGCTCGATGATTCCATTCTTGGGTGGTTGGTTTGGCCCTTGTTCCTGTAACTCGAATCCTAGCCCGGTATATCTCATTTTAATTTTACACCATTATGAACCTTACGCCTTTTTTATTCTCTGATCGAGGTTCTCAGCATTGAAAAATCTTCGTAAACTAAATCATACGTGTATATGTTGACATTTAAGAGATATACAGTCAAGAAAATCAAGGGCAAAGGTGATATATATGCGGATTAGACACCAAAAAAACACTCAACAAATGGCTACAATTTAAGGAATGTGTTTAGTGACGGCATCAGATTCCTAATTGATGGAGAAAGGTCTGGTGGCAAGAAAAGCTTCTTCTTGGAGGTTTTCAAGTGTTTTCGCTCGACGATTCCATTCTTGGGTGGTTGGTTTGGCCCTTGTTCCTGTAACTCGAATCCTAGCCCGGTATATCCCATTTTAATTTTACACCATTGTGAACCTTACGCCTTTTTTATTCTCTGATTGAGGTTCTCTGCATTGAAAAATCTTCGTAAACTAAATCACACGTGTATATGTTGACATTTAAGATATATACAGTCAAGAAAATCAAGGGCAATGGTGATATATATGCGGATTAGACACCAAAAAAAACACTCAACAAATGGCTACAATTTAAGGAATGTGTTTAGTGACGGCATCAGATTCCTAATTGATGGAGATAGGTCTGGTGGCAAGAAAAGCTGCTTCTAGGAGGTTTTCAAGTGTTTTCGCTCGACGATTCCATTCTTGGGTGGTTGGTTTGGCCCTTGTTCCTGTAACTCGAATCCTAGCCCGGTATATCCGATTTTAATTTTACACCATTGTGAAACTTACGCCTTTTTTACTCTCTAATCGAGGTTCTCGGCATTGAAAAATATTCG
This sequence comes from Helianthus tuberosus, assembly GCA_030545235.1. Classification (NCBI taxonomy): domain Eukaryota; kingdom Viridiplantae; phylum Streptophyta; class Magnoliopsida; order Asterales; family Asteraceae; genus Helianthus; species Helianthus tuberosus. Next base: position 27,513,158 of record CM060440.1, read on the forward strand.
TTAACTGAGTCACACTTCTATATGTTGACATTTAAGAGATATACAGTCAAGAAAATCAAGGGCAATGGTGATATATATGCGGATTAGACACCAAAAAAACACTCAACAAATGACTACAATTTAAGGAATGTGTTTAGTGATGGCATCAGATTCCTAATTGATGGAGAAATGTCTGGTGGCAAGAAAAGCTGCTTCTACGAGGTTGTCAAGTGTTTTCGCTCGACGATTCCATTCTTAGGTGGTTGCTTTGGCTCTTGTTCCTGTAACTCGAATCCTAGCCCGGTATATCCCATTTTAATTTACACCATTGTGAACCTTACACATTTTTTATTCTCGGATTGAGGTTCTCAGCATTGAAAAATCTTCGTAAACTAAATCACACGTGTATATGACATTTAAGATATATACAGTCAAGAAAATCAAGGGCAATGGTGATATATATGCGGATTAGACACCAAAAAAATCACTCAACAAATGGCTACAATTTAAGGAATGTGTTTAGTGACGGCATCAGTTTCCTAATTGATGGAGATAGGTCTGGTGGCAAGAAAAGCTGCTTCTAGGAGGTTTTCAAGTGTTTTCGCTCGACGATTCCATTCGTGGGTGGTTGGTTTGGCCCTTGTTCCTGTAACTCGCCCATTTTAATTTTACACCATTGTGAACCTTTCGCCTTTTTTACTCTCTGATCGAGGTTCTAGGCATTGAAAAATCTTCGTAAACTAAATCGCACGTGTATATGTTGACATTTAAAAGATATACAGTCAATAAAATCAAGGGCAATAGTGATATATATGCGGATTAGTCACCAAAAAAAACACTCAACAAATGGCTAGAATTTAAGCAATGTGTTTAGTGACGGCATCAGATTCCTAATAGATAGATAAAGGTCTGGTGGCAAGAAAAGCAGCTTCTAGGAGGTTGTCAAGTGTTTTCGCTCGATGATTCCATTCTTGGGTGGTTGGTTTGGCCCTTGTTCCTGTAACTCGAATCCTAGCCCGGTATATCTCATTTTAATTTTACACCATTATGAACCTTACGCCTTTTTTATTCTCTGATCGAGGTTCTCAGCATTGAAAAATCTTCGTAAACTAAATCATACGTGTATATGTTGACATTTAAGAGATATACAGTCAAGAAAATCAAGGGCAAAGGTGATATATATGCGGATTAGACACCAAAAAAAACACTCAACAAATGGCTACAATTTAAGGAATGTGTTTAGTGACGGCATCAGATTCCTAATTGATGGAGAAAGGTCTGGTGGCAAGAAAAGCTTCTTCTTGGAGGTTTTCAAGTGTTTTCGCTCGACGATTCCATTCTTGGGTGGTTGGTTTGGCCCTTGTTCCTGTAACTCGAATCCTAGCCCGGTATATCCCATTTTAATTTTACACCATTGTGAACCTTACGCCTTTTTTATTCTCTGATTGAGGTTCTCAGCATTGAAAAATCTTCGTAAACTAAATCACACGTGTATATGTTGACATTTAAGATATATACAGTCAAGAAAATCAAGGGCAATGGTGATATATATGCGGATTAGACACCAAAAAAAACACTCAACAAATGGCTACAATTTAAGGAATGTGTTTAGTGACGGCATCAGATTCCTAATTGATGGAGATAGGTCTGGTGGCAAGAAAAGCTGCTTCTAGGAGGTTTTCAAGTGTTTTCGCTCGACGATTCCATTCTTGGGTGGTTGGTTTGGCCCTTGTTCCTGTAACTCGAATCCTAGCCCGGTATATCCGATTTTAATTTTACACAATTGTGAAACTTACGCCTTTTTTACTCTCTAATCGAGGTTCTCGGCATTGAAAAATATTCGTTAACTGAGTCACACTTCTATATGTTGACATTTAAGAGATATACAGTCAAGAAAATCAAGGGCAATGGTGATATATATGCGGATTAGACACCAAAAAAAACACTCAACAAATGACTACAATTTAAGGAATGTGTTTAGTGATGGCATCAGATTCCTAATTGATGGAGAAATGTCTGGTGGCAAGAAAAGCTGCTTCTAGGAGGTTGTCAAGTGTTTTCGCTCGACGATTCCATTCTTAGGTGGTTGCTTTGGCTCTTGTTCCTGTAACTCGAATCCTAGCCCGGTATATCCCATTTTAATTTACACCATTGTGAACCTTACGCATTTTTTATTCTCGGATTGAGGTTCTCAGCATTGAAAAATCTTCGTAAACTAAATCACACGTGTATATGTTGACATTTAAGATATATACAGTCAAGAAAATCAAGGGCAATGGTGATATATATGCGGATTAGACACCAAAAAAATCACTCAACAAATGGCTACAATTTAAGGAATGTGTTTAGTGACGGCATCAGTTTCCTAATTGATGGAGATAGGTCTGGTGGCAAGAAAAGCTGCTTCTAGGAGGTTTTCAAGTGTTTTCGCTCGACGATTCCATTCGTGGGTGGTTGGTTTGGCCCTTGTTCCTGTAACTCGCCCATTTTAATTTTACACCATTGTGAACCTTTCGCCTTTTTTACTCTCTGATCGAGGTTCTAGGCATTGAAAAATCTTCGTAAACTAAATCGCACGTGTATATGTTGACATTTAAAAGATATACAGTCAATAAAATCAAGGGCAATAGTGATATATATGCGGATTAGTCACCAAAAAAAAACTCTCAACAAATGGCTACAATTTAAGCAATGTGTTTAGTGACGGCATCAGATTCCTAATTGATGGATAAAGGTCTGGTGGCAAGAAAAGCAGCTTCTAGGAGGTTATCAAGTGTTTTCGCTCGATGATTCCATTCTTGGGTGGTTGGTTTGGCCCTTGTTCCTGTAACTTGAATCCTATCCCAGTATATCCCATTTTAATTTTACACCATTGTGAACCTTACGCCTTTTTTACTCCCTGATCGAGGTTCTCGGCGTTGAAAAATCTTCATAAACTAAATCACACGTGTATATGTTGACATTTAAGAGATATACAGTCAAGAAAATTAAGGGCAATGGTGATATATATGCGGATTAGACACCAAAAAAAACACTCAACAAATGGCTACAATTTAAGGATTGTGTTTAGTGATTGCATCAGATTCCTAACTGATGGAGAAAAGTCTGGTGGCAAGAAAAGCTGCTTCTAGGAGGTTGTCAAGTGTTTTCGCTCGACGTTTCCATTCTTGGGTGGTTGGTTTGGCCCTTGTTCCTGTAACAAGAATCCTAGCCCGGTATATCCCATTTTAATTTTACACCATTGTGAACCTTATGCCTTTTTTATTCTCTGATCGAGGTTCTCGGCATTGAAAACTATTCGTAAACTAAATTACACGTGTATATGTTGACATTTAAGAGATATATAGTCAAGAAAATCAAGGGCAATGGTGATATATATGGGGATTAGACACCAAAAAAAAACACTCAACAAATGGCTGCAATTTAAGGAATGTGTTTAGTGACGGCATCAGATTCCTAATTGATGGAGAATGGTCTGGTGGCAAGAAAAACTGCTTCTTGGAGGTTGTCAAGTGTTTTCGCTCGACAGTTCCATTCTTGGGTGGTTGGTTTGGCCCTTGTTCCTATAACTCGAATCCTAGCCCAGTATATCCCATTTTAATTTTACACCATTGTGAACCTTACGCCTTTTTTACTCTCTGATCGAGGTTCTCGGCATTGAAAAATTTTCGTAAACTAAATCACACGTGTATATGTTGACAATTAAGAGATATACAGTCAATAAAATCAAGGGCAATGGTGATATATATGCGGATTAGACACCAAAAAAAACACTCAACAAATGGCTACAATTTAAGGAATGTGTTTAGTGACGGCATCATATTCCTAATTGATGGAGAAAGGGCTGGTGGCAAGAAAAGCTGCTTCTAGGAGGTTGTCAAGTGTTTTCGCTCGACGATTCCATTCTTGGTTGGTTGGTCTGGCCCTTGTTCCTGTAACAAGAATCCTAGCCCGGTATATCCCATTTTAATTTTACACCACTGTGAACCTTATGCCTCTTTTACTCTCTGATCGAGGTTCTCGGCATTGAAAACTATTCGTAAACTAAATCACACGTGTATATGTTGACATTTAAGATATATACAGTCAAGAAAATCAAGGGCAATGGTGATATATATGCGGATTAGACACCAAAAAAAACACTCAACAAATGGCTACAATTTAAGGAATGTGTTTAGTGACGGCATCAGATTCCTAATTGATGGAGATAGGTCTGGTGGCAAGAAAAGCTGCTTCTAGGAGGTTTTCAAGTGTTTTCGCTCGACGATTCCATTCGTGGGTGGTTGGTTTGGCCCTTGTTCCTGTAACTCGAATCCTAGCCCGGTATATCCCATTTTAATTTTACACCATTGTGAAACTTATGCCTTTTTTACTCTCTAATCGAGGTTCTCGGCATTGAAAAATATTCGTTAACTGAGTCACACTTGTATATGTTGACATTTAAGAGATATACAGTCAAGAAAATCAAGGGCAATGGTGATATATATGCGGATTAGACACCAAAAAAAAAACACTCAACAAATGGCTATAATTTAAGGAATGTGTTTAGTGATGGCATCAGATTCCTAATTGATGGAGAAATGTCTGGTGGCAAGAAAAACTGCTTCTAGGAGGTTGTCAAGGGTTTTCGCTCGACGATTCAATTCTTGGGTGGTTGGTTTATCCCTTGTTCCTCTAACTCGAATCCTAGCCCGGTATATCCCATTTTAATTTTACACCTTTGTGAACCTTACGCCGTTTTTACTCTCTGATCTAGGTTCTCGGCATTGAAAAATCTTCGTAAATTAAATCACACGTGTATATGTTGACATTTAAAAGATATACAGTCAATAAAATCAAGGGCAATAGTGATATATATGCGGATTAGTCACCAAAAAAAAAACACTCAACAAATGGCAACAATTTAAGCAATGTGTTTAGTGACGGCATCAGATTCCTAATTGATGGATAAAGGTCTGGTGGCAAGAAAAGCAGCTTCTAGGAGGTTGTCAAGTGTTTTCGCTCGACGATTCCATTCCTGGGTGGTTGGTTTGGCCCTTGTTCCTGTAACTTGAATTCTATCCCAGTATATCCCATTTTAATTTTACACCATTGTGAACCTTGCGCCTTTTTTACTCTCTTATCGAGGTTCTCAGCGTTGAAAAATCTTCGTAAACTAAATCACACGTGTATATGTTGACATTTAAGAGATATACAGTCAAGAAAATTAAGGGCAATGGTGATATATATGCGGATTAGACACCAAAAAAAACACTCAACAAATGGCTACAATTTAAGGAATGTGTTTAGTGATGGCATCAGATTCCTAACTGAAGGAGAAAAGTCTGGTGGCAAGAAAAGCTGCTTCTAGGAGGTTGTCAAGTGTTTTCGCTCGACGATTCCATTCTTGGGTGGTTGGTTTGGCCCTTGTTCCTGTAACAAGAATCCTAGCCCGGTATATCCCATTTTAATTTTACACCATTGTAAACCTTAAGCCTTTTTTACTCTCTGATCGAGGTTCTCGGCATTGAAAACTATTCGTAAACTAAATTACACGTGTATATGTTGACATTTAAGAGATATATAGTCAAGAAAATCAAGGGCAATGGTGATATATATGGGGATTAGACACCAAAAAAAAACACTCAACAAATGGCTGCAATTTAAGGAATGTGTTTAGTGACGGCATCAGATTCCTAATTGATGGAGAAAGGTCTGGTGGCAAGAAAAACTGCTTCTTGGAGGTTGTCAAGTGTTTTCGCTCGACAGTTCCATTCTTGGGTGGTTGGTTTGGCCCTTGTTCCTATAGCTCGAATCCTAGCCCAGTATATCCCTTTTTAATTTTACACCATTGTGAACCTTACGCCTTTTTTACTCTCTGATCGAGGTTCTCGGCATTGAAAAATCTACGTAAACTAAATCACACGTGTATATGTTGACAATTAAGAGATATACAGTCAAGAAAATCAAGGGAAATGGTGATATATATGCGGATTAGACACCAAAAAAAACACTCAACAAATGGCTACAATTTAAGGAATGTGTTTTGTGACGGCATCATATTCCTGATTGATGGAGAAAGGGCTGGTGGCAAGAAAAGCTGCTTCTAGAAGGTTGTCAAGTGTTTTCGCTCGACGATTCCATTCTTGGGTGGTTGGTTTGGCCCTTAACAGGAAAGGAAACTTAGCAATTAAGCAAGCTAAGTAAGTTAATTAATCAGCTAATTACGTTATTTAATTAATCGGCTAAGTAAATTTCTTAATTAAACCGTTAAGGAAATTTATCAGTTAAGTAAGATTAATTAATCAGTTAAGTAAGATTAGTTAATCAGCTAAGTAAGATTAATCAAGTTAAGTATGATTAATTAATCAGTTAAGCAAGATTAATTAAGCTAAGCAAGATTAATTAAGCTAAGCAAGATTAATTAAGTAAATTAAACACCTAAATAGATATACATGAAAATAAATATATATGAGATAGATATATATGAGGAAGGTGCAAAGAAGCTGTAAGGGGATATATATGTAGGTAGCAAGCTTCCTAGAAAATATCAGGGCTGGCAATAGGTAACCTGTAGGTAACCTGCTAAGACACGATAACAGAAAAGTACACTATGTGATTTTTTACGTTTTAAAAAATAATCGAAATTTGAAAGTTAGGATCCATTATTTCTCCTTCAAGGTGCATAAAATATACATCTGTCTTATAGACATTGGATATAAAGTAGTTAAACGAGTCGTATTCATGTTTAAAATTTTTGTTGTTCGCGTTATCAGATACCTGTTAAACCTGCTAAGACACGATTTGCCAGCCCTAGAAAATATATAGGTAACTTCCTAGAAAAGCTATATGAAACTTCCTAGAAATTTCATATTTCCTACCTATAAATAGGAAGCTTAGGATTCATTTTTCTTTGCTCATTCATTCTATTCTTCTCTCTATACGTTGGTGTTCTAACCAATAATCACCGATGCGATATTATGTCCGATCGATTCGGGAACCAACTAACGAATGCCAAAGTGCTGTACTTTGTTAATTTCGTTAAACGAATGCCAAAGTGCTGTCTAAACAAGACTATACTTTGTGAATTTCGTTAAGGTTTTGATCTCGTGACCATCGTTAGATTTGATGTGGCTTTACACTAATACGTATTCCACTCAGTTAAACTAAATGTTTAACTACCCGAAACTCTACACCATACTCTTACAATCAAAATGGATGCTTAATCGTCAGAAGATTCAGAACTATATAGTAGATGCTTAGAATCAAGATGCTTGTTTAAACAAGACTATATGCTAACAAGGTGAGTCATTCTCTTTTTATCAACAATGTTTTACAATACTCAAATTATTTTCAAAAGTTATAATTACAGGGATTAAGTCTTGGTTATCTTGAATCACTGGCAAGTGGGGTATTGTGCACATTACTAATTTCTCACTGTTAGGTTCACTAACCTAACAGTGGCAATCATCACTACTTGGGTGAAAGGACCCAATAGTGGTATGACCATCGTCACCAGGGTGTGACACGGCGCCAGATAAAAATAAGATTGTAGCCATTGTAATCGCTCTTATGCTGTAATTTATAACAATGTGTCATTTTATATAAAACGAATGAACTCACCAGTATTTCCTGCTGACCAAATATTTTTAAAACGCGTTTCAGGTAATTACAGTAGATTGGAATAAGAGTGATGATACGGCACCGAAAGGCTTAAAGAAGTGGCTTATTTTATCAATTGAATTAAATTAAGCAAACATCCTTTCATATATTCAGGTTTATCCCTTATTAAAGCCACCTTTGTAAAACATGGGTTTTATCCCATATATTTAATAAATAAAATCCGGTGTTTTCTAAAACTCTGATATTTTTCCTGACTCACGGTCCTGGTAAACATTTCCGCTGCAATGTTTTTAAAATAACCACCGGGTAACACTTGACTGCCCGCGGCTCCCGTCCAGGGTGTGGTCGGGGGTCGTGACAATATATGCGGATTAGACACCAAAAAAACACTCAACAAATAGCTACAATTTAAGGAATGTGTTTAGTGACGGCATCAGATTCCTAATTGATGTAGAAAGGTCTGATGGCAAGCAAAGCTGCTTCTAGGAGCTTGTCAAGTGTTTTCGCTCAACGATTCCATTCTTGGGTGGTTGGTTTGGCCTTGTTCCTGTAACTCGAATCCTAGCCCGGTATATCCCATTTTAATTTTACACCATTGTGAACCTTACGCATTTTTTACTCTCTGATCGAGGTTCTCGGCATTGAAAAATCTTCGTAAACTAAATCACACGTTTATATGTTGACATTTAAGAGATATAAAGTCAAAAAAATAAGGGTAATGGTGATATATATGCGGATTAGACACCAAAAAAAACACTCAACAAATGGCTACAATTTAAGGAACGTGTTTAGTGACAGAATCAGATTCCTAATTGATGGAGAAAGGTCTGGTGGCAAGAAAAGCAGATTCTAAGAGGTTGTCAAGTGTTTTCGCTCGACAATTCCATTCTTGGGTGGTTGGTTTGGCCCTTGTTCCTGTAACTCGAATCCTAGCCCGGTATATCCCATTTTAATTTTACACCATTGTGAACCTTACGCCTTTTTTACTCTCTGATCGAGGTTCTCGGCATTGAAAAATCTTCGTAAAATAAATCACACATGTATATGATGACATGTCAGAGATAAACAGTCAAGAAAATCAAGGGCAATGGTGATATATATGCAGATTAGACACAAAAAAAAACACTCAACAAATGGCTACAATTTAAGTAATGTGTTTAGTGACGGCATCAGATTTCTAATTGATGGAGAAAGGTCTGGTAGCAAGAAAAGCTGATTCTAGGAGGTTGTCAAGTGTTTTCGCTCGACGATTCCATTCTTGGGTGGTTGGTTTAGCCCTTGTTCCAGTAACTCGAATCCTAGCCCGGTATATCCCATTTTAATTTTACATCATTGTGAACCTTACGCCGTTTTTTCTCTCTGATCGAGGTTCTCGGCATTGAAAAATCTTCGTAAACTAAATCACAAGTTTATATGTTGACATTTAAGAGATATACAGTCAAGAAAATCAAGGGCAGTGGTGATATATATGCGCATTAGACACCAAAAAAAACTTAATAAATGGCTACAATTTAAGGAATGTGTTTGGTGACGACATCAGATTCCTAATTGATGGAGAAAGATCTGGTGGCAAGAAAAGCTGCTTCTAGGAGGTTGTCAAGTGTTATCGCTCGATGATTCCATTCTTGGGTGGTTGGTTTGGCCCTTGTTCCTGTAACTCGAAGCCTAGCCCAGTATATCCCATTCTAATTTTACACCGTTGTGAACCTTACGCCGTTTTTACTCTCTGATCGAGGTTCTCGGCATTGAAAAATCTTCGTAAACTAAATCACACGTGTATATGTTGACATTTAAGAGATACACAGTCAAGAAAATCAAGGGCATGGGGATATATATGCGGATTAGACACAAAAAAAAACACTCAACAAATGGCTACAATTTAAGGAATGTGTTTAGTGACTGCATCAGATTCCTAATTGATGGAGAAAGGTCTGGTGGCAAGAAAGGCTGCTTCTAGGAGGTTGTCAAGTGTTTTCGCTCAACGATTCCATTCTTGGGTGGTTGGTTTGGCCCTTGTTCCTGTAACTCGAATCCTAACCCGATATATTCCATTTTAATTTTACACCATTATGAACCTTAAGTCTTTTTTACTCTCGGATCGAGGTTCTCTGCATTGAAAAATCTTCGTAAACTAAATCACACGTGTATATGTTGACATTTAAGTGATATACAGTCAAGAAAATCATGGGCAATGGTGATATGAATGCGGATTAGACACCAAAAAAAAAACACTCAACAAATGGCTACAATTTAAGGAATGTGTTTAGTGACGGCATCAGATTCCTAATTAATGGAGAAAGGTCTGATGGCAAGAAAAGCTGCTTCTAGGAGGTTTTCAAGTGTTTTTGCTCGACGATTCCATTCTTGGGTGGTTGGTTTGGCCCTTGTTCCTGTAACTCGAATCCTAGCCAAGTATATTTCATTTTAATTTTACACCATTGTGAACCTTACGCCATTTTTACTCTCTGGTCGAGGTTCTCGGCATTGAAAAATCTTCGTAAACTAAATCACACATGTATATGTTGACATTTAAGAGATATACAGTCAAGAAAATCAAGGGCAATGGTCATATATATGGGGATTAGACACCAAAAAAAACACTCAACAAATGGCTACAATTTGAGGAATGTGTTTAGTGACGACATCAGATTCCTAATTGATGGAGAAAGGTGTGGTGGCAAGAAAAGCTTCTTCTTGGAGGTTGTCAAGTGTTTTCGCTTGACGATTCCATTCTTGGGTGCTTGGTTTGGCCCTTGTTCCTGTAACTCGAATTCTAGCCCGGTATATCCCATTTTACTTTTACACCATTGTGAACGTTACGCCTTTTTTACCCTCTGATCGAGGTTCTCGGCATTGAAAAATCTTCGTAAACTAAATCACACGTGTATATGTTGACATTTAAGAGATATACAGTTAAGAAAATCAAGGGCAATGGTGTTCTATATGCGGATTAGACACCAAAAAAAAAACACTCAACAAATTGCTACAATTTAAGGAATGTGTTTAGTGACAGCATCAGATTCCTAATTGATGGAGAAAGGTCTGGTGGCAAGAAAAGCTGCTTCTAGGAGGTTGTCAAGTGATTTCGCTCGACGATTCCATACTTGGGTGGTTGGTTTGGCCCTTGTTCCTGTAACTCGAATCCTAGCCCGGCATATCCCATTTTAATTTTACACCATTGTGAACCTTACGCCTTTTTTACTCTCTGATCCAGGTTCTCGGCGTTGAAAAATCTTCGTAAACTAAATCACACGTGTATATGTTGACACTTAAGAGATATATACAGTCAAGAAAATCAAGGGCAATGGTCATATATATGCGGATTAGACACCAAAAAAAACACTCAACAAATAGCTACAATTTAAGGAATGTGTTTAGTGACGGCATCAGATTCCTAACTGATGGAGAAAGGTCTGGTGGCAAGAAAAGTTGCTTCTAGGAGGTTGTCAAGTGTTTTCGCTCGACGATTCCATTCTTGGGTGGTTGGTTTGCCCCTTGTTCCTGTAACTCGATTCCTACCCCGGTATATCCCATTTTAATTTTACACCATTGTGAACCTTACGCCTTTTTTACTCTCTGACCGAGGTTCTCGGCATTGAAAAATCTTTATAAACTAAATCACACGTGTATATGTTGACATTTAAGAGATATACAGTCAAGAAAATCAAGGGCAATGGTGATATATATGTGGATTAGACACCAAAAAAAAACACTCAATAAATGGCTACAATTTAAAGAAGGAGTTTAGTGACGGCATTAGATTTCTAATTGATGGAGAAAGGTCTGGTGGCAAGAAAAGCTGCTTCTATGAGGTTGTCAACTGTTTTCGCTCGACGATTCCATTCTTGGGTGGTTGGTTTGGCCCTTGTTCCTGTAACTCGAATCCTAGCCCGGTATATACCATTTCAATTTTACACCATTGTGAACCTTACGCCTTTTTTACTCTCTGATCGAGGTTCTCGGCATTGAAAAATCTTCATAAAGTAAATCACACGTGTATATGTTGACATTTAAGAGATACACAGTTACGAAAATCAAGGGCATGGTGATATATATGCGGATTAGAGACAAAAAAAACACTTAACAAATGGCTACAATTTAAGGAATGTGTTTAGTGACGGCATCAGATTCCTAATTGATGCAGAAAGGTCTGGTGGCAAGAAAAGCTGCTTCTAGGAGGTTGTCAAGTGTTTTCGCTCAACGATTCCATTCTTGGGTGGTTGGTTTGGCCCTTGTTCTTGTAACTCGAATCCTAGCCCGGTATAACCTATTTTAATTTTACACCATTGTGAAGCTTACGCCTTTTTTACTCTCTGATCGAGGTTCTCGACATTGAAAAATCTCCGTAAACTAAATCACACGTTTATATGTTGACATTTAAGAGATATACAGTCAAGAAAATCAAGGGCAATGGTGATATATATGCGGATTAGACAAAAAAAAACACACAACAAATGCCTACAATTTAAGGAATGTGTTTAGTGACGGCATCAGATTCCTAATTGATGGAAAAGGTCTGGTGGCAAGAAAAGCTGCTTCTAGGAGGTTGTCATTTGTTTTCGCTCGGCGATTCCATTCTTGGGTGGTTGGTTTGGCCCTTTTTCCTGTAACTCGAATCCTAGCCCGGTATATCCCATTTTAATTTTACACCATTGTGAACCTTACGCCTTTTTTACTCTCTGATCGAGGTTCTCAGCATGGAAAAATCTTCGTAAACTAAATCACACGTGTATATGTTGACATTTAAGAGATATACAGTCAAGAAAATCGTGGGCAATGGTGATATATATGCGGATTAGACACCAAAAAAAACACTCAACAAATGGCTACAATTTAAGGAATGTGTTTAGTGACGGCATCAGATTCCTAATTGATGGAGAAAGGTCTGGTGGCAAGAAAAGCTGCTTCTAAGAGGTTGTCAAGTGTTTTCGCTCGACGATTCCATTCTTGGGTGGTTGGTTTGGCCCTTGTTCCTGTAACTCGAATCCTAGCCCGGTATATCTCATTTTAATTTTACACCATTGTGAACCTTACGCCTTTTTTACTCTCTGATCGAGGTTCTCGGCATTGAAAAATCTTCGTAAACTAAATCACACATGTATATGTTGACATTTAAGAGACATACAGTCAAGAAAATCAAGGGCAATGGTGATATTTATGCGGATTAGACACCAAAAAAAAACACTAAACAAATGGCTACGATTTTAGCAATATGTTTAGTGACGGCATCAGATTTCTAATTGATGGAGAAAGGTCTGGTGACTAGAAAAGCTGCTTCTAGGAGGTTGTCAAGTGTTTTCTCTCGACGATTCCATTCATGGGTGTTGGTTTGGCCCTTGTTACTGTCACTCGAATCCTTGCCCAGTATATCCCATTTTAATATTACACCATTGTGAACCTTACGCCTTTTTTACTCTCTGATCGAGGTTCTCGGCATTGAAAAATCTTCGTAAACTAAATCACACTTGCATATGTTGACATTTAAGAGATATACATTCAAGAAAATCAAGGGCAATGGTGATATATATGCGGATTAGACACCAAAAAAACACTCAACAAATGGCTACAATTTAAGGAATGTGTTTAGTGACGGCATCAGATTCCTAATTGATGGAGAAAGGTCTGGTGGTAAGAAAAGCTGCTTCTAGGAGGTTGTCAAGTGTTTTCGCTCGACGATTCCATTCTTAGGTGGTTGGTTTGGCCCTTGTTCCTGTAACTCGAATCCTAGCCCGGTATATCCCATTTTAATTTTACACCATTGTGAACCTTACACCTTTTTTGCTCTCTGATCGAGGTTCTCGGCATTGAAAAATCTTCGTAAACTAAATCACACGTGTATATGTTGACATTTAAGACATATACAGTCAAGATAATCTAGGGCAATGGTGATATATATGCGGATTAGACACACAAAAACAATCAGCAAATGGCTACAATTTAAGGAATGTGTTTAGTGACAGCATCAGATTCCTAATAGATGGAGAAAGGTCTGGTGGCAAGAAAAGCTACTTCTAGGAGGTTGTCAAGTATTTTCGCTCGACGATTCCATTCTTAGGTGGTTAGTTTGGCCCTTGTTCCTGTAACTCGAATCCTATCCCGGTATGTCCCATTTTAATTTTACACTATTGTTAACCTTACGCCTTTTTTACTCTCTGATCGAGGTTCCCGGCATTGCAAAATCTTCGTAAACTATATCACACGTATATATGTTGACATTTAAGAGATATACAGTCAAGAAAATCAACGGCAATGGTGATATACACACGGATTAGACACCAAAAAAACACACAACAAATGGCTACAATTTAAGGAATGTGTTTAGTGACGGCATCAGATTCCTAACTGATGGAGAAAGGTCTGGTGGCAAGAAAAGCTGCTTCTCGGAGGTTGTCAAGTGTTTTCGCTCGACGATTCCATTATTGGGTGGTAGGTTTGGCCCTTGATGCTATTACTCGAATCCTAGCCCGGTATATCCCATTTTAATTTTACACCATTGTGAACCTTACGCCTTTTTTACTCTCTGATCGAGGTTCTCGGCATTGAAAAATATTCGTAAACTAAATCACAAGTGTATATGTGGACATTTAAGAGATATACGGTCAAGAAAATCAATGGCAATGGTGATATATATGCGGATTAGACACAAAAAAAAACACTCAACAAATGGCTACAATTTAAGGAATGTGTTTAGTGACGGCATCAGATTCCTAATTGAAGGAGAAAGGTCTGGTGGCAAGAAAAGCTGCTTCTAGGAGGTTGTCAAGTGTTTTCGCTGGATGATTCCATTCTTGGGTGGTTGGTTAGTCCCTTGTTCCTGTAACTCGAATCCTAGCCCGGCATATCCCATTTTAATTTTACACCATTGTGAACCTTATGCCTTTTTTACTCTCTGATCAAGGTTCTCGGCATTGAAAAATCTTCGTAAACTAAATCACATGTGTATATGTTGACATTTAAGAGATATACAGTCAAGAAAATCAAGGGCAATGGTGATATATATGCGGATTAGACACCCAAAAAAACACTTAACAATTGGCTACAATTTAAGGAATGTGTTTAGTGACGGCATCAGATTCCTAATTGATGGAGAAAGGACTGGTGGCAAGAAAGTTGTTTCTAGGAGGTTGTCAAGTGTTTTCGCTCGACGATTCCATTCTTGGGTGGTTGGTTTGGCCCTTGTTCCTGTAACTCGAATCCTAGCCTGGTATGTCCCATTTTAATTTTACACCATTGTGAACCTTACGCCTTTTTTACTCTCTGATCAGGGGTTCTCGGCAATGAAAAATCTTCGTAAACTAAATCACACGTGTATATGTTGACATTTAAAAGATATACAATCAAGAAAATCAAGGGCAATGGTGATATATATGCGGATTAGACACCAAAAAAAACACTCAACAAATGGCTACAATTTAAGGAACGTGTTTAGTGACGGCATCAGATTCCTAATTGATGGAGAAAGGTTTTAATGGCAAGAAAAGCTGCTTCTAGGAGGTTGTCAAGTGTTTTCGCTCGACGATTCCATTCTTGGGTGGTTGGTTTGGCCCTTGTTCCAGCAACTCGAATCCTAGCCTGGTATATCCCATTTTAATTTTACATCATTGTGAACCTTACGCCTTTTTTACGCTCTGATCGAGGTTCTCGGCATTGAAAAATCTTCGTAAACTAAATCACACGTGTATATGTTGACATTTAAGAGATATACAGCCAAGAAAATCAAGGGCAATGGTGATATAAATGCGGATTAGACCACAAAAAAAACACTTAACAAATGGCTACAATTTAAGGAATGTGTTTAGTGACGGCATCAGATTCCTAATTGATGGAGAAAGGTCTGGTGCCAAGAAAAGCTGCTTCTAGGAGGTTGTCAAGTGTTTTCGCTCAACGATTCCATTCTTGGGTGGTTGGTTTGGCCCTTGTTCTTGTAACTCGAATCCTAGCCCGGTATAACCTATTTTAATTTTACACCATTGTGAAGCTTACGCATTTTTTACTCTCTGATCGAGGTTCTCGACATTGAAAAATCTCCGTAAACTAAATCACACGTGTATATGTTGACATTTAAGAGATATACAGTCAAGAAAATCAAGGGCAATGGTGATATATATGCGGATTAGACAAAAAAAAACACACAACAAATGCCTACAATTTAAGGAATGTGTTTAGTGACGGCATCAGATTCCTAATTGATGGAAAAGGTCTGGTGGCAAGAAAAGCTGCTTCTAGGAGGTTGTCATTTGTTTTCGCTCGACGATTCCATTCTTGGGTGGTTGGTTTGGCCCTTTTTCCTGTAACTCGAATCCTAGCCCGGTATATCCCATTTTAATTTTACACCATTGTGAACCTTACGCCTTTTTTACTCTCTGATCGAGGTTCTCAGCATGGAAAAATCATTGTAAACTAAATCACACGTGTATATGTTGACATTTAAGAGATATACAGTCAAGAAAATCGTGGGCAATGGTGATATATATGCGGATTAGACACCAAAAAAAACACTCAACAAATGGCTACAATTTAAGGAATGTGTTTAGTGACTGCATCAGATTCCTAATTGATGGAGAAAGGTCTCTTGGCAAGAAAAGCTGCTTCAAGGAGGTTGTCAAGTGTTTTCGTTCGACGATTCCATTCTTGGGTGGTTGGTTTGGCCCTTGTTCCTGTAACTTGAATCCTAGCCCGATATTTTCCATTTTAATTTTACACCATTATGAACCTTGCGTCTTTTTTACTCTCTGATCGAGGTTCTCTGTATTGAAAAATCTTCGTAAACTAAATCACACGTTTATATGTTGACATTTAAGAGATATACTGTCAAGAAAATCAAGGGCAATGGTGATATATATGCAGATTAGACACCAAAAAAAACACTCAACAAATGGCTACAATTTAAGGAATGTGTTTAGTGAAGGCATCAGATTCCCAATTGATGGAGAAAGGACTGGTGGTAAGAAAAGCTGCTTCTAGGAGGTTGTCAAGTGTTTTCGCTCGACGATTCCATTATTGGGTGGTTGGTTTGGACCATGTTCCTGTAACTCGAATCCTAGCCCGGTATATCCCATTTTAATTTTACACCATTGTGAACCTTACGCCTTTTTTACTCTCCGATCGAGGTTCTCGGCATTGAAAAATCTTCGTAAACTAAATCACACGTGTATGTGTTGACATTTAAGAGATATACAGTCAAGAAAATCAAGGGCAATGCTGATATTTATGCGGATTAGACACCAAAAAAAAACACTAAACAAATGGCTACGATTTAAGCAATGTGTTTAGTGACGGCATCAGATTTCTAATTGATGGAGAAAGGTCTGGTGACAAGAAAAGCTGCTTCTAGGAGGTTGTCAAGTGTTTTCGCTCGACGATTCCATTCTTGGGTGGTTGGTTTGGCCCTTGTTCCTGTAACTCGAATCCTAGCCCGGTATATCCCATTTTAATTTTACACCATTATGAACCTTACACCTTTTTTACTCTCTGATCGAGGTTCTCGGCATTGAAAAATCTTCGTAAACTAAATCACACTTGCATATGTTGACATTTAAGAGATATACAGTCAAGAAAATCAAGGGCAATGGTGATATATATGCAGATTAGACACCAAAAAAAAACACTCAACAAATGGCTACAATTTAAGGAATGTGTTTAGTGAAGGCATCAGATTCCCAATTGATGGAGAAAGGACTGGTGGTAAGAAAAGCTGCTTCTAGGAGGTTGTCAAGTGTTTTCTCTCGACGATTCCATTCATGGGTGTTGGTTTGGCCCTTGTTACTGTCACTCGAATCCTAGCCCAGTATATCCTATTTTAATATTACACCATTGTGAACCTTACGCCTTTTTTACTCTCTGATCGAGGTTCTCGGCATTGAAAAATCTTCGTAAACTAAATCACACTTGCATATGTTGACATTTAAGAGATATACAGTCAAGAAAATCAAGGGCAATGGTGATATATATGCGGATTAGACACCAAAAAAACACTCAACAAATGGCTACAATTTAAGGAATGTGTTTAGTGACGGCATCAGATTCCTAATTGATGGAGAAAGGTCTGGTCGCAAGAAAAGCTGCTTCTAGGAGGTTGTCAAGTGTTTTCGCACGACGATTCCATTCTTGGGTGGTTGGTTTGGCCCTTGTTCCTGTAACTCGAATCCTAGCCCGGTATATCCCATTTTAATTTTACACCATTATAAACCTTACACCTTTTTTACCCTTTGATCGAGGTTCTCGGCATTGAAAAATCTTCGTAAACTAAATCACACGTGTATATGTTGACATTTAAGAGATATACAGTCAAGATAATCAAGGGCAATGGTGATATATATGCGGATTAGACACACAAAAACACTCAGCAAATGGCTACAATTTAAGGAATGTGTTTAGTGACAGCATCAGATTCCTAATTGATGGAGAAAGGTCTGGTGGCAAGAAAAGCTACTTCTAGGAGGTTGTCAAGTATTTTCGCTCGACGATTCCATTCTTGGGTGGTTGGTTTGGCCCTTGTTCCTGTAACTCGAATCCTAGCCCGGTATATCCCATTTTAATTTTACACTATTGTTAACCCTACGCCTTTTTTACTCTCTGATCGAGGTTCCCGGCATTGCAAAATCTTCGTAAACTATATCACACGTATATATGTTGACATTTAAGAGATATACAGTCAAGAAAATCAACGGCAGTGGTGATATACACACGGATTAGACACCAAAAAAACACACAACAAATGGCTACAATTTAAGGAATGTGTTTAGTGACGGCATCAGATTCCTAACTGATGGAGAAAGGTCTGGTGGCAAGAAAAGCTGCTTCTCGGAGGTTGTCAAGTGTTTTCGCTCGACGATTCCATTATTGAGTGGTAGGTTTGGCCCTTGTTCCTTTAACTCGAATCCTAGCCCGGTTTATCCCATTTTAATTTTACACCATTGTGAACCTTACGCCTTTTTTACTCTCTGATCGAGGTTCTCGGCATTGAAAAATCTTCGTAAACTAAATCACACGTGTATATGTTGACATTTAAGAGATATACGGTCAAGAAAATCAAGGGCAATGGTGATATATATGCGGATTAGACACCAAAAAAAAACACTCAACAAATGGCTACAATTTAACGAATGTGTTTAGTGACGGCATCGGATTCCTAATTGATAGAGAAAGGTCTGGTAGAAAGAAAAGCTGCTTCTAGAAAGTTGTCAAGGGTTTTCGCTCGACGATTCCATTCTTAGGTGGTTGGTTTGGCCCTTGATGCTATTACTCGAATCCTAGCCCGGTATATCCCATTTTAATTTTACACCATTGTGAACCTTACGCCTTTTTTACTCTCTGATCGAGGTTCTCGGCATTGAAAAATCTTCGTAAACTAAATCACACGTGTATATGTGGACATTTAAGAGATATACGGTCAAGAAAATCAATGGCAATGGTGATATATATGCGGATTAGACACAAAAAAAAACACTCAACAAATGGCTACAATTTAAGGAATGTGTTTAGTGACGGCATCAGATTCCTAATTGAAGGAGAAAGGTCTGGTGGCAAGAAAAGCTGCTTCTAGGAGGTTGTCAAGTGTTTTCGCTCGATGATTCCATTCTTGGGTGGTTGGTTAGTCCCTTGTTCCTGTAACTAGAATCCTAGCCCGGCATATCCCATTTTAATTTTACACCATTGTGAACCTTATGCCTTTTTTACTCTCTGATCAAGGTTCTCGGCATTGAAAAATCTTCGTAAACTAAATCACATGTGTATATGTTGACATTTAAGAGATATACAGTCAAGAAAATCAAGGGCAATGGTGATATATATGCGGATTAGACACCAAAAAAAACACTTAACAATTGGCTACAATTTAAGGAATGTGTTTAGTGACGGCATCAGATTCCTAATTGATGGAGAAAGGACTGGTGGCAAGAAAAGTTGTTTCTAGGAGGTTGTCAAGTGTTTTCGCTCGACGATTCCATTCTTGGGTGGTTGGTTTGGCCCTTGTTCCTGTAACTCGAATCCTAGCCCGGTATGTCCCATTTTAATTTTACACCATTGTGAACCTTACGCCTTTTTTACTCTCTGATCGGGGGTTCTCGGCAATGAAAAATCTTCGTAAACTAAATCACACGTGTATATGTTGACATTTAAAAGATATACAATCAAGAAAATCAAGGGCAATGGTGATATATATGCGGATTAGACACCAAAAAAAAAACACTCAACAAGTGGCTACAATTTAAGGAATGTGTTTAGTGACGGCATCAGATTCGTAATTGATGGAGAAAGGTTTTTATGGCAAGAAAAGCTGCTTCTAGGAGGTTGTCAAGTGTTTTCGCTCGACGATTCCATTCTTGGGTGGTTGGTTTGGCCCTTGTTCCAGTAACTCGAATCCTAGCCTGGTATATCCCATTTTAATTTTACACCATTGTGAACCTTACGCCTTTTTTACGCTCTGATCGAGGTTCTCGGCATTGAAAAATCTTCGTAAACTAAATCACACGTGTATATGTTGACATTTAAGAGATATACAGCCAAGAAAATCAAGGGCAATGGTGATATAAATGCGGATTAGACCCCAAAAAAAACACTTAACAAATGGCTACAATTTAAGGAATGTGTTTAGTGACGGCATTAGATTCCTAATTGATGGAGAAAGTTCTGGTGCCAAGAAAAGCTGCTTCTAGGAGGTTGTCAAGTGTTTTCGCTCAACGATTCCATTCTTGGGTAGTTGGTTTGGCCCTTGTTCCTGTAACTCGAATCGTAGCCCGGTATATCTCATTTTAATTTTACATCATTGTGAACCTTACGCCTTTTTTACTCTATGATCGAGGTTCTCGGCATTAAAAAATCTTCGTAAACTAAATCACACGTGTATATGTTGACATTTAAGAGATATACAGTCAAGAAAATCAAGGGCAATGGTGATATATATGCGGATTAGACACCAAAAAAAACACTCAACAAATGGCTACAATTTTAGGAATGTGTTTAGTGACGGCATCAGATTTCTAATTGATGGAGAAAGGTCTGGTGGCAAGAAAAGCTGCTTCTAGGAGGTTGTCAAGTGTTTTCGCTCGACGATTCCATTCTTGGGTGGTTGGTTTGGCCCTTGTTCCTGTAACTTGAATCCTAGCCCGGTATATCCCATTTTAATTTTACACCATTGTGAAACTTATGCCTTTTTTACTCTCTGATCGAGGTTCCCGGCATTGACAAATTTTCGTAAACTAAATCACACGTATATATGTTGACATTTAAGAGATATACAGTCAAGAAAATCAAGGGCAATTGTGATATATATGCGGATTAGACACCAAAAAAAACACTCAACAAATGGCTACAATTTAAGGAATGTGTTTAGTGACGACATCAGATCCCTAATTGATGGAGAATGGTCTGGTGGCCAGAAAAGTTGCTTCTAGGAGGTTGTCAAGTGTTTTCGCTCGACGATTGCATTCTTTGGTGGTTGGTTTGGCCCTTGTTCCTGTAACTCGAATCATAGCCCAGTATATAACATTTTAATTTAACACCATTGTGAACCTTACGCTTTTTTTTCTCTGTGATCGAGGTTCCCGACATTAAAAAATCTTCGTAAACTAAATTATACGTGTACATGTTGACATTTAAGAGATATACAGTCAAGAAAATCATGGGCAATGGCGATTTATATGCGGATTAGACACCAAAAAAAACACTCAACAAATGGCTACAATTTAAGGAATATGTTTAGTGAGGGCATCAGATTCCTAATTTAAGAAATGCTGCTTCTAAGAGGTTGTCAAGTGCTTTCGCTCAACGATTCCATTCTTGGGTGGTTGGTTTGGCCACTGTTCCTGTAACTCGAATCCTAACCCGGTATATCCCATTTTAATTTTACACCATTGTGAACCTTACGCCTTTTTTACTCTCTGATCGAGGTTCTCGGCATTGAAAAATTTTTGTAAACTAAATCACACGTGTATATGTTGACATTTAAGAGATATACAGTCAAGAAAATCAAGGGCAATGGTGATATATGTGCGGATTAGAAACCAAAAAAAAACAATCAACAAATGGCTACAATTTAAGGAATGTGTTTAGTGACGGCATCGGATTCCTAATTGATGGAAAAGGTCTGGTGGTAAGAAAAGCTGCTTCTAGGAGGTTGTCAAGTGTTTTCGCTCGACGATTCCATCCTTGGGTGGTTGGTTTGGCCCTTGTTCCTGTAACTCGAATCCTAGCCCGGTATATCGCATTTTAATTTTACACCATTGTGAACCTTACGCCTTTTTGACTCTCTGATCGAGGTTCTCGGCATTGAAAAATCTTCGTAAACTAAATCACACGTGTATATGTTGACATTTAAGAGATATACAGTCAAGAAGATCAAGGGCAATGGTGATATATATATGTGGATTAGACACCAAAAAAAACACTCAACAAATGGCTACAATTTAAGGAATGTGTTTAGTGATGGCATCAGATTCCTAAATGATGGAGAAAGGTCTGGTGGCAAGAAAAGCTGCTTCTAGGAGGTTGTCAAGTGTTTTCGCTCGACGATTCCATTCTTGGGTGGTTGGTTTGGCCCTTGTTCCTGTAACTCGAATCGTAGCCCGGTATATCTCATTTTAATTTTACATCATTGTGAACCTTACGCCTTTTTTACTCTCTGATCGAGGTTCTCGGCATTAAAAAATCTTCGTAAACTAAATCACACGTGTATATGTTGACATTTAAGAGATATACAGTCAAGAAAATCAAGGGCAATGGTGATATATATGCGGATTAGACACCAAAAAAAACACTCAACAAATGGCTACAATTTAAGGAATGTGTTTAGTGACGGCATCAGATTTCTAATTGATGGAGAAAGGTCTGGTGGCAAGAAAAGCTGCTTCTAGGAGGTTGTCAAGTGTTTTCGCTCGACGATTCCATTCTTGGGTGGTTGGTTTGGCCCTTGTTCCTGTAACTTGAATCCTAGCCCGATATATCCCATTTTAATTTTACACCATTGTGAAACTTATGCCTTTTTTACACTCTGATCGAGGTTCCCGGCATTGAAAAATTTTCGTAAACTAAATCACACGTATATATGTTGACATTTAAGAGATATACAGTCAAGAAAATCAACGGCAATGGTGATATATACGCTGATTAGACACCAAAAAAAAACACACAACAAATGGCTACAATTTAAAGAAAGTGTTTAGTGACGGCATCAGATTCCTAATTGATGGAGAAAGGTCTGGTGGCAAGAAAAGCTGCTTCTAGGAGGTTGTCAAGTGTTTTCGCTCGACGATTCCATTATTGGGTGGTAGGTTTGGCCCTTGTTCCTGTAACTTGAATCCTAGCCCGGTATATCCCATTTTAATTTTACACCATTGTGAATGTTACGCCTTTTTTACTCTCTGATCGAAGTTCTCGGCATTGAAAAATCTTCGTAAACTAAATCACACGTGTATATGTTGACATTTAAGAGATATACAGTCAAGAAAATCAAGGGCAATTGTGATATATATGCGGATTAGACACAAAAAAAAACACTCAACAAATGGCTACAATTTAAGAAATGTGTTTAGTGACGGCATCAGATCCCTAATTGATGGAGAAAGGTCTGGTGGCAAGAAAAGCTGCTTCTAGGAGGTTGTCAAGTGTTTTCGCTCGACGATTGCATTCTTTGTTGGTTGGTTTGGCCCTTGTTCCTGTAACTCGAATCATAGCCCGGTATATAACATTTTAATTTAACACCATTGTGAACCTCACGCCTTTTTTTCTCTCTGATCGAGGTTCCCGACATTGAAAAATCTTCGTAAACTAAATTATACGTGTACATGTTGACATTTAAGAGATATACAGTCTAGAAAATCAAGGGCAATGGTGATATATATGCGGATTAGACACCAAAAAAAACACTCAACAAATGGCTACAATTTAAGGAATGTGTTTAGTGACGGCATCAGATTTCTAATTGATGGAGAAAGGTCTGGTGGCAAGAAAAGCTGCTTCTAGGAGGTTGTCAAGTGTTTTCGCTCGACGATTCCATTCTTGGGTGGTTGGTTTGGCCCTTGTTCCTGTAACTTGAATCCTAGCCCGGTATATCCCATTTTAATTTTACACCATTGTGAAACTTATGCCATTTTTACTCTCTGATCGAGGTTCCCGGCATTGACAAATTTTCATAAACTAAATCACACGTATATATGTTGACATTTAAGAGATATACAGTCAAGAAAATCAAGGGCAATTGTGATATATATGCGGATTAGACACCAAAAAAAACACTCAACAAATGGCTACAATTTAAGGAATGTGTTTACTGACGACATCAGATCCCTAATTGATGGAGAAAGGTCTGGTGGCAAGAAAAGCTGCTTCTAGGAGGTTGTCAAGTGTTTTCGCTCGACGATTGCATTCTTTGGTGGTTGGTTTGGCCCTTGTTCCTGTAACTCGAATCATATCCCAGTATATAACATTTTAATTTAACACCATTGTGAACCTTACGCTTTTTTTTTTCTCTCTGATCGAGGTTCCCGACATTGAAAAATCTTCGTAAACTAAATTATACGTGTACATGTTGACATTTAAGAGATATACAGTCAAGAAAATCATGGGCAATGGCGATTTATATGCGGATTAGACACCAAAAAAAACACTCAACAAATGGCTACAATTTAAGGAATATGTTTAGTGAGGGCATCAGATTCCTAATTGATAGAGAAAGGTCTGGTGGCAAGAAATGCTGCTTCTAGGAGGTTGTCAAGTGCTTTCGCTCAACGATTCCATTCTTGGGTGGTGGGTTTGGCCCTTGTTCTTGTAACTCGAATCCTAACCCGGTATATCCCATTTTAATTTTACACCATTGTGAACCTTACGCCTTTTTTACTCTCTGATCGAGGTTCTCGGCATTGAAAAATTTTCGTAAACTAAATCACACGTGTATATGTTCACATTTAAGAGATATACAGTCAAGAAAATCAAGGGAAATGGTGATATATGTGCGGATTAGAAACCAAAAAAAAACAATCAACAAATGGCTACAATTTAAGGAATGTGTTTAGTGACGGCATCGGATTCCTAATTGATGGAAAAGGTCTGGTGGCAAGAAAAGCTGCTTCTAGGAGGTTGTCAAGTGTTTTCGCTCGACGATTCCATCCTTGGGTGGTTGGTTTGGCCCTTGTTCCTGTAACTCGAATCCTAGCCCGGTATATCGCATTTTAATTTTACACCATTGTGAACCTTACGCCTTTTTGACTCTCTGATCGAGATTCTCGGCATTGAAAAATCTTCGTAAACTAAATCACACGTGTATATGTTGACATTTAAGAGATATACAGTCAAGAAGATCAAGGGCAATGGTGATATATATATGTGGATTAGACACCAAAAAAAACACTCAACAAATGGCTACAATTTAAGGAATGTGTTTAGAGATGGCATCAGATTCCTAAATGATGGAGAAAGGTCTGGTTGCAAGAAAAGCTGCTTCTAGGAGGTTGTCAAGTGTTTTCGCTTGACGATTCCATTCTTGGGTGGTTGGTTTGGCCCTTGTTCCTGTAACTCGAATCCTAGCCTGGTATATCGCATTTTAATTTTACACCATTGTGAACCTTACTCCTTTTTTACTCTCTGATCGAAGTTCTCGGCATTGAAAAATTGTTGTAAACTAAATCACAAGTGTATATGTTGACATTTAAGAGATACACAGTCAAGAAAATCAAGGGCAATGGTCATATATATGCGGATTAGACACCAAAAAAAACAATCAACAAATGGCTACAATTTATGGAATGTGTTTAGTGACGACATCAGATTCCTAATTGATGGAGAAAGGTCTGGTGGCAAGAAAAGCTGCTTCTAGGAGGATGTCAAGTGTTTTCGCTCGACGATTCCTTTCTTGGGTGGTTGGTTTAGCCCTTGTTCCTGTAACTCAAATCCTAACCCGTTATATCGCATTTTAATTTTACATCATTGTGAACCTTACGCCATTTTTACTCTCTGATCGTGATTCTCATCATTGAAAAATCTTCGTAAACTAAATCACACGTGTATATGTTGACATTTAAGAGATATACAGTCAAGAAAATCAAGGGCAATGGCGATATATATGCGGATTTGGCACCAAAAAAAACACTCAACAAATGGCTACAATTTAAGGAATGTGTTTAGTGACGGCATCAGATTCCTAATTGATGGAGAAAGGTCTGGTGGCAAGAAAAGCTGCTTCTAGGAGGTTGTCAAGTGTTTTCGATCGACGATTCCATTCTTGGGTGGTTGGTTTGGCCCTTGTTCCTGTAACTCGAATCCTAGCCCCGTATATCCCATTTTAATTTTACACCTTTGTGAACCTTACGCCTTTTTTACTCTCTGATCGAGGTTCTCGGCATTGAAAAATCTTCGTAAACTAAATCACACGTGTATATGTTGACATTTAAGAGATATACAGTCAAGAAAATCATGGGCAAAGGTGATATATATGCGGATTAGACACCAAAAAAAAATCACTCAACAAATTGCTACAATTTTAGGAATGTGTTTAGTGACGACATCAGATTCCCAATTGATGGAGAAAGGTTTGGTGGCAAGAAAAGCTGCTTCTAGGAGGTTGTCAAGTGTTTTCGCTCGACGATTCCATTCTTGGGTGATTGGTTTGGCCCTTGTGCCTGTAACTCGAATCCTAGCCCAGTATATCTCATTTTAATTTTACACCATTGTGAACCTTACGCCTTTTTTACTCTCTGATCGAGGTTCTCGGCATTGAAAAAACTTTGTAAACTAAATCACACGTGTATATGTTGACATTTAAGAGATATACTGTCAAGAAAATCAGGGGCAATGGTGATATATATGCGGATTAGACACCAAAAAAAAACACTCAACAAATGGCTACAATTTAAGGAATGTGTTTAGTGACGGCATCAGATTCCTAATTTATGGAGAAAGGTCTGGTGGCAAGAAAAGCTGCTTCTAGGAGTTTGTCAAGTGTTTTCGCTCGACGATTTCATTCTTGGGTGGTTGGTTTAGCCCTTGTTCCTGTAACTCAAATCCTAGCCCGGTATATCGCAATTTAATTTTACAACATTATGAACCTTACGTCTTTTTTACTCTCTGATCGAGATTCTCGGCATTGAAAAATCTTTGTAAACTAAATCACACGTGTATATGTTAACATTTAAGAGATATACAGTCAAGAAGATCAAGGGCAATGGTGATATATATGCGGATTAGACACCAAAAAAAACACTCAACAAATGGCTACAATTTAAGGAATGTGTTTAGTAACGGCATCAGATTCCTAAATGATAGAGAAAGGTCTGGTGGCAAGAAAAGATGCTTCTAGGAGGTTGTCAAGTGTTTTCGATTGACGATTCCATTCTTGGGTGTTTGGTTTGGCCCTTGTTCCTGTAACTCGAATCCTAGCCTAGTATATCCCATTTTAATTTTACACCATTGTGAACCTTACTCCTTTTTTACTCTCTGATCGAGGTTCTCGGCATTGAAAAACCTTTGTAAACTAAATCACACGTGTATATGTTGACATTTAAGAGATATACAGTCATGAAAATCAAGGGCAATGGTCATATATATGCGGATTAGACACCAAAAAAAACACTCAACAAATGGCTACAATTTATGGAATGTGTTTAGTGACAGCATCAGATTCCTAATTGATGGAGAAAGGTCTGGTGGCAAGAAAAGCTGCTTCTAGGAGGTTGTCAAGTGTTTTCGCTCGACGATTCCATTCTTGGGTGGTTGGTTTAGCCCTTGTTCCTGTAACTCAAATCCTAGCCCGGTATATCGAATTTTAATTTTACACCATTGTGAACCTTACGCCTTTTTTACTCTCTGATCGAGATTCTCGGCATTAAAAAATCTTCGTAAACTAAATCACACTTGTATATGTTGACATTTAAGAGATATACAGTCAAGAAAATCAAGGGCCATGGTGATATATATGCGGATTAGACACCAAAAAAAAAACACTCAACAAATGGCTACAATTTAAGGAATGTGTTTAGTGGAGACATCAGATTCCTAATTGTTGGAGAAAGGTCTGGAGCCAAGAAAAGCTGCTTCTAGGAGGTTGTCAAGTGTTTTCGCTCGACGATTCCATTCTTGGGCTATTGGTTTGGCCCTTGTACCTGTAACTCGAATCCTAGCCCGGTATATCCCATTTTAATTTTACACCATTGTGAACCTTACGCCTTTTTTACTCTCTGATCGAGGTTCTCGGCATTGAAAAATCTTTGTAAACTAAATCACACGCGTATATGTTGACATTTAAGAGATATACTGTCAAGAAAATCAGGGGCAATGGTGATATATTTGCGGATTAGACACCAAAAAAAACACTCAACAAATGGCTACAATTTAAGGAATGTCTTTAGTGACGGCATGAGATTCCTAATTGATGGAGAAAGGTCATGTGGCAAGAAAAGCTTCTTCTAGGAGGTTGTCAAGTGTTTTCTCTCGACGATTCCATTCTTGGGTGGTTGGTTTGGACCTTGTTCCGGTAACTCTTATCCTTGCCCGGTATATCCCATTTTAATTTTATGCCATTGTGAACCTTACGCCTTTTTTACTCTCTGATCGAGGTTCTTGGCATTGAAAAATCTTCGTAAACTAAATCACACGTGTATATGTTGACATTTAAGAGATATACTGTCAAGAAAATCAGGGGCATTTGTGAAATATATGCGGATTAGACACCAAAAAAAACACTCAACAAATGGCTACAATTTAAGGAATGTGTTTAGTGACGGCATCACATACCTAGTTGATGGAGAAAGGTCTGGTGGCAAGAAAAGCTGCTTCTAGGAGGTTTTCAAGTGTTTTCGCTCGACGATTCCATTCTTGGGTGGTTGGTTTAGCCCTTGTTCCTGTAACTCAAATCCTAGCCCGGTATATCGCATTTTAATTTTACGCCATTGTGAACCTTACGTCTTTTTTACTCTCTGATCGAGATTCTCGGCATTGAAAAATCTTTGTAAACTAAATCACACGTGTATATGTTGACATTTAAGAGATATACAGTCAAGAAAATCAAGGGTAATGGTGATATATATGTGGATTAGAAACCAAAAAAAACACTCAACAAATGGCTACAATTTAAGGAATGTGTTTAGTGACGGCATCAGATACCTAATTGATGGAGAAATGTCTGGTGGCAAGAAAAGCTGCTTCTAGGAGGTTGTCAAGTGTTTTCGCTCGACGATTCCATTCTTGGGTGGTTGGTTTAGCCCTTGTTCCTGTAACTCAAATCCTAGCCCGGTATATCGCATTTTAATTTTACGCCATTGTGAACCTTACGTCTTTTTTACTCTCTGATCGAGATTCTCGGCATTGAAAAATCTTTGTAAACTAAATCACACGTGTAAATGTTGACATTTAAGAGATATACAGTCAAGAAAATCAAGGGTAATGGTGATATATATGTGGATTAGACACCAAAAAAAACACTCAACAAATGGCTACAATTTAAGGAATGTGTTTAGTGACGGCATCAGATACCTAATTGATGGAGAAAGGTCTGGTGGCAAGAAAAGCTGCTTCTAGGAGGTTGTCAAGTGTTTTCGCTCGACGATTCCATTCTTGGGGGGTTGGTTGAGCCCTTGTTCCTGTAACTCAAATCCTAGCCCGGTATATCGCATTTTAATTTTACACCATTGTGAACCTTACGTCTTTTTTACTCTCTGATTGAGATTCTCGGCATTGAAAAATCTTTGAAAACTAAATCACACGTGTATATGTTGACATTTAAGAAATATACAGTCAAGAAAATCAAGAGTAATGGTGATATATATGTGGATTAGACACCAAAAAAACACTCAACAAATGGCTACAATTTAAGGAATGTGTTTAGTGACGGCATCAGATTCCTAATTGATGGAGAAAGGTCTGGTGGCAAGAAAAGCTGCTTCTTGGAGGCTGTCAAGTGTTTTCGCTCGACGATTCCATTCTTGGGTGGTTGGTTTGGCCCTTGTTCCTGTAACTCGAATCCTAGCCCAGTATATCCCATTTTAATTTTACACCATTGTGAACCTTACGCCTTTTTTACTCTCTGATCGAGGTTCTCGGCATTGAAAAATCTTCGTAAACTAAATCACACGTGTATATGTTGACATTTAAGAGATATACAGCCAAGAAAATCAAGGGCCATGGTGA
Source organism: Helianthus tuberosus (assembly GCA_030545235.1). Lineage (NCBI taxonomy): Eukaryota > Viridiplantae > Streptophyta > Magnoliopsida > Asterales > Asteraceae > Helianthus > Helianthus tuberosus. Next base: position 27,542,852 of record CM060440.1, read on the forward strand.
TATATATGCGGATTAGACACCAAAAAAAAACACTGAACAAAAGGCTACAATTTAAGGAATGTGTTTAGTGGAGACATCAGATTCCTAATTGTTGGAGAAAGGTCTGGAGCCAAGAAAAGCTGCTTCTAGGAGGTTGTCAAGTGTTTTCGCTCAACGATTCCATTCTTGGGCTATTGGTTTGGCCCTTGTACCTGTAACTCGAATCCTAGCCCGGTATATCCCATTTTAATTTTACACCATTGTGAACCTTACGCCTTTTTTACTCTCTGATCGAGGTTCTCGGCATTGAAAAATCTTTGTAAACTAAATCACACGTGTATATGTTGACATTTAAGAGATATACTGTCAAGAAAATCAGGGGCAATGGTGATATATTTGCGGATTAGACACCAAAAAAACACTCAACAAATGGCTACAATTTAAGGAATGTCTTTAGTGACGGCATCAGATTCCTAATTGATAGAGAAAGGTCATGTGGCAAGAAAAGCTTCTTCTAGGAGGTTGTCAAGTGTTTTCTCTCGACGATTCCATTCTTGGGTGGTTGGTTTGGACCTTGTTCCGGTAACTCTTATCCTTGCCCGGTATATCCCATTTTAATTTTATGCCATTGTGAACCTTACGCCTTTTTTACTCCCTGATCGAGGTTCTTGGCATTGAAAAATCTTCGTAAACTAAATCACACGTGTATATGTTGACATTTAAGTGATATACATTCAAGAAAATCAAGGGCAATGGTGATATATATGCGGATTAGACACAAAAAAACAGTTAGAAAATGACTACAATTTAAGGAATGTGTTTAGTGACGGCATCAGATTCCTAATTGATAGAGAAAGGTCTGGTGGCAAGAAAAGCTGCTTCTAGGAAGTTGTCAAGTGTTTTCGCTCGACGATTCCATTCTTGGGTGGTTGGTTTGGCACTTGTTCCTGTAACTCGAATCTTAGCCCGGTATATCCCATTTTAATTTTACAACATTGTGAACCTTACGCATTTTTTACTCTCTGATCGAGGTTCTCGGCATTGAAAAATCTTCGTAAACTGTAACTCGAATCCTAGCCCGGTATATCTCATTTTAATTTTACAACATTGTGAACCTTACGCATTTTTTACTCTCTGATCGAGGTTCTCGGCATTGAAAAATCTTCGTAAACTAAATCACACATGTATATGCTGACATTTAAGAGATATACAGTCTAGTAAATCAAGGGCAATGGTGATATATATGCGGATTAGACACCAAAAAAAACACTCAACAAATGGCTACAATTTAAGGAATGTGTTTAGTGACGGCATCCTATTCCTAATTAATGGAGAAAGGTCTGGTGGCAAGAAAAGTTGCTTCTAGGAGGTTGTCAAGTGTTTTCGCTCGACGATTCCATTCTTGGGTGGTTAGTTTAGCCCTTGTTCCTGTAACTCAAATCCTAGCCCGGTATATCACATTTTAATTTTACACCATTGTGAACCTTACGCCTTTTTTACTCTCTGATCGAGATTCTCGGCATTGAAAAATCTTCGTAAACTAAATCACACGTGTATATGTTGACATTTAAGAGATATACAGTCAAGAAAATCAAGGGCAATGGTGATATATATGCGGATTGGACACCAAAAAAAACACTCAACAAATGGCTACAATTTAAGGAATGTGTTTAGTGACGGCATAAGATTCCTAATTGATGGTGAAAGGTTTGGTGGCAAGAAAAGCTGCTTCTAGGAGGTCGTCAAGTGTTTTCGCTCGACGATTCCATTCTTGGGTGGTTGGTTTGGCCCTTGTTCCTGTAACTCGAATCCTAGCCCCGTATATCCCATTTTAATTTTACACCATTTTGAACCTTACGCCTTTTTTACTCTCTGATCGAGGTTCTCGGCATTGAAAAATCTTCGTAAACTGAATCACACGTGTATATGTTGACATTTAAGATACATACAGTCAAGAAAATCAAGAGCCATGGTGATATATATGAGGATTAGTGTCACGACCCCCGACCCCACCCTGGATGGAATCGGGAGCCGCGAGTAGCCAAGTGGTACCGGTGGTTATTTTGAAAAATATCAGAGTTTAGAAAACACCGGATTTTTATTTATTAAATAGATGGGATAAAACAAGTTTTAAAAGGTAGCTTTAATATAGAATAAATCTGAATACATAAAACAACTTTTATTAATTTAATTTAATTGATAAAATGAGTCACTTCTGTAAGTCTTGTTGGTGCCGCATCCAACTCTAATTCCTGATCTACTGTAATTACCTAAAATGTATTTTAAAAAGATTTGGTCAGCAGGAAATACTGGTGAGTTCATTCATTTTTTTATAAAATGACCCTTAGTTATAAATTACAGCATGAGAGCGATTACAATGGCTTCTATCTTATTGTTATCTGGCGCCGTGTCACATTGCGTGACGATGGTCATACCACTATTGGGTCCTGTCACCCAAGTAGTGACGATCACTGTTAGGATTTATTAGCCTAACCAGTGAGAAATTAGTAATGTGCACAATACCCCATTAACCAGTGATTAAGATTACCACGACTTACTCCCCGTAATTATAACATTTGAAAATGGAGTATTGTAAAATGCTTTTGATAAAAAGAGAATGACTCACATTGCAGATTTATACGGGCAGAGTTTAGCCTACTAATTAGCCTTCTAACCTAAATTTAATTAACATGCACACGAACTAGGTCAGTAACTAATACAGCATTTACGATAACTCACGAGATTAAACCCTCACAATGAATGACAAATTGCAATACTTAAACATCTATCGGATTCGCAACGAATGACAGAGTATACCCGAGTTTGGGTGGTACTCAAACATCCTGTCGGATTCACGACTAATGACAAAGTATAGCATTTAAACATCCTGTATCGTAGCAGCGATCGAGTTAATACCCTGTATCGTAGCAGCGCCTCACTAATTTGAGAGAAATATACGAACAGAATTATAAAGAGTTTGAAAGTTTCGTCGACACCATAGAACTGCTCAGGAGCCAAGCTATTTATAGCTGAAATTGGGTTCTCTCGCGGCCCGCGTAAGCCTCCCGTCAAACCTTACGCAGCCCGCGTGGAAGTGTGGATCAGATCGGAGGTTGCTGAGTAACCGGTGGTCGTGACACGTGTGACGACACGTGGCCTTCATGCATATCCGGAGACCTACAAGCTGTCGCGGCCCACGTGACCTTCTGCCTATTCTTTACGCGGCCCACGAGAAGACCACAAGTCTTGATTTCTTGATTTTTGATATGGATTGGGGTTTCAGGGGTCCGGGTTTTTACTTATGGGTCAGTTTGGGACATTTTTGAATATAACTATCTCACCAAAGGAATAAAACGGTGAGAAAAGAGTATGGACCCACTTTGTAGCTTTAGGGTTCAACTAGAAAGTCTCCTGGTATAAATTTTGGGTATAACTTCTGAGCTATTTTAATATATATATATATATATATATATATATATATATATATATATATATATATATATATATATTATACTCGTGTTAAGTATAGTACCCCTAATTCAACCTTATCCCTATGTCACGAGACAGAACCCCAATGAACTTAGTCAGGCAGAGCCTTGACATGTGTTATAGGGCTCAGATCAATCGGAAAGGGTAGCGGTGATCGGGAGTTAAAACACTTAAAACGGGCATCATTTTTTTATTATTATGGGTTAAATAATAATAAATAAATAAATATATATGTATCTATGTGAGAGAAAAGCTTGCGAGAGAAAGTAAGAAAGAAAAGAAATTTTGAATAAATGAGAATGTTGACACTGCATTCTATTTATAGATGATTTTTGTTTGGAAAGTAAGTTAGTGAGTACATGTGTAGATAAAAGGAATGTACTGCACATTCAACATTTTGACTAGCCTATTTCATCTTCACACACATGCACTTGTTAAGTTTTAATTATTATTATTATTATTTTATTTTTATTTTTTATGTACACGTACATGATTCATAAATTCAAATAATAATATTATTATTTTATTATTATATATATTATAATTAATTTAACTGCTTCACTTATTTGGCGCGTATAACTTCTAAAATATAACGTTTTATAAAATAATAAATATATCACCAGAACGAGAATATTTTTGTCTACATTTTGAACCAAGTTTCATTAAAAATAGAATAGGTTCAAAATACAATATATTTTTATAATTTAATTATTATACGGTTCCTAGGCCCGTATAAGAACTTCATATTTCTAATAGTCAACTTACCCGTAATCTACCCATCTAATTATATGAGTTTTTATATACTTTTATTTTATTAGAAAGGTCACCCATATATAGGCCAATTAATTGGTATAGCATTCCAACCAACTATATATTAAATGGTTTTTAAATTATTTGGGTCGAATAATTATATTAAAAATAAAACTAGTTACTAGTTACTAGTGGTGAATAAATTTAAACAACCCTATAATTCTTATATAATAAAAATAGGAATGTTACATCCTCCCCACCTTGTTTTAAATCTCGTCCTCGAGATTTGGGCTACGATATTTCTTTTAGACTTATGTCACGTCTTAGTCAACAAAAATAATATTAAGGTAGATGGTATAGAATCAAAATATCAAATTTTATGTATACGAATTTTACAATAAATTGGACTCAATGGTTCAACTGAATTAGTTTTCAGAAATCGATGTCAAACGAATGAGATGAAATGATATAATTACTAGGTTCAAGCCAAAAGAGATTTATGATCAATAGATGTCGAAATTGACGGTAAATGCCTTTTAGAAACAGTAGAATTCAATTGTCAAAAGAGAACTTACTTTGATTGTCAACTGAGAAAGACTTAGAATCAACAAGCTCAAATGAAAATAGAAACATGAAAATGATTGTCAAATATTGAATTATGATATGAGAAAAATCAATGTGTTGACATTTATCGAATTACAAGGATACACCGATATACAATAGAATTTAGTGTATCATTGTCTTAACACGTAGTTGTATTAAGACTATTTTCAATGATGAGTCAAACGAAAGACATACGTGGGTTTGAATGATTCGTATGATTATGATTAGCCCAAGCTACAAGTTTATATCGACGCCACAAGGTGTCGAAATGATTGAAATAGCTCAATAATTACGGTGACCGAACAATTTCACCGTTTTTGTAATCAACTGTAAGTTTTAATGAAGAAAATTTCAAATAAATATTATAGGATTTTCAACTGATGATGAAAGACCAAATGATTATCATAGATTTTTCGATTAATAATGAAAGAAACGTTAAGTGGTACACCGGAATATGAAAGACCAAATGATTATCATAGATTTTTCAAATAAATATTAAGATAATGAACCAATTAAAATCCGTACATCAGATGTGAAAATGAAATTAGCTCAAGTTTCAAATTAAAGAAAATGCCATCACCAGGTGTCATAGTAATCGAAATAATAATAATAACGGTGACCAGACGAGTTCACCGTGTTTGAAATTAAATGAAAGTTCAACGACGTAAGTTCGAATGTTTGTTTCAAACAAATCTAGTAGGATTTTCGATTGAAATTGAAACAATTGAATAATGTTTTTCGATTGAAGATGATAAAGCAATAAATATCACGAAAGGCTCGATTGATGTTGTAAGAACCATTAAGAGATACACTAAAATATGACAAGAATTTATGTATCATTATCTTAGCACATGATTGTGTTAAGATTGCTTTTATAGGATAAACCAACGAAGCAGATTTAATATAAATAAATAAATAAATAATTAAATCCGTATATGAGGTGTGCAAACGAGATTAGCGCGAGCTTCAGGTTTATGAAAACATCACCACAAGGTGATCGTGATCAAAGAAATGATTTTAATGAAGTTGAAGACCAAACAAGCATGTTATAGTTCAAGAGAATTGAAGTGCTTGTTGGAATTATTTTGAATATGATGGCTTCAATTCATCATATGGGACCTTGAATTGAATACGTAATGCGAGCAAGTTCAAACAGTTGAACTTGGTTTAAACAAAACGAATTTTAATAAGAAAGTTCGGACATGGTTACAACGAAAACCATGTATGCCACTTAAAAGAAAATCGAGTTTTTCAAGAATTCATTGACTCGATATCAAAGAGTCATCGTTTAGCAATAATGCAGTTCACAGTGCCAAAAATCAAGTATAGCGAAATGATATTTGAGTTTGGATAAAACAACAAATTAGAATGAAGTCCTCCAGTGGTCTTCATAAATCAAACGAACCACATGCGCAACAAACAGTGCATGTGTAACGTGTGAATTTACCAAGAAATGAAATAGATCAATATTCGCTACTATGAAAGAAATCCTCATGGTATGATGACCATTAGAAGAAGTAAAAACACGAAAGTCAACTTATTATATGCAGAAGTCAGAATTTCAATGAAAGAAATATAAGAACTTCTATCTGGAATTTCATGTGATAATCGTTGTTAAGTGACATTACCAGGGAATGTCGAATAAAATGAAATAGGGGAATTGCAAAGGTATGTGACTTCTTTTGCCGCGCCAGTATTTATGACTCTGATTAAACTGTGCACCGATGGTTGTGAAATCTTGTTCCAACGTACCTCAGCGAGATTCTTGTCGTTTGTAGGATCACGTGGCAACATGCCGCTTTTTTATCAGTAGTTCTCCCACTGCTGGGATGAGCATTGTTGTTGTCGTGCCCAATCATATTTTCCAAAGGTCTTGCCTCGAAAGTCGGGTGTGATATACTTCAACGTCTGTGGACGTATAATTTAAGTTTCATGTGTTTTCTTGTGCACTAGCACAACTTTACATGCTTCTTACTTGCGTTAATAGTTTATGGTAACGCATTGGAAATTATTATACTTTTGATGGCGTCCCAACTTAAAGGGTTCCCGTCATTTATTTTGTTGCATGAATTGCGAGGTAGATGATCAAACGAAATAATGTTTGATATCAGAATTATAGATATATGCAAGAGATTCCTGATAAAGAAATCTAGATTTATTATTGACACATATGCTTGTGCTTTATTCCAAATTGTCAATCCTTATGGTTTTTGTATTTCCTTATAGATATACATATCTATATAATCATATATTTCACATGCTGTAATATACATACCCTTTATAAGGTCAATGTATTTAACAGATTCATATTTCCAAAAACAAGTCAGATATCAGATCATGATACTATTTAGGGAAATCTTGTCACTTGTTTGACATATTATGTACCTTCTTACCCGGTTCTAGGCCGGAGAGGTAACCCCGTTATATCCGGACAAGCTGGAGAGTCTGCTACACCATACCCAGTCTTGTTGGAGAAGAAATTTATATTTCCCATAAATAGTATTTTTCTTAAATCATGATTTGGAAAGTGCATTATGACTTTCAACAACGAATCAGGAAATTAATATTCACCTGACTGATCATATTCTAGAACAAGGTAGTACCAATAAATAAGAAATAATAGTGGTCAAGTGTTATTGCTTTATTTATTATACTTGCAACGTTCTAGTTATTATTCTCATGGCATACCAAAACCCATCATAATTTATTTACACAAATATTTAGGTTATCTTGAAGCTTATACTAAGGCATATTTTCTTAAGTTCAAGTCTAAATGCTATCATGTGTGCTACCAGTTAATAGCAATTTCCTAACTCTTTTATTTAAGCTTAGGTATTATTATTACAACACCTATTGGCTTAAAGCAGTGGCTCTGATACCACCTTCTGTCACGAACCCTGACCCCACCCTGGATGGAATCGGGAGCCGCGAGCAGCCAAGTGGTACCGGTGGTTATTTTGAAAAGTAGTGCAGCGGAAATTTTGTCAGAACCGTGAGTTAGGAAAAATATCAGAGTTTAGAAAACACTGGATTTTTATTTATTAAATAGATGGGATAAAAACATGTTTTAAAAGGTAGCTTTAATATAGAATAAATCTGAATACATAAAACAACTTTTATTAATTTAATTTAATTGATAAAATGAGCCACTTCTATAAGTCTTGTTGGTGCCGCATCCAACTCTAATTCCTGATCTACTGTAATTACCTTAAATGCATTTTAAAAAGATTTGGTCAGCAGGAAATACTGGTGAGTTCATTCATTTTTTATAAAATGACCCTTAGTTATAAATTACAGCATAAGAGCGATTACAATGGCTTCTATCTTATTGTTATCTGGCGCCGTGTCACATTGCGTGACGATGGTCATACCACTATTGGGTCCTGTCACCCAAGTAGTGACGATCACTGTTAGGATTTATTAGCCTAACCAGTGAGAAATTAGTAATGTGCACAATACCCCATTAACCAGTGATTAAGATTGCCACGACTTACTCCCCGTAATTATAACATTTGAAAATGGAGTATTGTAAAATGCTTTTGATGAAAAGAGAATGACTCACATTGCAGATTTATACGGGCAGAGTTTAGCCTACTGATTAGCCTTCTAACCTAAATTTAATTAACATGCACACGAACTAGGTCAGTAACTAATACAGCATTTACGATAACTCACGAGATTAAACCCTCACAACGAATGACAAAGTGCAATACTTAAACATCCATCGGATTCGCAACGAATGACAGAGTATACCCGAGTTTGGGTGGTACTTAAACATCCTATCGGATTCACGACTAATGACAAAGTATAGCATTTAAACATCCTGTCGGATAGTTTCAATCGATCGGATATTGAATCGTAGCAGCGATCGAGTTAATACCCTGTATCGTAGCAGCGCCTCACTAATTTGAGAGTAATATACGAACAGAATTATAAAGAGTTTGAAAGTTTCGTCGACACCATCGAACTGCTCATGAGCCAAGCTATTTATAGCTAAAATTGGGTTCTCTCGCGGCCCACGTAAGCCTCCGGCCAAACCTTACGCGGCCCGCGTGGAAGTGTGGATCAGATCGGAGGTTGCTGAGTCACCGGTGGTCGTCACACGTGTGACAACACGTGGCCTTCATGCATACCCGGAGACCTACAAGTTGTCTCAGCCCGCGTGACCTTCTGCCTATTCTTTACGCGGCCCGCGAGAAGACCACAAGTCTTGATTTCTTGATTTTTGATATGGTTTGGGGTTTCAGGGGTCCGGGTTTTTACTTATGGGTCGGTTTGGGACATTTTTGAATATAATTATCTCACCAAAGGAATAAAACGGTGAGAAAAGAGAATGGACCCACTTTGTAGCTTTAGGGTTCAACTAGAAAGTCTCCTGGTATAAATTTTGGCTATAACTTCTGAGCTATTTTAAAAGAAAATATATATATATATATTTATACTCGTGTTAAGTATAGCACCCCGAATTCAACCTTATCCCTATGTCACGAGACAGAACCCCAATGAACTTAGTCAGGCAGAGCCTTAACATGTGTTATGGGGCTCAGATCAATCGGAAAGGGTAGCGGTGATCGGGAGTTAAAACACTTAAAACGGGCATCACTTTTTTATTATTATGGGTTAAATAATAATAAATTAAAAAATATATATGTATCTATATGAGAGAAAAGCTTGTGGGAGAAAGTAAGAAAGAAAGGAAATTTTGAATAAATGAGAATGTTGACACTACATTCTATTTATAGATGATTTTTGTTTGGAAAGTAAGTTAGTGAGTACATGTGTAGATAAAAGGAATGTACAGCACATTCAACATTTTGACTAGCCTATTTCATCTTCACACACATGCACTTGTTAAGTTTTAATTATTATTATTATTATTTTATTTTTATTTTTGATGTACACGTACATGATTCATAAATTCAAATAATAATATTATTATTTTATTATTATATATATTATAATTAATTTAACTGCTTCACTTATTTGGCGCGTATAACTTCTAAAATATAACGTTTTATAAAATAATAAATATATCACCAGAACGAGAATATTTTTGTCTACATTTTGAACCAAGTTTCATTAAAAATAGAATAGGTTCAAAATACAATATATTTTTATAATTTAATTATTATACGGTTCCTAGGCCCGTCTAAGAACTTCATATTTCTAATAGTCAACTTACCCGTAATCTACCCATCTAATTATATGAGTTTTTATATACTTTTATTTTATTAGAAAGGTCACCCATATATAGGCCAGTTAATTGGTATAGCATTCGAACCAACTATATCTTAAATAGTTTTTAAACTATTTGGGTCGAATAATTATATTAAAAATAAAACTAGTTACTAGTGGTGAATAAATTTAAACAACCCTATAATTATTATATGATAAAAAATAGGAATGTTACATCATCCCCACCTTGTTTTAAATCTCGTCCTCGATATTTGGGCTACGATATTTCTTTTAGACTTATGTCACGTCTTAGTCAACAAAAATAATATTAAGGTAGATGGTATAGAATCAAAATATCAAATTTTATGAATACGAATTTTACAATAAATTGGACTCAATGGTTCAACTGAATTAGTTTTCAGAAATCGATGTCAAACGAATGAGATGAAATGATATAATTACTAGGTTCAAGCAAAAAGATATTTATGATCAATAGATGTCGAAATTGACGGTAAATTCCTTTTAGAAACAGTATAATTCAATTGTCAAAAGAGAACTTACTTTGATTGTCAACTGAGAAAGACTTAGAATCAACAAGCTCAAATGAAAATAGAAACATGAAAATGATTTGTCAAATATTGAATTATGATATGAGAAAAATCAATGTGTTGACATTTATCGAATTACAAGGATACACCGATATACTATAGAATTTAGTGTATCATTGTCTTAACACGTAGTTGTGTTAAGACTATTTTCAATGATGAGTCAAACGAAAGACATACGTGGGTTTGAATGATTCGTATGATTATGATTAGCCCAAGCTACAAGTTTATATCGACGCCATAAGGTGTCGAAATGATTGAAATAGCTCAATAATTACGGTGACCGAACAATTTCACCATTTTTTTAATCAACTGTAAGTTTTAATGAAGAAAATTTCAAATAAATATTATAGGATTTTCAACTGATGATGAAAGACCAAATGATTATCATAGATTTTTCGATTAATAATGAAAGAAACGTTAAGAGGAACACCGAAATATGATACGAATTTGTGTACTCTTATCTTTAACACATAGTTGTATTAAGACAGTTTAAGATAATGAACCAATTAAAATCCGTACATCAAATGTGAAAATGAGATTAGCTCAAGTTTCAAATTAAAGAAAATGCCATCACTAGGTGTCATAGTAATCGAAATAATAATAATAACGGTGACCAGACGAGTTCACCGTGTTTGAAATTAAATGAAAGTTCAACGACGTAAGTTCGAATGTTTGTTTCAAACAAATCTAGTAGGATTTTCGATTGAAATTGAAACAATTGAATAATGTTTTTTGATTGAAGATGATAAAGCAATAAATATCACGAAAGGCTCGATTGATGTTGTAAGAACCATTAAGAGATACACTGAAATATGACAAGAATTTATGTATCATTATCGTAGCACACGATTGTGTTAAGATTGCTTTTATAGGATAAACCAACGAAGCAGATTTAATATAAATAAATAAATAAATAATTAAATCTGTATATGAGGTGTGCAAACGAGATTAGCGCGAGCTTCAGGTTTATGAAAACGTCACCACAAGGTAATCGTGATCAAAGAAACGATTTTAATGAAGTTGAAGACCAAACAAGCATGTTATAGTTCAAGAGAATTGAAGTGCTTGTTGGAATTATTTTGAATATGATGGCTTCAATTCATCATATGGGACCTTGAATTGAATACGTAATGCGAGCAAGTTCAAACAGTTGAACTTGGTTTAAACAAAACGAATTTTAATAAGAAAGTTCGGACATGGTTACAATGAAAACCATGTATGCCACTTAAAAGAAAATCGAGTTTTTCAAGAATTCATTGACTCGATATCAAAGAGTCATCGTTTAGCAATAATGCAGTTCACAGTGCCAAAAATCAAGTATAGCGAAATGATATTTGAGTTTGGATAAAACAACAAATTAGAATGAAGTCCTCCAGTGGTCTTCATAAATCAAACGAACCACATGCGCAACAAACAGTGCATGTGTAACGTGTGAATTTACCAAGAAATGAAATAGATCAATATTCGCTACTATGAAAGAAATCCTCATAGTATGATGACCATTAGAAGAAGTAAAAACACGAAAGTCAACTTATTATATGCAGAAGTCAGAATTTCAACGAAAGAAATATAAGAACTTCTATCTGGAATTTCATGTGATAATCGTTGTTAAGTGACATTACCAGGGAAAGTCGAATAAAATGAAATAGGGGAATTGCAAAGGTATGTGACTTCTTTTGCAGCGCCAGAAACTATGACTCTGATTCCTAATTGATGGAGAAAGGTCTGGTGGCAAGAAAAGCTGCTTCTAGGAGGTTGTCAAGTGTTTTCGCTCGACGATTCCATTCTTGGGTGATTAGTTTGGCCCTTGTGCCTGTAACTCGAATCCTAGCCCGGTATATCCCATTTTAATTTTACACCATTGTGAACCTTACGCCTTTTTTACTCTCTGATCGAGGTTCTAGGCATTGAAAAATCTGTGTAAACTAAATCACACGTGTATATGTTGTCATTTAAGAGATATACTGTCAAGAAAATCAGGGGCAATGGTGATATATATGTGGATTAGACACCAAAAAAACACTCAACAAATGGCTACAATTTAAGGAATTTGTTTAGTGACGGCATCAGATTCCTAATTGATGGAGAAAGGTCTGGTGGCAAAAAAAAGCTGCTTCTAGGAGGCTGTCAAGTGTTTTTGCTCGACGATTCCATTCTTGGGTGGTTGGTTTGGCCCTTGTTCCTGTAACTCGAATCCTAGCCAAGTATATATCATTTTAATTTTACACCATTGTGAACCTTACGCCTTTTTTACTCTCTGATCGAGGTACTCAGCATTGAAAAATCTTCGTAAACTAAATCACACGTGTATATGTTGACATTTAAGAGATATACAGTCAAGAAAATCAAGGGCCATGGTGATATATATGCGGATTAGACACCAAAAAAACACTCAACAAATGGCTACAATTTAAGGAACGTGTTTAGTGACGACATCAGATTCCTAATTGATGGAGAAAGGTCTGGTGGCAAGAAACGCTGCTTCTAGCAGGTTGTCAAGTGTTTTCGCTCGACGATTCCATTCTTAGGTGATTGGTTTAGCCCGTGTGCCTGTAACTCGAATCCTAGCCCGGCATATCCCATTTTAATTTTACACCATTGTGAACCTTACGCCTTTTTTACTCTCTGATCGAGGTTCTCGGCATTGAAAAATCTTTGTAAACTAAATCACACGTGTATATATTGACATTTAAGAGATATACTGTCAAGAAAATCAGGGGCAATGGTGATATATATGCGGATTAGACACCAAAAAAAACTCTCAACAAATGGCTACAATTTAAGGAATGTGTTTAGTGACGGCATCAGATTCCTAATTGATGGAGAAAGGTCATGTGGCAAGAAAAGCTTCTTCTAGGAGGTTGTCAAGTGTTTTCGCTCGACGATTCCATTCTTGGGTAGTTGGTTTGGCCCTTGTTCCTGTAACTCTTATCCTAGCCCGGTATATCCCATTTTAATTTTACACCATTGTGAACCTTACGCCTTTTTTACTCTCTGATCGAGGTTCTCGGCATTGAAAAATCTTCGTAAACTAAATCACACGTGTATATGTTGACATTTAAGAGATATACTGTCAAGAAAATCAAGGGCAATGGTGATATATATGCGGATTAGACACCAAGAAAATAAACACTCAACAAATGGCTACAATTTAAGTAATGTGTTTAGTGACGGCATCATATTCCTAATTGATGGAGAAAGGTCTGGTGGCAAGAAAAGCTGCTTCTAAGAGGTTGTCAAGTGTTTTCACTTGACGATTCCATTCTTGGGTGGTTGGTTTGGCCCTTGTTCCTGTAACTCGAATCCTAGCCCGGTATATCCCATTTTAATTTTACAACATTGTGAAACTTACGCCTTTTTTACTCTCTGATCAAGGTTCTAGGCATTGAAAAATCTTCGTAAACTAAATCACACGTGTGTATGTTGACATTTAAGAGATATATTGTCAAGAAAATCAAGGGCGATGGTGATATATATGCGGATTAGACACCACAAAAAACACTCAAAAAATGGCAACAATTTAAGGAATGTGTTTAGTGACGGCATCAGATTCCTAATTGATGGAGAAAGGTCTGGTGGCAATAAAAGCTGCTTCTAGGAGGTTGTCAAGTGTTTTCGCTCGATGATTCTATTCGCGGGTGGTTGGTTTGGCCCTTGTTCCCATAACTCGAATCCTTGCCCGGTATATCCCATTTTCATTTTACACCATTGTGAACCTTACGCCTTTTTTACTTTCTGTTCGAGGTTCTCGGCATTGAAAAATCTTCGTAAACTAAATCACACGTATATGTGTTGACATTTAAGAGATATACAGTCAAGAAAATCAAGGGCAATGGTGATATATATGCGGATTAGACACAAAAAAAAACACTCAGAAAATGACTACAATTTAAGGAATGTGTTTAGTGACGGCATTAGATTCCTAATTGATAGAGAAAGGTCTGGTGGCAAGAAAAGCTGCTTCTAGGAGGTTGTCAAGTGTTTTTGCTCGACGATTCCATTCTTGGGTGGTTGGTTTGGCACTTGTTCCTGTAACTCGAATCCTAGCCCGGTATATCCCATTTTAATTTTACACCATTGTGAACCTTACGCCTTTTTTACTCTCTGATCGAGGTTCTCGGCATTGAAAAATCTTCGTAAACTAAATCACACGTGTATATGTTGACATTTTAGAGATATACAGTCTAGAAAATCAAGGGCAATGGTGATATATATGCGGATTAGACACCAAAAAAAGCACTCAACAAATGGCTACAATTTAAAGAATGTGTTTAGTGACGGTATCAGATTCATAATTGATGGAGAAAGGTCTGGTGGCAAGAAAAAATGCTTCTAGGAGGTTGTCAAGTGTTTTCGCTCGACGATTCCATTCTTGGGTGGTTCGTTTTGGCCCTAGTTCCTGTATCCCGAATCCTAGCCCGGTATATTCCATTTTAATTTTACACCATTGTGAACCTTACACCTTTTTTACTCTCTGATCGAGGTTCTCGGCATTGAAAAATATTCGTAAACTAAATCACACGTGTATATGTTGACATTTAAGAGATATACTGTCAAGAAAATCAAGGGCAATGGTGATATATATGCGGATTAGACACCAAGAAAATAAACACTCAACAAATGGCTACAATTTAAGTAATGTGTTTAGTGACGGCATCAGATTCCTAATTGATGGAGAAAGGTCTGGTGGCAAGAAAAGCTGCTTCTAAGAGGTTGTCAAGTGTTTTCGCTCGACGATTCCATTCTTGGGTGGTTGGTTTGGCCCTTGTTCCTGTAACTCGAATCCAAGCCCGGTATATCCCATTTTAATTTTACAACATTGTGAACCTTACGCCTTTTTTACTCTCTGATCGAGGTTCTCGGCATTGAAAAATCTTCGTAAACTAAATCACACGTGTATATGTTGACAATTAAGAGATATACAGTCAAGAAAATCAAGGGCAATAGTGATATATATGCGGATTAGACACCAAAAAAAACACTCAACAAATGGCTACAATTTAAGGAATGTTTTAGTGATGGCATCAGATTCCTAATTGATAGAAAAAGGTCTGGTGGTAAGAAAAGCTGCTTCTAGGAGGCTGTCAAGTGTTTTCGCTCGACGATTCCATTCTTGGGTGGTTGGTTTGGCCCTTGTTCCGGTAACTCGAATCCTAGCCCGGTATACCCATTTTAATTTTACACCATTGTGAACCTTACTTCTTTTTTACTCTCTGATCGAGGTTCTCGGCATTGAAAAATCTTCGTAAACTAAATCACACGTGTATATGTTGACATTTAAGAGATATACAATCAAGAAAATCAAGGGCAATGGTGATATATATGCGGATTAGATACAAAAAAAAACACTCAACAAATGGCTACAATTTAAGGAATGTGTTTAGTGACAGCATCAGATTCCTAATTGATGGAGAAAGATTGGGTGGCAAGAAAAGCTACTTCTTGGAGGTTGTCAAGTGTTTTCGCACGACGATTCCATTCTTGGGTGGTTGGTTTGGCCCTTGTTCCTGTAACTCGAATCCTGGCCTGGTATATCCCATTTTAATTTTACACCATTGTGAACCTTAGGCCTTTTTTACTCTCTGATCGAGGTTCTCGGCATTGAAAAATCTTCGTAAACTAAATCACACGTGTATATGTTGACATTTAAGAGATATATAGTCAAGAAAATCAAGGGCAATGGTGATATATATGCGGATTAGACACAAAAAAAAAACACTCAGAAAATGACTACAATTTAAGGAATGTGTTTAGTCACGGCATCAGATTCCTAATTGATAGAGAAAGGTCTGGTGGCAAGAAAAGCTGCTTCTAGGAGGTTGTCAAGTATTTTCGCTCGACGATTCCATTCTTGGGTGGTTGGTTTGGCACTTGTTCCTGTAACTCGAATCCTAGCCCGGTATATCCCATTTTAATTTTACAGCATTGTGAACCTTACGCATTTTTTACTCTCTGATCGAGGTTCTCAGCATTGAAAAATCTTCGTAAACTAAATCACACGTGTATATGTTGACATTTAAGAGATATACAGTCTAGAAAATCAAGGGCAGTGGTGATATATATGTGGATTAGACACCAAAAGAAACACTCAACAAATGGCTACAATTTAAGGAATGTGTTTAGTGACGGCATCAGATTCATATTTGATGGAGAAAGGTCTGGTGGCAAGAAAAAATGCTTCTAGGAGGTTTTCAAATGTTTTCGCTCGACGATTCCATTCTTGGGTGGTTTGTTTGGACCTTGTTCCTGTAACCCGAATCCTTGCCCTGTATATCCCATTTTAATTTTACACCATTGTGAACCTTACCCCTTTTTTACTCTCTGATCGAGGTTCTCGGCATTGAAAAATCTTTGTAAACTAAATCACACGTGTATATGTTGACATTTAAGAGATATACTGTCAAGAAAATCAAGGGCAATGGTGATATATATGCGGATTAGACACCAAGAAAATAAACACTCAACAAATGGCTACAATTTAAGTAATGTGTTTAGTGACGGCATCAGATTCCTAATTGATGGAGAAAGGTCTGGTGGCAAGAAAAGCTGCTTCTAAGAGGTTGTCAAGTGTTTTCGCTCGACGATTCCATTTTTTGGTGGTTGGTTTGGCCTTTGTTCCTGTAACTCGAATCCTAGCCCGGTATATCCCATTTTAATTTTACAACACTGTGAATCTTACGCCTTTTTTACTCTCTGATCGAGGTTCTAGGCAATGAAAAATCTTCGTAAACTAAATCACACGTGTGTATATTGACATTTAAGTGATATATTGTCAAGAAAATCAATGGCGATGGTGATATATATGCGGATTAGACACCAAAAAAACACTCAACAAATGGCAACAATTTAAGGAATGTGTTTAGTGACGGCATCAGATTCCTAATTGATGGAGAAAGGTCTGGTGGCAAGAAAAGCTGCTTCTAGGAGGTTGTCAAGTGTTTTCGCTCGATGATTCCATTCGCGGGTGGTTGGTTTGGCCCTTGTTCCCATAACTCGAATCCTAGCCCGTTATATCCCATTATAATTTTACACCATTATGAACCTTACGCCTTTTTTACTCTCTGATCGAGGTTCTCGGCATTGAAAAATCTTCGTAAATTATATCAGACGTGTATATGTTGACATGTAAGAGATATACAGTCAAGAAAATCAAGGGCAATGGTGATATATATGCGGATTAGACACCAAAAAAACACTCAACAAATGGCTACAATTTAAGGAATGTGTTTTGTGACGGCATCAGATTCCTAATTGATGGAGAAAGATCTGGTGGCAAAAAAAGCTGCTTCTATGAGGTTGTCAAGTGTTTTCACTCGACGATTCCATTCTTGAGTGGTTGGTTTGTTCCTTGTTCCTGTAACTCGAATCCTAGCCCGGTATATCCCATTTTAATTTTACACCATTGTGAACCTTACGCCTTTTTTACTCTCTGATGAGGTTCTCGGCATTGAAAAATCTTCATAAACTAAATCACACGTGTATATGTTGACATTTAAGTGATATACAGTCAAGAAAATCAAGGGCAATGGTGATATATATGCGGATTAGACACCAAAAAAACACTCAACAAATGGCTACAATTTAAGGAATGTTTCTAGTGACGGCATCAGATTCCTAATTGTTGGAGAAAGGTCTGGTGGCAAGAAAAGCTGATTCTAGGAGGTTGTCAAGTGTTTTTGCTCGACGATTCCATTCTTGGGTGGTTGGTTTGGCCCTTGTTCCGGTAACTCGAATACTAGCCCGGTATACCCATTTTAATTTTACACCATTGTGAACCTTACGCCTTTTTTACTCTCTGATCGAGGTTCTCGGCATTGAAAAATCTTCGTAAACTAAATCACACGTGTATATGTTCACAATTAAGAGATATACAGTCAAGAAAATCAAGGGCAATGGTGATATATATGCGGATTAGACACCAAAAAAAACACTCAACAAATAGCTACAATTTAAGCAATGTTTTTAGTGATGGCATCAGATTCCTAATTGATAGAGAAAGGTCTGGTGGTAAGAAAAGCTGCTTCTAGGAGGCTGTCAAGTGTTTTCGCTCGACGATTCCATTCTTGGGTGGTTGGTTTGGCCCTTGTTCCGGTAACTCGAATCCTAGCCCGGTATACCCATTTTAATTTTACACCATTGTGAACCTTACGCCTTTTTTAATCTCTGATCGAGGTTCTCGGCATTGAAAAATCTTCGTAAACTAAATCACACGTGTATATGTTGACATTTAAGAGATATACAATCAAGAAAATCAAGGGCAATGGTGATATATATGCGGATTAGATACAAAAAAAAACACTCAACAAATGGCTACAATTTAAGGAATGTGTTTAGTGACAGCATCAGATTCCTAATTGATGGAGAAAGGTTTGGTGACAAGAAAATCTACTTCTTGGAGGTTGTCAAGTGTTTTCGCACGACGATTCCATTCTTGGGTGGTTGGTTTGGCCCTTGTTCCTGTAACTCGAATCCTAGCCCGGTATATCCCATTTTAATTTTACACCATGGTGAACCTTACGCCTTTTTTACTCTCTGATCGAGGTTCTCGGCATTGAAAAATCTTCGTAAACTAAATCACACGTGTATATGTTGACATTTAAGAGATATACAGTCAAGAAAATCAAGGGCAATGGTGATATATATGCGGATTAGACACAAAAAAACACTCAGAAAATGACTACAATTTAAGGAATGTGTTTAGTGACGGCATCAGATTCCTAATTGATAGAGAAAGGTCTGGTGGCAAGAAAAGCAGCTTCTAGGAGGTTGTCAAGAAAAAATCAAGGGCGATGGTGATATATATGCGGATTAGACACCAAAAGAAACACTCAACAAATGGCTACAATTTAAGGAATGTGTTTAGTGACGGCATCAGATTCATAATTGATGGAGAAAGGTCTGGTGGCAAGAAAAAATGCTTCTAGGAGGTTGTCAAGTGTTTTCGCTCGATGATTCCATTCTTGGGTGGTTGGTTTAGCACTTGTTCCTATAACTCGAATCCTAGCCCGGTATATCCCATTTTAATTTTACACCATTGTGAACCTTACGCATTTTTACTCTCTGATCGAGGTTCTCGGCATTGAAAAATCTTCGTAAACTAAATCACACGTGTATATGTTGACATTTAAGAGATATACAGTCTAGAAAATCAAGGGCAGTGGTGATATATATGCGGATTAGACACCAAAAGAAACACTCAACAAATGGCAACAATTTAAGGAATGTGTTTAGTGACGGTATCAGATTCCTAATTGACGTAGAAAGGTCTGGTGGCAAGAAAAGCTGCTTCTAGGAGGTTGTCAAGTGTTTTCGCTCGATGATTCCATTCGCGGGTGGTTGGTTTGGCCCTGGTTCCCGTAACTCGAATCCTAGCCCGGTATATCCCATTTTAATTTTACATCATTGTGAACCTCACGCCTTTTTTACTCTCTGATCGAGGTTCTCGGCATTGAAAAATCTTCGTAAACTAAATCACACGTGTATATGTTGACATTTAAGAGATATACAGTCAAGAAAATCAAGGGAAATGGTGATATATATGCGGATTAGACACCAAAAAAACACTCAACAAATGGCTACAATTTAAGGAATGTTTTTAGTGACGGCATCAGATTCCTAATTGTTGGAGAAAGGTCTGGTGGTAAGAAAAGCTGCTTCTAGGAGGCTGTCAAGTGTTTTCGCTCGACGATTCCATTCTTGGGTGGTTGGTTTGGCCCTTGTTCCGGTAACTCGAATACTAGCCCGGTATACCCATTTTAATTTTACACCATTGTGAACGTTACGCCTTTTTTACTCTCTGATCGAGGTGCTCGGCATTGAGAAATCTTCGTAAACTAAATCACACGTGTATATGTTAACATTTAAGACATATATTGTCAATAAAATCAAGGGCAATGGTGATATATATGCGGATTAGACACCAAGAAAATAAACACTCAACAAATAGCCACAATTTAAGTAATGTGTTTAGTGACGGCATCAGATTCCTAATTGATGGAGAAAGGTCTGGTGGCAAGAAAAGCTCCTTCTAAGAGGTTGTCAAGTGTTTTCGCTCGACGATTCCATTCTTGGGTGGTTGGTTTGGCCCTTGTTTCTGTAACTCGAATCCTAGCCCGGTATATCCCATTTTAATTTTACAACATTGTGAACCTTACGCCTTTTTTACTCTCTGATCGAGGTTCTAGGCATTGAAAAATCTTCGTAAACTAAATCAAACGTGTGTATGTTGACATTTAAGAGATATATTGTCAAGAAAATCAAGGGCGATGGTGATATATATGCGGATTAGACACCAAAAAAAAACACTCAACAAATGGCAACAATTTAAGGAATGTGTTTAGTGACGGCATCAGATTCCTAATTGATGGAGAAAGGTCTGGTGGCAAGAAAAGCTGCTTCTAGGAGGTGGTCAAGTGTTTTTGCTCGATGATTCCATTCGCGGGGTGGTTGGTTTGTCCCTTGTTCCCATAACTCGAATCCTAGCCCGGTATATCCCATTTTAATTTCACACCATTGTGAACCTTACGCCTTTTTTACTCTCTGATCGAGGTTCTCGGCATTGAAAAATCTTCGTAAATTATATCAGATGTGTATATGTTGACATGTAAGAGATATACAGTCAAGAAAATCAAGGGCAATGGTGATATATATGCGGATTAGACACCAAAAAAACACTCAACAAATGGCTACAATTTACGGAATGTGTTTTGTGACGGCATCAGATTCCTAATTGATGGAGAAAGATGTGGTGGCAAAAAAAGCTGCTTCTATGAGGTTGTTAAGTGTTTTCACAAGACGATTCCATTCTTGAGTGGTTGGTTTGGTCCTTGTTCCTGTAACTCGAATCCTAGCCCGGTATATCCCAATTTAATTTTACACCATTGTGAACCTTATGCCTTTTTTACGCTCTGATGAGGTTCTCGGCATTGAAAAATCTTCATAAACTAAATCACACGTGTATATGTTGACATGTAAGAGATATACAGTCAAGAAAATCAAGGGCAATGGTGATATATATGCGGATTAGACACCAAAAAAACACTCAACAAATGGCTACAATTTAAGGAATGTTTTTAGTGACGGCATCAGATTCCTAATTGTTGGAGAAAGGTCTGGTGGCAAGAAAAGCTGCTTCTAGGAGGTTGTCAAGTGTTTTTGCTCGACGATTCCATTCTTGCGTGGTTGGTTTGGCCCTTGTTCCGGTAACTCGAATACTAGCCCGGTATACCCATTTTAATTTTACACCATTCTGATCCTCATGCCTTTTTTACTCTCTGATCGAGGTTCTCGGCATTGAAAAATCTTCGTAAACTAAATCACACATGTATATGTTGACAATTAAGAGATATACAGTCAAGAAAATCAAGGGCAATGGTGATATATATGCGGATTAGACACCAAAAAAAACACTCAACAAATGGCTACAATTTAAGGAATGTTTTTAGTTACGGCATCAGATTCCTAATTGATGGAGAAAGGTCTGGTGGTAAGAAAAGCTGCTTCTAGGAGGCTGTCAAGTGTTTTCGCTCGATGATTCCATTCTTGGGTGGTTGGTTTGGCCCTTGTTCCGGTAACTCGAACCCTAGCCCGGTATACCCATTTTAATTTTACACCATTGTGAACCTTACGCCTTTTTTACTCTCTGATCGAGGTTCTCGGCATTGAAAAATCTTCGTAAACTAAATCAGACGTGTATATGTTGACATTTAAGAGATATACAATCAAGAAAATCAAGAGCAATGGTGATATATATGCGGATTAGATACAAAAAAAAAACACTCAACAAATGGCTACAATTTAAGGAATGTGTTTAGTGACAGCATCAGATTCCTAATTGATGGAGAAAGGTTTGGTGGCAAGAAAAGCTACTTCTTGGAGGTTGTTAAGTGTTTTCGCACGACGATTCCATTCTTGGGTGGTTGGTTTGGCCCTTGTTCATGTAACTCGAATCCTAGCCCGGTATATCCCATTTTAATTATACACCATTGTGAACCTTACGCCTTTTTTACTCTCTGATCGAGGTTCTCGGCATTGAAAAATCTTCGTAAACTAAATCACACATGTATATGTTGACATTTAAGAGATATACAGTCAAGAAAATGAAGGGCAATGGTGATATATATGCGGATTAGACACAAAAAAAAACACTCAGAAAATGACTACAATTTAAGGAATGTGTTTAGTGATGGCATCAGATTCCTAATTGATAGAGAAAGGTCTGGTGGCAAGAAAAGCTGCTTCTAGGAGGTTGTCAAGTGTTTTCGCTCGACGATTCCATTCTTGGGTGTTTGGTTTGGCCCTTGTTCCTGTAACCCGAATCCTAGCCCGGTATATCCCATTTTAATTTTACACCATTGTGAACCTTACGCCTTTTTTACTCTCTGATCGAGGTTCTCGGCATTGAAAAATCTTCATAAACTAAATCACACGTGTATATATTGACATTTAAGAGATATACTGTTAAGAAAATCAAGGGCAGTGGTGATATATATGCGGATTAGACACCAAGAAAATAAACACTCAACAAATGGCTACAATTTAAGTAATGTGTTTAGTGACGGCATCAGATTCCTAATTGATGGAGAAAGGTCTGGTGGCAAGAAAAGCTGCTTCTAAGAGGTTGTCAAGTGTTTTCGCTCGACGATTCCATTCTTGGGTGGTTGGTTTGGCCCTTGTTCCTGTAACTCGAATCCTAGCCCGGTATATCCCATTTTAATTTTACAACATTGTGAACCTTACGCCTTTTTTACTCTCTGATCGAGGTTCTAGGCATTGAAAAATCTTCGTAAACTAAATCACACGTGTGTATGTTGACATTTAAGAGATATATTGTCAAGAAAATCAAGGGCGATGGTGATATATATGCGGATTAGACACAAAAAAAACACTCAACAAATGGCAACAATTTAAGGAATGTGTTTAGTTACGGCATCAGATTCCTAATTGATGGAGAAAGGTCTGGTGGCAAGAAAAGCTGCTTCTAGGTGGTTGTCAAGTGTTTTCGCTCGATGATTCCATTCGCGGGTGGTTGGTTTGGCCCATGTTCCCGTAACTCGAATTCTAGCCTGGTATATCCCATTTTAATTTTACTTCATTGTGAACCTTACGCCTTTTTTACTCTCTGATCGAGGTTCTCTGCATTGAAAAATCTTCGTAAACTAAATCACACGTGTATATGTTGACATTTAAGAGATATACAGTCAAGAAAATCAAGGGCAATGGTGATATATATGCGGATTAGACACAAAAAAAAACACTCAGAAAATGACTACAATTAAAGGAATGTGTTTAGTGACGGCATCAGATTCCTAATTGATAGAGAAAGGTCTGGTGGCAAGAAAAGCTGTTTCTAGGAGGTTGTCAAGTGTTTTCGCTCGACGATTCCATTCTTGGGTGGTTGGTTTGGCACTTGCTCTTGTAACTCGAATCCTAGTCCGATATATCCCATTTTAATTTTACACCATTGTGAACCTTACGCATTGTTTACTCTCTGGTCGAGGTTCTCGGCATTGAAAGATCTTCGTAAACTAAATCACACGTGTATATGTTGACAATTAAGAGATATACAGTCAAGAAAATCAAGGGCAATGGCGATATATATGCGGATTAGACACCAAAAAAAACACTCAACAAATGGCTACAATTTAAGGAATGTTTTTAGTGACGGCATCAGATTCCTAATTGATGGAGAAAGGTCTGGTGGTAAGAAAAGCTGCTTCTAGGAGGCTGTCAAGTGTTTTCGCTCGACGATTCCATTCTTGGGTGGTTGGTTTGGCCCTTGTTCCGGTAACTCGAATCCTAGCCCGGTATACCCATTTTAATTTTACACCATTGTGAACCTTACGCCTTTTTTACTCTCTGATCGAGGTTCTCGGCATTGAAAAATCTTCGTAAACTAAATCACACGTGTATATGTTGACATTTAAGAGATATACAGTCAAGAAAATCAAGGGCAATGTTGATATATATGCGGATTAGATACCAAAAGAAAAAAACACTCAACAAATGGCAACAATTTAAGGAATGTGTTTAGTGACAGCATCAGATTCCTAATTGATGGAGAAAGGTTTGGTGGCAAGAAAATCTACTTCTTGGAGGTTGTCAAGTGTTTTCGCACGACGATTCCATTCTTGGGTGGTTGGTTTGGCCCTTGTTCCTGTAACTCGAATCCTAGCCCGGTATATCCCATTTTAATTTTACACCATTGTGAACCTTACGCCTTTTTTACTCTCTGATCGAGGTTCTCGGCATTAAAAAATCTTCGGAAACTAAATCACACGTGTATAAGTTGACATTTAAGAGATATACAGTCAAGAAAATCAAGGGCAATGGTGATATATATGCGGATTAGACACAAAAAAAACACTCAGAAAATGACTACAATTTAAGGAATGTGTTTAGTGACGGCATCAGATTCCTAATTGATAGAGAAACGTCTGGTGGCAAGAAAAGCTGCTTCTAGGAGGTTGTCAAGTGTTTTCGCTCGACGATTCCATTCTTGGGTGGTTGGTTTGGCACTTGTTCCAGTAACCCGAATCCTAGCCCGGTATATCCCATTTTAATTTTACACCATTGTGAACCTTACGCCTTTTTTACTCTCTGATCGAGGTTCTCGGCATTGAAAAATCTTAGTAAACAAAATAACATGTGTATATGTTGACATTTAAGAGATATACTGTTAAGAAAATCAAGGGCAATGGTGATATATATGCGGATTAGAGACCAAGAAAATAAACACTCAACAAATGGCTACAAAATAAGTAATGTGTTTAGTGACGGCATCAGATTCCTAATTGATGGAGAAAGGTCTGGTGGCAAGAAAAGTTTCTTCTAAGAGGTTGTCAAGTGTTTTCGCTCGACGATTCCATTCTTGGGTGGTTTGTTTGGCCCTTGTTCCTGTAACTCGAATCCTAGCCCGGTATATCCCATTTTAATTTTACAACATTGTGAACCTTACTCCTTTTTTACTCTCTGATCGAGGTTCTAGGCTTTGAAAAATCTTCGTAAACTAAATCACACGTGTGTATGTTGACATTTAAGAGATATATTGTGAAGAAAATCAAGGGCGATGGTGATATATATGCGGATTAGACACCAAAAAAACACTCAACAAATGGCAACAATTTTAGGAATATGTTTAGTTACGGCATCAGATTCCTAATTGATAGAGAAAGGTCTGGTGGTAAGAAAAGCTACTTCTAGGAGGTTGTCAAGTGTTTTCGCTCGATGATTCCATTCGCGGGTTGTTGGTTTGGCCCTTGTTCCCGTAACTCGAATTCTAGCCCGGTATATCCCATTTTAATTTTACATCATTGTGAACCTTACGCCTTTTTTACTCTCTGATCGAGGTTCTCGGCATTGAAAAATCATCGTAAACTAAATCACACGTGTATATGTTGACATTTAAGAGATATACAGTCAAGAAAATCAAGGGCAATGGTGATATATATGCGGATTAGACAAAAAAAACACTCAGAAAATGACTACAATTTAAGGAATGTGTTTAGTGACGGCATCAGATTCCTAATTGATAGAGAAAGGTCTGGTGGCAAGAAAAGTTGTTTCTAGGAGGTTGTCAAGTGTTTTCGCTCGACGATTCCATTCTTGGGTGGGTGGTTTGGCACTTGTTCTTGTAACTCGAATCCTAGCCCGATATATCCCATTTTAATTTTACACCATTGTGAACCTGACGCATTTTTTACTCTCTGGTCGAGGTTCTCGGCATTGAAAAATCTTCGTAAACTAAATCACACGTGTATATGTTGACAATTAAGAGATATACAGTCAAGAAAATCAAGGGCAATGGTGATATATATGCGGATTAGACACCAAAAAAAACACTCAACAAATGGCTACAATTTAAGGAATGTTTTTTGTGATGGCATCAGATTCCTAATTGATGGAGAAAGGTCTGGTGGTAAGAAAAGCTGCTTCTAGGAGGCTGTCAAGTGTTTTCGCTCGACGATTCCATTCTTGGGTGGTTGGTTTGGCCCTTGTTCCGGTAACTCGAATCCTAGCCCGGTATACCCATTTTAATTTTACACCATTATGAACCTTACGCCTTTTTTACTCTCTGATCGAGGTTCTCGGAATTGAAAAATCTTCGTAAACTAAATCACACGTGTATATGTTGACATTTAAGAGATATACAGTCAAGAAAATCTAGGGCAATGTTAATATATATGCGGATTAGATACAAAAAAAACACTCAACAAATGGCAACAATTTAAGGAATGTGTTTAGTGACAGCATCAGATTCCTAATTGATGGAGAAAGGTTTGGTGGCAAGAAAATCTACTACTTGGAGGCTGTCAAGTGTTTTCGCACGACGATTTCATTCTTGGGTGGATGGCATGGCCCTTGTTCCTATAACTCGAATCCTAGCCTGATATATCCCATTTTAATTTTATACCATTGTGAACTTTACGCCTTTTTTACTCTCTGATCGAGGTTCTCGGCATTGAAAAATCTACGTAAACTAAATCACACGTGTATATGTTCACATTTAAGAGATATACAATCAAGAAAATTAAGGGCAATGGTGATATATATGCGGATTAGACACAAAAAAAAAACACTCAGAAAATGACTACAATTTAAGGAATGTGTTTAGTGACGGCATCAGATTCCTAATTGATAGAGAAAGGTCTGGTGGCAAGAAAAGCTGCTTCTAGAAGGTTGTCAAGTGTTTTCGCTCGACGATTCCATTCTTGGGTGGTTGGTTTGGCCCTTATTCCTGTAACCCGAATCCTAGCCTGGTATATCCCATTTTAATTTTACACCATTGTGAACCTTACGCCTTTTTTACTCTCTGATCGAGGTTCTCGGCATTGAAAAATCTTCGTAAACTAAATCACACGTGTATATGTTGACATTTAAGAGATATACTATCAAGAAAATCAAGGGCTATGGTGATATATATGCGGATTAGACACCAAGAAAATAAACACACAACAATTGGCTACAATTTAAATAATGTGTTTAGTGACGGCATCAGATTCCTAATTGATGGAGAAAGGTCTGGTGGCAAAAAAAAGCTGCTTCTAAGAGGTTGTCAAGTCTTTTCGCTCGAGGATTCCATTCTTGGGTGGTTGGTTTGGCCCTTGTTCCTGTAACTCGAATCCTAGCCCGGTATATCCCATTTTAATTTTACAACATTATGAACCTTACGCCTTTTTTACTCTCTGATCAAGGTTCTAGGCATTGAAAAATCTTCGTAAACTAAATCACACGTGTGTATGTTGACATTTAAGAGATATATTGTCAAGAAAATCAAGGGCGATGGTGATATATATGCGGATTAGACACCAAAAAACACTCAACAAACGGCAACAATTTAAGGAATGTGTTTAGTGACGGCATCAGATTCCTAATTGATGGAGAAAGGTCTGGTGGCAAGAAAAGCTGCTTCTAGGAGGTTGTCAAGTGTTTTCGCTCAATGATTCCATTCGCGGGTGGTTGGTTTGGCCCTTGTTCCCGTAACTCGAATCCTAGCCCGGTATATCCCATTTTAATTTTACATCATTGTGAACCTTACGCCTTTTTTATTCTCTGATCGAGATTCTCGGCATTGAAAAATCTTCGTAAATTATATCAGACGTGTATATGTTGACATGTAAGAGATCTACAGTCAAGAACATCAAGGGCAATGGTGATATATATGCGGATTAGACACCAAAAAAACACTCAAAAATGGCTACAATTTAAGGAATGTGTTTTGTGACGGCATCAGATTCCTAATTGAGGGAGAAAGATCTGGTGGCAAAAAAAGCTGCTTCTATGAGGTTGTCAAGTGTTTCACTCGACGATTCCATTCTTGAGTGGTTGGTTTGGTCCTTGTTCCTGTAACTCGAATCCTAGCCCGGTATATCCCATTTTAATTTTACACCATTGTGAACCTTACGCCTTTTTTACTCTCTGATGAGGTTCTCGGCATTGAAAAATCTTCATAAACTAAACCACACGTGTATATGTAGACATTTAAGAGATATACAGTCAAGAAAATCACGGGCAACGGTGATATATATGCGGATTAGACACCAAAAAAACACTCAACAAATGGCTACAATTTAAGGAATGTTTTTAGTGACGGCATCAGATTCCTAATTGTTGGAGAAAGGTCTGGTGGCAAGAAAAGCTGCTACTAGGAGGTTGTCAAGTGTTTTCGCTCGACGATTCCATTCTTGAGTGGTTGGTTTGGCCCTTGGTCCTGTAACTCGAATCCTAGCCCGGTATATCCCATTTTAATTTTACACCATTGTGAACCTTACGCCTTTTTTACTCTCTGATCGGGGTTCTCGGCATTGAAAAATCTTCGTAAACTAAATCACACGTGTATATGTTGACAGTTAAGAGATATACAATCAAGAAAATCAAGGGCAATGGTGATATATATGCGGATTAGACACAAAAAAAACACTCAACAAATGGCTACAATTTAAGGAATGTGCTTAGTGACAGCATCAGATTCCTAATTGATGGAGAAAGGTTTGTTGGCAAGAAAAGCTGCTTCTAGGAGGTTGTCAAGTGTTTTCGCTCGACGATTCCATTCTTGGGTGGTTGGTTTGGCCCTTGTTCCTGTAACTCGAATCCTAGCCTGTTATATCACATTTTAATTTTACACCATTGTAAACCTTACGCCTTTTTTACTCTCTGATGAGGTTCTCGCCATTGAAAAATCTTCATAAACTAAATCACACATGTATATGTTGACACTTAAGAGATATACAATCAACAAAATCAAGGGCAATGGTGATATATGCGGATTAGATACCAAAAAAAACACTCAACAAATGGCTACAATTTAAGGAATGTATTTAGTGACGGCATCAGATTACTAATTGATGGAGAAAGGTCTGGTGGTAAGAAAAGCTGCTTCTAGGAGGCTGTCAAGTATTTTCGCTCGACGATTCCATTCTTGGGTGGTTGGTTTGGCCCTTGTTCCGGTAACTCGAATCCTAGCCCGGTATACCCATTTTAATTTTACACCATTGTGAACCTTACGCCTTTTTTACTCTCTGATCGAGGTTCTCGGCATTGAAAAATCTTCATAAACTAAATCACACGTGTATATGTTGACATTTAAGAGATATACAGTCAAGAAAATCAAGGGAAATGGTGATATATATGCAGATTAGAAACAAAAAAGAACACTCAGCAAATGGCTACTATTTAAGGATTGTGTTTAGTGACAGCATCAGATTCCTAATTGATGTAGAAAGGTTTGGTGGCAAGAAAAGCTACTTCTAGGAGGTTGTCAATTGTTTTCGCACGACGATTCCATTTTTGGGTGGTTGGTTTGGCCCTTGTGCCTGTAACTCGAATCCTAGCCCGGTATATCCCATTTTAATTTTACACCATTGTGAACCTTACGCCTTTTTTACTCTCTGATCGAGGTTCTCGGCATTGACAAATATTCGTAAACTAAATCACACGTGTATATGTTGACATTTAAGAGATATACAGTCAAGAAAATCTAGGGCAATGTTAATATATATGCGGATTAGATACAAAACAAAACACTCAACAAATGGCAACAATTTAAGGAATATGTGTAGTGACAGCATCAGATTCCTAATTGATGGAGAAAGATTTGGTGGCAAGAAAATCTACTACTTGAAGGTTGTCAAGTGTTTTCGCACGACGATTCCATTCTTGGGTGGTTGGTTTGGCCCTTGTTCCTATAACTCGAATCCTAGCCCGGTATATCCCATTTTAATTTTATACCATTGTGAACCTTATGCCTTTTTTACTCTCTGATCGAGGTTCTCGGCATTGAAAAATCTACGTAAACTAAATCACACGTGTATATGTTGACATTTAAGAGATATACAGTCAAGAAAATTAAGGGCAATGGTGATATATATGCGGATTAGACACAAAAAAAAACACTCAGAAAATGACTACAATTTAAGGAATGTGTTTAGTGACGGCATCAGATTCCTAATTGACAGAGAAAGGTCTGGTGGCAAGAAAAGCTGCTTCTAGGAGGTTGTCAAGTGTTTTCGCCTCGACGATTCCATTCTTTGGTGGTTGGTTTGGCACTTGTTCCTGTAACTTGAATCCTAGCCCGGTATATCCCATTTTAATTTTACACCATTGTGAACCTTACGCATTTTTTACTCTCTGATCGAGGTTCTCGGCATTGAAAAATCTTCGTAAACTAAATCACACGTGTATATGTTGACATTTAAGAGATATACAGTCTAGAAAATCAAGGGCAATGGTGATATATATGCGGATTAGACACCAAAAGAAACACTCAACAAATGGCTACAATTTAAGGAATGTGTTTAGTGACGGCATCAGATTCATAATTGATGGAGAAAGGTCTGGTGGCAAGAAAAAATGCTTCTAGGAGGTTGTCAAGTGTTTTCGCTCGACGATTCCATTCTTGGGTGGTTGGTTTGGCCCTTGTTCTTGTAACCCGAATCCTAGCCTGGTATATCCCATTTTATTTTTACACCATTGTGAACCTTACGCCTTTTTTACTCTCTGATCGAGGTTCTCGGCATTGAAAAATGTTCGTAAACTAAATCACACGTGTATATGTTGACATTTAAGAGATATACTGTCAAGAAAATAAAGGGCAATGGTGATATATATGCGGATTAGAAACCAAGAAAATAAACACACAACAATTGGCTACAATTTAAATAATGTGTTTAGTGACGGCATCAGATTCCTAATTGATGGATAAAGGTCTGGTGGCAAAAACAAGCTGCTTCTAAGAGGTTGTCAAGTCTTTTCGCTCGAGGATTCCATTCTTGGGTGGTTGGTTTGGCCCTTGTTCCTGTAACTCGAATCCTAGCCCGGTATATCCCATTTTAATTTTACAACATTATGAACCTTACGCCTTTTTTACTCTCTGATCGAGGTTCTAGGCATTGAAAAATCTTCGTAAACTAAATCACACGTGTGTATGTTGACATTTAAGAGATATATTGTCAAGAAAATCAAGGGCGATGGTGATATATATGCGGATTAGACACCAAAAACCACTCAACAAACGGCAACAATTTAAGGAATGTGTTTAGTGACGGCATCAGATTCCTAATTGATGGAGAAAGGTCTGGTGGCAAGAAAAGCTACTTCTAGGAGGTTGTCAAGTGTTTTCGCTCAATGATTCCATTCACGGGTGGTTGGTTTGGCCCTTGTTCCCGTAACTCGAATCCTAGCCCGGTATATCCCATTTTAATTTTACATCATTGTGAACCTTACGCCTTTTTTATTCTCTGATCGAGGTTCTCGGCATTGAAAAATCTTCGTAAATTATATCAGACGTGTATATGTTGACATGTAAGAGATATACAGTCAAGAACATCAAGGGCAATGGTGATATATATGCGGATTAGACACCAAAAAAACACTCAACAAATGGCTACAATTTAAGGAATGTGTTTTGTGACGACATCAGATTCCTAATTGATGGAGAAAGATCTGGTGGCAAAAAAAGCTGCTTCTATGAGGTTGTCAAGTGCTTCACTCGACGATTCCATTCTTGAGTGGTTGGTTTGGTCCTTGTTCCTGTAACTCGAATCCTAGCCCGGTATATCCCATTTTTATTTTACACCATTGTGAACCTTACGCCTTTTTTACTCTCTGATGAGGTTCTCGGCATTGAAAAATGTTCATAAACTAAATCACACGTGTATATGTAGACATTTAAGAGATATACAGTCAAGAAAATCAAGGGCAATGGTGATATATATGCGGATTAGACACCAAAAAAACACTCAACAAATGGCTACAATTTAAGGAATGTTTTTAGTGACGGCATCAGATTCCTAATTGTTGGAGAAAGGTCTGGTGGCAAGAAAAGCTGCTACTAGGAGGTTGTCAAGTATTTTCGCTCGACGATTCCATTCTTGAGTGGTTGGTTTGGCCCTTGGTCCTGTAACTTGAATCCTAGCCCGGTATATCCCATTTTAATTTTACACCATTGTGAACCTTACGCATTTTTTACTCTCTGATCGGGGTTCTCGGCATTGAAAAATCTTCGTAAACTAAATCACACGTGTATATGTTGACAGTTAAGATATATACAGTCAAGAAAATCAAGGGCAATGGTGATATATATGCGGATTAGACACAAAAAAAACACTCAACAAATGGCTTCAATTTAAGGAATGTGCTTAGTGATAGCATCAGATTCCTAATTGATGGAGAAAGGTTTGTTGGCAAGAAAAGCTTCTTCTAGGAGGTTGTCAAGTGTTTTCGCTCGATGATTCCATTCTTGGGTGGTTGGTTTGGCCCTTGTTCCTGTAACTCGAATCCTAGCCTGTTATATCACATTTTAATTTTACACCATTGTAAACCTTACGCCTTTTTTACTCTCTGATGAGGTTCTCGGCATTGAAAAATCTTCATAAACTAAATCACACATGTATATGTTGACACTTAAGAGATATACAATCAAGAAAATCAAGGGCAATGGTGATATATATGCGGATTAGATACCAAAAAATACACTCAACAAATGCCTACAATTTAAGGAATGTATTTAATGACGGCATCAGATTACTAATTGATGGAGAAACGTCTGGTGGTAAGAAAAGCTGCTTCTAGGAGGCTGTCAAGTATTTTCGCTCGAGGATTCCATTCTTGGGTGGTTGGTTTGGCCCATGTTCCGGTAACTCGAATCCTAGCCCGGTATACCCATTTTAATTTTACACCATTGTTAACCTTACGCCTTTTTTACTCTCTGATCGAGGTTCTTGGCATTGAAAAATCTTCATAAACTAAATCACACGTGTATATGTTGACATTTAAGAGATATACAGTCAAGAAAATCAAGGGAAATGGTGATATATATGCAGATTAGATACAAAAAAGAACACTCAACAAATGGCTACAATTTAAGGATTGTGTTTAGTGACAGCATCAGATTCCTAATTGATGGAGAAAGGTTTGGTGGCAAGAAAAGCTACTTCTAGGAGGTTGTCAAGTGTTTTCGCACGACGATTCCATTTTTGGGTGGTTGGTTTGGCCCTTGTGCCTGTAACTCGAATCCTAGCCCGGTATATCCCATTTTAATTTTACACCATTGTGAACCTTACGCCTTTTTTACTCTCTGATCGAGGTTCTCGGCATTGAAAAATCTTCGTAAACTAAATCACACGTGTATATGTTGACATTTAAGAGATATACAGTCAAGAAAATCAAGGGCAATGGTGATATATATGCGGATTACACACAAAAAAACACTCAACAAATGGCTACAATATAAGGAACATGCTTAGTGACAGCATCAGATTCCGAATTGATTGAGAAAGGTTTGGTGGCAAGAAAAGCTGCTTCTAGGCGGTTGTCAAGTGTTTCGTTCGACGATTCCATTCTTGGGTGGTTGGTTTGGCCCTTGTTCCTGCAACTCGAATCCTAGCCTGTTATATCACATTTTAATTTTACACCATTGTGAACCTTACGCCTTTTTTACTCTCTGATGAGGTTCTCGGCATTGAAAAAACTTCATAAACTAAACCACACGTGTATATGTTGACACTTAAGAGATAGACAGTCAAGAAAATCAAGGGCAATGGTGATATATATGCGGATTAGACACCAAAAAAAACACTCAACAAATGGCTACAATTTAAGGAATGTTTTTAGTGACGGCATCAGATTTCTAATTGATGGAGAAAGGTCTGGTGGTAAGAAAAGCTGCTTCTAGGAGGCTGTCAAGTGATTTCGCTCGATGATTCCATTCTTGGGTGGTTGGTTTGGCCCTTGTTCTGGTAACTCGAATCCTAGCCTGGTATACCCATTTTAATTTTACACCATTGTGAACCTTACGCCTTTTTTACTCTCTGATCGAGGTTCTCGGCATTGAAAAATCTTCGTAAACAAAATCACGCGTGTATATGTTGACATTTAAGAGATATACAATCAAGAAAATCAAGGGCAATGGTGATATATATGCGGATTAGATACCAAAAAAAACACTCAACAAATGGCTACAATTTAAGGGGTGTGTTTAGTGACAGCATCAGATTCCTAATTAATGGAGAAAGGTTTGGTGGCAAGAAAAGCTGCTTCTAGGAGGTTGTCAAGTGTTTTCGCACGACGATTCCATTCTTGGGTGGTTGGTTTGGCCCTTATTTCTGTAACTCGAATCATATCCCCGGTATAACCCATTTTAATTTTACACAATTGTGAACCTTACGCCTTTTTTACTCTCTGATCGAGGTTCTCGGCATTGAAAAATCTTCGTAAACTAAATCACACGTGTATATGTTGACATTTAAGAGATATACAGTCAAGAAAATCAAGGGCAATGGTGATATATATTCCGATTAGACACAAAAAAAAACACTCAACAAATGGCTACAATTTAAGTAATGTGTTTAGTGACGGCATCAGATTCCTAATTGATGGAGAAAGGTCTGGTGGCAAGAAAAGCTACTTCTAGGAGGTTGTAAGGTGTTTTCGCTCAACGATTCCATTCTTGGGTGGTTGGTTTGGCCCTTGTTCCAGTAACTCGAATCCTAGCCCGGTATACCCATTTTAATTTTACACCATTGTGAACCTTACACCTTTTTTACTCTCTGATCGGGGGTTCTCGGCAATGAAAAATCTTCGTAAACTAATTCACACGTGTATATGTTGACATTTAAGAGATATACAATCAAGAAAATCAAGGGCAATGGTGATATATATGCGGATTAGACACAAAAAAAACTCTAAACAAATGGCTACAATTTAAGGAATGTGTTTAGTGATGGCATCAGATTCCTAATTGATGGAGAAAGGTCTGGTGGCAAGAAAAGCTGCTTCTAGGAGGTTGTCAAGTGTTTTCGGTTGACGATTCCATTCTTGGGTGGTTGGTTTGTCCCTTGTTCCTGTAACTCGAATCCTTGCCCGATATATCCCATTTTAATTTTACACCATTGTGAACCTTACGACTTTTTTACTCTTTGATCGAGGTTCTCGGCATTGAAAAATCTTCATAAACTAAATCACACGTGTATATGTTGACATTTAAGAGATATACAGTCAAGAAAATCAAGGGCAATGGTGATATATATGTGAATTAGACACCAAAAAAACACTCAACAAATGGCTACAATTTAAGGAATGTGTTTAGTGACGGCATCAGATTCCTAATTGATGGAGAAAGGTCTGGTGGCAAGAAAAGCTGCTTCTAGGAGGTTGTCGAGTGTTTTCGCTCGACAATTCCATTCTTGGGTGGTTGGTTTGGTCCTTGTTCCTGTAACTCGAATCATAGCCCGGTATATCCCATTTTAATTTTACACCATTGTGAACCTTACGCCTTTTTTTCTCTCTGATCGAGGTTCTTGACATTGAAAAATCTTCGTAAACTAAATCACACGTGTGTATGTTAACATTTAAGAGATATACAGTCAAGAAAAGCATGGGCAATGGTGATATATATGCGGATTAGACACCAAAAAAACACTCAACAAATGGCTACAATTAAAGAAATGTGTTTAGTGACGGCATTAGATTCCTAATTGATGGAGAAAGGTCTGGTGGAAAGAAAAGCGGCTTCTAGGAGGTTGTCAAGTGCTTTCGCTCGACGATTCCATTCTTGGGTGGTTGGTTTGGCCTTCATCCTGTAACTCGAATCCTAACCCGGTATATCCCATTTCAATTTTACACCATTGTGAACCTTACGCCTTTTTTACTCTCTGATCGAGGTTCTCGGCATTGAAAAATTTTTGTAAACTAAATCACACGTGTATATGTTGACATTTAAGAGATATACAGTCAAGAAAATCAAGGGCAATGGTGATATAAATGCGAATTAGACACCAAAAAAAACACTTAACAAATGGCTACAACTTAGGGAATGTGTTTAGTGACGGCATCAGATTCCTAATCGATGGAGAAAGGTCTGGTGGCAAGAAAAGCTGCTTCTAGGAGGTTGTCAAGTGTTTTCGCTCGACGATTCCATTCTTGGGTGGTTGGTTTGGCCCTTGTTCCTGTAACTCGAATCCTATCCCGGTATATCCCATTTTAATTTTACACCATTGTGAACCTTACGCCTTTTTTACTCTCTGATCGAGGTTCTCGGCATTGAAAAATCTTCGTAAACTAAATCACGAGTGTATATGTTGACATTTAAGAGATATACAGTCAAGAAAATCAAGGGCAATGGTGATATATATGCGGATTAGACACCAAAAAAACACTCAACAAATGGCTACAATTTAAGGAATGTGTTTAGTGACGGCATCAGATTCCTAATTGATGGAGAAAGGTCTGGTGGCAAGAAAAGCTGCTTCTAGGAGGTTGTCGAGTGTTTTCGCTCGACAATTCCATTCTTGGGTGGTTGGTTTGGCCCTTGTCCCTGTAACTCGAATCATAGCCCGGTACATCCCATTTTAATTTTACACCATTGTGAACCTTACGCCTTTTTTTCTCTCTGATCGAGGCTCTCAGCATTGAAAAATCTTCGTAAACTAAATCACAGGTGTATATGTTAATATTTAAGAGATATACAGTCAAGAAAATCATGGGCAATGGTGATATATATGCGGATTAGACACCAAAAAAACACTCAACAAATGGCTACAATTAAAGAAATGTGTTTAGTGACGGCATCAGATTCCTAATTGATGGAGTAAGGTCTGGTGGCAAGAAAAGCTGCTTCTAGGAGGTTGTCAAGTGTTTTCGCTCGATGATTCCCTTCTTGGGTGGTTGGTTTGGCACTTGTTCCTGTAACTTGAATCATAGCCCGGTATACCCCATTTTAATTTTACACCATTGTGAACCTTACGCCTTTTTTTCTCTCTGATCGAGGTTCTCGACATTGAAAAATCTTCGTAAACCAAATCACACGTGTATATGTTGACATTTAAGATATATACAGTCAAGAAAATCGTTGGCAATGGTGATATATATGCGGATTAGACACCAAAAAAAAACATTCAACAAATGGCTACAATTTAATGAATGTGTTTAGTTACTGCATCAGATTCCTAATTGATGGAGAAAGGTCTAGTGGCAAGAAAAGCTGCTTCTAGGAGGTTGTCACGTGCTTTCGCTCGATGATTCCATTCTTGGGTGGTTGGTTTGGCCCTTGTTCCTGTAACTCGAATCCTAACCCGGTATATCACATTTTAATTTTACACCATTGTGAATCTTATGCCTTTTTCACTCTCTGATCGAGGTTCTCGGCATTGAAAAATCTTCGTAAACAAAATCACACGTGTATTTGTTGACATTTAAGAGATATACATTCAAGAAAATCAAGGGCAATGGTGATATATATGCGGATTAGATACAAAAAAAAAACACTCAACAAATGGCTACAATTTAAGGGGTGTGTTTAGTGACAGCATCAGATTCCTAATTAATGGAGAAAGGTTTGGTGGCAAGAAAAGCTGCTTCTAGGAGGTTGTCAAGTGTTTTCGCACGACGATTCCATTCTTGGGTGGTTGGTTTGGCCCTTATTTCTGTAACTCGAATCATATCCCCGGTATAACCCATTTTAATTTTACACAATTGTGAACCTTACGCCTTTTTTACTCTCTGATCGAGGTTCTCGGCATTGAAAAATCTTCGTAAACTAAATCACACGTGTATATGTTGACATTTAAGAGATATACAGTCAAGAAAATCAAGGGCAATGGTGATATATATTCCGATTAGACATAAAAAAAAACACTCAACAAATGGCTACAATTTAAGTAATGTGTTTAGTGACGGCATCAGATTCCTAATTGATGGAGAAAGGTCTGGTGGCAAGAAAAGCTACTTCTAGGAGGTTGTAAGGTGTTTTCGCTCGACGATTCCATTCTTGGGTGGTTGGTTTGGCCCTTGTTCCAGTAACTCGAATCCTAGCCCGGTATACCCATTTTAATTTTACACCATTGTGAACCTTACACCTTTTTTACTCTCTGATCGGGGGTTCTCGGCAATGAAAAATCTTCGTAAACTAATTCACACGTGTATATGTTGACATTTAAGAGATATACAATCAAGAAAATCAAGGGCAATGGTGATATATATGCGGATTAGACACAAAAAAAAACTCTAAACAAATGGCTACAATTTAAGGAATGTGTTTAGTGATGGCATCAGATTCCTAATTGATGGAGAAAGGTCTGGTGGCAAGAAAAGCTGCTTCTAGGAGGTTGTCAAGTGTTTTCGGTTGACGATTCCATTCTTGGGTGGTTGGTTTGTCCCTTGTTCCTGTAACTCGAATCCTTGCCCGATATATCCCATTTTAATTTTACACCATTGTGAACCTTACGACTTTTTTACTCTTTGATCGAGGTTCTCGGCATTGAAAAATCTTCATAAACTAAATCACACGTGTATATGTTGACATTTAAGAGATATACAGTCAAGAAAATCAAGGGCAATGGTGATATATATGTGAATTAGACACCAAAAAAACACTCAACAAATGGCTACAATTTAAGGAATGTGTTTAGTGACGGCATCAGATTCCTAATTGATGGAGAAAGGTCTGGTGGCAAGAAAAGCTGCTTCTAGGAGGTTGTCGAGTGTTTTCGCTCGACAATTCCATTCTTGGGTGGTTGGTTTGGTCCTTGTTCCTGTAACTCGAATCATAGCCCGGTATATCCCATTTTAATTTTACACCATTGTGAACCTTACGCCTTTTTTTCTCTCTGATCGAGGTTCTTGACATTGAAAAATCTTCGTAAACTAAATCACACGTGTGTATGTTAACATTTAAGAGATATACAGTCAAGAAAAGCATGGGCAATGGTGATATATATGCGGATTATACACCAAAAAAACACTCAACAAATGGCTACAATTAAAGAAATGTGTTTAGTGACGGCATTAGATTCCTAATTGATGGAGAAAGGTCTGGTAGAAAGAAAAGCGGCTTCTAGGAGGTTGTCAAGTGCTTTCGCTCGACGATTCCATTCTTGGGTGGTTGGTTTGGCCTTCATCCTGTAACTCGAATCCTAACCCGGTATATCCCATTTCAATTTTACACCATTGTGAACCTTACGCCTTTTTTACTCTCTGATCGAGGTTCTCGGCATTGAAAAATTTTTGTAAACTAAATCACACGTGTATATGTTGACATTTAAGAGATATACAGTCAAGAAAATCAAGGGCAATGGTGATATAAATGCGAATTAGACACCAAAAAAAACACTTAACAAATGGCTACAACTTAAGGAATGTGTTTAGTGACGGCATCAGATTCCTAATCGATGGAGAAAGGTCTGGTGGCAAGAAAAGCTGCTTCTAGGAGGTTGTCAAGTGTTTTCGCTCGACGATTCCATTCTTGGGTGGTTGGTTTGGCCCTTGTTCCTGTAACTCGAATCCTATCCCGGTATATCCCATTTTAATTTTACACCATTGTGAACCTTACGCCTTTTTTACTCTCTGATCGAGGTTCTCGGCATTGAAAAATCTTCGTAAACTAAATCACGAGTGTATATGTTGACATTTAAGAGATATACAGTCAAGAAAATCAAGGGCAATGGTGATATATATGCGGATTAGACACCAAGAAAACACTCAACAAATGGCTACAATTTAAGGAATGTGTTTAGTGACGGCATCAGATTCCTAATTGATGGAGAAAGGTCTGGTGGCAAGAAAAGCTGCTTCTAGGAGGTTGTCGAGTGTTTTCGCTCGACAATTCCATTCTTGGGTGGTTGGTTTGGCCCTTGTTCCTGTAACTCGAATCATAGCCCGGTACATCCCATTTTAATTTTACACCATTGTGAACCTTACGCCTTTTTTTCTCTCTGATCGAGGCTCTCAGCATTGAAAAATCTTCGTAAACTAAATCACAGGTGTATATGTTAATATTTAAGAGATATACAGTCAAGAAAATCATGGGCAATGGTGATATATATGCGGATTAGACACCAAAAAAACACTCAACAAATGGCTACAATTAAAGAAATGTGTTTAGTGACGGCATCAGATTCCTAATTGATGGAGTAAGGTCTGGTGGCAAGAAAAGCTGCTTCTAGGAGGTTGTCAAGTGTTTTCGCTCGACGATTCCCTTCTTGGGTGGTTGGTTTGGCACTTGTTCCTGTAACTTGAATCATAGCCCGGTATACCCCATTTTAATTTTACACCATTGTGAACCTTACGCCTTTTTTTCTCTCTGATCGAGGTTCTCGACATTGAAAAATCTTCGTAAACCAAATCACACGTGTATATGTTGACATTTAAGATATATACAGTCAAGAAAATCGTTGGCAATGGTGATATATATGCGGATTAGACACCAAAAAAAAACATTCAACAAATGGCTACAATTTAAGGAATGTGTTTAGTGACTGCATCAGATTCCTAATTGATGGAGAAAGGTCTAGTGGCAAGAAAAGCTGCTTCTAGGAGGTTGTCACGTGCTTTCGCTCGATGATTCCATTATTGGGTGGTTGGTTTGGCCCTTGTTCCTGTAACTCGAATCCTAACCCGGTATATCACATTTTAATTTTACACCATTGTGAATCTTATGCCTTTTTTACTCTCTGATCGAGGTTCTCGGCATTGAAAAATTTTCATAAACTAAATCACACGTGTATATGTTGACATTTAAAAGATATACAGTCAAGAAAATCAAGGGCAATGGTGATATATATGCGGATTAGACACCAAAAAAAGCACTCAACAAATGGCTACAATTTAAGGAATGTGTTTAGTGACGGCATCAGATTCCTAATTGATGGAGAAAGGTCTGGTGGCAAGAAAAGCTGCTTCTAGGAAGTTGTCGAGTGTTTTCGCTCAACAATTCCATTCTTGGGTGGTTGGTTTGGCCCTTGTTCATGTAACTCGAATCATAGCCCGGTATATCACATTTTAATTTTACACCATTGTGAACCTTACGCCTTTTTTTCTCTCTGATCGAGGTTCTCGAAATTGAAAAATCTTCGTAAACTAAATCACACGTGTATATGTTAACATTTAAGAGATACACAGTCAAGAAAATCATGGGCAATGGCGATATATATGCGGATTAGAAACCAAAAAAACACTCAACAAATGGCTACAATTAAAGTAATGTGTTTAGTGACGGCATCATATTCCTAATTGCTGGAGAAAGGTCTGGTGGCTAGAAAAGCTGCTTCTAGGAGGTTGTCAAGTGCTTTCGCTCGACGATTCCATTCTTGGGTGGTTGGTTTGGCCTTCATCCTGTAACTCGAATCCTAACCCAGTATATCCCATTTTAATTTTACACCATTGTGAACCTTACGCCTTTTTTTCTCTCTGACCGAGGTTCTCGACATTGAAAAATCTTCGTAAACTAAATCACACGTGTATATGTTAACATTTAAGAGATATACAGTCAAGAAAATCATGGGCAATGGTGATATTTATGCGGATTAGACATCAAAAAAACACTCAACAAATGGCTACAATTAAAGAAATGTGTTTAGTGACGGCATCAGATTCCTAATTGATGGAGAAAGGTCTGGTGGCAAGAAAAGCTGCTTCTAGGAGGTTGTCAAGTGTTTTCGCTCGACGATTCCATTCTTGGGTGGTTGGTTTGGCCCTTGTTCCTGTAACTCGAATCCTAGCCCGGTATATCCCAATTTAATTTTACACCATTGTGAACCTTACGTCTTTTTTACTTTCTGATCGAGGTTCTCTGCATTGAAAAATCTTCGTAAACTAAATCACACGTATATATGTTGACATTTAAGAGATATACAGTCAAGAAAATCAAGGGCAATGGTCATATATATGCGGACTAGACACAAAAAAAAACACTCAACAAATGGCTACAATTTAGGGAATGTGTTTAGTGATGGCATCAGATTTCTAATTGATGGAGAAAGGTCTGGTGGCAAGAAAAGCTGCTTCTAGGAGGTTGTCAAGTCTTTTCGCACGACGATTCCATTCTTGGGTGGTTGGTTTGGCCCTTGTTCCTGTAACTCGAATCCTAGCCCGGTATATCCCATTTTAATTTTACACCATTGTGAACCTTACGTCTTTTTTACTTTCTGATCGTGGTTCTCGGCATTGAAAAATCTTCGTAAACTAAATCACACGTGTATATGTTGACATTTAAGAGATATACAGTCAAGAAAATCAAGGGCAGTGGTGATATATATGCGGAGTAGACACCAAAAAAAACACTCACCAAATGGCTACAATTTAAGGAATGTGTTTAGTGACGGCATCAGATTCCTAATTGATGGAGAAAGGTCTGGTGGCAAGAAAAGCTGCTTCTAGGAGGTTGTCAAGTGTTTTTGCTCGACGATTCCATTCTTGGGTGGTTGGTTTGGCCCTTGTTCCTGTAACTCGAATCATAGCCCGGTATATCCCATTTTAATTTTACACCATTGTGAACCTTACGCCTTTTTTTCTCTCTGATCGAGGTTCTCGACATTGAAAAATCTTCGTAAACCAAATCACACGTGTATATGTTGACATTTAAAAGATATACAGTCAAGAAAATCATTGGCAATGGTGATATATATGCGGATTAGACACCAAAAAAAACATTCAACAAATGGCTACAATTTAAGGAATGTGTTCAGTGACGGCATCAGATTCCTAATTGATGGAGAAAGGTCTGGTGGCAAGAAAAGCTGCTTCTAGGAGGTTGTCACGTGCTTTCGCTCGATGATTCCATTCTTGGGTGGTTGGTTTGGCCCTTGTTCCTGTAACTCGAATCCTAACCCAGTATATCACATTTTAATTTTACAACATTGTCAACCTTATGCCTTTTTTACTCTCTGATCGAGGTTCTCGGCATTGAAAAATTTTCGTAAACTAAATCACACGTGTATATGTTGACATTTAAAAGATATACAGTCAAGAAAATCAAGGGCAATGGTGATATATATGCGGATTAGACACAAAAAAAATACTCAACAAATGGCTACAATTTAAGGAATGTGTTTATTGATGGCATCAGATTCCTAATTGATGGAGTAATGTCTGGTGGCAAGAAAAGCTGCTTCTAGGAGGTTGTCAAGTGTTTTCGCTCAATGATTCCATTCTTGGGTTGTTGGTTTGGCCCTTGTTCCTGTAACTCGAATCCTAGCCTGGTATATCCCATTTTAATTTTACACCATTGTGAACCTTACGCCTTTTTTACTCACTGATTGAGGTTCACGGCATTGAAAAATCTTCGTAAAGTAAATCACACGTGTATATGTTGACATTTCAGAGATATACAGTCAAGAAAATCAAGGGCAATGGTGATATATATGTGGATTAGTCACCAAAAAAAAC
Source organism: Helianthus tuberosus (assembly GCA_030545235.1). Lineage (NCBI taxonomy): Eukaryota > Viridiplantae > Streptophyta > Magnoliopsida > Asterales > Asteraceae > Helianthus > Helianthus tuberosus. Next base: position 27,586,609 of record CM060440.1, read on the forward strand.
ACTCAACAAATGGCTACAATTTATGGAATGTGTTTCGTGACGGCATTAGATTCCTAATTGATGGAGAAAGGTCTGGTGACAAGAAAAGCTGCTTCTAGGAGGTTGTCAAGTGTTTTCGCTCGACGATTCCATTCTTGGGTGGCTGGTTTAGCCCTAGTTCCTGTAACTCAAATCCTAGCCCATTATCTCACATTTTAATTTTACACCATTGTGTACCTTACGCCTTTTTTACTCTCTGATCGAGATTCTCGGCATTGAAAAATCTTCGTAAACTAAATCACACGTGTATATGTTGACATTTAAGAGATATACAGTCAAGAAAATCATGGGCAATGGTGATATATTTGCGGATTAGACACCAAAAAAACACTCAACAAATGGCTACAATTTAAGGAATGTGTTTAGTGACGGCATCAGATTCCTAATTGATGGAGAAAGGTCGGGTGGTAAGAAAAGCTGCTTCAAGGAGGTTGTCAAGTGTTTTCGCTTGACGATTCCATTCTTGGGTGGTTGGTTTGGCCCTTGTTCCTGTAACTCGAATCCTAGCCCGGTATATCCCATTTTAATTTTACACAATTGTGAACCTTACGCCTTTTTTACTCTCTGATCGAGGTTCTCGGCATTGAAAAATCTTCGTAAACTAAATCACACTTGTATATGTTGACATTTAAGAGATATACAGTTAAGAAAATCAAGGGCAACGGTGATATATATGCGGATTAGACACAAAAGAAAAACACTCAACAAATGGCTACAATTTAAGGGATGTGTTTAGTGACGGCATCAGATTCCTAAACGATGGAGAAAGGTCTGGTGGCAAGAAAAGCTGCGTCTAGGAGGTTGTCAAGTGTTTTCGCTCGACGATTCCATTCTTGGGTGGTTGGTTTGTCCCTTGTTCCTGTAACTCAAATCCTAGCCCGGTATATCGCATTTTAATTTTACACCGTTGTAAACCTTACGCCTTTTTTACTCTCTGATCGAGGTTCTCGGCATTGAAAAATCTTCGTAAACTAAATCACACGTGTATATGTTGACATTTAAGAGATATACTGTCAACAAAATCAAGGGCAATGGTGATATATATGCGGATTAGACACCAAAAAAAACACTCAACAAATGGCTACAATTTAAGGAATGTGTTTAGTGACGGCATCAGATTCCTAATTGACAGAGAAAGGTCTGGTGGCAAGAAAAGCTGCTTCTAAGAGGTTATCAATTGTTTTCGCTCGACGATTCCATACTTGGGTGGTTGGTTTGGCCCTTGTTCCTGTAACTCGAATCCTAGCCCGATATATCCCATTTTAATTTTACACCATTGTGAACCTTACGCCTTTTTTACTCTCTGATCAAGGTTCTCGGCATTGAAAAATCTTCGTAAAGTAAATCACACGTGTATATGTTGACATTTAAGAGATATACTGTCAAGAAAATCAAGGGCAATGGTGATATATATGCGGATTAGACACAAAAAAAACACTCAACAAATGGCTACAATTTAAGGAATGTGTTTATTGACGGCATCAGATTCCTAATTGATGGAGAAAGGTCTGGTGGCAAGAAAAGCTGCTTCTAGGAGGTTGTCACGTGCTTTCGCTCGAGGATTCCATTCTTGGGTGGTTGGTTTGGCCCTTGTTCCTGTAACTCGAATCCTAGCCTGGTATATCCCATTTTAATTTTACACCTTTGTGAACCTTACGCCTTTTTTACTCTCTGATCGAGGTTCACGGCATTGAAAAATCTTCGTAAAGTAAATCACACGTGTATATGTTGACATTTAAGAGATATACAATCAAGAAAATCAAGGGCAATGGTGATAAATATGTGGATTAGACACCAAAAAAAACACTCAACAAATGGCTACAATTTAAGGAATGTGTTTAGTGACGGCATTAGATTCCTAATTGATGGAGAAAGGTCTGGTGGCAAGAAAAGCTGCTTCTAGGAGGTTGTCAAGCGTTTTCGCTCGACGATTCCATTCTTGGGTGGTTGGTTTAGCCCTTGTTCCTGAAACTCAAATCCTAGCCCGGTGTATCACAATTTAATTTTACACCATTGAGTACCTTACGCCTTTTTTACTCTCTGATCGAGATTCTCGGCATTGAAAAATCTTTGTAAACTAAATAACACGTGTATATGTTGACATTTTAGAGATATACAGTCAAGAAAATCAAGGGCAATGGTGATATATATGCGGATTAGACACCAAAAAAAACACTCAACAAATGGCTACAATTTAAGGAATGTGTTTAGTGACGGCATCAGATTCCTAAACGATGGAGAAAGGTCTGGTGGCAAGAAAAGCTGCGTCTAGGTGGTTGCAAGTGTTTTCGCTCGACGATTCCATTCTTGGGTTGTTGGTTTGTCCCTTGTTCCTGTAACTCGAATCCTAGCCAGGTATATCGCATTTTAATTTTACACCACTGTGAACCTTACGCCTTTTTTACTCTCTGATCGAGGTTCTCGGCATTGAAAATTCTTCGTAAACTAAATCACACGTGTATATGTTGACATTTAAGAGATATACTGTCAAGAAAATCAAGGGCAATGGTGATATATATGCGGATTAGACACAAAAAAAACACTCAACAAATGGCTACAATTTAAGGAATGTGTTTAGTGACGGCATCAGATTCCTAAACGATGGAGAAATGTCTGGTGGCAAGAAAAGCTGCTTCTAGGAGGTTGTCAAGGGTTTTCGCTCGACGATTCCATTCTTGGGTGGTTGGTTTGGCCCTTGTTCCTGTAACTCGAATCCTAGCCTGGTATATCCCATTTTAATTTTACACCATTGTGAACCTTACGCCTTTTTTACTCTCTGATCGAGGTTCTCGGCATTGAAAAATCTTCGTAAAGTAAATCACACGTGTATATGTTGACATTTAAGAGATATACAGTCAAGAAAATCAGGGGTAATGGTGATATATATGCGGATTAGACACCAAAAAAAAACACTCAACAAATGACTACAATTTAAGGAATGTGTTTAGTGACGGCATCAGATTCCTAATTGATGGAGAAAGGTCTGGTCGAAAGAAAAGCTGCTTCTAGGAGTTGTCAAGTGTTTTCACTCGACGATTCCATTCTTGGGTGGTTGGTTTAGCCCTTGTTCCTGTAACTTAAATCCTAGCCCGGTATATCGCATTTTAATTTTGCACCATTTTGAACCTTACGCCTTTTTTACTCTCTGATCGAGGTTCTCGGCATTGAAAAATCTTCGTAAACTAAATCACACTTGTATATGTTGATATTTAAGAGATACACAGTCAAGAAAATCAAGGGCAACGGTGATATATATGCGGATTAGACACAAAAGAAAAACACTCAACAAATGGCTACAATTTAAGGGATGTGTTTAGTGACGGCATCAGATTCCTAAACGATGGAGAAAGGTCTGGTGGCAAGAAAAGCTGCATCTAGGAGGTTGTCAAGTGTTTTCGCTCGACGATTCCATTCTTGGGTGGTTGGTTTGGCCCTTGTTCCTGTAACTCAAATCCTAGCCCGGTATATCGCATTTTAATTTTACACCGTTGTGAACCTTACGCCTTTTTTACTCTCTGATCGAGGTTCTCGGCATTGAAAAATCTTCGTAAACTAAATCACACGTGTATATGTTGACATTTAAGAGATATACTGTCAAGAAAATCAAGGGCAATGGTGATATATATGCGGATTAGACACCAAAAAAAAACACTCAACAAATGGCTACAATTTAAGGAATGTGTTTAGTGACGGCATCAGATTCCTAATTGACGGAGAAAGGTCTGGTGGCAAGAAAAGCTGCTTCTAAGAGGTTGTCAATTGTTTTCGCTCGACGATTCCATACTTGGGTGGTTGGTTTGGCCCTTGTTCCTGTAACTCGAATCCTAGCCCGGTATATCACATTTTAATTTTACACCATTGTGAACCTTACGCCGTTTTTACTCTCTGATCGAGGTTCTCGGCATTGAAAAATCTTCGTAAAGTAAATCACACGTGTATATGTTGACATTTAAGAGATATACTGTCAAGAAAATCAAGGGCAATGGTGATATATATGCGGATTAGACACGAAAAAAAAACTCAACAAATGGCTACAATTTAAGGAATGTGTTTAGTGACGGCATCAGATTCCTAATTGATGGAGAAAGGTCTGGTGGCAAGAAAAGCTGCTTCTAGGAGGTTGTCACGTGCTTTCGCTCGAGGATTCCATTCTTGGGTGGTTGGTTTGGCCCTTGTTCCTGTAACTCGAATCCTAGCCTGGTATATCCCATTTTAATTTTACACCATTGTGAACCTTACGTCTTTTTTACTCTCTGATCGAGGTTCACAGCATTGAAAAATCTTCGTAAAGTAAATCACACGTGTATATGTTGACATTTAAGATATATACAATCAAGAAAATCAAGGGCAATGGTGATAAATATGTGGATTAGACACCAAAAAAAACACTCAACAAATGGCTACAATTTAAGGAATGTGTTTAGTGACGGCATTAGATTCCTAATTGATGGAGAAAGGTCTGGTGCAAGAAAAGCTGCTTCTAGGAGGTTGTCAAGTGTTTTCGCTCTACGATTCCATTCTTGGGTGGTTGGTTTAGCCCTTGTTCCTGAAACTTAAATCCTAGCCCGGTGTATCACATTTTAATTTTACACCATTGTGTACCTTACGCCTTTTTTACTCTCTGATCAAGATTCTCGGCATTGAAAAATCTTTGTAAACTAAATAACACGTGTATATGTTGACATTTAAGAGATATACAGTCAAGAAAATCAAGGGCAATGGTGATATATATGCGGATTAGACACAAAAAAAAACACTCAACAAATGGCTACAATTTAAGGAATGTGTTTAGTGACGGCATCAGATTCCTAATTGATGGAGAAAGGTCTGGTGGCAAGAAAAACTGCTTCTAGGAGGTTGTCAAGTGTTTTCGCTCGAAGATTCCATTCTTGGGTGGTTGGTTTGGCCCTTGTTCCTGTAACTCGAATCCTAGCCCAGTATATCCCATTTTAATTTTACACCATTGTAAACCTTACGCCTTTTTTACTCTCTGATCGAGGTTCTCGGCATAAAAAAATCTTCGTAAACTAAATCACACGTGTATATGTCGACATTTAAGAGATATACCGTCAAGAAAATCAGGGGCAATAGTGATATATACGCGGATTAGACACCAAAAAAAACACTCAACAAATGGCTACAATTTAAGGGATGCGTTTAGTGACGGCATTAGATTCCTAAACGATGGAGAAAGGTCTGGTGGCAAGAAAAGTTGTGTCTAGGAAGTTGTCAAGTGTTTTCGCTCGACGATTCCATTCTTGGGTGGTTGGTTTGGCCCTTGTTCCTGTAACTCAAATCCTAGCCTGTTATCTCGCATTTTAATTTTACACCATTGTGTACCTTACTCCTTTTTTACTCTCTAATCGAGATTCTCGGCATTGAAAACTCTTCGTAAACTAAATCACACGTGTATATGTTGACATTTAAGAGATATACAGTCAAGAAAATCAAGGGCAATGGTGATATATATGTGGATTAGACACCAAAAAAAACACTCAACAAATGGCTAAAATTTAAGGAATGTGTTTATTGACGGTATCAGATTCCTAATTGATGGAGAAAGGTCTGGTGGCAAGAAAAGCTGCTTCTAGAAGGTTGTCAAGTGTTTTCGCTCGATGATTCCATTCTTGGGTGGTTGGTTTGGCCCTTGTTCCTGTAACTCGAATCCTAGCCTGTTATATCCCATTTTAAATTTACACCATTGTGAACCTTACGCATTTTTTACTCTCTGATCGAGGTTCACGGCATTGAAAAATCTTCGTAAAGTAAATCACACGTGTATATGTTGACATTTAAGAGATATACAATCAAGAAAATCAAGGGCAATGGTGATAAATATGTGGATTAGACACCAAAAAAAACACTCAACAAATGGCTACAATTTAAGGAATGTGTTTAGTGACGGCATTAGATTCCTAATTGATGGAGAAAGGTCTGGTGGCAAGAAAAGCTGCTTCTAGGAGGTTGTCAAGTGTTTTCGCTCGACGATTCCATTCTTGGGTGGTTGGTTTAGCCCTTGTTCCTGAAACTCAAATCCTAGCCCGGTATATCACATTTTAATTTTACACCATTGTGTAACTTACGCCTTTTTTACTCTCTGATCGAGATTCTCGGCATTGAAAAATCTTTGTAAACTAAATAACACGTGTATATGTTGACATTTAAGAGATATACAGTCAAGAAAATCAAGGGCAATGGTGATATATATGCGGATTAGACACCAAAAAAACACACAACAAATGGCTACAATTTAAGGAATGTGTTTAGTGACGGCATCAGATTCCTAAACGATGGAGAAAGGTCTGGTGGCAAGAAAAGCTGCGTCTAGGTGGTTGTGAAGTGTTTTCGCTCGACGATTCCATTCTTGGGTTGTTGGTTTGGCCCTTGTTCCTGTAACTCAAATCCTAGCCTGGTATATCGCATTTTAATTTTACACCATTGTGAACCTTACGCCTTTTTTACTCTCTGATCGAGGTTCTCGGCATTGAAAATTCTTCGTAAACTAAATCACACGTGTATATGTTGACATTTAAGAGATATACAGTCAAGAAAATCAAGGGCAATGGTGATATATATGCGAATTAGACACAAAAAAAACACTCAACAAATTGCTACAATTTAAGGAATGTGTTTAGTGACGGCATCAGATTCCTAAACGATGGAGAAAGGTCTGGTGGCAAGAAAAGCTGCTTCTAAGAGGTTTTCAAGTGTTTTCGCTCGACGATTCCATTCTTGGGTGGTTGGTTTAGCCCTTGTTCCTGAAACTCAAATCCTAGCCCGGTATATCACATTTTAATTTTACACCATTGTGTAACTTACGCCTTTTTTACTCTCTGATCGAGATTCTCGGCATTGAAAAATCTTTGTAAACTAAATAACACGTGTATATGTTGACATTTAAGAGATATACAGTCAAGAAAATCAAGGGCAATGGTGACATATATGCGGATTAGACACCAAAAAAACACACAACAAATGGCTACAATTTAAGGAATGTGTTTAGTGACGGCATCAGATTCCTAAACGATGGAGAAAGGTCTGGTGGCAAGAAAAGCTGCGTCTAGGTGGTTGTGAAGTGTTTTCGCTCGACGATTCCATTCTTGGGTTGTTGGTTTGCCCTTGTTCCTGTAACTCAAATCCTAGCCTGGTATATCGCATTTTAATTTTACACCATTGTGAACCTTACGCCTTTTTTACTCTCTGATCGAGGTTCTCGGCATTGAAAATTCTTCGTAAACTAAATCACACGTGTATATGTTGACATTTAAGAGATATACAGTCAAGAAAATCAAGGGCAATGGTGATATATATGCGAATTAGACACAAAAAAAACAGTCAACAAATTGCTACAATTTAAGGAATGTGTTTAGTGACGGCATCAGATTCCTAAACGATGGAGAAAGGTCTGGTGGCAAGAAAAGCTGCTTCTAGGAGGTTGTCAAGTGTTTTCGCTCGACGATTCCATTCTTGCGTGGTTGGTTTGGCCCTTGTTCCTGTAACTCGAATCCTAGCCTGGTATATCCCATTTTATTTTTACACCATTGTGAACCTTACGCCTTTTTTACTCTCTGATCGAGGTTCACATCATTGAATAATCTTCGTAAAGTAAATCACACGTGTATATGTTGACATTTAAGAGATATACAATCAAGAAAATCAAGGGCAATGGTGATAAATATGTGGATTAGACACCAAAAAAAACACTCAACAAATGGCAACAATTTAAGGAATGTGTTTAGTGTCGGCATCAGATTCCTAATTGATGGAGAAAGGTCTGGTGGCAAGAAAAGCTGCTTCTAAAAGGTTGTCAATTGTTTTCGCTCGATGATTCCATTCTTGGGTGGTTGGTTTGGCCCTTGTTCCTGTAACTCAAATCCTAGCCTGGTATATCCCATTTTAATTTTACACCATTGTGAACCTTACGCCTTTTTTACTCTCTGATCGAGGTTCACGGCATTGAAAAATCTTCGTAAAGTAAATCACACGTGTATATGTTGACATTTAAGAGATATACAATCAAGAAAAATCAAGGGCAATGGTGTTAAATATGTGGATTAGACACCAAAAAAAACACTCAACAAATGGCTACAATTTAAGGAATGTGTTTAGTGACGGCATTAGATTCCTAATTGATGGAGAAAGGTCTGGTGACAAGAAAAGCTGCTTCTAGGAGGTTGTCAAGTGTTTTCGCTCGACGATTCCATTCTTGGGTGGTTGGTTTAGCCCTTGTTCCTGAAACTCAAATCCTAGCTCGGTATATCACATTTTAATTTTACACCTTTGTGTACCTTACGCCTTTTTTACTCTCTGATCGAGATTCTCGGCATTGAAAAATCTTTGTAAACTAAATAACACGTGTATATGTTGACATTTAAGAGATATACAGTCAAGAAAATCAAGGGCAATGGTGATATATATGCGGATTAGACACCAAAAAAAACACACAACAAATGGCTACAATTTAAGGAATGTGTTTAGTGACGGCATCAGATTCCTAAACGATGGAGAAAGGTCTGGTGGCAAGAAAAGCTGCGTGTAGGTGGTTGTCAAGTGTTTTCGCTCGACGATTCCATTCTTGGGTTGTTGGTTTGGCCCTTGTTCCTGTATCTCAAATCCTAGCCTGGTATATCGCATTTTAATTTTACACCATTGTGAACCTTACGCCTTTTTTACTCTCTGATCGAGGTTCTCGGCATTGAAAAATTCTTCGTAAACTAAATCACACGTGTATATGTTGACATTTAAGAGATATACAGTCAAGAAAATCAAGGGCAATGGTGATATATATGCGGATTAGACACAAAAAAAACACTCAACAAATGGCTACAATTTAAGGAATGTGTTTAGTGACGACATCAGATTCCTAAACGATGGAGAAAGGTCTGGTGGCAAGAAAAGCTGCTTCTAGGAGGTTGTCAAGTGTTTTCGCTCGACGATTCCATTCTTGGGTGGTTGGTTTGGCCCTTGTTCCTGTAACTCGAATCCTAGCCTGGTATATTCCATTTTAATTTTACACCATTGTGAACCTTACGCCTTTTTTACTCTCTGATCGAGGTTCTCGGCATTGAAAAATCTTCGTAAAGTAAATCACACGTGTATATGTTGACATTTAAGAGATATACAGTCAAGAAAATAAGGGTTAATGGTGATATATATGCGGATTAGCCACCAAAAAAAACACTCAACAAATGACTACAATTTAAGGAATGTGTTTAGTGACGGCATCGGATTCCTAATTGATGGATAAAGGTCTGGTCGCAAGAAAAGCTGCTTCTAGGAGGTTGTCAAGTGTTTTCACTCGACGATTCCATTCTTGGGTGGTTGGTTTAGCCCTTGTTCCTGTAACTTAAATCCTAGCCCGGTATATCGCATTTTAATTTTGCACCATTGTGAACCTTACGCCTTTTTTACTCTCTGGTCGAGATTCTCGGCATTGAAAAATCTACGAAACTAAAGCACACGTGTATATGTTGACTTTTAAGAGATATACAATCAAGATAATCAAGGGCAATGGTGATATATATGCGGATTAGACACCAAAAAAAACACACAATAAATGGCTACAATTTAAGGAATGTGTTTAGTGACGGCAACAGATTCCTAATGGATGGAGAAAGGTCTGGTGGCAAGAAAAGCTGCTTCTAGGAGGTTGTCAAGTATTTTCGCTCAACGATTCCATTCTTGGGTGGTTGGTTTGGCCCTTGTTCCTGTAACTCGAATCCTAGCCCGGTATATCCCATTTTAATTTTACACCATTGTGAACCTTACGCCTTTTTTACTCTCTGATCGAGGTTCTCGGCATTGAAAATTCTTCGTAAACTAAATCACACGTGTATATGTTGACATTTAAGAGATATACTGTCAAGAAAATCAGGGGCAATGGTGATATAAATGCGGATTAGACACCAAAAAAACACTCAATAAATGGCTACCATTTAAGGAATGTGTTTAGTGACGGAATCAGATTCCTAATTGATGGAGAAAAGTCTGGTGGCAAGAAAAGCTGCTTCTAGGAGGTTGTCAAGTGTTTTCGCTCGACGATTCCATTCTTGGGTGGTTGGTTTAGCCCTTGTTCCAGTAACTCAAATTCTAGCCCGGTATATCGCATTTTAATTTTACACCATTGTGAACCTTACGCATTTTTTACTCTCTGATCGAGATTCTCGGCATTGGAAAATCTTCGTAAACTAAATCACACGTGTATATGTTGAAATTTAAGAGATATACAGTCAAGAAAATCAAGGGCAATGGTGATATATATGCGGATTAGCCACAAAAAAAAACTCTCAACAAATGGCTACAATTTAAGGAATGTGTTTAGTGACGGCATCAGATTCCTAATTGATGGAGAAAGGTCTGGTGGCAAGAAAAGCTGCTTCTAGGAGGTTGTCAAGTGTTTTCGCTCGACGATTCCATTCTTGGGTGGTTGGTTTGGCCCTTGTTCCTGTAACTCGAATCCTAGCCCAGTATATCCCATTTTAATTTTACACCATTGTGAACATTACGCCTTTTTTACTCTCTGATCGAGTTTCTCGGCATAAAAAAATCTTCGTAAACTAAATCACACGTGTATATGTCGACATTTAAGAGATATACCGTCAAGAAAATCAAGGGCAATAGTGATATATACGCGGATTAGACACCAAAAAAAACACTCAACAAATGGCTACAATTTAAGGGATGTGTTTAGTGACGGCATTAGATTCCTAAACGATGGAGAAAGGTCTGGTGGCAAGAAAAGTTGTGTCTAGGAGGTTGTCAAGTGTTTTCGCTCGACGATTCCATTCTTGGGTGGTTGGTTTGGCCCTTGTTCCTGTAACTCAAATCCTAGCCTGTTATCTCGCATTTTAATTTTACACCATTGTGTACCTTACGCCTTTTTTACTCTCTAATCGAGATTCTCGGCATTGAAAAATCTTCGTAAACTAAATCACACGTGTATATGTTGACATTTAAGAGATATACAGTCAAGAAAATCAAGGGCAATGGTGATATATATGCGGATTAGACACCAAAAAAACACTCAACAAATGGCTACAATTTAAGGAATGTGTTTAGTGACGGCATCAGATTTCTAATTGATGGAGAAAGGTCTGGTGGCAAGAAAAGCTGCTTCTAGGAGGTTGTCAAGTGTTTTCGCTCGACGATTCCATTCTTGGGTGGTTGGTTTGGCCCTTGTTCCTGTAACTCGAATCCTAGCCCGGTATATCCCATTTTAATTTTACACAATTGTGAACCTTACGCCTTTTTTACTCTCTGATCGAGGTTCTCGGCATTGAAAAATCTTCGTAAACTAAATCACACGTGTATATTTTGACATTTAAGAGATATACAGTCAAGAAAATCAAGGGCAACGGTGATATATATGTGGATTAGACACAAAAGAAAAACACTCAACAAATGGCTACAATTTAAGGGATGTGTTTAGTGACGGCATCAGATTCCTAAATGATGGAGAAAGGTCTGGTGGCAAGAAAAGCTGCGTCCAGGAGGTTGTCAAGTGTTTTCGCTCGACGATTCCATTCTTGGGTGGTTGGTTTGGCCCTTGTTCCTGTAACTCAAATCCTAGCCCGGTATATCGCATTTTAATTTTACACCGTTGTGAACCTTACGCCTTTTTTACTCTCCGATCGAGGTTCTCGGCATTGAAAAATCTTCGTAAATTTTATCACACGTGTATATGTTGATATTTAAGAGATATACTGTCAAGAAAATCAAGGGCAATGGTGATATATATGCGGATTAGACACCAAAAAAAACACTCAACAAATGGCTACAATTTAAGGAATGTGTTTAGTGACGGCTTCAGATTCCAAATTGATGGAGAAAGGTCTGGTGGCAAGAAAAGCTGCTTCTAGGAGGTTGTCAAGTGTTTTCGCTCGACGATTCCATTCTTGGGTGGTTGGTTTGGTACTTGTTCCTGTAACTCGAATCCAAGCCCGCTATATCCCATTTTAATTTTACACCATTGTGAACCTTACGCCTTTTTTACTCTCTGATCGAGGTTCTCGGCATTGAAAAATCTTCGTAAACTAAATCACACGTGTATATGTTGATATTTAAGAGATATATTGTCAAGAAAATCAGGGGCAATGGTGATATATATGCGGATTAGACACCAAAAAAACACTCAACAAATGGCTACAATTTAAGGAATGTGTTTAGTGACGGCATCAGATTCCTAATTGATGGAGAAAGGTCTGGTGGCAAGAAAAGCTGCTTCTGGGAGGTTGTCAAGTGTTTTCGCTCGACGATTCCATTCTTGGGTGGTTGGTTTGGCCCTTGTTCCTGTAACTCAAATCCTAGCCCGGTATATCGCATTTTAATTTTACACCGTTGTGAACCTTACGCCTTTTTTACTCTCTGATCGAGGTTCTTGGCATTGAAAAATCTTCGTAAACTAAATCACACGTGTATATGTTGACATTTAAGAGATATACTGTCAACAAAATCAAGGGCAATGGTGATATATATGCGGATTAGACACCAAAAAAAACACTCAACAAATGGCTACAATTTAAGGAATGTGTTTAATGACGGCATCAGATTTCTAATTGATGGAGAAAGGTCTGGTGGCAAGAAAAGCTGCTTCTAGGAGGTTGTCAAGTGTTTTCGCTCGACGATTCCATTCTTGGGTGGTTGGTTTGGCCCTTGTTCCTGTAACTCGAATCCTAGCCCGGTATATCCCATTTTAATTTTACACCATTGTGAACCTTACGCCTTTTTTACTCTCTGATCGAGGTTCGTGGCATTGAAAAATCTTTGTAAACTAAATCACACGTGTATATGTTGACATTTAAGAGATATACTGTCAAGAAAATCAGGGGCAATGGTGATATATATGCGGATTAGACACCAAAAAAAACACTCAACAAATGGCTACAATTTAAGGAATGTGTTTAGTGACGGCATCGGATTCCTAATTGATGGAGAAAGGTCTGGTGACAAGAATAGCTGCTTCTAGGAGGTTGTCAAGTGTTTTCGCTCGACGATTCCATTCTTGGTTGGTTGGTTTAGCCCTTGTTCCTGTAACTCAAATCCTAGCCCGATTTATCTCATTTTAATTTTACACCATTGTGAACCTTACGCCTTTTTTACTCTCTGATCGAGATTCTCGGCATTGAAAAATCTTCGTAAACTAAGTCACACGTGTATATGTTGACATTTAATAGATATACAGTCAAGAAAATCAAGGGCAATGGTGATATAAATGCGGATTAGACACCAGAAAAAACACACAACAAATGGCTACAATTTAAGGAATGTGTTTAGTGACGGCAACAGATTCCTAATTGATGGAGAAAGGTCTAGTGGCAAGAAAAGCTGCTTCTAGGAGGTTGTCAAGTGTTTTCGCTCGACGATTCCATTCTTGGGTGGTTGCTTTGGCCCTTGTTCCTGTAACTCGAATCCTAGCCCGGTATATCCCATTTTAATTTTACACCATTGTGAAACTTACGCATTTTTTACTCTCTGATCGAGGTTCTCGGCATTGAAAAATCTTCGTAAACTAAATCACACGTGTATATGTTGACATTTAAGAGATATACTGTCAAGAAAATCAGGGGCAATGTTGATATATATGCGGATTAGACACCAAAAAAACACTCAACAAATGGCTACAATTTAAGGAATGTGTTTAGTGACAGCATCAGATTCCTAATTGATGGAGAAAGGTCTGGTGGCAAGAAAAGCTACTTCTTGGAGGTTATCAAGTGTTTTCGCTCGACGATTCCATTCTTGGGTGGTTGGTTTAGCCCTTGTTCCTGTAACTCAAATCCTAGCCTGATATATCGCATTTTAATTTTACACCATTGTGAACCTTACGCCTTTTTTACTCTCTGATCGAGATTCTCGGCATTGAAAAATCTTCGTAAACTAAATCACACGTTTATATGTTAAAATTTAAGAGATATACAGTCAAGAAAATCAAGGGCAATGGTGATATATATGCGGATTAGACACAAAAAAAACACTCAACAAATGGCTACAATTTAAGGAATATGTTTAGTGACGCCATCAGATTCCTAATTGATGACTGATGGAGAAAGGTCTGGTGGCAAGAAAAGCTGCTTCTAGGAGGTTTTCAAGTGTGTTCGCTCGACGATTCCATTCTTGGGTGGTTGGTTTGGCCCTTGTACCTGTAACTCGGATCCTAGCCCAGTATATCCCATTTTAATTTTACACCATTGTGAACCTCACGCCTTTTTTTCTCTCTGATCGAGGTTCTCGGCATTGAAAAATCTTCGTAAACTAAATCACACGTGTATATGTTGACATTTAAGAGATATACAGTCAAGAAAATCAAGGGCCATGGTTATATATATATGCGGATTAGACACCAAAAAAACACTCAACAAATGGCTATAATTTAAGGAAAGTGTTTAGTGACGTCATCAGATTCCTAATTGATGGAGAAAGGTCTGGTGGCAAGAAAATCTGCTTCTAGGAAGTTGTCAAGTGTTTTCGCTCGACGATTCCATTCTTGGGTGATTGGTTTGGCCCTTGTGCCTGTAACTCGAATCCTAGCCCGGTATATCCCATTTTAATTTTACACCATTGTGAACCTTACGCCTTTTTTACTCTCTGATCGAGGTTCTCGGCATTGAAAAATCTTCGTAAAATAATTCACATGTGTATATGTTGACATTTAAGAGATATACTGTCAAGAAAATCAGGGGCAATGGTGATATATATGCGGATTAGACACCAAAAAAAACTCAACAAATGGCTACAATTTAAGGAATGTGTTTAGTGACGGCATCAGATTCCTAATTGATGGAGAAGGGTCTGGTGGCAAGAAAAGCTGCTTCTAGGAGGTTGTCAAGAGTTTTCGCTCGACGATTCCATTCTTGGGTGGTTGGTTTGGACCTTGTTCCTGTAACTCAAATCCTAGCCGGTATATCCCATTTTAATTTTACACCATTGTGAACCTTACGCCTTTTTTACTCTCTAATCGAGGTTCTCGGCATTGAAAAATCTTTGTAAACTAAATCACACGTGTATATGTTGACATTTAAGAGATATACAGTCAAGAAAATCAAGGGCAATGGTGATATATATGCGGATTAGACACACAAAAACACTCAGAAATATGCTACAATTTAAGGAATGTGTTTAGTGACGGCATCAGATTCCTAATTGATAGAGAAAGGTCTGGTGGCAAGAAAAGCTGCTTCTAGGAGGTTGTCAAGTGTTTTCGCTCGACGATTCCATTCTTGGGTGGTTGGTTTGGTACTTGTTCCTGTAACTCGAATCCAAGCCCGCTATATCCCATTTTAATTTTACACCATTGTGAACCTTACACCTTTTTTATTCTCTGATCGAGGTTCTCGGCATTGAAAAATCTTCGTAAACTAAATCACACGTGTATATGTTGACATTTAAGAGATATACAGTCAAGAAAATCAAGGGGAATGGTGATATATATGCGGATTAGACACCAAAAAAACACTCAACAAATGGCAACAATTTAATGAATGTGTTTAGTGACGGCATCAGATTCCTAATTGATGGAAAAAGGTCTGGTGGCAAGAAAAGCTGCTTCTAGGAGGATGTCAAGTGTTTTCGCTCAACGATTCTATTCTTGGGTGGTTGGTTTGGCCCTTGTTCCTGTAACCCGAATTCTACCCCCGGTATATCCCATTTCAATTTTACACCATTGTGAACCTTACGCCTTTTTTACTCTCTGATCGAGGTTCTCGGCATTGAAAAATCTTCGTAAATTAAATCACACGTGTATATATTGACATTTAAGAGATATACAGTCAAGAAAATCAAGGGCAATGGTGATATATATGCGGATTAGACACCAAAAAAACACTCAACAAATGGCTACAATTTAAGGAATGTGTTTAGTGACGGCATCAGATTCCTAATTGATGGAGAAAGGACTGGTGGCAAGAAAAGCTGCTTCTAGGAGGTTGTCAAGTGTTTTCGCTCGACGATTCAATTCTTGGGTGGTTGGTTTGGCCCTTGATCCGGTAACTCGAACCCTAGGCCGGTATACCCATTTTAATTTTAAACCATTGTGAACCTTACGCCTTTTTTACTCTCTGATCGAGGTTCTCGGCATTTAAAAATCTTCGTAAACTAAATCACACGTGTATATGTTGACATATAAGAGATATACAGTCAAGAAAATCAAGGGCAATGGTGATATATATGCGGATTAGACACAAAAAAAAACCTCTCAACAAATGGCTACAATTTAAGGAATGTGGTTAGTGACGGCATCAGATTCCTAATTGATGGAGAAAGGTCTGGTGGCAAGAAAAGCTGCTTCTAGAAGGTTGTCAAGTGTTTTCGCTCGACGATTCCATTCTTGGGTAGTTGGTTTTGCCCTTGTTCCTGTAACTCGAATCCTAGCCCGGTATATCCCATTTTAATTTTACACCATTGTGTACCTTACGTCTTTTTTACTCTCTGATCGAGGTTCTCGGCATTGAAAATTCTTCGTAAACTAAATCACACGTGTATATGTTGACTTATAAGAGATATACAGTCAAGAAAATCAAGGGCAATGGTGATATGTATGCGGATTAGACACAAAAAAAAAACACTCAGAAAATGGCAACGATTTAAGGAACGTGTTTAGTGACGGCATCAGATTCCTAATTGATGGAGAAAGGTCTGGTTGCAAGAAAAGCTGCTTCTAGGAGGTTGTCAAATGTTTTCGCTCGACGATTCTATTCTTGGGTGGTTGGTTTGGCCCTTGTTCCTGTAACTCGAATCATAGCCTGGTATATCCCATTTTAATTTTACACCATTGTGAACCTTACGCCTTTTTTACTCTCTTATGGAGGTTCTCGGCATTGAAAAATCTTCGTAAACTAAATCACACGTGTATATATTGACATATAAGAGATATACAGTCAAGAAAATCAAGGGCAATGGTGATATATATGAGGATTAGACACCAAAAAAAACACTCAACAAATGGCTACAATTTAAGTAATGTGTTTAGTGACGGCATCAGATTCATAATTGATGGTGAAAGGTCTGGTGGCAAGAAAAGCTGCTTCTAGGAGGTTGTCAAGTGTTTTCGCTCAACGATTCCATTCTTGGGTGGTTGGTTTGGCCCATGTTTCTGTAACTTGAATCCTAGCCCGGTATATCCCATTTTAATTTTACACCATTTTGAACCTTACACCTTATTTACTCTCTGATCGAGGTTCTCGGCATTGAAAAATCTTCGTAAACTAAATCACACGTGCGTATGTTGACATTTAAGAGATATACTATCAAGAAAATCAAGGGCAATGTTGATATATATGCAGATTAGACACCAAAAAAAAACACTCAACAAATGGCAACAATTTAAGGAATGTGTTTTGTGACGGCATCAGATTCCTAATTGATGGAGAAAGGTCTGGTGGCAAGAAAAGCTGCTTCTAGGAGGTTGTCAAGTATTTTTTCTCAATGATTCCATTCGCGGGAGGTTGGTTTGGCCCTTGTTCCTGTAACTCGAATCCTAGCCCGGTATATCCCATTTTTATTTTATACCATTGTGAACCTTACGCCTTTTTTACTCTCTGATCGAGGTTCTCGGCATTGAAAAATCTTCGTAAACTAAATCAGACGTGTATATGTTGACATGTAAGAGATATACAGTCAAGAAAATCAAGGGCAATGGTGATAAATATGCGGATTAGACACCAAAAAAACACTCAACAAATGGCTACAATTTAAGGAATGTGTTTAGTGACGGCATCAGATTCCTAATTGATGGAGAAAGGTCTGGTGGCAAGAAAAGCTGCTTCTAGGAGGTTGTCAAGTGTTTTCGCTCGACGATTCTTTTCTTGGGTGGTTGGTTTGGCCCTTGTTCCGGTAACTCGAACCCTAGCCCGGTATACCCATTTTAATTTTACACCATTGTGAACCTTACGCCTTTTTTACTCTCTGATCGAGGTTCTCGGCATTTAAAAATTTTCGTAAACTAAATCACACGTGTATATGTTGACATTGAAGTGATATATAGTCAAGAAAATCAAGGGCAATGGTGATATATATGCAGATTAGACAACAAAAAAAAACCTCTCAACAAATGGCTACAATTTAAGGAATGTGGTTAGTGACGGCATCAGATTCCTAATTGATGGAGAAAGGTCTGGTGGCAAGAAAAGCTGCTTCTGGGAGGTTGTCAAGTGTTTTCGCTCGACGATTCCATTCTTGGATAGTTGGTTTTGCCCTTGTTCCTGTAACTCGAATCCTAGCCCGGTATATCCCATTTGAATTTTACACCATTGTGAACCTTACGCCTTTTTTACTCTCTGATCGAGGTTCTCGGCATTGAAAATTCTTCGTAAACCAAATCACACGTGTATATGTATATGCGGATTAGACAAAAAAAACACTCAGAAAATGGCTACGATTTAAGGAACGTGTTTAGTGACGGCATCAGATTCCTATATGATGGAGACAGGTCTAGTGGCAAGAAAAGCTGCTTCTAGGAGGTTGTCAACTGTTTTCGCTCGACGATTCTATTCTTGGGTGGTTGGTTTGGCCCTTGTTCCTGTAACTCGAATCCTAGCCCGGTATATCCCATTTTAATTTTACACCATTGTGAACCTTACGCCTTTTTTACTCTCTTGTGGAGGTTCTCGGCATTGAAAACTCTTCGTAAACTAAATCACACGTGTATATGTTGACATATAAGAGTTATACAGTCAAGAAAATCAAGGGCAATGGTGATATATATGTTGGTGCACTACATCTGTCGACTTCGTCTTGTATCGAGTCATAGTCTTAGATTGTTAGATTAGGGCATTTTGTACGGGTTTTCCTTAAAAGTGATTTCACATATATGGTCATGTCCGTATATGTGAAACCCCTATGTACACATATGTGAAACCCCTATGTACACATATGTGAAACCCCTATGCTGAGAGGGGGGGTTTCGCTTTTATGGCATTTAGAGGGGTTTCGCTTTTATGGCAAGAAGGGGGTTTCGCTTTTATGGACATCTTGTCCATATGAGCGAAATCACTTGTCCTATATATACCTCAAGGACGAAATCATTTGTAACGTGTTCTTGAAACTCGTACCGAAGTGCTGCCGGATCGAGATTTGATTGTAATCTGTTATAAATCAATTAGAAAGGTGTTAAAAGTGAATAGCTTGCTGTTTCGTTATCGGTTACGTGTTTTCCGCACTCGTGACTGATAAAACTCCTCTGAAACGACCCGTTCGGGTCGGAATACGATCCTACAAGTGGTATCAGAGCTTCAGGAGGAGGAGTTCTACATAGATTTACTGGATTTCATCACTTTTTCTTAATTCTACACATTCTTTCTTCGTCAGACCAAGATTTAACGGTCGGAATCGGCTCAAATTTTCACAGATCGTAGGAAATTGGTCATAGATAAATCCCTGAAAGTTTGAGCTTCAAATTCAAAGTAAAAATGGTCCAAAACATCTTCGAAGTGATTTCGCTTTTGTGTCACATTTACATGTGATTTCGTTTTTGTGTCACATTTTACATGTGATTTCGCTTTTGTGTCACATTTACATGTGATTTCGTTTTTGTGTCACATTTTACATGTGATTTCGCTTTTGTGTCACATTTGCAACTGATTTCGCTCCAAGGGTCATCTTAGTGACTGATTTCGCTCCAAGGGTCATCTTAGTGACTGATTTCGCTCCAAGGGTCATCTTAGATACTGATTTCGCTCGAAAGGACATTCAATTGAATTTGATTTCGCTCCAAAGACAGTATATCATTCTGATTTCACTTTTACATCAAGTATTCATCAGGTGTTCATCAAGTGATTATCAAGAAATTCAAGTTGCTACCGAAAAATGGATTCTGAGTTTTACAACGCTTTTGCTTCAACTTCGGCTTCTCCGGCTGAAATTGCGAAGAACATGAACATGGAGAATGAAACTGGAACAATGCAAAAACCTCCAAAACTCATGGAAATTGAAGATTATCATGGATGGAAGAAACGTTTTGAGAATTGGGTTCAGGCGAATCATCTAAAAGCCTGGGAAAGCATCGAAACTGAATACGAGAGACCAAAGAATTCAGCGGGAATTGATAAAATCATTTCAGAATTCACGGAACAAGAAAGAGAGAGTTACAAAGGAGAAAAGATGATGATCAATTTGTTACAACAGGCTGTTAAAGAAGATATTTTTGTGTTGCTTCAACATGATGAAAACGCTTATTCTATTTGGGAAGCTCTTAAAACGAAATTTGAAGGAAGTACTGAAATGCTTCAAAGCAAAGCAGCATTGCTGAAAAAAGAGTTTGAACTATTTGCGTGCATGCCTAGTGAAACAACAAAAAGTCTTATCGAAAGATACTGTCATCTTGTACGCACCATGTCACAGTTGAAGATAACAAAAACTCCAGCAGAATGGGTTGAAAAGCTTGCAGACGCGCTACCGCAACAGGAATGGGGTACATATTTGATGATATTGAAGAATTCCGGACAGTTTAAAAGGCTATCGATTGCACAGTTCATAGAGAAGTTGGAGGCACAGGATCTGGAGCAGCAGAAAATTGCTAGAATGAACAGTTCTAATCATCAACAAGATATTAAATTGTACTATAAAGGAAATGTTCAAACTGCTGAAGCAAGTCCAAAGATACAAACTGCATTTAGTGTTGGAAATCAATCTACACCAAGTAGTCAAGGTTCAATTAACACTAGTGGGTTCGCAACGGTGAATCCTCCAAGTGTTCAAAGTTCATCTGCTGGAAATGCTCATTCAATTCAGTGCAATGTAGCTCTACATCTTCAAAACGGTCAAAATTATTCTGAAGAAGTAGTAAAGCATCATATGGGATTATTGGTTACTGCATTGGAATCTTATGAAGGGTTGATTGCCGGAAGAATTGGTAATCCAATGCTAACAAAAGAAGATTATGACCAAATCGATGCAGAGGAGCTAGAACTGATGGATATTAAATGGGCTTTAGCAAGTGTTTTGAGGAGAGCAGAAAAGTTTAGATTGGTTACAGGGAGAACTGATTTCTTGGATGCAAATCTTTCTAATCTTGGATTTGATAAATCTAAAGTTGTCTGTTTTCGTTGCAGGGAAAAAGGACACTTTAAAAGAGAGTGCAAGAATCAGGAGCCAAGAGGAGCAAAGGAGTCTTCTGGAAAAGATGATTATTATAGGAAGACCATTTATCAGCAAATCACTCATCAACCACATCAACAAAAAGAGCCACAAACGGCACATGGAAGAATGATCGAGAATGCAAACAGGAAAGCTTATTTTGGCATTTGTGATCAAGATGATGAGAAAATATCTGAAGGATTTAGCTGGGACAAATACATTCCAGCTGATTCAAATGTTGGAGCATTTATTGCTCATATTATTCAAAAGCCGGAAATGCTGAAGGAATGGATGGAAGTGTTATCTGATGAAGAGAAAAGTGAAGATGAAGGATCTGTTTCATCTGAAAACAGTTCGCCAGAGACAAGTGATAGTGATGAAGAAATTGAACAGATTAATATTGGAAAAACTCACTTATCTTCTGATAGTTTTGAATTTTATTTTGCAGAAAAATTGAAGAAACTCAAAGAGAAGAAAGCTGCAAAAGAATTGAAAGAAGTCAAAGTGATTGAGAAAATTGTGGAAGTTGAAAAGATAGTTGAAGTTGAGAAGATCGTTGAAATCACAAAACCTTGTCTTACATGTTTAGAGTCTTGTAAACAATGTATAGAGAAAGATGAGAGGTTTAGTGAGTTAGAAAAGTTGAAAGAAAAGTTGTTGTTTGATGTAAAAAATTTGAAACAGTCATATGATGTATTGAACAGAACTGTGAATAGTCTGGAAAAGACTAACTCTGAAAGAGAGAAAGCTTTGAAGATGTTGAATGCTACTATGATGACAAAGCAGAAAGAGATCAACATGTACATAGAAGAATGTGCAAAGTGGAAGAAAGAGTTGGATAGTGAAGCAACTGAGAATGAAAGAATCAGAAGATTGCTGCAAAGTTACAAAGGTTGTGACTACGTAATGGATAGAATTTATCCAACAGTTGAAGGTTTCGAGGCATTTAAAGATGAAGATAAAATCAAAAAGCCAAAGGAAAAGGATACTGGTAAGAAACAGGGTGTATGTTATAATAAGTGTCCGCCTCCGATTTGGGAAGGGTACTCATCTAGGAAACCTAATGAGGAAGAACTAAAAAAAGCGGTCAATATTAAGTTAGAATCTGAGATAACCGATGTTTTACCGGACAATATTGATGTCACGTTCACAGCATCCGACACAGATCATGAGTCAGAACTGATAAAAAGAGTGGTTGATCAGGTGTTGGATAAGGATGAGGAGTCAGAGTTAAAGTCCGAGTCCGAAAGTTCGTGTCAGTCAGTCGGGAGTTCGAGTTCGTCTGAAAGGAGTTCAAAATCGTCGGGAAAACGGGTTTACAGTAAAGAATTTTTGTTGTCAAAATCTAATTTGAATGATGAAACATTTGAAGTTGTATATACTTTGAATGATTCTGACAAATTATATTTTGATAAAGAGTTTCCAATAAGAGGTGTTAAAAATGAATTGATTAAAAAGGTTTTCAAACTTACAGAAATTAATATTTCTGAAATAAAAGATTTAAATCTTAATAAAAAACCTAAACCTTACACCTCAAGAGTACAACAACGTTTGAACAAGAAAAAGAGTTACAATTCTGGTTCTGGTTTTCAAAAGAAACCAAACCACAATCGTAACTACAAAAAGAAAGGACTTGGTTTTATTCCATCTGAAAACTATAAAAATGAAAAATATGTTCGTGATTTTAAAGCAAAAATGACATATGTTGCAGGAACCAGTCATGAAGAAGAAGCAAAGAGCTCATTTTGGAAACAGTCAAACCAGGAGTTTCTTGCTGAAAAGAGAAAGAATGGAGCTTATGTGAACAAAGAGACAAGAACCTGTTTCCGATGCAATGAAGTTGGTCATATTGCATGGAATTGCCCGAAAGCGACAAACACAAAACAGGGAGTTTCTGGAAAACTGAAAGAAGTTATTGTTGATAAAACTGAACCACCAACTGAAAAATTTAAAGTTTTCAAAAATTCAACATTTGAAGTTGGTGAGTGTTCGAAGAGATTTTACAGGCGAAGTGTTAAACTTGACAACCAAAAATGGGTTGTTAAGAAATTTGATGCAAAATCTGGCGATGAATCTGATTCCACAAAATCAGAGAAGCCACAGTTTGATGAGAGTGATGAAAACTCAGTTCCTTCAATGGATGATGAGAACTTTCCACCATTGAGGACTGAAAATTTTAAAAAGAAAACCGGAAAGTCTGAAATCTTAAATCAGGGTTATTCTGAGAATGATAACTTTGATGTTGAGAAAGCATTTAATGGGAAAGTTAAGAAGATTTTCGGGAAAATGGTTGAAAGGAAAGTAAAAGGGGTAAAGGAGTTTTATGCTAAAAAGAAAGCAACTTACACTCCAACTGCTTCTGAATTGAAAACACCCAAGGCTGGTCAGGCTTGGGTGGACATTTTCTTTGCTTGAAACACCTGACTTGCCGGAGATCCCAAGTTTATATCGCGGATCAGGAATCGGCATCTTTCTTGAAAATTGTTTTTGTGAATGAATCTTGTAATAGTTAAATTTTGGCAAGTCATACTGCAGGAATTGCCGGAGCTTCCAGGTTGGTAAGTGCGAAGCAGGAATCGGCATCTTGATTGGTAAAATGGTTTGTGTAGAGGTTTATTCCTACATAGGCTTGAATGTTGTGAATATTTTTACAAGAAGTACAGAGGTTGCATACATGCAAGTGGTAAATCAGGGACATTAAGTTGTACTTGATTTGCTACAAGTGGTTGAATGTAAAACAATGTGATGAACCCCTAACCTACAAGTGGTTTGAAAATTAACAAAACTTATTTTCCGGACAAATCATTTTGGTTAAAACAAACTTGAGTGTTTTGAAATCATAATGAGAAAATAGTTTTGTGAAAGGGGGAGTTCTGATTGTTTATGCCAAGTGGATGGAGAATTGAAGCAATTCGATATTGGTTGTCATTTTTCTGTATAGATTGTTTTCAAATTTCCTAAAATGTGTTTGCATTTTAGGGGGAGTAAGAAATTTTCAGAAAATCCAAAAACATTAGAAAATTTGAAAAAGCCAAAAACATGATAAAATGAAAAATGAGTTTTTGTTGCATAAAAGAGGAAATGATAGTACATCAGTGGACTATCACAACATGCTAAAGAAATGGAAAATTAAAATGTGATAAACGGTCTCACTGATGATGTGCCAGTAGGTTTTTGCACATTTAGTAGATTGTGACGAGATATAAACCTAAATTCAAACTTGCTTGTTCTGTGGGTTAACACAAACTTGGATATATAGGTAACCCCTGAAATTTCGTTTGAAAGGTCCCTTATTCTGAGATACTAGGTCTTTATGCTCAGTGATATCTGGGGTATTATCCCGGGACTTCTGCTGAAAGAAATTTCTGACCTAGTCCCCGTATAATACTTTACGCTTGCTTGAAATATAGCTCACCCTCAGCTAAAAAATGATGAAACATTGAAAAATGCTAATCATGGCTGTTGAAACAAAAGATCCTCTAAAGGGGACACACCAAAAGTCGAAGCCGTCATCTCTCTGCGTATCGAAAGATCGACCTGAGCTCTCACGGCCCTCGTACTATAATTTATTCCCTTGACAGATATCATCTGTGGTATACTCACCTGTAAGACTGAATATTGGGATCTGGATACGGGAGTATATTCAAGTAGTGGGACACACGAATAAGTTCAAGAGTTTAAAACATTTACCTCATATCTCAGATCAATTGAACTTTGTGTGAAAATTTAATTGGATCAATATACTGACAATCTAGGTGAATTGTTTAGAACTTAAAATGAAATGAAGCTTAACGGTGTTAGTGATTTGTCTCAAAAACTGATATGATCCTCTTGCACAAACTCACAAAAATATTGTTTGTAAATATTTCTTTATTGCATTTCTTTTCACTCAAAATTACAAAAAGATTTTCGGTGTGTTTTAGCATAAACTTTTGAAAAAGTCAAAAAGATTTTCGACAACTGATGTTGGAAAGCTAATTTTCAAAGTTCCGAGTGCTAAACATGATGACATTGTTGTGAGGGGAAGTGTGTCTTAAAATATCAATATTTTTTAAGAATCAACAAGTGGTTCATCATAAAGAAAGTGGTTAGAGGGAGAGTTGTTATTGGTGCACATGTTACTTAATTTGTTAAATTCATAAAACTTAATTCTGGGTTAAGAATGTGCAGGAGTAGCCAGAAAATGATCTTGGAACATGAAGAATTAGGCTGATTGATATTGAAAAGATGTTAGATGAAAAGCCAGACAACGATCCTAAAGCTGATGATGCTGATGAACTGAAGAAATGCCAGCATATCGCAAGGGGGAGTCTGAAGACATGCAAGAAAAGATTGAGAGAGAGAAGCCCAGAGACAGATCAAGACTGAAGATGTGAAGACATGATATTGACAAAGACTCGACACTGCGACTCGTCAACATCTGAGGGGGAGTCTGTTGGTGCACTACATCTGTCGACTTCGTCTTGTATCGAGTCTTAGTCTTAGATTGTTAGATTAGGGCATTTTGTACGGGTTTTCCTTAAAAGTGATTTCACATATATGGTCATGTCCGTATATGTGAAACCCCTATGTACACATATGTGAAACCCCTATGTACACATATGTGAAACCCCTATGCTGAGAGGGGGGGTTTCGCTTTTATGGCATTTAGAGGGGTTTCGCTTTTATGGCAAGAAGGGGGTTTCGCTTTTATGGACATCTTGTCCATATGAGTGAAATCACTTGTCCTATATATACCTCAAGGACGAAATCATTTGTAACGTGTTCTTGAAACTCGTACCGAAGTGCTGCCGGATCGAGATTTGATTGTAATCTGTTATAAATCAATTAGAAAGGTGTTAAAAGTGAATAGCTTGCTGTTTCGTTATCGGTTACGTGTTTTCCGCACTCGTGACTGATAAAACTCCTCTGAAACGACTCGTTCGGGTCGGAATACGATCCTACAATATATGCGGAAAAGACACCAAAAAAACACTCAACAAATGGCTATAATTTAAGTAATGTGTTTAGTGACGGTATCAGATTCCTAATTGATGGAGAAAGGTCTGGTGGCAAGAAAAGCTGCTTCTAGGAGGTTGTCAAGTGTTTTCGCTCGACGATTCCATTCTTGGGTGGTGGGTATTGCCCTTGTTCCTGTAACTCGAATCCTAGCCCGGTATATCCCATTTTAATTTTACACCATTGTGAACCTTACGCCTTTTTTACTCTCTGATCGAGGTTCTCGGCATTGAAAAATATTCGTAAACTAAATCACACGTGTGTATGTTGACATTTAAGAGATATACTATCAAGAAAATCAAGGGCAGTGGTGATATATATGCAGATTAGACACCAAAAAAAAACACTCAACAAATGGCTACAATTTAAGGAATGTGTTTTGTGACGGCATCAGATTCCTAATTGATGGAGAAATGCCTGGTGGCAAGAAAAGCTGCTTTTAGGAGGTTGTCAAGTGTTTTTGCTCGACGATTCCATTCTTGGGTGGTTGGTTTGGCCCTTGTTCCTGTCACTCGAATCCTAGCCCGGTATATATATTATTTTAATTTTACACCATTGTGAACCTTACGCCTTTTTTACTCTCTGATCGAGGTTCTCGGCATTGAAAAATCTTCGTAAACTAAATCAGACGTCTATATGTTGACATGTAAGAGATATACAGTCAAGAAAATCAAGGGCAATGGTGATATATATGCGGATTAGACACCAAAAAAACACTCAACAAATGGCTACAATTTAAGGAATGTGTTTAGTGACGGCATCAGATTCCTAATTGATGGAGAAAGGTCTGGTGGCAAGAAAAGCTGCTTCTAGGAGGTTGTCAAGTGTTTTCACTCTACGATTCCATTCTTGGGTGGTTGGTTTGGCCCTTGTTCCTGTAACTCGAATCCTAGCCCGGTATATCCCATTTTAATTTTACACCATTGTGAACCTTACGCCTTTTTTACTCTCTGATGAGGTTCTCGGCATTGAAAAATCTTCATAAACTAAATCACACATGTATATGTTGACATTTAAGAGATATACAGTCAAGAAAATCAAGGGCAATCGTGATATATATGCGGATTAGACACCAAAAAAACACTCAACAAATGGCTACAATTTATGGAATGTTTTTAGTGACGGCATCAGATTCCTAATTGTAGAGAAAGGTCTGGTGGCAAGAAAAGCTGCTTCTAGGAGGTTGTCAAGTGGTTTTGCTTGACGATTCCATTCTTGGGAAGTTGGTTTGGCCCTTGTTCCGGTAACTCGAATCCTAGCCCGGTATACCCATTTTAATTTTATACCATTGTGAACCTTACGCCTTTTTTTCTCTCTGATCGAGGTTCTCGGCGTTGAAAAATCTTCGTAAACTAAATCACACGGGTATATGTTGACATTTAAGAGATATACAGTCAAGAAAATCAAGGGCAATGGTGATATATATATATATATATATATGCGGATTAGACACCAAAAAAAACACTCAACAAATCGCTACAATTTAAGGAATGTGTTTAGTGAAAGCATCAGATTCCAAATTGATGGAGAAAGGTGTGGTGGCAAGAAAAGCTGCTTCTTGGAGGTTGTCAAGTGTTTTCGCTCGACGATTCCATTCTTGGGTGGTTGGTTTGGCCCTTGTTCCTGTAACTCGAATCCTAGCCCGGTATATCCCATTTTAATTTTACACCATTGTGAACCTTACGCCTTTTTTACACTCTGATGAGGTTCTCGGCATTGAAAAATCTTCATAAACTAAATCACACGTGTATATGTTGACATTTAAGAGATATACAGTCAAGAAAATCAAGGGCAATGGTGATATATATGCGGATTAGACACCAAAAAAAACACTAAACAAATGGCTACAATTTAAGGAATGTTTTTAGTGACGGCATCAGATTCCTAATTGATGGAGAAAGGTCTGGTGGTAAGAAAAGTTGCTTCTAGGAGATTGTCAAGTGTTTTCGCTCGACGATTCCACTCTTGGGTGGTTGGTTTGGCCCTTGTTCCGGTAACTCGAATCCTAGCCCGGTATACCATTTTAATTTTACACCACTGTGAACCTTACGCCTTTTTTACTCTCCGATCGAGGTTCTCGGCATTGAAAAATCTTTGTAAACTAAATCACACGTGTATATGTTGACATTTAAGAGATATACAGTCAAGAAAATCAAGGGCAATGGTGATATATGTGCGGATTAGACACCAAAAAAAACTCAACAAATGGCTACAATTTAAGGAATGTGTTTATTAACGGCATCAGATTCCTAATTGATGGAGAATGGTCTGGTGGCAAGAAAAGCTGCTTCTTGGAGGTTGTCAAGTATTTTCGCTCGACGATTCCATTCTTGGGTGGTTGGTTTGGCCTTGGTCCTGTAACTCGAATCCTATCCCGGTATATCCCATTTTAATACACCATTGTGAACCTTACGCCTTTTTTACTCTTTGATCGAGGTTCTCGGCATTGAAAAAACTTCGTAAACTAAATCATACGTGTATATGTTGACAGTTAAGAGATATACAGTTAAGAAAATCAAGGGAAATGGTGATATATATGCAGATTAGACACCAAAAAAAACCACTCAACAAATGGCTACAATTTAAGGAATGTGTTTAGTGACGGCATCAGATTCCTAATTGATGGAGAAAGGTCTGGTGGTAAGAAAAGCTGCTTCTAGGAGGTTGTCAAGTGTTTTCGCTCGACGATTCCATTCTTGGGTGGTGGGTATTGCCCTTGTTCCTGTAACTCGAATCCTAGCCCGGTATATCCCATTTTAATTTTACACCATTGTGAACCTTACGATCTTTTTTACTCTCTGATTGAGGTTCTCGGTATTTAAAAATCTTCGTAAACTAAATCACACGTATATATGTTGACATTTAAGAGATATACAGTCAAGAAAATCAAGGGCAATGGTGATATATATGCGGATTAGACACCATAAAAAAACACTCATAAATGGCTACAACTTAAGCAATGTGTTTAGTGATGGCATCAGATTCCTAATGATGGAGAAAGGTCTGGTGGCAAAAAAAGCTACTTCTAGGAGGTTGTCAAGTGTTTTCGCTCGACGATTCCATTCTTGGGTGGTTGGTTTAGCCCTTGTTCATGTAACTCGAATCATAGCCCGGTATAACCCATTTTAATTTTACACCATTGTGAACCTTACGCCTTTTTTACTCTCTGATCGAGGTTCTCGGCATTGAAAAATCTTCGTAAACTAAATCAAACGTGTATATGTTGACATTTAAGATATATACAGTCAAGAAAATCAAGGGCAATGGTGATATATACGTGGATTAGAAACCAAAAAAAACACACAACAAATGGCTACAATTTAAGAAATGTTTTAGTGACGACATCAGATTCCTAATTGATGGAGAAAGGTCTGGTGGCAAGGAAAGCTGCTTCTAGGAGGTTGTCAAGTGTTTTCGCTCGACGATTCCATTCTTGGGTGGTTGGTTTGGCCGTTGTTTCTGTAACTCGAATCCTAGCCCGGTATACCCATTTTAATTTTACACCACTGTGAACCTTACCCCTTTTTTACTCTCTGATCGAGGTTCTCGGCATTGAAAAATCTTTGTAAACTAAATCACACGTGTATATGTTGACATTTAAGAGATATACCGTCAAGAAAATCAAGGGCAATGGTGATATATATGCGGATTAGACACCAAAAAAACTCAACAAATGGCTACAATTTAAGGAATATGTTTATTGACGGCATCAGATTCCTAATTGATGGAGAATGGTCTGGTGGCAAGAAAAGCTGCTTCTAGGAGGTTGTCAAGTATTTTCGCTCGACGATTCCATTCTTGGGTGGTTGGTTTGGCCTTGGTCCTGTAACTCGAATCCTATCCCGGTATATCCCATTTTAATACACCATTGTGAACCTTACGCCTTTTTTACTCTTTGATCGAGGTTCTCGGCATTGAAAAAACTTCGTAAACTAAATCACACGTGTATATGTTGACAGTTAAGAGATATACAGTTAAGAAAATCAAGGGCAATGGTGATATATATGCAGATTAGACACCAAAAAAAAACCACTCAACAAATGTCTACAATTTAAGGAATGTGTTTAGTGACGGCATCAGATTCCTAATTGATGGAGAAAGGTCTGGTGGCAAGAAAAGCTGCTTCTAGGAGGTTGTCAAGTGTTTTCGCTCGACGATTCCATTCTTGGGTGGTGGGTATTGCCCTTGTTCCTGTAAGTCGAATCCTAGCCCCGGTATATCCCATTTTAATTTTACACCATTGTGAACCTTACGATCTTTTTTACTCTCTGATTGAGGTTCTCGGTATTGAAAAATCTTCGTAAACTAAATCAAACGTATATATGTTGACATTAAAGAGATATACAGTCAAGAAAATCAAGGGCAATGGTGATATATATGCGGATTAGACACCATAAAAAAAACACTCATAAATGGCTACAATTAAGCAATGTGTTTAGTGATGGCATCAGATTCCTGATGATGGAGAAAGGTCTGGTGGCAAGAAAAGCTGCTTCTAGGAGGTTGTCAAGTGTTTTCGCTCGACGATTCCATTCTTGGGTGGTTTAGCCCTTGTTCATGTAACTCGAATCATAGCCCGGTATAACCCATTTTAATTTTACACCATTGTGAACCTTACGCCTTTTTTACTCTCTGATCGAGGTTCTCGGCATTGAAAAATCTTCGTAAACTAAATCACACGTGTATATGTTGACATTTAAGAGATATACAGTCAAGAAAATCAAGGGCAATGGTGATATATACGTGGATTAGAAACCAAAAAAAACACACAACAAATGGCTACAATTTAAGGAATGTTTTAGTGATGACATCAGATTCCTAATTGATGGAGAAAGGTCTGGTGGCAAGGAAAGCTGCTTCTAGGAGGTTGTCAAGTGTTTTCGCTCGACAATTCCATTCTTGGGTGGTTGGTTTGGCCCTTGTTCCTATAACTCGAATCCTATCCCGGTATATCCCGTTTTAATTTTACACCATTGTGAACCTTACGCCTTTTTTACTCTTTAAACGAGGTTCTCGGCATTGAAAAATCTTCGTAAACTAAATCACACGTGTATATGTGGGTAGTTGGTTGATATCAGGAAACATTGTAATCGCTCTTAATACTGTAAATTATAATAAACGTGTCATTTTAGTAAAAAGAATGATTCACCAGTATTTCCCACTGACAAAACCTTTTTCAAACATGTTTCAGGTGATCTGTTGTGATCCAGGAAAAGTGCCGTGAAGCACTTCAAGCTTAAGGAAGTGGCTCAAAATAAAAGAAAGAAACATGTTTTGTAAAATAAAGATTTCTCCGTGAAATCTTATGATTGGAAATTTAACAGGGTTTATCCCGAGTTGTGAAATAAAATAATCGGGAAATTTTAGTTTTAAAAAGATCCTGAAGAAAACTTCCGATGTTAACTCAATTAAATAAATACCACGGGATTTTCTGTCCCGCGGCTCCTGAAACGGGTCAAACCGGGTCGGGGGCCGTGACAGAAAAAGGTGGTATCAGAGCCACTGATTTAAGCCTATTTAAGTATTTAGAAAATACTTAATTTTACTAATTGCTATTCTGTGATTATGTGTTTTATTAATTAAATATTTGTTAGTTACAGCATGGGTAAGCAAAAGCTTTCAAACATCTATCTTAAATTAGATAGGTCTTCCAACGAGAAGGGAAGTTCATCCCAAACAAATTCCTCAAAATACCCAACAAATATTGATGAAGGAATATTTGTTCGTAAAGCACATTATGAGGAACCACTTTCTCCTGATAAAAGAAGTTTGATTATTAGGAAAAGTCAGGAGAAAATAAAGAAATCCCGAGAAAAGAAAGTTAAACAGGAAACCCAAGAATTAACCAGTAAATCACCTTGGGAAGACAAGTTAGATGAAAAATGGGCAGATCTTTATATGCTAGCCACTGTAGCAGTAAATGCAAATCTTTAAATATTCAAGTTTTAGCACCCTTATCACCTACAAACCAGAAACTTTATCCAGTAAATAAATAAGTTTACAAGTAAACTTCAATATGTTTTAATTTTCAGTTGTTCTTTGTACTAAATTAGTCGCATGGTATGCAATAATATTTAAAGGTTATCTGTGAAACTTTATTATAAAATTTTAACTTAGCATTTTGTATATTTTGCATATATGCTAAACAGCATGAACGACTTGTCGGAAGCTCTTCAAAATCTAAATCTCTATCCGGTGAAAATAGAGGTTTCCAGAGATTTCAATAGGTATATACCCGACATAGAAGAACCTATGGAATTCAATGCTCCACCTCCGGAAAAACCCAAGCCTAAGAAAAGGAGAAGATTTGTGGGATGGAGGCGTGTGCGTAGGAGGAAACCTGCAACTAGGAAGATTCCTAAAATAGAAAATCCCTTAGATAAAGGAAAGGGGATTGAAGGCGGGGAAAGTTCTATGCAGATGGAAAAGGGGTTTGGGGAAAATTCTAGGCAGATGGAAAATGAGTTTGGGGAAGGTTCTAGGAAAAAATCAGATGGAACTTGGGGAAAGCTCTAGACAAATTGAGGAGTTACCTTTTCATGAGGAATTAGATCAAGCATTGGCGAGCTGTGATATAGTCAGGCCTGTCAATAATAATTTCTACTCTTATCCTATTGAAAATCAACTCCCTATAAACTTAGAACCAGTAATCCCAGAACCAATAATCCACACCCAACCTCTAGGAATGGATGAGTGGTGGACTAATGATTGGCAGTTCCAAAACCTGCTCAACAGTCCTTATTCCTTTCTCCCTCAGTTCGACCCAGAACCCATACCAAACCCACCGATGAGCAATGAGAATTTAGCTGAACTCCGCCACTTTGGCGAGGAGTTGGTGGATGCAGGAAATAGGATCAGGGAAGTAGGAGAACAGATCTCCTGGAAGTACGACGAGAGGGAACGCCGTTACTGAAAAACCAACTGACGAAGGATAGTGTGGTGTGAGAATGTGGAACTGTGATTGTAAAATAAATAATTAAAATATAGTTTGTAAAATAACTATAAAATAAAACTTGTAATATAAAGGTGTGTAATGACGCATATTATAAAATATAAATCGAGAAATTGATAGTTTTGACTATATATGTGTTATGAAAATTATATAATTATTTGTGTATGATTGTTATTTATTCGATACTAATAAATTATATAAATTAATTAACAGATGGAAAACGCTAATAATGAACCAGTTAATGAGGTTAATCAATCTGAGCAACATCCGGGGGATCAATATATGACTAGACAAGATATAGAAAATATCGTTGCTCAAGGAATAGCCAATGCTATTCCAGCAATAATTGTTGCTGCCTAGAAACCCGTTGAACCTCAACAAATAATTCCCAGCAAACGTATTTCTGAAGATAACTTCAGTAATAGCATAAACGAAGGCGGTAATCATACTAATCATGATAATGAACCACTACAAGCTCCACTCCCTAAGAAAATGAAAGCTGCAACACCTGGTTGCACTTACAAAGAATTTATTGCTTGTAAACCCGCTGAATTTGCAGGCAATGAAGGAGCTACTGCAGCACTGCGTTGGTTCGAAAAAACTGAGGCAGTGATTATAATCAGTAAATGTGCCGAAAACGACAAAGTTATGTACGCCTCAAATCTTTTCAAAGAAGGGGCGCTAGAATGGTGGAACACGGTACTTCAAGCCAAAGGAAGAAATATGGCCTACGCCATGAATTGGGAAGAATTTAAGCATCTAATAGAACGAAAATTCTGTCCTGAATATGAAAAAGATCAAATGGCAAATAAGTTCCTAAATCATCGTATGACGGGTGTAGATTGTCGCGGCTATACTTCGACATTCTTTGAATATGCTAGAGTGGTACCAAAACTGGCTTCGCCAGAACCGGTACTCATTTCTCGCTATATTTGGGGATTAATTAGCGAAATCCGCAATATCGTTAAAGCTGCGAGACCTCGTACTAGTGACGATACGGTAGAATTAGCTAACACCCTAACTGATGAACTGGTACGCACAAGAGATGAAAACAGGAAAAAGGAACTGGCTCAGAAAATTAACCAAGGATTTCGTACGGGTAATAATAGTAGCTTCAGGAAAAGAGGAACCGGGCAATCTTCAGCCCCGCCACTCTGCAGGAATTGCAGAAAGAAACATTATGGTAGATTCAATGTAATCTGTAACTTTTGCAAAGCTGTAGGACATCATGAAGAAGACTGCAGAAAGAAAACCAGAATCTGCTATAACTGTGGAGAAAATGGGCATTTCAAAACAGAATGTCCTAAATTGAGCAAACCAGCAGACAGCAAAGCCAAGCCAGCCGATGGAGCTACCAAGAATAATGTTCGAGCCTTCCAGTTAACTACTCGGGAAGCCGAGCTAATTCCTAATGTAATAGCTGGTACGTTCTTAGTTCACAACATTTACGCAAAAGTATTATTTGACTCTGGTGCAAACCAAAGTTTCATAAATACTTCATTCTGCCAAGCTCTTAATTTACCTTTAACCAACCTTAGGCAGATTTTTACAGTTGAAACAGGAGATGGGAATTTTATTAAAATAGATAAGGTTTTGCAAAAAGAAAATATAGAACTTTCAGGTCATAAATTTCATGCAAACCTATTACCTATAAACCTAGCTGGGTTCGATGTTGTGTTAGGAATGGATTGGTTAGTAGCCAACCATGCTCGAATCCTTTGTGATAAGAACTCTATAGAAATTCAGGCACCTACCGGAGAAGTAATCATGATTACAGGAAATAAACCACGTAAACCCCTGAAGTTCATATCAGTAATGAAAATTGCTCATTATGAATGAAAGCAAGGAATAGTATATATGATTTCAGTAATCATTAGTACTAAGGATAAAGAACTTAAGGAAATTCCTGTAGTCTCAGAATACCCAGATGTATTCCCAGAAGAATTACCAGGATTACCACCAGATAGGGAAGTAGAATTTAAAATTCATCTAATTCCAGGAACTATACCGATAGCCAAGGCACCTTATCGGTTAGCACCTACAGAAATGTTAGAACTGAAAAAGCAATTAGATGAATTACTAAGTAAAGGTTTCATACAACCTAGTTCATCCCCTTGGGGAGCACCAGTGTTACTTGTAAAGAAGAAGGATGGTTCGATGAGAATGTGTATTGATTATAGAGAATTGAATAAGGTTACAATTAAGAATCGATACCCATTACCTAGGATTGATGATCTTTTCGATCAACTTCAAGGAGCTAGATATTTTTCCAAGATCGATTTACGCTTCGGATACCATCAATTGAAGGTACAAGAAGAAGACATACCTAAAACTGCTTTCAGAACTAGGTATGGTCATTACGAGTTTACAGTCATGCCCTTTGGATTAACGAATGCTCCTGCCGCATTCATGGACATGATGAATAGAATCTGTAAACTGTATTTGGATAAATTTGAAATTGTCTTCATAGACGATATACTTATTTATTCCAAAAGTCAGAACGAGCATTGTCAGCACTTGCATGCACTCTTAACTTTGTTAAGACAAGAAAAACTTTACGCTAAATTCTCGAAATGTGAATTTTGGTTGCAAGAAGTGCAATTCTTAGGACACATGGTGAATCACGAAGGTATCCATGTAGATCCTGCTAAGATAGAAGCAATTACCAAATGGAAGGTTTCTCAATCTGCAATGGAAATTAGGAGTTTTATAGGTTTAGCCGGATATTATAGACGGTTTATTAAGGATTTTTCCAAAATAGTTGTACCTTTAACTAAGCTAACCTGTAAAGAAGTTAAGTTTGAATGGGGACCTAAACAAGAAGAAGCCTTTAGAATTTTGAAGCAGAAATTAACAAATGCTCCAATCCTAGCTTTACCAGAAGGAACAGAAGATTTTGAAGTATATTGTGATGCTTCAAAACTAGGATTAGGATGTGTACTTATACAACGCAAGAAGGTAATTGCGTATGCTTCAAGGCAATTGAAAAAGCATGAGGAAAACTATACGACTCATGACTTAGAATTAGGAGCCATAATTTTTGCCCTTAAAATTTGGAGACATTATCTGTACGGAAGTAAATTTACTGTCTATACAGATCATAAGAGTTTAAGATATATATTTGGGCAAAAAGAATTAAATATGAGGCAAAGAAGATGGATGGAAATCCTAAGTGACTACGACTGTGATATTCAGTATCACGAAGGAAAGGCAAATGTAGTTGCAGATGCCTTAAGTCGTAAGTACCATGAGAAACAACGACGGGTTCGTGCTCTTAAGTTAAATCTACAGTTAGATTTAATGGAACAACTAAAGCAATTTCAAGAAACAGCAATCAAGGATGATGCTGAAGGAATGAAAGGACGAATAAAAGAATTAGAACAAGGAGCTGATGGAATTTGGAAATTCCACAAAAGCAGAATTTGGGTACCTAAGCAGGGAGAATTAAGAAATAAGATTTTAGAAGAAGCTCATAAATCTAGGTATACCATGCATCCAGGAAACAATAAGATGTACCAAGATTTAAGAAATAACTTTTGGTGGATAGGAATGAAAAAGGATATAGCTCGATATGTTTCTAAGTGTCTTACTTGTTCACAAGTTAAGGCAGAACATCAGAAACCTTCAGGTCTACTACAACAATTAGAAATGCTTGTATGGAAATGGGAACTCATAACAATGGATTTTGTTACTAAGTTGCCCAAAACCAGAAAAGGTAATGATGCGATTTGGGTAATTGTGGATCGATTAACCAAATCAGCTCACTTTCTACCTATGAAAGAAACCTCTAGCATGGAAAGATTGGCAAAGTTGTATGTAGATGAGGTTGTATCCTTACATGGAGTTCCACTCTCCATTGTTTCGGATCGGGATAGTCGTTTCACTTCCCATTTCTGGACAAGTTTCCAAAAAGCAATGGGAACCCGACTAAATCTAAGTACGGCATATCATCCTCAGACAGACGGACAAAGTGAAAGGACAATTCAAACTCTGGAAGACATGCTCAGAGCATGTGTAATAGATTTTGGTGGAAATTGGGATGACCATTTACCTTTAATTGAATTCTCCTATAATAATAGTTATCATTCAAGCATTGAAACTGCCCCATTCGAAGCACTGTACGGATGAAAGTGCAGAACTCCAGTTTGTTGGGCAGAAATAGGAGAAAGTCAATTATCAGGTCCGGAGATTGTGCAAGAGACAACTGACAAAATCACAGAGATCAAGGAAAGATTAAAGACTGCTCAAGATCGTCAAAAGAGTTATGCAGATAATAGACGGAAGCCGTTGGAGTTCCAAGTTGGAGAAAAAGTATTATTGAAAGTATCTCCTTGGAAAGGAGTAGTTCGATTCGGTAAGAAAGGAAAGTTAAGTCCAAGATACGTAGGACCATTTTCAGTGATCCAACGTATAGGACCAGTTGCTTATCGTCTACAACTACCAGAAGAGTTAGCTGGAGTACATGACGTATTTCATATATCCAACCTCAAGAAATGCCTATCAGATGAATCATTGATAGTACCTCTCCAAGATATACATGTAAATGAGAAATTAAAATTTGTGGAGAAACCTCTTCAGATAGAAGACAGAAAAGTGAAATTTCTCAAACACAAGCGACTAGTGCTAGTTAAAGTCAAGTGGAATTCAAAGAGAGGACCTGAATACATTTGGGAGCTGGAATCGGAGATGAAGCGAAAGTATCCTCACTTATTCCAATGAATCTCGAGGACGAGATTCTAAATAAGGTGGGGAGAATGTAAGGACTCTCAAAATTATCCTAAAAATACCCGTAAGTAAAAACCTGAACCCCTGAAACCATACTGAACATGAAAAATCAAGAAAACCAGAAATATGGAGGCGGGCCGCGTAAGAGACAAGCCCTGTCTTACGCGGGCCGCGTCAACCTTGAGTTTGACCGGATAAGTATTCCTGATCCAAGTGTCGCCTACGTGTCACACCTACTGATGACCAATCAAGGCTACTCGTAGACTGGGCGGCCACGCGGGCCGCGTAAGGTTAGGCTGAGGATTTACGCGGGCCGCGTAAGGTCTTAATTTCAGCTATAAATAGCTGATCGCATGCACAGTCTGTTGGTGTCGAAAACAAAGTTCAAAAACGAATTCTTGTTACTCTGAAGTCGAAAATAGCAATTATATTAGCGAGGCGCTGCTCTGATACCGGGTATTAACTCGATCGCTGCTACTATTCAATGTCCGATCGATTAAAATATCCAATGGATGTTTAAGTGCTGCCCACATTAGGGTTTATGCTTTGTCATTCGTCGTGAATACAATGGATGTTTAAGTATCGCACTTTGTCATTCGTTGTGAAGGTTTAATCTCGTGAGTTATCGTAAATGCTGTATTAGTTACTAACCGAGTTCGTGTGCATGTTATTAAAATTTAGGTTAAAAGGCTAATCAGTAGGCTAGGCTCTCCTCAAATAAATCTGCAATGTGAGTCATTCTCTTTTTATCAAATTTAATTTCAAATGCATGTTTATTTTCAAAGTTATAATTACAGGGATTAAGTCTTTGTAGTCACCAAATTACAACAGGTATGTGGGGTTTTGTATACATTACTTGATAACCGTCACCATTTGACAACGAGTTAGCCAAGCGGTGATATGACCATAGTCACAGACACCGTCGGGCTCAGAGGCTACCGATGGATGTTTGAGTGACAAATACTGTGGGTAGTTGGTTGATATCAGGAAACATTGTAATCGCTCTTAATACTGTAAATTATAATAAACGTGTCGTTTTAGTAAAAAGAATGATTCACCAGTATTTCCCGCTGACAAAACCTTTTTTAAACATGTTTCAGGTGATCTGTTGTGATCCAGGAAAAGTGCCGTGAATCACTACAAGCTTAGGGAAGTGGCTCAAAATAAAAGAAAGAAACATGTTTTGTAAAATAAAGATTTCTCCGTGAAATCTTATGATTGTAAATTACCAGGGTTTATCCCGAGTTGTGAAATAAAATAATCGGGAAATTTTAGTTTTAAAAAGATCCTGAAGAAAACTTTCGCTTTTAACTCAATTAAATAAATACCACGAGATTTTCTGTCCCGTGGCTCCTGAAACGGGTCAAACCGTGTCGGGGGCCGTGACACTTAGTGACGGCATCAGATTCCTAATTGATGGAGAAAGGTCTGGTGGTAAGAAAACCTGCTTCTAGGAGGTTGTCAAGTGTTTTCGCTCGACGATTCCATTCTTGGGTGGTTGGTTTGGCCCTTGTTCCTGTAAATCGAATCCTAGCCCGGTATATCCCATTTTAATTTTACACCATTGTGAACCTTACGCCTTTTTTACTCTCTGATCGAGATTCTCGGAATTGAAAAACCTTCGTAAAATAAATCACACGTGTATATGTTGACATTTAAGAGATATACAGTCAAGAAAATCATGGCAATGGTGATATATATGCGGATTAGACACCAAAAAAAAACACTCAACAAATGGCTACAATTTAAGGAATGTGTTTAGTGACGGCATCAGATTCCTAATTGATTAAGAAAGGTCTGGTGGCAAGAAAAGCTGCTTCTAGGAGGTTGTCAAGTGTTTTCGCTCGACGATCCCATTCTAGGGTGGTTGGTTTGGCCCTTGTTCCTGTAACTAGAATCCTAGCCCGGTATATCCCATTTTAATTTTACACCATTGTGAACCTTACGCCTTTTTTACTCTCTGATCGAGGTTCCCGGCATTGAAAAATACTCATAAATTAAAACGCACGTGTATATGTTGATATTTAAGAGATATACAGTTAAGAAAATCAAGGGAAAAGTGATATATATGCGGATTAGACACCAAAAAAAACACTCAACAAATGGCTACAATTTAAGGAATGTGTTTAGTGACGGCATCAGATTCCAAATTGATGGAGAAAGGTCTGATGGCAAGAAAAGCTGCTTCTAGGAGGTTGTCAAGTGTTTTAGCGTGACAATTCCATTCTTGGATGGTTGGTTTGGCCCTTGTTCCTGTAACTCGAATCCTAGCCCGGTATATCCCATTTTAATTTTACACCATTGTGAACCTTACGCCTTTTTTACTCTCTGATCGAGGTTCTCGGCATTGAAAAACCTTGGTAAAATAAATCACACGTGTATATTTTGACATTTAAGAGATATACAGTCAAGAAAATCATGGGCAATGGTGATATATATGCGGATTAGACACAAAAAAAAAACACTCAACAAATGGCTATAATTTAAGGAATGTGTTTAGTGACGGCATCAGATTCCTAATTGATTGAGAAAGGCCTGGTGGCAAGAAAAGCTGCTTCTAGGAGGTTGTCAAGTGTTTTCGCTCGATGATTCCATTCTTGGGTGGTTGGTTTCGCCCTTATTCCTGTAACTCGAATCCTAGCCCGGTATATCCAATTTTAATTTTACACCATTGTGAACCTTACGCCTTTTTTACTCTCTGATCGAGGTTCCCGACATTGAAAAATCTTCGTAAATTAAATCACACGTGTATATGTTGACATTTAAGAGATATACAGTCAAGAAAATCATGGGCAATGGTGATATATATGCGGATTAGACACCAAAAAAAACACTCAACAAATGGCTACAATTTAAGGAATGTGTTTAGTGACGGCATCAGATTCCTAATTGATTGAGAAAGGCCTGGTGGCAAGAAAAGCTGCTTCTAGGAGGTTGTCAAGTGTTTTCGCTCGAAGATCCCATTCTTGGGTGGTTGGTTTGGCCCTTGTTGCTGTAACTCGAATCCAAGCCCGGTATATCCCATTTTAATTTTACACCATTGTGAACCTTACGCCTTTTTTACTCTCTGATCGAGGTTCCCGGCATTGAAAAATATTCGTAAATTAAATCACACGTGTATATGTTGATATTTAAGAGATATACAGTTAAGAAAATCAAGGGAAAAAGTGATATATATGCGGATTAGACACCAAAAAAAACACTCAACAAATGGCTACAATTTAAGGAATGTGTTTAGTGACGGCATCAGATTCCAAATTGATGGAGAAAGGTCTGATGGCAAGAAAAGCTGCTTCTAGGAGGTTGTCAAGTGTTTTCGCTTGACGATTCCATTCTTGGGTGGTTGGTTTGGCCCTTGTTCCTGTAACTCGAATCCTAGCCCGGTATATCCCATTTTAATTTTACACCATTGTGAACCTTACGCCTTTTTTACTCTCTGATCGAGGTTCTTGGCATTGAAAAACCTTGGTAAAATAAATCACACGTGTATATGTTGACATTTAAGAGATATACAGTCAAGAAAATCATCGGCAATGGTGATATATATGCGGATTAGACACCAAAAAAAACACTCAACAAATGGCTACAATTTAAGGAATGTGTTTAGTGACGGCATCAGATTCCTAATTGGTTGAGAAAGGCCTGGTGGCAAGAAAAGCTGCTTCTAGGAGGTTGTCAAGTGTTTTCGCTCGATGATTCCATTCTTGGGTGGTTGGTTTCGCCCTTGTTCCTGTAACTCGAATCCTAGCCCGGTATATCCCATTTTAATTTTACACCATTGTGAACCTTACACCTTTTTTACTCTCTGATCGAGGTTCCCGGCATTGAAAAATCTTCGTAAATTAAATCACACGTGTATATGTTGATATTTAAGAGATATACAGTCAGGAAAATCAAGGGAAAAAGTGATATATATGCGGATTAGACACCAAAAAAACACTCAACAAATGGCTACAATTTAAGGAATGTGTTTAGTGACGGCATCAGATTCCTAATTGATGGAGAAAGGTCTGGTGGCAAGAAAAGCTGCTTCAAGGAGGTTATCAAGTGTTTTCGCTCGACGATTCCATTCTTGGGTGGTTGGTTTGGCCCTTGTTCCTGTAACTCGAATCCTAGCCCGGTATATCCCATTTAATTTTACACCATTGTGAACCTTACGCCTTTTTTACTCTCTGATTGAGGTTCTCGGCATTGAAAAACCTTCGTAAAATAAATCACACGTGTATATGTTGACATTTAAGAGATATACAGTCAAGAAAATCATGGGCGATGGCGATATATATGCGGATTAGACACCAAAAAAAACACTCAACAAAACGCTACAATTTAAGGAACGTGTTTAGTGACGGCATCATATTCCTAATTGATGGAGAAAGGCCTGGTGGCAAGAAAAGCTGCTTCTAGGAGGTTGTCAAGTGTTTTCGCTCGACGATTCCATTCTTGGGTGGTTGGTTTTGCCCTTGTTCCTGTAACTCGAATCCTAGCCCGGTATATCCCATTTTAATTTTATACCATTGTGAACCTTACGCCTTTTTTACTCTCTGATCGAGGTTCCCGGGATTGAAAAATACTCATAAATTAAAACGCACGTGTATATGTTGATATTTAAGAGATATACAGTTAAGAAAATCAAGGGAAAAGTGATATATATGCGGATTAGGCACCAAAAAAAACACTCAACAAATGGCTACAATTTAAGGAATGTGTTTAGTGACGGCATCAGATTCCAAATTGATGGAGAAAGGTCTGATGGCAAGAAAAGCTGCTTCTAGGAGGTTGTCAAGTGTTTTAGCGTGACGATTCCATTCTTGGATGGTTGGTTTGGCCCTTGTTCCTGTAACTCGAATCCTAGCCCGGTATATCCCATTTTAATTTTACACCATTGTGAACCTTACGCCTTTTTTACTCTCTGATTGAGGTTCCCGACATTGAAAAATCTTCGTAAATTAAATCACACGTGTATATGTTGACATTTAAGAGATATACAGTCAAGAAAATCATGGGCAATGGTGATATATATGCGGATTAGACACCAAAAAAAACACTCAACAAATGGCTACAATTTAAGGAATGTGTTTAGTGACGGCATCAGATTCCTAATTGATTAAGAAAGGTCTGGTGGCAAGAAAAGCTGCTTCTAGGAGGTTGTCAAGTGTTTTCGCTCGACGATCCCATTCTAGGGTGGTTGGTTTGGCCCTTGTTCCTGTAACTAGAATCCTAGCCCGGTATATCCCATTTTAATTTTACACCATTGTGAACCTTACGCCTTTTTTACTCTTTGATCGAGGTTCCCGGCATTGAAAAATACTCATAAATTAAAACGCACGTGTATATGTTGATATTTAAGAGATATACAGTTAAGAAAATCAAGGGAAATGTGATATATATACGGATTAGACACCAAAAAAAACACTCAACAAATGGCTACAATTTAAGGAATGTGTTTAGTGACGGCATCAGATTCCAAATTGATGGAGAAAGGTCTGATGGCAAGAAAAGCTGCTTCTAGGAGGTTGTCAAGTGTTTTAGCGTGACGATTCCATTCTTGGATGGTTGGTTTGGCCCTTGTTCCTGTAACTCGAATCCTAGCCCGGTATATCCCATTTTAATTTTACACCATTGTGAACCTTACGCCTTTTTTACTCTCTGATCGAGGTTCTCGGCATTGAAAAACCTTGGTAAAATAAATCACACGTGTATATTTTGACATTTAAGAGATATACAGTCAAGAAAATCATGGGCAATGGTGATATATATGCGGATTAGACACCAAAAAAAAACACTCAACAAATGGCTATAATTTAAGGAATGTGTTTAGTGACGGCATCAGATTCCTAATTGATTGAGAAAGGCCTGGTGGCAAGAAAAGCTGCTTCTAGGAGGTTGTCAAGTGTTTTCGCTCGATGATTCCATTCTTGGGTGGTTGGTTTCGCCCTTATTCCTGTAACTCAAATCCTAGCCCGGTATATCCAATTTTAATTTTACACCATTGTGAACCTTACGCCTTTTTTACTCTCTGATCGAGGTTCCCGACATTGAAAAATCTTCGTAAATTAAATCACACGTGTATATGTTGACATTTAAGAGATATACAGTCAAGAAAATCATGGGCAATGGTGATATATATGCGGATTAGACACCAAAAAAAACACTCAACAAATGGCTACAATTTAAGGAATGTGTTTAGTGACGGCATCAGATTCCTAATTGATTGAGAAAGGCCTTGTGGCAAGAAAAGCTGCTTCAAGGAGGTTGTCAAGTGTTTTCGCTCGAAGATCCCATTCTTGGGTGGTTGGTTTGGCCCTTGTTGCTGTAACTCGAATCCTAGCCCGGTATATCCCATTTTAATTTTACACCATTGTGAACCTTACGCCTTTTTTACTCTCTGATCGAGGTTCCCGGCATTGAAAAATATTCGTAAAT
Organism: Helianthus tuberosus; assembly: GCA_030545235.1. Classification (NCBI taxonomy): domain Eukaryota; kingdom Viridiplantae; phylum Streptophyta; class Magnoliopsida; order Asterales; family Asteraceae; genus Helianthus; species Helianthus tuberosus. The sequence continues at coordinate 27,630,812 of CM060440.1, forward strand.
TAAATCACACGTGTATATGTTGATATTTAAGAGATATACAGTTAAGAAAATCAAGGGAAAAAGTGATATATATGCGGATTAGACACCAAAAAAAACACTCAACAAATGGCTACAATTTAAGGAATGTGTTTAGTGACGGCATCAGATTCCAAATTGATGGAGAAAGGTCTGATGGCAAGAAAAGCTGCTTCTAGGAGGTTGTCAAGTGTTTTCGCTTGACGATTCCATTCTTGGGTGGTTGGTTTGGCCCTTGTTCCTGTAACTCGAATCCTAGCCCGGTATATCCCATTTTAATTTTACACCATTGTGAACCTTACGCCTTTTTTACTCTCTGATCGAGGTTCTCGGCATTGAAAAACCTTGGTAAAATAAATCACACGTGTATATGTTGACATTTAAGAGATATACAGTCAAGAAAATCATCGGCAATGGTGATATATATGCGGATTAGACACCAAAAAAAACACTCAACAAATGGCTACAATTTAAGGAATGTGTTTAGTGACGGCATCAGATTCCTAATTGATTGAGAAAGGCCTGGTGGCAAGAAAAGCTGCTTCTAGGAGGTTGTCAAGTGTTTTCGCTCGATGATTCCATTCTTGGGTGGTTGGTTTCGCCCTTGTTCCTGTAACTCGAATCCTAGCCCGGTATATCCCATTTTAATTTTACACCATTGTGAACCTTACACCTTTTTTACTCTCTGATCGAGGTTCCCGGCATTGAAAAATCTTCATAAATTAAATCACACGTGTATATGTTGATATTTAAGAGATATACAGTCAAGAAAATCAGGGGAAAAAGTGATATATATGCGGATTAGACACCAAAAAAACACTCAACAAATGGCTACAATTTAAGGAATGTGTTTAGTGACGGCATCAGATTCCTAATTGATGGAGAAAGGTCTGGTGACAAGAAAAGCTGCTTCTAGGAGGTTGTCAAGTGTTTTTCGCTCGACGATTCCATTCTTGGGTGGTTGGTTTGGCCCTTGTTCCTGTAACTCGAATCCTAGCCCGGTATATCCCATTTTAATTTTACACCATTGTGAACCTTACGCCTTTTTTACTCTCTGATCGAGGTTCTCGGAATTTTCGTAAACTAAATCACACGTGTATATGTTGACATTTAAGAGATATACAGTCAAGAAAATCAAGGGCAATGGTGATATATATGCGGATTAGACACAAAAAAAACACTCAACAAATGGCTACAATTTAAGGAATGTGTTTAGTGACGGCATCAGATTCCTAATTGATGGAGAAATGCCTGGTGGCAAGAAAAGCTGCTTTTAGGAGGTTGTCAAGTGTTTTTGCTCGACGATTCCATTCTTGGGTGGTTGGTTTGGCCCTTGTTCCTGTAACTCGAATCCTAGCCCGGTATATATATTATTTTAATTTTACACCATTGTGAACCTTACGCCTTTTTTACTCTCTGATCGAGGTTCTCGGCATTGAAAAATCTTCGTAACTAAATCACACGTGTATATGTTGACATTTAAGAGATATACAGTCATGAAAATCAAGGGCAATGGTGATATATATGCGGATTAGACACCAAAAAAAACACTCATTAAATGGCTACAATTTAAGGAATGTGTTTAGCGACGGCATCAAATTCCTAATTGATGGAGAAAGGTCTGGTGGCAAGAAAAGCTATTTCTAGGAGGTTGTCAAGTGTTTTCGCTCGACGATTCCATTCTTGGGTGGTTGGTTTGGCCCTTGTTCCTGTAACTCGAATCCTAGCCCGGTATATCCCATTTTAATTTTACACCATTGTGAACCTTACGCCTATTTTACTCTCTGATCGAGGTTCTCGGAATTTTTGTAAACTAAATCACACGTGTATATGTTGACATTTAAGAGATATACAGTCAAGAAAATCAAGGGCAATGGTGATATATATGCGGATTAGACACAAAAAAAACACTCAACAAATGGCTACAATTTAAGGAATGTGTTTAGTGACGGCATCAGATTCCTAATTGATGGAGAAAGGTCTGGTGGCAAGAAAATCTGCTTTTAGGAGGTTGTCAAGTGTTTTTGCTCGACGATTCCATTCTTGGGTGGTTGGTTTGGCCCTTGTTCCTGTAACTCGAATCCTAGCCCGGTATATCTCATTTTAATTTTACACCATTGTGAACCTTACGCCTTTTTTACTCTCTGATCGAGGTTCTCGGAATTGATAAATTTTCGTAACTAAATCACACGTGTATATGTTGACATTTAAGAGATATACAGTCATGAAAATCAAGGGCAATGGTGATATATATGCGGATTAGACACCAAAAAAAACACTCAATAAATGGCTACAATTTAAGGAATGTGTTTAGTGATGGCATCAGATTCCTAATTGATGGAGAAAGGTCTGGTGGCAAGAAAAGCTGCTTCTAGGAGGTTGTCAAGTGTTTTCGCTTGACGATTCCATTCTTGGGTGGTTGGTTTGGCCCTTGTTCCTGTAACTCGAATCCTAGCCCGGTATATCCCATTTTAATTTTACACCATTGTGAATGTTACGCCTTTTTTACTCTCTGATCGAGGTTCTCGGCATTGAAAAATCTCTGTTGTTGCTGACAGAAGCTATTGAAGCTGAAGCTATCCAAAGACCAAAGACAGTGCACGACTACAGGAAGAATGCAAGATGACTGAAGACAAAGTTATTTTATGAAGCTATTTTCAAGGGGGAGTTTGTTGGTGCATATTTGTGACAACAGCTTAGATTTGGTCTTTGGATATCTTGTAATTAGTTAAACGATGAACGGTTAGCGGATTTAGCTTTGTATTAGTGAATTAATAGAGTTTGCGCTAAACAAAACCCGTTTGGGTCTAGGGGGACGAATTGGGCTTGCCCATGTAGGAATCCCTAGCCCAAGTAGCAAACCTTGTGTTATATAAACAAGGCTATGTATTAGGGTTTAGGTTAATCAGCCAAAACAGTTTTGAAAGATAATTCGTGAGAACAAGAAAGGCTTGGACGAATTTGAGTGTGTGAGGGATCTTGATTGATTGTGTCAGTTTGATAGATAATCAATAAAGATCGGGTTTAATTGGAATTTCTGTTTCTAGTCAATTCTGTGATATTCTGATCAAGAGGATTCCGCACTCTTGATTGGATTGACAATTCTGTGACGATCCATACGAACTAGGGGACCTACACTCGCCAACAATTTAGTAATCAAGGTTTTCAAAAGCAATTCCAACAACCGGGTAATGAACAAAGTGGGTTTTTGGGTCAAGGTTCCTATGGTGGAAATGAGGTCATGGAGATGTTGAAAGCGATGCAAATGGAGATGCAACGAAGAAATCAGCTTGATGAGGTTCGTATGCAAAAAGATGAAATCCGTGACAAAGCTATTCAATCGTTGACCACTCAAATGGGTCAACTTGCGAGTGAAGTGGCGATATTGAAGAAAGCAAAAGGCCAGCTACCGAGTGACACGGTGACAAATCCCAAGAACATAAAAAGCGTTAATATCAATGTGGTAAGCACCGTTCCTAGTACCGAATTTAATGAAAAATTTCTAACCTCTTCGGGTCAAATAAATATAGGTATAGGGAAGGACGCCGATGGTGAGAATGATAAAGAACATGGAGCACCAATCGTGCCTATCCGTGTGGGAAAATTAAAAATCCCTCACTCATTGTTGGACTACGGGGCGAGCATGAGTGTGCTACCAGGTGATCTATATGACATGTATGATTTTGGTCCGCTTGAAGATATAGACACCATGGTGAGCTTGGCGGATGAGAGTTGGAGGCGTCCGCGAGGAGTGGTTAGGAATGTCATAATTCGGTTGGGAGAATTCGACTATCCGGTGGATTTTCTGGTCTTAGATTATGTTTCTACCGAATTGGCATCACAACAAAGGGTAATTTTAGGTCGACCGTTTCTTTATACAGCAAATGCTCAAATCAACTGTAGAGACGGGGTTATTACGATGACCGAAAAGAACCGTTAGTTGTACTTTGATGTTCATACTAGGGAGATTAGTTATGAATCTATTGAAGAGAAGGGTAAAGAGCCTAGTGACCATATGAGAAGTGTGCATCAAAGAATAAAAACAAACAAACCACCGGGGTGTGAAAAGAAGTATGAGGGTTCGAGCAGGTATGCAGTTGACTATCCACCGAATGGACATTTGATGGATGCATTTCAACCAATGACAAGCTACAGTGAGGGAGGTGATAGGAACCGATTCTTTGAGCCACCATAAATGGGGGTGGCACGGTCTGGCTGAAGACTCGAAACCTAGCGCTGCTCGGGAGGCAACCCGGGGTTTTATATTGATCTTGCTGTTTTTTTTATCTTTCTATGTTTCAGGGCCATGGCGACATTCAAGTGTGGGAAAGATGTGCGGAGATTTTTGTGAAGGTGGTGATAGGAAGTCAGATTATCTACAACATCTGTTGTGTCAAACTTCACCGGGTCAATGTACTCTTTCCTTAGTCTTGTTATGTTCTTTAGCTTTGAAATATTGGTAGTTAGTTTGTTTGCTTTTGTTTAAAAAAAAATAAAAAAAAGTTTGGTGTGTTTGGAGCGATCTTTCCCTTCAAAACCATACATTGGGGACAATGTATCCCAAGTGTGGGGATGAGAGGAAATTTTAAAAAAAAATTGTGAATCTTTTAAAAATCAAGCGAAAATGGTCCAAATTGAAAAGTTGAGTATTAAATTGCATGACACACCGGCAACCCATATCCCCTTGTTCTTTCTTGGTGAGAGTTGAGCCACTACTTGAATTTATTAGAATACATTTTTTCTTGATGAGAGTGGAAATGGGTGGTGGTGCATTAGAACTTGTGCTTGAATGCAGTTTGAGGCCTTAGCTTGATATGCATGTGAAAAGGATTAGGGCAATTAGGTAGCCTCGTCTTGGTGAGTGCGAGTGTGGGATTTGGGGGGTTGGACCTCATAAATTATATATATGAGCATGGAAGCGAGAGGGCGGGGGTTTGGACTTTAGTGGCCCATTTGAGCTTTGAGCCGATCTTTTGTTAACCCGTGCCTCTTAAAATATTAACCCGTATTTGACCCGGTCTATTAGTATAATCATCTTGTTCTAGTATGCTTGCTTGTTATGTTTGTTAAATCGAAAGAAAAAAAAAAGAAAAAAAAAAGAGATATAAAAAAAAGAAAAAAAAAAGAGAAAAAGCAATGAAAAATGAAAAAAAATGAATGAGATAGTTTGTATATAGTTGTTTATGTTTTGTTTTAGTTAGAAATAAAAGACCGGGTTGGATCGTTAGCTACTTCGCATATGTATTTCCATTTCCTACCCATTTGCCTTGTCGTGTTACAACCTTTAAGTCCCTTTGATTCACATGCATGTTTAGCAAATTCTTTAGGCGAAGGACCGATTTGAGTATAAGCATATTATTGTTCAACTACCCATTTGCCTTAAGTGTGTTCTAGCTCATCTTTGCTAGTATTATTTGTCACCGAGAGGAGAGTCATTGTGAGGGGTGTGTTATGCGGGGTTTAAGAAAAGTTAGTAAAATGAGGACATTTGTTTGCTTGATTCATGTTGATCGCTTGAGGAGTTATTAGTAGTTTTGGACGAGTTGCTAGGGGGCAAGCAACGGTTAAGTGTGGGGATGTGACGGGTAGTCTATAGGACAACCCTTAATGGTTATAAAGTATAATTTAATCCCGCATTTATCCATGTATTTATCTTGAATTAGATAACTACGGTTGCTTGTGTTTCAGATACATTCGGGGCTTAAAAGTGTGGAAATAAAGCTTCGAATAGACACGACTGGATTGGAGATTGAAAGACGGAGAATAAATGAAAAAAATAAAATTTTGGAATTGAAGAATTAAGAAGATAACATGATAGAGGACGAAATTACGAGAACGTAGGCGAAAACGACGAAGAAAAGGGAGTTGAAACGAGAAAGTTATGAAGAAAACAAGAAAACAAAACCTGGCGTCGTCGTAGCCTACGGCTCTGGCCGTAGGTTACGGCACTCACTGTGTTTTCTGGTCCGACGTAGCCCAGTTTAAGGGTGTCGTAGTGTTTTGATTGCCACCGTAGCCTACGGCTGGTGCCGTAGGTTACGGCGCCGTGCTGCGTGAAACTTGTAACTGCCCATTTTAATGACTTTTTATGATGTCTCTTCAAATCCAATCATTCCCATTCGGTTACCAGGAGTCTAGAGGCGAATTTTGGGTGTTCTTGAGAGTTGGAAACAATTTCTAAACATCTTGTTAGTGTTTTTAATTCTTATGAACATTGATATGTATGTGATGATGATTGTCCAAGTCATGAGTGGCTAAACTTGTTATGATCATCTTTGGTTGAAGATTATGTAAGACTTTGTGCTTGAATTCCTTATTTCTAGAATAACAAACTTTATCTTTATGATTTATTTGTTATGGTGTGTGATTGATTGTTTGTAAATTATTGATTCTTATGTTAATCTAGTTTGAAACCATACGTTCTTGGTGCTGTTGGCAATCGAGATATCATGGGTAGAATTAGGATTGGGTAAGGGTTAATTGGTCATCGGGTAACAACCTCACGTTCTAGGAATCTGAGTACTTAGTTCCCTTTTATCACAACAAGTAATCACACATGAACTATGTCTATGTAGTTCTTTCTAGTGAATGATAGCACAAACGTTGAAGCAAACCGGAAACTAAAGATGGTCATTTGTCTCTTAAATTGTTTACAAACCAAAACTTTCATTTTGCAATTAGGCTAGTAATCTTAGTTTTAAAATTCAAATCAATCAACCCAACTCTTGAACTTTATTTTCTTGCAATTAGCTTAATTTAGTTAACTTAGATAAACCTTCAAATAACACATATTCCACAAACTCCCTGTGTTCGATACCCACTTGCCGCTAGCTATCTAGTAGTATTTGGATTAAATTTGATTGTGACCATGACATCACGTCAGTGGGTATAGATAAAGGGGGCCTGGGTGTGAATAAATTGGAGCATTCGAACCATTGTCTTTTGTTGAAGTGGCTATGGCGTTATAGATGTGAGGGGAATGCTTTATGGAAAAAAAGTGATTGATTCTATTCATATATCGGCGCGTCTTTGGGACCCATATCCGGTTCAAGGTAGGATCAAAGGCCCTTGGTTTAGTATTGTCAGATTGGGTCGATTAATGAAGGTGGGCGATATGGCTTTCAACTCTTTGATTAGAGCCGAGATTGGTTGTGGTGAAAACATTCGGTTTTGGCTTGACCCATGGATTTGTGACACACCTTTAAAGGTGCGATTCCCAAATCTATATAGAATCGAGATCGAAAAACACTGTAAGGTTTCGAATAGAGTGTTGAAGGTGGGTGGCGCTAGTAGCTTTGCTTGGCGTTGGAGACACGATCCGACATCTTTAGATGAAACTTTGGAATTTACGGCTTGTTTTAATTTGCTTTCGACCGTGAAGCTTTCTAACAAGAAAGATTCATGGCCGTGGCACGGTACCGGCTTCGAGTTTACAGTGGCGAATCTTAAAGCATGGATTACAGCTAATGAGGCAACAAATATGGCGGCTATTTTTTATTGGTGTAAATGGCTTCCCCTAAAATGCAATGTTTTTGTGTGGAGGGCGAGATTGGAAAGACTTCCAACTAAAGAAGCTTTGATCAAAAGAAACATACATGTAGAGCATAACTTATGTGTTTTTTGCGAAGACAGCACAGAGACGGCAGAGCACATCTTTACAGGTTGCATATTCTCAAATGTTCTTTTGCAAATTATTACGAATTGGTGTAGGTTTCCGTTGTTTTACGTTTCCGATTTAAAAGATCTCACAACTATTTATAAAAATATGAGACTAAACACGGCTACGCGGAATATGGTGCACGGCCTGCTGATTATTGGATGCTGGAGGATTTGGAAGGCTCGTAATGATCGTATTTTCAACAACAAGAACACAAGGATTGATGAGGTTATCTTGGATGTGAAGACATATGGGTATTTATGGTATAACAATAGGAATAGAAACGCTAATTGTACTTAGGAAGAATGGTGTAATTGTGATTTGATGTAAGTTGGTCGTCTAGGTCCTCGCCTTGGGGATCTAGCGATCGTTTGTGTTTAATGAAGTTCATTTTTCAAAAAAAAAAAAAAAAAAAAAAAAAAAAAAAGAGGTCATTTAGAAGCTTTCCGGCATGACATAAAAACAAAAGAGTTCGGTTTGAGTCTAAACAGATTTGTGTGATTTTACGTATATAGATTAACCATTTAGCTTGTTTAATAACAATTACTTATGTTAAAGAATATTTTTTTAAACGACAAAAACATAGGTGTATTTTTGGATCCTGTATAAGCAAATTAAAAGGAACAAAAAAAAAACTTGGTAAAATTATTTTTTCATGTATGAACAAGAAACATAGAACTAACTAGGAAGTTAGAGTATGGTTGGACAAAGGTTTGGCTGGTTCAAAGACTTGCTACGGTCTGTGTGCGTCAATTCAGAGATCACGAATGACCAAGCAGTGTGCGTTGTTGGTTCAGTAGAACTGATCACTAGTTTGGATTAATCACACGAGTTGCGTTTGTGAAAAGGTTATGGGTGAAACTGAAAGGCTCGTGATCTTTCAATTCGGTTATTGGTTACTAATGAACCATTATGACTAAGGGCGGCTTTTCAAAGTGGTTGGGTAACTTGTAAGAATGGTTTTGAGTCATAAAAGGTTCCGCCACCACTAAGTGTAGGTTTTTCTCTTGTAGATTGTTTAAAATGAAAGGTCTAGTACAATGACGATGAATGCTAATAAGAAAAAACCTTTCTATACCATCAAATGACCATTTTGTTTTCCTAGATTATTTCATCTTAGATACCCTCTGTAGATTGTTAGTTCAAACATCAAATTGGTTACTTATGTGTGGTTCAATACTAGTTAAATTTATCCATCAACATTTTTTAATAAATAGTTAATAATGTATCAAATACAATTTCAAATTGGATGTTAACACTTATTTAATTTGTACTTTTTGATCCGTTCTGTCTTTGGTATTATTCACCTTTGTAAGAAAAATGTTTACCCATAATAATTTATTTTTTACCCATGATAACTTGTTTCTAATTTTGATTTCATATATAGGGTGAGTATCAAATAGAAAGTTTATTTTGGCTAGCAAGGATAAGAAGCAATAGAATTATAACATGTGGCAAAATTTAAAATAAAGAGGAATGATATTTTAGTCAATCATATCCTTTCTTCTTCCTTCTTCTCCCCAGTAACTTCAAAACCCACCATTTTTTAAACCCACCATCTTTAACAATTTCTTCACTTTCTATCTTAATAATCACTACATTATAGTGAGATTTTCATCACCAATCAATGATTCAAACACCCGATCAACGTGTTCTTCAGCTTTTTGTGAAGAAAACCCAGTTTAACTTCATTCAAAATCTCGTTTTTTTCCTGTGATTTTGAAGATAATCACTCGATCCGTTCGATTCGATCGCTGATAAGTGTTTCTATCATTCAAATTTCGTCAATCATTGAAGAAATCGGCTTCAATCCATGTAAGAAATTCTTTAATTTCATTTTTACGATCTGGGTTTTTGATTTAGTCATTGCGTTTTACGATCTTGACGGGGTCCGGAGACAGCGCCCTAGTAGCAGGATCCAAGGGACGACAGCCCCTGGGGGTCCAAGGGGCAGAGCCCCTGGCTGGGGTCGAGCTGCATTCGTAGACAGTTTTATGCCATTGCGCTTTAGGACTGCATTCCTGGTTCAGACAAACTATTGTTCTGGTTCAATGCGTTTTAGAGAGAACACTTTCTTTGGTGTTTTTATGCCATTGCGTTTTAGAACTAAGACACTTTTATGTGTTTTTTTGCCATTGCGTTTTAGAAAAACACATTTTTGAAGTGTTTTTAGTCATTGCGTTTTAGGTAAAACACATTTTTAGGTGTTTTCAGTCCATTGCGTTTTAGAGAGAACACTTTCTTTTGTTTTTTTAGGCCATTGCGTTTTAGAAATGAGACATTTTTAAGTGTTTTTTGGCCATTGCGTTTTATATATAAGACATTTCTTTGTGTTTTTTGTGCATTGCGTTTTAGGTAAAACACATTTTTATGTGTTTTCAGTCCATTGCGTTTTAGAAAATAGACATTTTAAGTGTTTTCTAGCCATTGCGTTTTAGAAATAAGACATTTGTTTGTGTTTTTTGTGCATTGCGTTTTAGGTAAAACACATTTTTATGTGTTTTCAGTGCATTGCGTTTTAGAAAGTACACTTTCTTTTGTGTTTTTAGGCTATTGCGTTTTAGAAATAAGACATTTCTTTGTGTTTTCTGGTCATTGCGTTTTACAAATAAGACATTTCTTTGTGTTTTTTGTGCATTGCGTTTTAGAAAAATGTCATTTTTTAGGTTTTTTTTCCATTCCTTTTTACGCAACTGGGTTTTTTCCATTGCGTTTTACGCAACTGGGTTTTCGAAAAAAATTTTCTAAAATATAGCAATAGTATACTCATTTTAAAGATAAAAAACGCTCGTTTTTTGGTGCAATTTTTATAAAAAAATAATGTCGTATGAAAGAGTTATTAACGTTTAAAAAATGGGGGGGGGAGGGAATTGGAGGAGAGAGAAACTATTGTGGTGGATTGACTAGAATACCCTTACACAACCCACGCGCCTCTTTTTTTATCTTCAATTCCACTCATTTAATCGTAGCTATTGATTAAATCTATTGATAGTCAAGATTACTTGCTAGCCTTCCTAGCCAAATAAACTTAATATTATATCTAACCCTTCATATGTATTCTGTTTTTTCAAAACGCACATAGAATTAGATATGGATAAGACTTAAAAGGCCCACATTTGCATTAAACAAATGGCCCAATTTGCTTAACTTAATGAAACAAATCACACTAAAATACAATATTGGGGGTGTTTGGGTTTAGCTTATTTTGGAGCAACTTACGACTTATTGACTTATATAAGTTAGAGGTGCACAAAATAACCGGTTAATTAACCGTAACCGGTTATTAACCGAAACCGTAACCGGTTAATAACCGATTTAGGAATAACCAGTTAGTGGTTATTTTTAACCGTAGGTTAGTAACCGGTTATAAGTGTTTAGTATAATAACCGGTTATTAACCGGTTTTTTAACCGATAGACTGGTTAACCGAAAAAATAACCGAAAAATTCAAAAAAAAAGGCAAAAAAAACCGGTTAAAGTAATTAACCGGACCAGTTAAAAAAATAACCGGTTAAAGTAATAACCGGTTAAAGCATTAACCGGTTAAAGTCAAAAAGTCAAATTAACCGGTATAACTGGTTAACCGAACCGGTTATTAAAATTAACCGGTTTGTGCACCTCTAATATAAGTTAATAAGTTGTTTTTGAGTGTTTGGGTTAGCTTATTTTAAAAGATTTTGTGTGTTGAGAAGTCATTTTTGAGAAGTCAGAATTTCTAACTTCTTACTTATGACTTATATAAGTTAACAAGTCATTTTTGAGAAGAAATCCCAAACACCCCCATTGTGTCTTTTTAAGATAGGTCCAAGCCTCTTTAGAGTTATGACAGCAATCAAACAATTGGACGAATCCAAACTGTAAGTTAGGGGGTTGTAGGACTTGAGGTGTACCCTAACATCTAAAGTGTTAACAGTAACATGGCATGTTAAGTGGCATTGCACTCCGCTCCCTCTTGGTGTTAAGGGGCGTTAAAGAGATTATTTGTTAACATGTTAACGGGATGTTAAGAGATTGAATTCTTTTGTTTTCCTTTTTATATCAAAACCACTAAATGAATAGGATTAGGTGGAGTTGACGGGATTAAACCATTTCCTTGAGTTGAAGTAAAATGGGAAAAGTGAGTGATGGAGCACACATATGGAGTTGCAGCCTTAGTTACATATATTATTACATATTTCTTGAAAAGCTTGAATCGAATCGAGTTCTTACTTTTGGGGCGTTTGGATACCGAAAGCAAATTAAACAAATATCATTAATTGTTTACACAAGACAAATACAAAAATAGGTAAATAGTGTTTTAAACAAAACTAATACTACTACTAAAGTCCAAACTTTGACAAAACTTAACCATGCCACCCACCCAACTTCTGCTACAAACACATCTCCAAGGACACCTACAAAACCACACACAAGATTACAATCAAATTCACAAATCATAACTCAAAAGTCAAAGGGTGCAATCAAATTCACAAATCATAACTCAAAAGTCAAAGGGTCCATATTTGACTTTGATGAGTCAACTGATTTATTCTTTAATTGCAAAATTGGCAAGGGTTATGTACAAAAGTCAAAGGGTCCATATTTGACTTTGATGGGTCAACTGATTTATTCTTTAATTGCAAAATTGGCAAGGTTATGTGCAAAAGTCAAAGGGTCCATATTTGACTTTGATGAGTCAACTGATTTATTCTTTAATTGCAAAATTGGCAAGGGTTATGTACAAAAGTCAAAGGGTCCATATTTGACTTTGATGGGTCAACTGATTTATTCTTTAATTGCAAAATTGGCAAGGTTATGTACAAAAGTCAAAGGGTCCATATTTGACTTTGATGAGTCAACTGATTTATTCTTTAATTGCAAAATTGGCAAGGGTTATGTACAAAAGTCAAAGGGTCCATATTTGACTTTGATGGGTCAACTGATTTATTCTTTAATTGCAAAATTGGCAAGGTTATGTACAAAAGTCAAAGGGTCCATATTTGACTTTGATGGGTCAACTGATTTATTCTTTAATTGCAAAATTGGCAACGGTTATGTACTATTAGTCTATTTTAATAAATTTTAAAAACTACTTAAACGTATGAAGAGCGTAATATTAGTAACGATTGTAGACGAAAAGCTAAAATTTCCACGTTAAGTGCGAATAAGAAAAATATCAAATTTGACTCGAACCAAAAACTAAGGCCTTACCAAATGCTTCCATATGGATCCTGACACGAGCCAAACCGTCTTCACAGTCCTTGTAAAAAGCCATCACTAGATCGACACCATTCATGAACTCTCTCCTATCAAATCAAACGAATGATCCAATCAAAGAAACCATAAACAAAACGCTCTATGTTATTCATAGTCTATGGTCCATAGAGAAAACTTACATTAGTACAACTCGCGCCTACTTTTGTGTTCACAACGGGCCCTTTCGAATGCACGCAATCCTCTCCATTTGGACACCTAGAACCATTACTTCCTTCGGTCAATGAAAAACCAAAGAGCCTGCAGCTGTTCTTAGAATGTAAAACCGGTTCTTCCACTTGACTTTTCAAAGGACGAAAGAAATCTTGATGGTTTTGACCGCTTAACGGTGTCATATTATCAGCATAACGTATGGGAACTTGACTGATTGCTTGCTGGAACCGTAAAACAGATGATGGCGAAGATGTTGACGACGGATGAGTCCATAAATTTCCAGAATTTGACACTCTTTCACCGTAGTTTGAAATCATTTCTTGACCTTGCAAAACCCTATTGAACCTTAAAGATTCACCAAAGCCTACACTTGTTTGGTTCCGTATATCATTCCCTAGTGGAGACGTATCCAAACAACGGTAAAAACCGTAAATTTCTTGACCTTGCAAGACCTTGTGGAATCGCATTGATTCCGCGAAGTCTGGTACTCCAGTTGACCGATCTGCACGTAAGAAAGACATAAAAAGTCAGCATATATTGGTTTCCTTAATCAAATAACAAACATTTTATAAAAACAAGTCAAAATACGCGAAGACAGGCCTTTAAGAACTGAAAAATCTGGTGGAGTTGAAGGAAAACTAGCGCGTGTCCTCTTCATTAAGGGTGGCATGAAGGGTCCTGTATCGGAAACCGAGCCACATCGCTCAATCTCCCATGGAGAAACCCGATTCTGTCTCGTTAATTCATCACAATCCCACCGCACCTGAAAATATAAAAGATTAAAAGGGTGTTTTAAATTTTAATCATTTGACACAGTGAAAAATATATGGATGAAAAGGAGTTCATAAGTTATACCATTAGGCACCTCCATTTGGAGCCTGGCCACCTTTCGGGGTCGCTATCGTTGAACCCGATTACAGTTCCCGTAGACCTGTTAAAACGAAACCAAGTTGCTTATCATGCTAGATTCAAAGGCTTTGAAGTTGGCAATTTGCCAGTTCAGAAATTATAGTGTTTGTCAAACCTTCTGTCTCCTGCATCTTCGGTTTCAACCCGCATTTTGAATCTAATTCCTGGAGAGAATGATACTGCAAGGCTCTTTATAAATCGATTATACAGTACTATGAACTCCGATGAGCCGCCCCTGGAAGTCATGGTTGTTAAGAGGTTAAAACGATCATTTTGCTAGCAATCACTGTTTCAGAACCAGATCGGCTGGCTGGACCAGAAAATGGCTATGTAAAACGGTCCGGTTGAGCCCATATGGGCTGGACCGTTAGCGGTCAGACCAGCTGAACTCGACGCGGTGGTTGAACCAGATTTCAAAAATATATATACACTTCTCCTTCAAAAATCTCAATTACTAATTTATTTAGTAGTTTAGACAACATATATAATTAATATTGTAACGAAAAATAAAGTAGTTAAATAGGTTATATTTGTGACATCTGGTTTTGAAACAGGTCGGATCGCTCAAGTCAACCGACAAGACGGCTAGTTTGATGACGGTCTGGTTATCAAAACATCACTAAAAATTAAGAACTTTGTGACCTCAGATTGTAACAGATGCTGAATAAGCTTCTTCTAGATATGGAGTTCACCACAGTGGAAAAGTCAAAGCTGTTTGACTTTTTATCAGAAAATCGCGGTAAACTAGAACCGGCTTTCACTTGTGTGGTTCTTCGGATGCCCAACCTTAGTACTCCATCATCACCTCTGAAAAGATACGAAACCATAAGAACAGGATTGCGTAAAATGACCAAAGTACCCTCTAACGTTTGTCTACCTAAGAAAAAGAACCGCATCTCCGCACGCAAGCTTCTTCTTGTTTACAAACGAGCTCCAACCAGTTGTGAGCAAATGTCTCCGAGGCTGTCCTGCTCAAATGCGATGACGGTTAACGAAATGTATTAAATACCCTTGACAAAACATAGAAAATGTTTTGATCGATACCAAAGACTCGTTGACCTTTTGGTTTATACGGTTATACCTCTATAGATATGACGGAATTTCCATTCAGTCCCGTGAAGATCTTTGGCTACAAGCTCTTGTGAAGGTCGCTGTTGTTTGTAATCCTGCAATAAAAATAGAAACTTTAGGACTCAGTAATAGGACTGTAAACGAAACGAACGTTCAGTGTACCAGTGAGCCGTTCGACGGGAAATTTGTTTATGTAATAAACAAAGGAACATGAACAAACTTTTCGTGTTCATTTAATTAAACAACAAATTTGAATAAATGTCCCCTTCATTCATTTAAACTCGTTAATTTTCGTTTATTTACTTTCATTCATTCAAATTTATTTCGTATTTACTAGTACTACTAGTTGGCCCATCATGCATCAACCCATCATCCCAATCAAATATTATAACCCAGTGTTATGTAACCTACTAACAACAGACAAGAACACGTTAATTTTCTCCGTTCGTCTGCATTCATTTAGGTTGTTTAGTACATTAGCAAACACACACGGACACAAAACATTCACTTTTTTAACTAACATGAACAAGAAAGTCCCTTCGTTTAAGTATCCGCGTTCGTTCATTTGATCATTTAAACTTAAACTAACGAACACGTTCATTGGTTTCGATCAAAGTACCAGGGGTGGAAAACAGTCCTCAGCAGCACGTCGTGGGACCGAGAATCCTCCATGGGTGCTAGTATCGGAGGCAGTTAGCGTCTTGCAAAACATATGCGGCGTTGTTGTCTTCTCCACCACCCCATTTTCGTCTTCTGCGTGTTCTACTGCATGGCTGCCTTGACGCCATTTCTGCTCTAGCTGATTTAAAAAAAACATTAATTTGAACAATTAAACTATCATTAAAACTAGTGTTGTCAAATGGGTAAAAATATATTTATATAAACATTATTATTATTTATATATAATATATATAATGATGATAAAAATAACTAAATGATATGCATTATGTTATAGAGAAAAATTTAACTAAAATATAGAGTAAGATTATTGTACAAATGGGTGTTAACATACAAATTGGCTTAACGTGAGAAGTAAAGGAGGAAATTTTTTTATTTGAAATTTTTTTCCCATCTTATTAAGCTAAGCACGTATTTTAGTACCAGAATCTAAAAAAAAGTTCATGATTTTACACTAGTAGAGTTATTATGTAATTACTGTAGAGTAGAGTAATTATAATTACTCTACAAAAGTTACATAATTATTCTAATAGTGTAAAATCACGATTTCTTTTTTACATTTTCCAATTAAACACCAGTGTAAAATCACGATTTTTTTTACCTTTTTCAATTAAACATTATACTTAATAGATGAAAAAAATTCAAAAAAAAAACTTCCTACACTTCTCATGTTAAGGCCATTTTATATATTAAGACTTATTCGTATTTGATCCTTACACTTAAAATAAATAATATCAAAATAATTATAACTACAAATAAATTAATTTAAAAACAATAACTGAGCCAATTTTGAGTATGAAAATTTAGTCGAGCTTTTAGAAATAGAGCTCGAAAAATACTAAGTTCGAGCTTGAGCTCATGTTAGTTAAACAAACCGAGCTCAAGCCTAGTCAAGCACGGGCTCAGCTCAGCTACCAGCAGATAAATGACCAGATAACAATATCCGAAAATGTACTATCTTATAAAATCAGAATGCAAACCAACCTGCAGATCTTGAATCAATGTAACTTCAGCATAAACATCATCACTCCCAGCCTCAGCCTAATTCCATAAAATATCCAAAAACAAATCACCAAATTAAAAAAAAAAAAAAAAAAAAAAAAACATCAACAAACAACAATCAAACTTACATGAACCTTCACATCAACAACACGACAGAACACATGAGGGGGAACACTAAACTCGCCGGAGCCGACCCAATCACCGGCGAGTTGCAGCTGTTCAAGGTGGCCCTGAGGACAGTAAACGACACCATTTCCTTTTTCCGGTAACCACATTGAAGGTCCAGCACAGGCGCGCCATAACTCCAAACAACACACCACCGGCGGCAACAATTCCGCCGGAGCAGAACCAGACGACGTCGTTGAAACCTCGTCGGAATCTTCGCTTACGGCGTTTAAATCGATTAAACCACACACCATTTAAAACCCACAAATAAAATCAAATCTTTTTAACACCCAGAAATGAATTCTCGATTCTTGGTCGTGAAAATCAAAGAAATAGATAACTAAATAAATAAATACTCTGTTTTTGTGTTCCACTTTCTCTCTCTAAAATTAACGACGTTCTAATCGATTAAACCACGCATAATCTCAAACCCACAAACAAAATCACGGTTCTTGAAAGTAGAAATCAAAGAAAGAAAGAAAATTTGTTAAATACTCTGTTTTGGGTTTAACTTTCTCTCTCTATAAGTAAAGGTTTTTGTGTGCATAATTACACATAAAAATCAATTAAACCACACATTTTCTGAAAACCCACAAGCAAAATCCATTTTTTTTCAGACCCAATTCATGAAAGTGAAAATTATAGAAAGAAAGAAACTTTGCTGAATAAATACTCTGTTTTGGGTTGAACTTTCTCTCTCTAAAAGTAAAGGTGTATGTGTGCATAATTGCACATCAAAATCACATCTTTTGATGGGGCTGTGATTGAATTTGGTTCTGTGATTGCTGCAAAAGTTGCAGGTGCAGGTGAACAGGGGAGGAGAGAGAAAGTGATGGCTGCTGCTGGTGCCGGTGACGCCCTGTAATTCCGGGAGGGTGTCAATTCTGTCTGCTTTCTAATTCAAACAAATCTCTATTGTGTCGTGTTTCTTATTAGGTCATCCGTAGTCATAAAGCCCCTTGTGGGGCGTTATGCGACACGTGTCGTGCCACGTCACACGGGGGCTTTATGGGGCGTTATATCACTAGAGTCCGTAGTCATAAAGCCCCTACCCATCATTACCTATTTAATAATTTTTAATTTTATTAATTAATATAAAAAACACTGCCTAATTTTTGATTGGTCAAACCAAAAAAGAGCCCCTCCATCGCGCCGCGATATTTATCGCGCCATCCCCCCAATTTTGAAGCATAGCGCCGGTCGTTTTCGTGTTCCGGCGTTTTAACGGCGCTATCACCGGGCAAAGCGCCCCACTACGCAAGGACTTAGCATACACACAAACCTATGGAGATATTAGTAAAGGCTCTTTTTTACTTTAACCAAATTTAATGTCTTCAACATGTTTAGGCTAGTGGGTGTGAGCTAGCGCTAAGACTATACGTTGTGAAGCTGTGAGCGTGAGGCGTTGGCCAGATGTCTATTGCGGTGGCTTGTGAACACTATAACGAGCAAAACTTTAGCGGGTGTTGATGTTATTGGTAGGGGTGTTCAAAACTATTCGTATCCGAAAATCCGATCCGAAATATCCGATATCCGAATCCGAAATATCCAAAAAATCGGATATCCGAATTTTTCGAATTCGGATAGTGATTTTCAAAATTTTCGGATATCCGAAATATCCGAGAAATATCCGAAAATATCCGAAATATACGAAAAATATCCGAAAACTTATATTCGGATATCCGAAACTATCCAAAATATCCGTTTCCGAATATGAAAAAAATAATAAAAATTAAAAATTAAATAAAAATTTGGATTTTCGGGTATCCGATTCACTATCCGAATCCGTATCCGAAATTTCGGATACGGATTCGGATAGTGAAATCTGGTATCCGAAAATTTCGGATATCCGAAATTCCGATATCCGAATTTTCGGATATCCGATTTTGAACACCCCTAGTTATTGGGCAAATATGGGGTGTTTTGAGAAGCTATTGGTGAAGTTATTACAACAAGCTCAAGTGAGTGGAGGGGGCGTGAGTGGGCAAAGTGATGAGTAGGCATCTAGTTAGCGCCATGTGCCGTAATATTAGAGGATGAATTCGGGTGTTCGCCTGAACTACAACGGGTAGTCTAAGCGCCCTCTTCTACCTCAGCCTTTTAACGCCTATGACAGCACCCAACGATAGTTAAAGTAGAGGAGCCAAGCATTAGTTCGTCATGCCATTAAAGAGCGTCATCCATTCCGGTATATGGTCAATCGGTCACCTTTAATTCAACCAATCGCATTTTTTTTTCTTTATTATATGTAACAAATTATAACATGGGTTTGCGCCACCTCCTTTTGTAACCTTTGATTTTCTGCCTTTACTTTTTTCCCATGATCATTTGAGTCCTTCACGTGGATTCAAGAAATAACAATGAGAATTCTATTGATTTATTTTCTTACATTAAAAGAAGCTTATAACACTTACCATGTAGTTAAATAAAAACTAGGTTTAAAAAAGTTCGTCGCGTTGCGGCGAATTTCTTTTGTTATTTAATCTGTGTTTATATGTGTTTTGAAATCACTACGAGCGTGTTGCGAACAGAACTGCTGACAAGAATAAAAAAATGTAGAAAAAAACATTAAAAGATAACCGAAATAAAATCAATCAAAAAAGTTGTATGGTAACAATGTTGTTCATATGAAACCCGTGGTCAGAGATGAGCAAATTGTTCTGGGTACGGGTACCAAATTTGCCGAACCAAAAGATCTTAAGTACCAATTCGGTACCGACTTTTGGCATTCCTAGTACCGGTTCACTACCGTTTTTTACCTTCATATACCGGTACCGTAACCGGCATTTTCGGTATCAGTACCGATTCTGTATTGGTTGGCACCGAGCTCATCCCTACCCCTGAAACTAAAACAGAAAAAATTAAAAGTTGAAGAAAATCAACAAAAAAGTTGTTCGTACGGTAAGCTTGATCAGGGATGAGCAAATGGTATCGGGTAGCCGCACTGAATTCCCCGAACCAAAAGATTTCCAATATCAATCCGGCACCAACTTTTGGCGTTTTCTGTATTAGTGCCGGTTTTTACCTTCATGTAGTGATACCGAATAGGACCGTACCGGTATTTTCGATACCAGTACTGGTTCGATACCGGTTGACACCAAGTTTATCCCAACCTCTGATATTAAAAAAAAAATGATTAAAGTTAAAAAGTAAAAAAAAATAACTATGATTATAATATTAAAATAATTATAAAAGTTTAAAAAAACTATATAATATTATAGTATTAAAATCACTATTCATTTCAATTCGTTTAGTAATATATAATAATAATAATAATAATAATAATAATAATATATGAATTTACAAGGGCCATAAACGGCTAATAAGTAATTTTGTTTTTTATGATATCTTTTTTATTATTATTCTTTTTTAATTAAATACGTCATTCTTCTCATTCATACTTGCCAAATTATATCAAAACAGAAGATAGACGGACAACAAGTTGCGCCGCCACCTCTTTCTAAATGGCAAACCCTAATATACCAAAGACAAAACCCTGCCCCCCCCCCTCCCCCGAGGCCAATTGCTATGTAGCCAAATGTGTCAAAGGTAAAAGGGACAAAAACATGCTGGTTCTCTGCACAAGGTTTTGCGTGCTTATCAACTTTCTTCGATTCTTCCTTTCTTGCTGCTTGTCCAGCTACAAACCCATTTTCCCTTGAAGCAACCAGAGGGGGAACCCTCGTGATGTCCACACAAGCATGTTTACCCCTAGCTCAACCAAAGACGAGCAGATCCACTAGTCGCAGAGTAGATCTCCATTCCATAGGGTCCATAAGGAAATTAACAGGAGCTTCTTTCTTAGCCGAAATCCCAGCTTTTCTCAGGATGTCCCACAAAACATCCCACACCCAGTCATGCCGATATTTGAACCCAGGGAGCTCTTTACAATGCACTGCGTGCTCTCCGTATTTATCCTTACAAGCTTTACGGCATATCGGGTAGGTTTCATCTTCGGGGTACATAGGGATCATCAACTGGTATTTAAGGATGACTCTGTATTCTACTGCTGACATACATTGTCTCAGCCCCTCAATCGGGATAACGGTCAAAAAATCGTGAGCCGGTATTTATGGATGACTCTGTATTCTATTGCTGACATATATTGTCCTAGCCCCTCAATCGATATTTAAGGATAATATTTTTTTTTATTCTTTAATTTGGTATCTGTTTAATAACTTCCGTTTTTTTAATTTTTAAGCGTTTATTTTTTATCAACATCCGGTGTATATTTCATTAAAAAAGTTATATTCAAAATAAAGTATTTTTTGGTATCGTAAACCGCTATCATAACAAGCTGAACTGATTTCGACCGAGCAACACAGATGTCGATATCTGTATCATCGAACCGGTACCAATATTTGTTTTATGGTTTTTTATCGATGTAAAACACCTTTCCCTATCTTTTGGGCATATCAAGTCTATATTTTTCTGGGTTTTTTTCGGTTGCCACAACGAGTGTTGTTACCATAATGAATTGAACCGATACTCACCAAATACGCACGGGTATCCCACTAGTTTAATACATTCAATAAATACATAGGACTACCTTTCAACCACTCGAACAATTATAGTTTTAAGCAAATGAACAATATTATTTTCTTACCCCGCAGTTTATTTTATATCCCCATATCTTTGACTTTGGTCTACTTTATATTCAAAATTTTTCCATTTAGAGATTAATTCTGGATATCGAAATCACATTACGTAAGAATGATTTGACAAGATAGGATTTGTGAAGGGGAATTATATTCACACACCTTCTTATCTATCTGATATTACAATACGTATTGGTTTAAAAGTCAAAAGTCAAATCTACATGTGTCTGTTCTTGTCTGGCGGTTGACTTTTTCAATACGAATCGTATAGGCCTATACGGGTCGTATTGCTATAGGGTTTTTTTTTTTTACAAATTTTTTTATATATTTAATCATAGTTTTAACAAAGTTTAATAAAAGAATTCTTTTATTTTTTAAATAAAAAACATTTTTAAAAATTTATTATGTCGTATAGGTTTGGTACATGTTTATTATACTATACTATCTATGTTATAACTGTATCATATACTACACTTTTTTTACATATTTTTGTAAACATTTAATCATAGTTTTAACAAAGTTAAATAAAAGAATTCTTTTATTTTTTAAACAAAAAAACATTTTTAAAAATTTCTCATGCGTATAGGTTTGGTACATATTTATTATACTATACTATCTATGTTATAACCGTATTATATACTACACTTTTTCTAATTTCTACTTACAAGTAAAACATTTAAAAAAAACTAAGATATAAAACATTTTTTATACTTTATAAAATAGAAAAAAAACATGAATTTTGAAGTTTTTATACCTCATCTATATATACTATACTACATTATACATGGTATTCTTAAAAAAATTAAGAAAGTTTGTATTTAAAAAAAATAAATATTTTTTTAGAAAACTTTGTTAAAACTATAAACAAATGTATAAAAAAAATTGTTAAAAAAAAACCTTAACCAATACGGGCCCCCGTATAGGCCTATACGATACGTATTATATCCTCGAAATTACTGAAATACCCCTGTTTTTTTTTTTATAAATTCAGGGGTATTTTTGAGAAATTCAAAGTTTAATACGCATCCTATAGGCCTATACGATGCGTATTAATTTGCTATACGATACAACATAGGCCTATACGATCGTATATGACATAATAAGTAAATTTGTTTTTATCGTGTTCTCCTCGGTTCAACGCGTATACGTATCGTTTTTTGTCGAACTTTCGCATATTTTGTCATTTTATGACGTATACCTTCAACATGCGTCGTTTCGGTGAGGTTCGGTTGCGTGCGATTATCGTATTCTATGATTACGTACAGTTTTGTTTGAAAACCACTTATATTGCATAGTGCTGTGTTATATGTATACGCGCGTGGAAATATCTTTAGTTGCGTATTTTGACGTATTTTATCGTATTGTTGCGTATTTTAGAGTATTTTGACATATTTGAGCGTATTCTGACGTATTTTAGCTTATTTTAACATATTTTTAGGTTATTTTAACGTATTTCGGCGTATTTTAACGTATTTTATCATAAACGACGCAGCTGATGAAACATAAGCTGTTATTTCGGTTGTTCAGTACTTCCGAGACGATTCAAGTGAGTCCTATGAAGCAAGTGTTTGTCTATTTAAGTGAGAGGAATCATTGCATTACATCCCCGTTGATGGAACCCTTGATTTGAAACACATTTCGAGAAATTTATAGTTTAATACGCATCGTATATGCCTATACGATGCGTATTAACCGATAAATTTACTGAAATACCCCTGTTTTTCTGATAAATACAAGGGTATTTTTGAGAAAATTCAAAGTTTAATACGCATCGTATAGACCTATACGATGCGTATTAAGCCGATATACGATACAACATAGGCCTATACGATCGTATATGGCATAATTTCAAATTTAGTTTTATCGTGTTTCCCTCATTTCGACGCGTATACGTGTCGTTTTTTTCCGAACTTTTGCATATTTTGTCGTTTTATGACGTATACCTTCAACATACGTCGTTTCGGTGACGTTCGGTTGCGTGCGAATATCGTATTCTATGATTACGTACAGTTTTGTTTGGAATCCACTTGTACTGCATAGTGCCGTGTTATATGTATACGTGTGTGGAAATATTATTATTCGCGTATTTTGATGTATTTTTCCCTATTTTTCCCTATTTTGACGTATTCTAACATATTGTTACGTATTTTATAGTATTTTTGACGTATTTGAACGTATTCTAACGTATTTTAGCTTATTTTAACCTATTTTAGGGTATTTTTACGTATTTTGGCGTACTTAACATATTTTCATGTATTTTTTCGTAATATGACGTATATTAACATATTGCAGTGTATTTTAGCTGATTTTCATGTTTTTATCGTATTTTAGCGTACTTTATCGTATTTTAGAGTTTTTTTTTCGTATTTTAGAGTTTTTTTCGTATTTTAGAGTATTTTAGCTTATGTTGAAGGATAACCGCAACCGTTTTTTACTACGGAAACGGTGGCTATGCGAAATATAGACCACATTCGTTTGTGACTATGAGAAACACAAGTTTTCTTTTTGAGCTTGATGGATGTTCGTTATCTCAACGCTTCTCCTTACATTACTGATCTGGAATTGGAGAACCGTTGTGTATTTGCTTACTGATCTGGAATTGGAGAACCGTTGTGTATCCGAACCAGGTTCTCAAACAAACACTACTAATGGTGAGTTGGTATTGAACCAAGAATATGAAGATCACGGTGCAGACACGTGGGAAGAAAGTCATTGGAATGCCGCAGCTGCAACTTTACGGCACGCTTACCTTAATCACATCTTCCATGGAGTCACAAATCCGATAATAGGGCCAACGGATCTTATGCCCACCCGAGACCGATCTCTGGATTACATGTTGTACATGGTATTTAAAACAAATATACGGGACATTTACTACACCTATATATGCTCATACAGGACCTATACCTCATCTATACTATACTACATTGTACTTGGTATTTTTTTAAAAACATTAAAGAAGTTTTTATTTAAAAAAATAAATATTTTTTAGAAAACTTTGTTAAAACCATAAACAATGTATAAAAAATTGTAAAAAAAAAAGACTTAACCAATACGACCCATGCTCATACATGACCTATACCTTATCTATACTATACTACATTGTACATAGTATTCTTAAAAAAATTAAGGAAGTTTTTATTTTAAAAAATATATATTTTTTTAAAAAACTTTGCTAAAACCATAAACAAATGTATAAAAAAATTTGTAAAAAAAAAAAAAAAAAAAAACTTAACCAATACGACCCGTATAGGCCTATACGACCCGTATAGGTCTAGTAAAAAAGACAAAATCTTACACATCAGTCTTTATTGGAAATTGAAAAAGTAATACGCATCATATAGGCCTATACGATGCGTATTGAGGGTGTCGATTTAAAAGGTCAGGTGTGCCAATAATACGACCCTTTGTGAATTATAATTATTCTATTCATAAAAAATGGCTAAGATTGCTACAATTTTAGAATCTATCTATATAATAAAAGAAACCATGTTTGGGATACTTGTCATCATATTAGGCCATGTACTCTATGGATAATTATCATTTAGTTTAATATATTCTAATTAATTATAGATAATCTCATACGAAATATTATTTAGTTTAATCTTTTCTACCTAATTATAGATAATTATTATCTCTTCTTCCTAATTATAGATAAATATTATTTATATCTATAAATTAATAATTAAAATAAAAAAATATTAATGGTAGCAATTATAATTAGAACATAATAATACAAGTAACACTGCTAATAATGATATTAATAAAAAAACAATATTTTTGTCATATGTATATTAATAGTTATAATTAAAAAAATATAATATTTACTTATAACAACATTTAAATATAAATACAAATTAAAGAAACACTAATAAAATATAATCGATTACAAATATAAATATATTTTAGTCCCAAAGTATTTCACCTGAACCATTAAACTTTACGAGCATATAAGTGATGACAATGTACATGTCATTTACATGTGCTCAATTTTTTTAGAAATTTTAAAAGCTAAACATTAATTACTATATGTGTTTTATTATATATTTACTTTTAGTCATTTAGATTTTAAAATCTTGATATCAGATTATCAAAGAACTTCATATACAATTACACTTCCTAAAAGAATGATGATAAACGTGGATTAAGTTATTCCATTTATATCTTAAATCAAACAGATTATATGTTTATTTAAAAATAAAATTCGGATAAAGAGGAGTTTGATAAATCAAATTGGGATAGATAGGAAAGTACTTGGTTTTAAAGATATAATATTTTTATTATTTAGTATATAAAATTATATTTATTCAACTCGCACAATACATATGGTTTATATATGTATAACTTTTTAATATATAAAATTACATTTATTCAACTCGTGTAATACACGGGGTTATAACCTAGTATTAATTTAATACTAAACATAAGTTATAAGCTTAAAAGTTTTTACCGTTAGTTTGGCCTCAATATTCTCTCAAGCATAAAGAAATACTGTAACATCCCGAAAATACGAGTTCATAAATTTACAATTTAGTTGTAAATAAATTAGTAAAATAAACTAACTAGAAATGACACTAACTAAGTTAGTTAGTCACTTATGAGTAGTTAGGGGTTCAAACAAACAAAAAGTGAAAATGAGGGACTAAATGTGTCTAAATGGAAACTATTTTTATAGAAATAACAAAATAAAACACAAAACACAATTGTCTGTGTTTTGTTGAAATCGACCAACATCAGGGGCGACCCCCAGGCTCCATCTAAACCCTAAACATTCACAAAACAACCAAATTGAAGGTCCAAATCTGATCAAAAACGAAAATCGAGCATAGATTATTGATCCTCATCACAAGAGGATTACAAGGTATGTAGAATTTGATGAAAACTCTCAACTTGAAATTCTCATGAAATTGGGAAATCTGAAATTTATGGTTGCATGTGTGTTTTATGATGAATTAGGAACAATATAGTGTCTAGGGACAAACCCTAGACAAATACAAGTTGAAATCATGTGAAAATTTAGTAAAATCCATGAACACCTTTGTAGGTGATTAGTGGGTTATGTAGAACTTGATAAACACTAGGAAATTTGGTGTTGTTCTAGTGTAATTTGACAACTTTGAAGTGATTTCAGAATTTTAGAAGCTAACAATTTTGTAAAATGGGTTGATTGATGTAAAATTTGGGCTAGATGATAAGCTAAGGATTCGCCAAATAATCATGTAAAATTCTGCCCTTAAAGTGTTTGTTGAAATGCCTCAAAGAGGGCTCGAAACTGGAATTTTGTAGTTAAAACACCTAATTGTGATGTTTTGGCTATTATGCAAAATGTGATTAAAAAGAGTTCTAAATGTGAGATAATTGAACTCTATAGGAAAGGAATCCGGAACGTCGAGTGGACAAGCCGGTGGTGATTTGCGGTTGAAGGGCGTGCACTAAAGGTATGTGACTTGACCCGTTACATTAAACAAATTGTTGTTAAATTATGCGAAGTCTCATTTTAGGATAATTATGGTGTCAATTGTAGCGACTATGATCGTTACTTAAATTAATTGTCTAAGAGTGACACGGGATCGTTTGGTAGTCATCATATTGGGGAATTCCATAAGATGAGCCAAACGGGTCGATTAATTGTGCAAGTTGTTGTTTTAGTGTTCTAGAGAGTCAAAATAGAGATACTAATCACAAAAGCAATAAACCATGAGATTGGTAAAGAAATGCGAGTGATGATAAGCCCGGGACATTGGGCATAAAGTATCTTAAGTTTACTAGTTAAATGG
Source organism: Helianthus tuberosus (assembly GCA_030545235.1). Classification (NCBI taxonomy): domain Eukaryota; kingdom Viridiplantae; phylum Streptophyta; class Magnoliopsida; order Asterales; family Asteraceae; genus Helianthus; species Helianthus tuberosus. The sequence goes on from CM060440.1 coordinate 27,658,089, forward strand.
TAGTAACTTGTGTCAAGTAGGAATGGGTCGAATAAATGCATATCGATATATAGACTTTCTGTCCGTAAGTTGAAGTTTTGGCATGTCTATCGTAATAGGCACGTTGGTAATGAAATTACAGACGTATAGGAAAAAGAATCACTAAAAACGGACTTCCGAATCATAAGTTATGGCTATTTTAAGTTGGAACTTGATTGAACTTGGAGCTGGGAATGTGCAGCATCAGCAAAATAAACATTCTGTGAAAACAAGGGCCTGGCGTGACGCGAGGGGCCTTGGCGTCACGCGGCGCCCCTTGATCCGGAATTTTTTTATTTTCTTGATTGTTTGACTCTTGGAACTTGTTTATATCCATTGTAACTTTATCAAAACTAACATTTGTTGTGGTTTTGATCTTAGGTGATGTTGGAAACTAACCGGAAGATGATCGAGCTAGCTTTTGAAGAACCGAACACTATTTACAAGCTTCCGCAATGTTTTAAACTTTAATAGATTATGTTTTTGGATTGTAAACAAATAGTTAAACAACTTTTGGATGTTTTAACTTAGTCGTTAGTTGACTAAGGTCTTTGCTACTTATGAACGTACTTATGGAATCTATGTTAAGTAGGCATCTTTTATCTAAAATGGTATGAACTATTATTAAATTCAAGTAAATTAGACGGGTGTTACAAATACTATCAAGATTGCTGCAAACAAGAGTTATGTTTAAATTCTTATTTTGAATACTTGACAAACTCATGATTCTTTAAAGTTTCATAACTTTGTAAAACTTTGCCAATCCTATAACACTACATTAGTATGTTCTAAGTTATACAATAAGTTGGTTATTTTGTTGTGTAAGTGTAAGAAACATTAATTTTATGTCCGTTCATGACACTGAGTTTTCATTTATTGGTATAAGACACACCTTTCGTAGAACAATATAGTACATTGAGTTGTCACACCTCATCGTCTTTGTGATGAGAAGCGGAATTGATCGTACAAGACCTATTACTCCTCCCAATTGTAACAAGACCTTTCACTGTCGATACCAAATTTCGATATTTATGAATACCATGTTGAGTATGTTGTATTTGTATACAAATAATATATTATTTCAATAAAAATTAATCACATGATGTAATACTTACCTTTACGATACAAACTTGTATATAACTTAAACTAACCCATGTATACATATCTGAAACGGAATTATACGATATTGATGAAATGACCCCGACTTATTGACTTATAGAAAAATCAACTCTAATATAGTTAATCCACAATCATCCAAATAGGTTGAAGAAAAAGTTTAAGAATAAACTTAGCAACATTATTTATTTATATCTATATTATACAAATTTTCCATTCAAAAACATAAAAGTTTTACATTCAAGGGTTGAACACTTGGACCACAATGTTTTGTAATAGGTGCCAAAATTTGCAAAAGAAGTTAAGGAAAAAGTCATTTTCAATAGTAAAGGGACCAATAGGAGATTTGTAGGCCTACCTACCCCTAACTCATAGAGTAGGAGGCACGTCAACCGGGACAAAACGGGTTGCACCTAATATCCACTTCACATTAACTCCGGTTCACCCATTTATCCAACTCATATTGTACTTCTTTTTCTTCACATTAACTCCGGTTCACCCGTTTATCCAACTCATATTGTACTTCATTTTCTAGAAATAAATCTTTATTAACTCAAATGTACTAAAAAAATTAATGTAGAAATTAAATACAAACATTGTGTACAATATACATTTCACCAAATATACATTGTGTACAATATACGTTTCACCTAACATTGTGTAAACCGACGCAAGATTTGAGACCGTATCCCTTCAATTAGGAGTTACGTATGTTTTGATATAACTATATAAGTATATATACAAGCGGTTCACTTATTTACCTAAATGGCTAAATATGTAATATGGTTGTTTTGACATATTTTCTATAAAGGGCAATATTCAAACATTAAAATCCAACCCCTTATTATCCTTTTGCATGGATAATTTGATGCTTTACTTTGTCTTGACTTCCTTGTGTTTAGGGTTCGGTCTCATAAATTTGGATTTAATTTTTTGTCGAGCCGGTAACTATCATTAACTTGTTTAAGACAGTTTAATCGCTTTTAACCGTTTTTGAACACTCGTATCAATAACGTTCGGTGTAAAGCAATTTTACTAATACAAAAAAAAAAAAAAAAAAAAAAAAAAAAACCACAACCATACCTCCTTTTTTGCTCATCCTGTTTACAATACATGTGGAATTAAGGGTCTCAGTGCTTTCTTTTCATCTATGCTTTGTTGCTCTTCAACAGATTTTAATGCGACAACCTTTTTATACTTGAAGTTTTGACAAAATGATAAGTATTCGTTACTTTTTTGAAGGCATTAACTTTTGACAAAATTCCATGTATGTATAAAGTTACTATTCTTATTATAACCTCCAAAATCAATAACATCTCTTTCTTCAGCCTATACAACCAATCCTACTCAATTTTTAACACATATTCACAACTCATCCCAACCTAAAAATATTTTTTTTATTGAACTCTAATTTTTTATAAATTTTATATCAGGATGATCACAACTTTTTTAAGAAATCCTATGTATTTAGTTTTTAAGTTTGAATATTATAATGCGGAATGGGTGATCATCACTCATCACATTCTATCACACACCACACTCAATCACCAATTGACACCTCAGTCCATACATTTCACTATATCACACTTGCAATGGTCATCACTCATCACTCACTCTTTTTTTTAAATTGTTGTTAATAAACAAATAAGATATAAAACTAAAACAAATAAAAACCAACATTTATAAAATGTATTAAATTAAAAAAATACAACCAATAAGAAAAATAAGTACTGATACGATACTTAAAAACTAAAATAAAAAAAATATACTATTTGTCAAAATCGAGAAATTGGATATCTAAACCACGAACGTGTTCCATTAGATCAAATCGTAGTAAAAAATGTGTTTGTTTTTTTCACAACTCCAACTGAATATCCTCGCTAACAGGTACCTATGTCGGATGGTTCACAACCTGGTCCGGTGATATTGCGTGCCCCTCGTCCTTTATAATCATATTGTGCAATATGATACATGCGTATACCACATTCCTAAATATTTGTGGTCTAATTATACGCACCAGTCGATCAGTTGTACGCCATTTACTTTTCAAAACACCAAACGCTCGCTCAACGTCTTTTCTCTTCGACTCGTGTGACTTCTTTAACAATTTTTCTTTAGGGCCGGCTGGAAACGAATATGTCTTTACAAAAAAAAAAAAGACAAAGTCGAGTAAATACCGTCAACAAGATAGTAGTCGCGTCTATAATATCTCTCGTTGACCGTAAACGCACACAGCGGTGGTTCCTTGTAAAACGACATTGAATAGCAGTGATTGATGTAGAACATTAATGTCGTTGTTTGAACCGAAAGCACCAAAGAACGCATGACACATCCATAAATCATTTGACGCCAACTCTTCGAGCATGACCGTCGGTATTTTATGGTCACCTCTCATATACTGTCCCCGAAACTTAGTCGGGCAACTTCTCCAAACTACGTGCGTACAATTGATGCTACCAAGCATCCCCTGAAAGTGCTATCTAGCTTCATGTGCGGCGTACAAACATGATATGTTGTGTCTAGTTATTCTTTTGCGTATAACTTAATAATAGTATTGCAAAAAATTATAGAGATTCACTAGAAGTCCTAGAAGACATAGCTAAATATTCATCATATTCGCCAGGAATGTTACCAGTTGCAAGTTGACAAATCGCGGATGTGCATTTTTGTATCGTCGTGAAACTCTTTCTTCCCCTAGCGTCGTAGCCAACTTGAAACCATTCAAATTCAGCTTCAACATCTCCCACAATCTTTAAAATAATTCTTTCGACTTACAAAACCGCATTCTAAACGTATCGGCATTATACTTTGGGTTTTCAAGAAAATAATCATTCATTAGAACTTCATACCATTTTTTCTTTGATCGTCTCGTATCTTCAAGCTCTGCGAGCTCCGACATCTTTTCAAAAAATTCCAAAACACAACCCGAGGATTCCAACGAACTAGATGAGTCGGGTGGAAATGTACTTGAGTACTCTATATCCCCCGTAGGTATTTTTCTAAAACTAAAAATATAGAATTATAGAGGATTTTTAAAGTTGATAGGTGAATTGAAGTGTATAAAATGGGTAAAGATTTGGTATATTTATAAGTAAAAAAATGTTTTTTATTTAATGGTGGCCCCCATGAATATAGTTGTTCAACAACAATATTTCTCAAACAAACCACCTCCATCAACACCTGATCACGTACTTAGCCTCCATCACACGTGATATCATGCTTGTGGTGGTGTGTTATCACTCATCACTTGCACCCATCACTTGTCCACCCTAATTTATTTGAGTAATTAAATTATTGAGGAATTAGTTTAGGTTACATCCAATTATATTATAACATGTGGCATGATGACTACTAAGTTTGGTCAGTGCGAAGCTTGAGATTTCCGACCGGGGGGTCGAAAACGTATATACCTTAAAAAGTTATAAAATTGGGGGGTCGAAAACATATATACCTAAAAAATTCTATACGAAAACTACATACCAGACACTACTGAGCAAAAAGTTCGGAGGGTCAACCCCCGGGGCCCGGACTCCTTTTTTGTAGTTTGGTTGCAACCTAGGTTGCTCTACCATCCCGATTGCAAACTTAAGTTGGTGTGCGAATTTTTATTTTAAGGAGGGACTTAGTGGTAGCGGGGAGGGGGCTCGGGGAGTGAGGTTGCAGATCGGTGATGTGCTGCCGGGGTTAAATTGGGGAGCAGGGAGGAGGAGAGAAGTGGTGAGTATTCACCGACTCGGTGAAGAAGAGGGAGAGGTGGCAGAGAGAGGGTGAATGGTGGGCCCCAACCCTTTCAACCAATCACATTTTTTTAAAAACATTCTTTACCACTCTCCATTTATTTGATCATTGCCGGTGATTGAGTGCAAAATGAGGTGTGAAATGAGGACTTGACATGACATGATATTATTGGCTAGAAAATAACTCAAACACTCAACTAGTGATTGATCACTCCCTCCACCCTAATTATAACGCGGGCAGCAGTCTAAAAGTATCTTTGACTTATACTAGTGATTACAGTTTGTTTATTTGCACCTATAGCAGACAGCTCCAACACCTAAAACTATTAATAAAGATACCTCTAACCTCTAGCTTACGGCTTGAACTATATCTTAAGTGTTTGAATTAGTGTGGAAAAGTTCTAGTGAGTTGTGTATATATATATATATATCATGGTTTTGGTTTATTTGGTCAATGTAAAAATAATCTTATAATGTATATTTTTTTTAACGCCTAATCTTATTTCTTTACCCTAATAATCCTAAATCATTACTCCTTATCTAGGTTTGAATCTGGATCTTCCCTCTAAGAGGTATATGCCTTTATCAAGTGAGTTATTCCCGTGTATATAGTTTATACTTAAATCTAGGATTTAATATGAAGAAAAGCTTATTGGACATCTGTATTATTACTTAAATTTTTAGAGATCTAATATTTGCTTTCCATTTTTATGTTTCTTACATATTGTTAGTTTATGATTTGGTTTTTGTTTGGTCTATGCTTTGAAATTCTAGTGTTTTAATTGTTTTATGTTTAGTGCTCGACTGCTTGCTAGATCTAAGATCTTCTTTCATGGGTTTCACTTTTTGTAGAAGAAGGTAATGTTTTCCTCGAAATCATATTTCAATTGGTCACATAAACCACATCTCATACTAAACGAAGCACTATTTCAACGCATGTAAGTATGTAAATTTCCTTTCTAAAAATAGTTGCAAACCAAAAGATATTCATTCTTTTGTTTAAAAATCAATTAATCAACAAAACAAATATCGTAAATTTTTGCAATAAAGTTTATGTTTTGTTACCACCTTTCTGCATTTATTTCCATCTTCATCTTTCTTTTTGGTTTTAATATAGAAAATCATTCAATATGGTTCGAAAACAGTTGGGGCAGCTTAACTGGTTAAAGTAAAGAACCAATAAAACAAGCAATTCTCGAACATGCTTTCTATGTTCCATTTTCCTTAAATTTCAAACAGAATGAGAGAAAAGAGAAAAATATAGACTACACCTGTAAAAATTCTAACCGATTTTTTTTATTTTATGTATTTATGCGATTGTCATGGATGAGCTATTCAAGTCGATTCAGGAAACAGTGCCGTGGTGCATGCTTTTTGCATATGATAAGGTTTTAGTTGTAGTGACTAAACAGAAGTTGAATGAGAAGTTAGAGTAATGGCAAGTAGCTTTAGACGGCAATGATTTAAGGATTAGTCGTTCTAATACTGAGTACCTTTACTGTGATTTCAGTGATGCCAGGGGTGTCAAAGACACACAAATCACCATTGAAGGTCAGGTGGTCCAGAAGCAACTAAGTTAAAGTATTTAGGACCGTTTGTACTAAGAGACGAGGAGTTAGATAGTGATGTAGCTCACCGCATTCAGGTTGACTGGTGTAGGTGGAAAGCAGACACTGAGATATTGTGCGATTCGAGGTTCCCAATAAAAGAGTAAATTCTATTGGGTTGTAGTAAGATCTACCATGTCAACATTGACGGGATTTGTATTATCTTATCTAATCTAACTTTTATATTGGAGGTACATAGGGTGTTGATATCAGCGGCGGATCTAGAAAATCCGCCAAGCCGTAACGTTTTATAAATAAGCCGTAACGAAATCGAAAAAACCTCAAATTTTTCCAAAATTTACACTAATTTTTCCAAATTTTTCCGCGCCAAGCCGTAGCGGGCGTTGCCCCCCGGTATAAGGTAGCTCCGCCCCTGGTTGATATAAAGTACATTAATAAGAGGTTAACCCAATTACCTAAATGGTGACATGTTTAACAAATGATTTGATTCGCTTATCCCATAATACAAAAATGTACGTAGTTGGCGATTAGATCCCTACATCAGCGCAAAAAGGGATAGTCTGGGATCCATAGTCTGCTCTTGTCTTCCTAGGCTTGGGTAAAAGCTATGAAACCATGAATAACTTCGTCAACACTCTAATAGTCCATTATCCTTGTGAAAATTTGACTTACTTTTAAATATGTTGTAAACTAGAGGTGGACAAATCGGTTTTTTTCAAAAACCGATTTCGGTTATTAACCGAACCGGTTTTTTTCATCCAAAACGAAAACCGGTTTTTCTATAACTGGTTTCGGTTACTAACCGGTTTTTCAAGCCCAAAACAATAACCGGTGTAACCGGTTGGGACCGGTTTTTAACCAGTTTTTGCCAAACCGGTTTCGGTTATTAACCGGTTTCTCAGATCAAGAATCCTAACCGGTCTACAACCGGCAGTTCGGTTCGGTTGTAAAACCGGTTATAAAAAAAACCGGTTTCGGTTTTTTTCCGGTTTCGATTCCAAAACCGGTTTTCTTTACACCTCTACCCAAAACATAACATTAGAAAGAAAAAAAGAATTCAATTAAAATATACCCAATTTGCTAACACTATTCTGATCAAGTAGTTGACTATTTCTCATGTGTATAAAAAAGAAAACGTATGATGTATTATTAAAAATAATTAGGATGGATTTACTGATTTAGACACGACTGAAAAGCGATAATTAAAATAAGAGTTAAATGTCATTTTAGTCCATGTAGTTTGGGTCATTTTACCAGTTTAGTACAAAGGTTTGAAACGTTGTCATTTTAGTCCAAATAGTTTTAAGCGTTGCCATTTTAGTCAACTGTGTTAACTCCGTCCATTTTTTCTGTTAGCTAGAAGGGTAATTCGATTATTTTATATGGTCGAATTGCTCTTTTAGTTAATAGAATCTATACTATATAATAAAAGAAACATGTTTTGGGACATTTGTCATTCTCTCAATTAATTGATTAAAATTATTAATAAAACTAAAAATAATAATATTTAATCTAAATTAATACAAACTAGATGCTTTACGTATATATAATTTAATAACCATTTTAGCTCCATGGATAATTTTAACAGATTTCTCCAATTTTTATTAAAATTCTTATTATTAATAATATTAATTTAATCAAATCTAAAATCTAATCTAATACAATTTTTTATTATCAATAATATTTAATCTAATCTAATAAGAATTCATACGAATTCCAAAGTTGATATTAACTTTCAAATAATTAAAAAAAAATCCGCCTAACATCACAAATGTTTCTGTTAAATTCGATTAATTAATTTGTTCAATAATCACTATTATCTTTATCATTCAGTACGGTTAACCGATTTATCATAATACAACCTCCCACCTATTCAATTATATGATTTTTCAATCTTATATTAACTAAATAAATAAAGATTAATATTCAATATTATCCTACTTTAAATATAAAAAAAATCCGTTAGTTCAGATTAATATTCAATATTATCCTACTTTAAATATAAAAAAAATCCGTTAGTTTTTTAAATATATTTTTTAATTATTTGGTATATAAAATCATATTTATTCAACCCATGTAATACACGGGGGTTTTTAAAAATATAACTTTTTTTATTACATTTATTCAACCCGTGTAATACAATGGTTTTAAAGATATAATTTTTTTATTACTTGGTATATAATATTACATTTATCCAACCCGTGCAATACATATGATTCTTATAGATATAACTTATTTTATTATTTAATATATAAAATTACATTTCTTCAACCCGTGCAATAAAGGAGGCTTTTAAAAAGATAATGTTTTATTATTTGGTATATAAAATTCATTTATTCAACCCGTGTAATACACGGGGTTATAACCTAGTTACATATAAAATGATTGAAATGCCCTTCTATTTAAACAGAATAAAATGACGAAGTTAACCCAATGCACTAAAATGACAACGTTTGAAACTATTTGAACTAAAATGGCAACGTTTCAAACCTTTAGACACGACTGAAAACCGATGGTTTGGAATGGATGGGTCATACAGCTCAGCTCAGCTTGGCATGTTGTGTTGTGTTGTGTTGTGTTGTGTTGTGTTGTGTTGTGTACATAACTAGGTGTTGCCCCGCCCGCGTTGCAGGGCGATGGCCGAATAATTATTACCCAATTAAAAAAAAAGTACCATAGTTTTGCTAGAAAGAAAAAGTAAAAAGAGTGTTAGGCAGCTCCTTGACACGATTTTTAGCTGAGGGCAAAGTCATATTTTTATTTTTACTTGGGGAAAATCAAATTTTTTTCCCGAGGGTAAAATCCTAATTTTTAGCTAGGGGGTAACCATATTTTTATTTTGCACTTGGGGCAAAAAAAAAAAACGTAATTTTGAATTGAGGGTGATATCGTAATTTTGAACCAAGGGGAAAATCGTAAATTTTAAATGGGGGCAAAAGCATATTTTTATTTTGAACGGGGGGCAAAGATGTAATTTTAAACTGGGGAAAACCGTAATTTTAAAGTGGGTATAAAATAATAAACTGGTGTAAAATCCTAATTTTGAGCCGTGGGGAAAAAAATTATTTTGAACTGGGGCGAAAACGTAATTTTGGCTGAGGGTAAAAGCGTAATTTTTTTACCGAGTGCGCAATCGTATTTTCGGTTTAGTTGGGTGTAAAGTCATATTTTATTTTGAACTGGGGGAAAATCATAATTTTGAACCGGGGGTAAAATCGTAATTTTGAGGTAGGGCAAAACCATTATTTTATTTTTAGCTGGGGGCAAAAGAGTTATTTTAAACTGAGGGTGAAATCGTAATTTTGAACCGAGTGAAAAATCGTAATTTTGAGTTGGGGGCAAAAGCATTATTTTATTTTGAACTGGGGGCGAAGACGTAATTTTAAACTGGGGGCAAAACCGTAATTTTATAGCGGGTGTAAAATAAAAAGCTAAAGGTAAAATCGTAATTTTTAAACCGATGGCAAAATCGTAATTTTGAGCTGCTGGTAAAAGGGTTATTTTATTTTTTAGTTGGAAGAAAAGCGTAATTTTAAACTCGGGGCAAAACCGTAATTTTAAAGTAGATATAAAATAATAAAATGGTTGATCCAATAGAGGAGGGGCGGCCGCCCATTTCGACCAATGGCAGGGAAACACTATTCCCTGCCATAGTCTTTGTATATGTTGAATAATATAAAAAGTATCTTTAACTTGTATCTATGCTTAGGCTATGGAGTATGGGGATGGTGGTCAGTGGCGGATCTAGGAACTTTTTTTACTGGGTTCATTTTGGTAGATTCTCACGAATTCTCACTATTTTTTTCAAATCATAAGAGGTTCTCACTATTTTTTCCATTTTTTTCAAATCGAGTGGGTACCTGGGAACCCACAAAAGTGACCTAGATCCGCCCCTGATGGTGGTTTGAGTCATGGATTGTCATGGATTCTCACGAATTCTCACTATTTTTTTCAAATCATAAGAGGTTCTCACTATTTTTTCCATTTTTTTCAAATCGAATGGGTACCTGGGAACCCACAAAAGTGACCTAGATCCGCCCCTGATGGTGGTTTGAGTAATGGATTGCCATGTAGGATTATGGAACCACCGCTACACCGCCCCCCTGTGCAAATCATGGTGGTTAGTATGGTTTAATCCATGACAACCATGACCTTTTTTCAATTAATTAGGAGATTTTGATTGGGGGGGGGGGGGGGGATAGTGGATGATATTGAGGGTCATGATCCACTCCATATAAGATGGTGAATTAAGTTAGTGGATGAGATTAGGGTGACATGACGATATCATGGAGGATGATAGTGGTCATTTGGGTGGTGACCACACCACATAACCTTATAATTATTTGCATACGAAGGAGACAACTCCAAAACCTAAAACTATTATTAAAACACCACATCTAGGCTCTAACCTCTTGAATTATATATTTTTTTCTTTTTTTGTGTTTTTGAAAGGCTAACATTTATTAAACCTGGAATACACATACAAAGCCCACAGACCGATCGGTCAACCCATATTTACATCTAATTACAAAAATCAAAGGCGCACCATTCTTCCCATTTAACAATCTTCGAATGGTTTTTCACCCATAAGAATCCAAGTGTTTTAAGTTCCCCCAAAATATCTCCAGCCTTTAATCATTTAGATTTGAAGATGACTTCACAGAGCCGGCCCTGAAGGAGGGCGGGGAGGACAACCGAACATGGGCCCGTGATTTCGTAGGGCACGTAATTTAAAAAAATCTGATATTATATATGTAATTTTTTTTAATAAGGTATAGCCAAACAAATACTAACATAGGCACACTTACAAAAAAAATCATATGGTTTAGATTTGTTAGCCCATTAGGTTAGTGAGCCCAATACCCAAATCATTTTAAAAACTAAAAAAAACATTTATCCCTTGTTGGGCGGCAACTGCCAACTAGTGCCCTGGAAAATTGTGCCTTCACCTTTCACGCATAGAGCCTGTTCAGTTCAACAATCTGCACTTTTGCTTTTAGTTCTTCGATTGTTGTTTGATTCAGGCCGTATTCACAAAATCACAAAGATCGTGGATCAATGTATAGAGCCTGTTTGTTTGATTTCAGCCTGTTCGACTTCAATCTCAGACAATACACGGACACGGATCATGTTGAAAGGTAAACATCTGTCGAATTCAGTTGTTATGTTTTGTTTTTGGTCGAATTCACAGTGAATTATTCACTCATTCAGGCCCTTATTAGTTATACAATTGTTGAATTCAGGGCCGTATTCACAGTGAAGACTAAATTGTTGGTAACTTATACAAAAACGATTGTCGAATTCAGGCCCGTATTCTGTTTTTTTTTTTTTTTGTTGAATTCACGTATGGTTTACGATTCTATGATTAGTTGATTCATGATTTTGGATTTTTTTTGTCGATCATTAGGCGTTAACTTAATTTGATACAAACTTTGTCGATTATTTAGACGTTAATGGCTCCAAAACAACCATCCGGATGGCAAAAACGTCAAAAGAGGAAACGAGTTGAAGAATTGTTGAAGACTCAAAATTTTGTATTTTGTTGGCTCCTAAACAAGCATCCGGATGGCAAAAACGTCACTCATTCAGGCCCCTTACGGTATGTCACTCATTCGAATACTATATTTTGTATTTTGTTAATTGCATTATTTATCGAATGCTATATTTTTTCAACGCTTCACGGTTGAATGAAAAAACTAGTTTAAATTACTTATTTCGTTAAGGCCTAAGGGCACGTTTTTTCGAGCTCGAACAGGGTACAGTAATTCTCAGGGCCGGCCCTGTGACTTCATTCCTCTCACGCCAAATCAACCAGCAAACCAAGAGGATTACCGATTGAAGCTTGCTTCGTTTGAGTTGCGAACGGTACACAAAAAGCGCAGGCAATAAACTACAAACTGAACATATAAAGAAAAACTACACCACTCGTTCCATGAGGTATTCAAATATTTAGATCTATATTTAAACCATAAAAAACCAACGGATTTCACCGAACCCACAATTTCTTCCGCTTTGCATCTTTTGTTTGACACTCTCTTCCCATTCCTCGCCTTCCATATACTCCAACATGTTATAATGATTAACCCATGACCACCTTTGCCTCCTTCTTGCCCATTCTAGTTGTCAAGTGAAAATATGACAATTCTCCTAATGATAAGGCGAATAAGGGGGCAATTTACAACAAGAACAAAATCTCACCCAAACCTCCACTGTCACCTTACACGCTGTAAAAATATGCTCTATCATTCCTCGCCCCATCCTTGCATAATACGCACAACCCTGAATCCAAAAGTATGTTTAGTCTGGATAATGTCGTGCAGGTGGGGAGTCTGTACATATTCGCACGCTAAGAGAAGATGTTGCCTTTTATCTGAATCCACTTACACCATCTCATTTTCTAGTTTTGATTGTAATCGATATTGCTCACCATCAAGTTCTTTACCGATCAAACAGAAAATTGACCGGGTTCATCCTCTTTCCACTCCCGCTTATCGTTGTCACCCGAAACCGTCATCGTACTGACAATCGACAAGCATTCATGCCATTTGCTATCCGAACTAACTCCCCTCCTCCATCACCATTTCCATTCAACAATAAGACCAAACACATCATAACAATCTTTAATGAAGCATCCTTTATTTCTTTCTAGCCCAAATAAATTTGGCCATCAATTTTTTAGGGGCACATTACCTTCCCACAGATCCAACAAAAATCTAATTCGGTCCCCTTTTCCCGCCTTGCCCTTTATAAAACAGTGAACCCCCCCATCCCCACCGACACACATTCAGCAAAGATTCAACTCTCACAAATGCATTCCAGCAACCAGCTATCGCCTTATTCTACGACAAGAACGACGACACCCTTCGTTTCCCATGGCACGCGTCCACCACACTTTACCATGAGTTGTTTTCTTCATTTTTAATCCTCCAAACCCGTTTAACAAGCAACACATTATTAACATATTTTAATTTATTTATGCCCGGCCCACCAATCTTCTTTGGAGTAGTAACCCTATACCAAGCTACCCAATGTAATTTTTTTAGTGTTATTTGACCACGACCAAAGGAACCTTTCCATTATCGATTCCAACCCTTCCATCACCGCGACCAGAGCTTTAAAGAGCGAGAAGTAATATATAGGGAGGCTTTCGAGAACCGAATTAATGCGAGTGACCCTAACCCTGATAGATAAAGTTTGATATTTCGATAAGGATAAACGTCTTTCAAAAATTCTGAAAATCGATCTCCAATTGTTTATTCTATTCATGTTGGCACTAGGGATAAGCATGGTACCCGCTCGGTACCGAACTAGTAACAGTACCAAAAGTACCGTTACCGAAAAACGAGGAAAATTGGTATCGGTGTTTACCGATGTTTTACCTGTACATAAGGGTACCGTTACAGAAAACGAAACAACTGAAAACGAAAAAAAACATGATATATTTCATATTAGACTGCATGAAATTTGTTCCTCTTCTGAATTGACACTTGAGGTATTTTTAATCGGGTTTTCTGGTTTGTGCTTGAGTCGGCAGTATCTTCTAATTCCTCTTCTTTGTCATTGTCCTCAGAATCGTCTAAATTAATAACTGTAAGACCCTTAGTCCATTTTATACAATTATCAAATAAATTTCTCTTATAATAGTGTATTTAAAATTAAACATACACTTAAAATGCGGGTTTATTAAAACATTTCAACATTTTGTAATTTGAGTCGCTGTTTAAAACATGACGACGAAACTATTCACGAAAGCTTTGTTCTTTATGTGTTCGGTTCCTTGCTGAGCTTGATCGTATTCCGGTAACTCGATTAGCACCTACATTTCATAAAACATGAAATGAGTTAGTCATATAGCGTTTAAAACGTGTCTAAACAAGTTCGCGAGTCAAAAACATGCAACGCACTAGTTTCAACAACAATATGCAGCAATATAACCCGTCGCGTGCCGCGACGGGATTTGGTATGTTCGTCGCGTGCCGCGACGGCCGTCGCGTGCCGCGACCACAATGGCCCTTGGCCGTCGCGTGGCGCCACGGCCACTTTTTGACAGAAAGATCACAGCTGATTGCTGCATATTTCGGGCATGACCAATTTTTACGCAAACGAGCATAACTTGCTCATTTTTTATCCGATTTAAGTCACGTTTCTTTCTACGTGACCGTAATTCGATCCCCCATCACAGGGAATTAAAATCCGATATCTGGATTAACAAAGTTTTAGACTTTTAAGTCTTCGGCTTATGTTACACTTAGGAACTTTTGACCCATTAAGGGTTTTTAAGCATATTTTTGACACGAATCGCTTTCATTCATTTCTAGCATCGTATTCTCATATTTCTTATCAAGTAATCATCCACCACAACTATATGTGTGGTGGATTTAATGTGGAAATCCATATGTTCCGAGTTTTACCCCTCGGATCTTTGTTTTACGGCAAAGACTCATGTAGAGTCATTTGACCCAAGTATTTACATCTTTCACTTTCTATTCTTATTCTAAGTATTTATTTACTCATAAAGCTCGTTTTCAAACAACCTTTAAAGGTCGTTTGTTCAATTTAGCTTATAAGGGCGTTTTGGTCAATTTGAACCTTTCTATTACTACGAAGGACTTTTAAAAACCATATTTGACCAACATCCCACTTTTTAAAACTATGATATTGTATTTAAGGTCATTAGGTTTCAAAATACCATGAACACCATTTAAATCATTCGGTTTACTTATTTAAAGTAACCGAATGTCTATTTAACTTCACTTAACTCTCAATGAACCTGCAGTTTCAATTGAGTAGTTGACCTATTACACATACCTGACTCGGATCAATATATTGACCTATTTCGATACCTTGCTTTAGTAGCCGCTAAGCAATAGCGATGTAAATATCCATTTGATATTTATTCCTATAATCATATAGCTCAACAAACCATTAGTCGATATTGTCAAAGGGTGATAATTTCACCTTTTGACCCGTTTGGTCTAAATGACCGTGAAACTCTATGAGATGATATTTATTACCATCTTATCCATATGACTCACTCCGGTTTACACCGTATAGTCGTTTTACTTATAAATCATTTATTGATTCTTTTGACCCATTATAACTTACGCTATAACTTGTCTTTCCCAAACTAACGGTTATTGTCAACAAGTGTCCAAAATACCATTTTACCCTTATTATTTGCATTGGTTTACCATACAAGGTAATCATTAAAAACTCGTTATCTTTTAGTCATTTCATGACTAACTAACCGTATTAGCTCCTTTTTAACCATTAAACATGATTTATGTTCATTGTCTTTTGTTCCGAACCGCACTTGTAGTGTCGGAACATCATAATTTAAACAAGACTTATTATTCATAACCTATAAAACCGATAGGTATTAAATAAATAGAGTGTAAGCTTTACTTACCTTACATCCAGATTATGCTTTTCCCTCATTCTTGCTTCGTTTGACTCGCTTCCTTCCCAAGCTTTCACCTAGCTTGTTAAGCGTCAAACTATCATTGTAAGTTGTAAGATGGTTAGATTAGTCATAATCATTCACGACTACTCCATCCTACGATCTTTATGTCGAAATTATCATTCGATCATAATAAAGGTCATTTTGACTTTAAAAGTCAATCGGCCTATTAACACAAATAAATTACACGAAGTAGCTCAACTACTCGTTTAATTACTTGATCAATTACCCAGTAAACATCATCTTTATGTTACCGTTTTAATCACCAATTTATCAAATTCTTGTAACCATAAGTTACCTAATTATTACTCGGTGATATTAGACATCATTCAACATGAACCTATCATCAATTTTATCATATCATACTAAACTTATTTCATATTAAGTATAATTATATACTCAAACACACAATTTGTTCAAGTATTTCCTGATTACTAACATGCATGCTGATTCTAATCATAATCATATAATCAAATTCATCTTATGATTAATACCCACTTAGCCTAGTGTGGTGATTCATTCAATCATTCAATTTATAGCATGTTATGTATGATTTTCACTTAGGGTTTTGTTCCTAAGCAAGTATACATCACTAATCTAGCCATAGCTTCTCAAATCCATGCCTAATTCGCGATTAGGATGATTATCCAATTTTTTACAACTTCACCAAACATCAAGATTTTACATACCTTATGATCCCCTAGCTTGGGTGATCATTAATCCATGTTCAATTGCGAATTTAGACTCCATTTGGATCTTCAATTTGATGATTTGAATGAGATTAGGGTTTTGGTTCCTGGGGAACCTTCTGGTCGACGTACAGAACACACATTTTGTGTGTGTTTTGTGTTTTAAGTTTATTTTATAATTAAACTTTCCATTTATCCGAATCTGGCCCCTCTTGTTTGGTTAGTTATTAAGTAGGACACAACCTACTAATTTCTAACAATATTCCCACTTATTAACTAGGTTAAACATTCCTAGTTAAATTAGTGGGTTCGGGGAATCTACGACTAAGTTTATTTTAAGTCCCGTTAACTCGGGCTTTGATAAACTTTATTTTCCCAAAAGTTTTCGTTCAGCTTTTATTTAATATTAGGCTTATTTATTTAAAAATTCTAATATTCACCGGGTTACTTTTACCCATAATGGTAATTTACCCGTCTTTTAGTACTAACATAGTTTAATTACCAAATCTGTTTTCGGGGTGTTACAATAACCTCACTCCATTTTCATTCAGAGAGTCTCTTGGATCTCTTCTTTTGAGTCACAAACTTCTGATCCTTAAAAGGACAAAAATTGAATACAAAAATTAAAAAAAAATTAAATAGACCTTAAAATTACCTTTTCACTAAATTCACGTTGAAGATTAGACTTGGATGGACTAAACATTGCACCATAAGAAATAATATCAACACTTTTATCATCATCATCATCATCCTGCAATAAAACACACATATAATAACATAACGAACATGTTAATATGAAAGATATAGACAAAAATAATACTTAAAAACCAGCAAAATCAATACCTTAGAAGCTTGTTCGATAATTGGGTTGCTTAAATTGGCATGTTCATCATGCAACTGAATCTGAAAAATCAAATAAGTTAACATTCACATAAAAGTAAATAAAAGAAAACAATTATTCACTGCTGCGATATAACAGAACTGACCTTAGAATTTTCAATCTCGCATGCTTGGTTTTTCGCAACAATTGAATTCAGAATTTTATCCATTTTTTAACTTTGTTTAGCAATAGATATAGGTGTGTCCTGTTGTGCATTTATAGTAGTAACTATAGAAGTGCATTAGGGTTTAATTTTAGATTTGTCACCCCGTTATTTAGGAAGTTTGTTATGGTTAGTTTTAAGTTTTTATAAGATATATCTAAGTATAAATATTAGGCAGTTTTAATAAAATAAAATGTGACACATAATATCTTCATTTTATGTTACGGTACTTTTTTTTTGTTTGCATAGATGGAGCCCATCTTTGTAGATTAGGCGCATTAGATCACAAGTATTAATTACTTCTATATTAAAGCATTATCGACTTGTACCTTTTAATCCGTGCGTCGATATTGAACAAGACAACTATCGAAACGTCGACAAAAATGTGTAGGTCGTGATGCTATCTTTGGATTTTTTTTAAACAGTATAGTTTATAAGATATGTAAAAAATACGTAAAAAAATTATAAGTTTGTTGTGGAAGGGTGAATTGTAACTAATTATCTGTAATTTTGTTAAAACATCAGGGATTTATGTGTAACAAGTTTAAAGGCTAAAAAATAAATAGTGTTTAAAAGACCAAACTACCATCATTTTAGGAATCTTTCTATATATAAAGGAGGGGAAAAGTTCTTATTTTTTTAGGTATCTTAAAATACCCATCCCTCATGCATTATAATATAGTATAGATACGATTCTAAAAATAACACAAAATCACAAATATAATTTCATAAGAACATCATCGAAAGACTGAGAGCTGGGCGAATTGTAATCGAATACGAAGAACCAAACACAGCCAAACCCTAAAAAACTAGGGGTCTCTTATACATAGAGCATCAAGTTTCAACTTAGTTTTTCTTACGCTCAAACCCCACATGAGCCTTTCCTTATTAAATTTTTTAACTTCTAAATAGATAATTATTACATGAAAATAAGTGATTATGTATGTTTGAACTTTATACTTTAACAAAGACCAATACTAATTATGATTTTATGTTAAATTTATATTTGTGTATATCATTAAGAAAGACCAATACTAATCATGAGCTGCTAAATTTATATATGTGCATATTATATATACACGTGTGTGTCACGTGTTGAGGAGAAAAAGAAATGAATGAGAGAATGTACTTGTACATTGTACATAATGTACAACTGTTTGTAGCGCAGAATGGAAAGTTTGGACAGAAGAAAAAAGAAAAGCCGGTGGTCACCCCCCTCTAATTTATAAAAGTTGCAGACAAACCCCTCGACTTTTTCGCGGGGGCCATGGACCACCTTTTCTATCCGTATAGGTTTGGGTTATGTGGGAGAGAGAAAATATATGTTGCATCGTACTTTTGTCTTGTCAGTGGAACCCACAGATGTTCCTTACGCAGGCAACTGCTAATTGGGCTAGCCCAATTGGCCAGGAAACAATGATGGTTTAGGAAACTCGGCTGAGGTCGTGGGTTCGAACCTGAGGATCCGCAGGGGGTTTTCACTCTAGTCACCTAGTGCGGGGTTTCCTCCTGGAACGTACCCGGGCGTAGACCAGCCAATGAAGCCAGGTATCGCGAAAGCGTGCGTTGGTGGAGGGCCCAGAATAACCTGCCCAAATGGATGGCTTCTGTGGTTCGAACCCGGGGTTTTCCATTCACCTAGCGTGTCAACGACCGCTGGGCTATATGCCGTTCAAAAAAAAAACTGCTTTCACATTTTTGACTTTCAAAATATGTACTTTTGTTTACTTGAAAAAAGTTATTAACATATCACTCTTACATTTGCCACGTGTCATTTCAGCAGCCGTTGATTACCCATTGATCGATCATCTTTTAACTTTTTTAAAATTGAATTTGTTTAGATTTATAATAAAGTGTTAATGTTAATGTTAACGGGTAACGACTCATTATATTATAACTTTTATCAATCATTATTTCAACCTCTAAATCCTAACCAAATCCCATTATTTCAACCTCTAAATCCCAACCAAATCCCACTTAAGGATTGTATGACAACTTCTGTATCGTTAAATGCTAAACGTAAGTGCTAAACTAGCAAATCTGAATCATTAAGTGTTGAATATGTAAGAGGTCTGACCCATTAAAAGTCAGTATAGTACTTAAACATTCAAAGACGAATGCCTGACCCAACATGTTTGTATTCATTAACTGGAGAAGCAAAGCTTTTAGGAACACCTAAATTGGGGAGGTCATGAGTTCAAGTTCACAAAGAGTAAAAATCAAATCTGCCGTTAAGAAAAAAGATGTTTGTAACCTTCAACAGGTTAAGCCGTGTTAAGCACTTGAGTCCCTAAAACAAAGGTCTTATAGTCTTATATATAAATCCAACTTCCATAGTTCCACTAGTGTTTTATCCTTACACTCTGTTCCCGAGTTAACTTAACGAGGGAAAGAAATGAAAGTAAAAGTAAGAAAGGAAATGACGAGAAAGGAAAAAAAAAGATGTCTTTCCCATAATTTCCTCCCAAATCGGAAGGAAACAAAAAGTAAAGAATTTAGCTAAATTTTTCTTTCATTTCCTTCCTTAAATGAAACTCTGGAACACAAAATATTTTTACTTTCTTTTTGTTTCTTTTTCTTTCCTTCCATTAGTAAACTCTGGAACACACTGTTAAGGGTGGAAGGGGTGCTCCCCAAATTGGGAGTGGTAAACTCTCCTCTTTATTCCCTATTTTGCACTCAATCACTAGGGGTGCTTTACCCAAACTGGTTGGAAGAGAGTGGGGCCCACCATTAACCCCCTCTCTCTCCCCTCTCTCATCGGTGACTACTCACTGTTTCACCACTTCACCGTTCACCGAAAGCTTGTTAGCGGCACCTTCCCGATCGGCAAACAGGCTCACCGAAGGGGTGACTGAATGGTGCCCCTTCCACCCTAACCCCTTGAAAGTCATATGTCACAAGCAACCTGTGTTTTACATGATCTAATTCTCATAGAGGGAGCTTCGAGATCACACGGACCAAAACATTGTGGTAATGCTTGTTGGCAACAAGGCTGATCTAGCTCACTTAAGAGCCGTTCCAACGGACGAAGCCAAGGCGTTTGCGGAAAGAGAGCACATGTTTTTTATGGAAACATCGGCTCTCAAGGCGATAAACGTTGAAAAAGCTTTCACCCAGTTATTGTCGTGGATCTACCAGGGTAAGAGCCCAAAGGCGCTTGGCGTGGCTAACGACCCCGAGGTTGTACCAAAGGGACAAATGATTAATATTGGAAGTAAAGATAATCAAGTGTCTAATGTGAAGAAAGTCGCGTGTTGCTCTACGTGAGAGTTTGAAAACCACAATTACAAGGAAAAAGAAAACGATGTTATGGTTTAGGGTGAATATTAGTGTTATTATTAGCAAGATTTCCTTTTTGACTCTTTGTTATGTCACTAAGCTTTAGTTTTAATCTACATTGTACACAATGGACTAGATGTAAGAAAATCAACAACATTTATTAACCCGACATATTTAGCTAAACAGTTACAAATTTTATGTTAGGTTTATGACGCGAGAACGACTTAAATTTTGTTAAATAAGATGGTACGCACAATGTAGGGATAAAACCGCATGATCAAACAAGTCTGTCACATATATATTGTTAGTTGTTCAACAAGTTTTATACATAATAACATAAAGATCTTGATAGTGTGCACAAAATATTGTTACCTTTCTTGTCCAGCGGAGTCCCAGATTTGGCCCTTGATGATCTGGCCACCAAGTTGAATTCTACGAGTAGCGTAATCAACCCCGATCGTGGACTTGAAGTCGAGGCTGAACTCGTTACTGGAAAATCGGGACAAAAGGTTAGATTTACCGACACCTGAGTCACCGATAAGAACTACTTTATACAAGTAATCGTAATCGTCGTCTCCAATCAACCCCATTTGCCTTTCTTTGGGTAAAAGAATTTGTGTTTATGGAGATGTAAACATATGGATTGCAGATTGCTTTTATTTTATACGTTAGAGATGTATACGAGTTTATTGTTATTCTGTTATAGTGCTTATCATTATCTTATTATAGTTTTAGAGTTTAGATTTGAAAATTGAATGTTTAGATAATTCTTTGATTCAGTTTGATGAAACTCAAGATAACAAAGTATTTACCTTCTTAAATTTGTGTTCATGGTATGAGAACGATATAAAATATCAATATTTTTTTTATTTGACTAATTGACTTGTCTCGTCTTTACGGATAATTAATATAGACAAATGGTTGGTGGTATAGATAAGAAATTACAAACAAAACCCTATATTATATGCACTACTAGAAAATAGGGCTTTTGCCACCATTTATTCGGTAACAAAATGGTCACAATTACCATGTTGCTACCGTTTAGCAACCGAAAGTGCGGTGGCAAAAACACCCGTGTCAATTGCTCTGTTGCCACCAAATAGCTACCACTTTTATATTTTGCTACCCGATTTTTGCCACCACAAAAACGGTCAAAATAATTTGCGACCGCTCACTTTTTGCTACCAAATTGCTACAGTTGTTTTGCCATGGTTTTGGTACGATTTAGCCACCAATATTACCACTATTTAGCCACCAATTTGCTACCATTTAATTGTAGTATTGAACATTTGCTACCGATTAGCCAACTCTTGCATTGAATATTTGCTACCATTTAGCAACCACATTGAATATATGCTACCACATCTGTTTCCCTGTTTCCCATAATTACATTTCAATAAAATTGCAAAATTATATAAATACTCCGATAAAATTATGAAATCCGAAATTTATATAAAACATTCCTGTTATAGTTTTTCATGTTACAAAATCATATAAAACAATTTAATAGTAAATACCAACTAAAATGTTAAATAACTGGAATTATCCTAATATGATAAACATTGAAACATTCAAAACCAAGTGTTTATAACATATCTTAGAACAATAGCTGTTAACATAGCTTCAACTTGTGATATCCTATTGAGCATAGTATCTTTATCAACCTTATCTTTTTCTTTTCAGCCGACGCCCCCGCAATAATTCTATTCAACTTTTCTTCTTCTTCATCCTTTTCCTCAACGAGCTCCTTGATAACCAAGTTTACCTTTTCAATCTACCAAACAACCAATAAAGAAAATCCAAAAGTCAGAATTAAGGAAAACTGATAACGGGTCAAGTTGGTTGAGGAAGAACAAAATCCAATCTTAGTTATACACTTCTAGTTTGTATAACGAGTTTATCAAATTCATCTGCTTGCTCCTACGGGAAAAAAAGGAATAAAGAGAAGTACAAACTATTAAGATTTATTTATTTTAAGTCAACCCAACCCAACTCATATAACATGCCCTATTATCAACTACAATATTTTTCTATCATTCAGCATAGAAAAACAGAGTAGCACACATTGAAGTTTTCTCCAACTCTTTCTTCTTACATGCCCATTATTATAGTTATAACTAATGTTTTATTTCCTAAATATAATTAGCAAAATAAATAAACCAACATACCCGTTATTTTAGTTATAACTAATGTTTTTTTCCTAAACATAATTAGCATAACAACTAAACTAACATACCTGTATTATAGTTATAACTAATGCCATATTATCATTGGAGAGTTGAGACCATTAAACAGGTAGTTTTTGGTCTTGTGTTCTACCCTACCTATGTACCACTAGCCATACAAGCACACAGTATCTTAATAGAGATATATAATCCCATTCATTTCTTGTTATCATAATTTAAAAGGATGGGGACTCTATTAACATAATATCAAGTGAAAAATAGTCTTCAACATCATTATTAGCTTGTAGATGGGTGGGCTGGTTGATGGGTAAAAACTGGTCTGAAACGGGTCAGTTTTTGTGTGGGCCAAAAGGGTTGGGTTGGTCGACAAACAAAACTTCTCATCCATTTTTTTATTTTTGTATATAGTTAATTAAATAATAACTAATGTATTCTAAGAGCTTTATAGAGACCCCAATGGTAAGAACTTGGTGACTTGATGGAACATACAAAAACAATAATAGTAGTTTATTACAATCATAATATGAATATTTGAATGAATGCCTTGAGAAGATCTTAAAAATAAGATTATACTTTGAAAAAATTAACATGTTTGACCCATGTTTTTTAGTTAATATTTATATTTGACCAAAATTTGAGGTAAACATACTCATCCCAATTGACCCATTTGGAACTAAGTGAACCCACACTACCACTGGTGTATGATTAGAATATGAAGTATTTTATTCCAAATTTGTTGGTTGCTCTCTAGGAGAACTTGAATAAACGACATCATCAAAAGAGCAGTGGTAACATTAAAATGAAGTCCAAAAACTTACATGGTAATTTAAGTTTGGAAAATTGAAGGTTGTGGAAATCCCCTATGCTCATGACTCCAATTCACCAAATTTCAATCCAAAAAATCCTATAATTTTGACAAGCTGGGTGTCAAAAAGATTAAATAAAGTCTAATGATTTATAAAGCTAAATATAATAAATGAATAGCGATAAATCATGCAGCTATATATACTCGCATACTAACCTGTGAGCCTCCTTCACCATTATCCGATGCTTTTCTTGTATGCGAACTATCCAGTATGAACTCTCTTACTTTGCAGAGTGACCTCAGCCACTTTTTTGACTTTGGATGTCGATAAGTCTACATGGTGTTTTGTTTTTGGTTACCCTCATAACAGACAAGTACTTATAAATAAAAAAAAAGTTATAGTAGAGAGGATGAGTGGTTTACCTTGTCAACTCTCTATCTTCCATTTGTTTCTGTACGCTTATATTTCTTAACAATCCACCCTTTTAAATTTTTTAGTAGTTCCAGCGGATCTATAGTAGTTTCATCAATTTGTCGGCGTGAAATTATCTGTTGAATAACTTTTGTTAAAAACAAATGGTAATGGTAATGGTGGCGTACATAAGCTGTATCAAATGCAAAAATATAAATCGAAGATTTGGAGACTCAAAAGCCAGGTTGAAGAAAAGGGTTTCGAGGACAATCCATCTTTATAACTACACAAAATAAGTCATATTTACCTCCTGGATGTTATTGGATTCATACAATTCCTAAGGCTGAATTCTTTATCATTTTCCTCCTCCACTTCAGAAACGCATCGTTCTATCTTAACATACACGATGACCCATCAGGAAACTCCAACGGCAATTCAGCTTTCATATTCAAAATAAAAAAAGATTAGCATTAATAATTACAGAAATATATAATAATAAAATATGATCAAAAGAAACTTGTACCTTCCCCATTATGGCAACACTCGGAATAGCGAGAGGGAATTGGAAAAGCAAATGACAGCCCCTGCAAAGTAAAAAAAAACAGAAGATGAGAAGGTAAAAACACTATGCGTTAAAGTAGAACTGATCATATGATTGAGAACTAAAGCAAACTGGATAGAAAAGAGTGTAGATTCAGTGGCGGAGTTTGACCAAAAGTTCCGATGGGGCGGGAAGTCATGGGACCCAATTTATATATTGTATAAATATTTAGGCAAAATAATTGGGGGGACAATCCTATATAATTTTAAAATTTTCGGACGTAAAATAGGAAATTTTACATTTCTAACCGAAACACTGGCGGGCGGGTGCATCCCCCACTTTACACTAAGCTACGCCATTGCCTCTCTTTGTCATAAATTCCAGGAAAGGTGGGCCCAAAATAGCATATAAAGCCACAAAAGTAGCTGGAGTCGATGGACCTTTGAAAAAAAGCATATATTGTTCACAACCCGACTAATCAAAAATATAGAGAGCGAATCAATAAATTATACTTACCCGGTAAGTGATGTTGCATAGCGCAACTGAAGCTGTTTGACATCATCTCAATAAGACTGAAACCTCTGAAAAAACAAGAAAAATAGAATAAGCCATAAGGACTTATGTTGGTTTCAGATAAAATAATATAAGGAAACAGAAAGAATTGACATATAGATATGTATTTGTATAACAACTTCACATCTATTATATATTTCAAAAATTCTATAACAAGTTATCAATCATTGAGAATTTAACCCAACAGAAGGCCTTATGTTAATGACCCAACGAAAGCCCTTATTTTAATAACCTATCAATATTAAATAGAGTGAATTGCAAGTTTTGTCCTTTATCTTTAGGCTTGAATTTGTAGCTTAATGTGATTGTACTTCATGCTTGAATTGTGTTTTATACAGCTTAGACAAAAAGTATAACTATTAATTTATAACATAATAGGCTTAATGTGATTGTATTTCATGCTTAAATGGTGTTTGTACACTTTAGACAAATATGCAAAGTGAAAACATTATAAATTTATATATACGTCGAAATGTAGAACAACTTGAATTTATACCAAAACGTACATAAAAATATGCACGTAAAATGGTTTCTTTAAACGAAAACGTATTATATTTGAACTAACTCGTCTATAAATAAAGTTTACATCGAATGTAGAACAAATCATATTTATACCTACCGTACATAAAATATGCACATAAAAAATGATTTTTAAGTAAATGAAGTATAAGGGTAAACCGAAACAAAATAATAGTAAAAAATTTAATAGGTTAAAAATGTTTGTAAAACCGTGTCAAGTTTTACGCCCCCACCGTAACGCGTGGTACTTAATACTAGTTATTATTATATATGAATTGTATGTGTTCAGTCAAAGTTTTCATCCAATTGTTTATCTATTGTACATAACATAAAATATACATCCCCCTTAACATTCTTATAAATGAGTGAATAACATCTTTATTAAGGCTTGTGATTTGATGATAATTTGTAGTGGCGGATCCAAGATTTTATTCTAATGGGTTCTTTTTGCTAAATTATCTTTAACTCTCACTAATTTTTTCTAAATTTTATAAGGTTCTCACTATTTTTTTTTTCATTTTTTTTCAAACGCACTGGGTTCCTGGGAACCCACAAAACCCACAAATGTGGGCTGGATCCGCCTCTGATAATTTGAACTTGCATATTTTGGCAATGAATTGTTAAAAATTGTCATCATGTTGTTAATTGCTTGTCATCACCGATCATCACCTTCTTTAGGAATTCATTTTATCGATTTGTTGATGTAGAAGTTGCTAATGCAAAGTAAAAGATTACGAAAGAATATATTTTTGAAAAAGTACTATAAACTTAAGAGGAATCTTTTGTAGATAAATTTCATAAAAAAAAAGACATTTGGTAAAAAAAACTGCACCAAAATTCTTAGTAAGTTAATCGTAGAAAACAACTCACATTACAAACAGATCAATGTAGTGTTATTAGACCAATTTTAGCAGTTTGGTGATCTGATAGCCCGGTTTGAGTCAATTTTTATACTTTGGTTTTTCAAAATTGTTAGTTTGTATTTAAAGTTTCAAATTAATAAAGATGTTTTATAAATATAACACATTCATAATTGCATATTCCAAAATGAAAAAAAGGTTATATGTTACCCGTAGATCCCGACAACTTTCTTGGTTCGGATGATTCAGTGGTCACAAATGTTAATGAAACACATGGGTCGAATATGAAATCAACAAATATGATTCTTGTTTGTGCATTCAATAAATTAGAACTAAATCTTGTTGCCAGAAAGAAAAAAAGTCTAAAGAAAAAGGTTGCAAATAACACGAATATTAACAAGCCACGATATCTAGTTCGTGGTGTTCGACCTTTGGCTGACTAAACGCTCACGTAGAGCAACACCCGGCTTTCTTCACAGCAGACACATGATCATCTTTACTTCCAATATTAATCATTTCTCCCTTGCGTACAAGCACGGGGTCATTACCAATACCCATGCCAAGTGCCTTTCGGTTCATACTGCGATAGATCTGTGACAATAATTCCTTGAAAGCTTTATCGACATTCAGTGCCTCAAGAGCTGATGTCTCCATAAAAAACATCTTCTCTCTTTTTGAAAACGCCTTGGCTTCTTATGTTGGAACGGCTCGTGAGTGACCTAGATCAGCCTTGTTGCCAATGAGCATGACCACAATGGTTTGCTCCATGTGTTCTCGAAGCTCCCTTAGCCATCGCTCCACATTTTCAAATGTTACTTTTCGGGTGATGTCGTACACGATTAGCGCACCCACTGTTCCTTGGTAATAAGCGCTTGTGAGGCCTCGGTATCTGGAATGTAAGAAAATTAACCCGACTAGCATTATTCTTTAAAACGTCTCATGACACATGATGAAAATCGTCTTTTGACACATGAGTTCGAACACGATACGCATATTCGCATGCCATGTTCATACAAGCACGACACGTTTAACTAAAAAAAGTTTATCTTTGTGTATTATTACTCTAAGTTAGAAATTTATCATAAAAAATATGAATGTGTATAAAATTTAAACACCTAATGAGTTTAAGTTGTTTCAGAAAACACATTTAAAAAAAATATAATGTAATATGGTTAAACGAGTGAACTTGTAACCCGAACTCTTTAGCTAAAAGTATTCACATGTTCAACTTTTGACTAACCCATACTCGTCTAGATCAAACTCAACCCACAAATTTTACGTTAGATAATTACATGTAAAAAATTGACACGCATACTTACCTATATAACATAGCTGTAATATAATATAACTAGGTTATGTACCCGTGATTTCACGGGTTATGCGTTGTTTTATAAAAATTTATATTTACAAAAGAATTTTGTATATTTGATTTCTTATAATTGGATAATCCCTTCATACTAACACCACTTTATGGATTGTTTTAAAAGATGAGGGCACTATACAGCAGTGAATGGATGGGTTAAACCGAGACTCTGATGTATGTAGTTTAATGATTTTACAGGCTGGCGGGTATTTAGTCTTAGAAATATTTCATCTAATTCCAATACAAAATAATAAAAAAACTAACAAATTTATATAAACTCCACCAAAATCTTGATATTTAGACCATATCATGGTCTACCACTAAAGCTTTGCTAGTTATTGCCTTCAACTCCTGCAATTTCACAATGAGAAATCGAGAACAAATATACATATATAAACCAAAAATTATCTTTATTACTCTTGACAATTGATGATGGTGATTTACCTCATATGAGTTCGATATACATCACATCTATTCTTGATGGCAATGAAACTTACGAGCTTTGGTCTCCCTGTTGTTGAGATCGGGGAAAAGGACGCGATAGAGAGTAATTTATTGTATGTCAGTTAAATAGAGTTTCATAACCTGTTCAAGCCGAAAAAAAAAGCATATTCAAATACTATCCCATACAAAATGTTTTACAAACAATTATTCAAATAACCAGTTTAAGACATGTAATAGTATTCTTAATACAATGATCTTCAGCATGCTTTTTTGATATGCCATATTTAAAGAAAAGACCAAAATCCATCTTTACCCATTATCAGATTCATCACCCAAAAGACCAAAACAATAAAAGAAACCATAAATCCTAACCATAACCGAAAATCAATTTCATAGAGAGAAATTCTATTAGAAAATAACAAATTCATCAGGTATCCTCCATAAAGATTCATTAATCGGGTAAGGCTTTTGATACAGCTTCGAAGCCCGAGTGAGACACCGTCTCCTTGGCAATGGGTCACAACCCTTGATAATAAGACTCTACGCTACATTCCAATCATCTTTACAAAACGACCCGATATCATAATCCATATACACTTGAAGCTCTTTCTTAACCGACACACACCCATGCCCTATACTATTATATATCTTCTCACTCCCATATATGTTCTTTTTCCCTACACGATGCGGCGAGAGTGGCGATTTACAATAGGATACTCGTTTACCGTTAGTTTATTAGTCGTCTTGTGATATATTGTATAGTACTTAAGTTAGTTTTCTTATTCGTGATATGTTGGCACTGGTTTTTCTGTTAGTTTATCGATTCTTTGGTGATATACTTTTGTTAATTTTTTAGGGTAGATAAATACCAACGTGCGGAATTGTTTGATCTTGAGCTTTATTAATCGTCATGGAAAAGCTAAGTCGAATTGAAAATTGTTTTCTTTTCAGCTTGAATGGGAACATGTCATCTTCATACCCACATGATGCTGCGGGAGTGATAATTTAATTTCCAATACTCGTTTCTGTTAGTTTTCTTATTCATAGCATCGGTGTGGTCTAAACAGATTTGGTAATAATTAAATTTCAAAAATTAAAAACTAAAGGAGAAATAAACATCAAATGTCACATTCAGTTTCATGTAAAGATTTGTGTCAAGTTTGACACACTAATCGTTGAACATGATTAGTTTATCGAATTACTAAACAAATTTGGTATTAAATTTTAAAAATTTTACACTAAGGAGATATAAACATCAAATTTGTTTTATAAGCTTCTAGTTATGCAAAAAAAATAGCTTTCAAGATTAGAAAGGTTATGTACGTGTAAATCGACAAACATAAATGTCATATTCAGGTTCATATAAGGATTTTCGTCATGTTTGACACACTAATCCTTGAACATGATTAGTTATCATCCATAATCTAAATGATTATTGATTAGACAAAGCTGAAAGTTCTCATGAAATATCCCTGAAAGTGTATTTTGAAGGTGTACAACCTTCTAAAGCACACGTATGTATGTATGGATAAATGTCATGATATTGATTTAATACTTGTGTAATTGAATTAATGTGTTCAATCAATTAATATACTTTATGTTATTAAAATATAACTTTTTTTTTTCAACAGCTAGTATATATAATTCATGGCTCCTGTGTTGCTGGTAGGTTTCAATACGAACATAAAATTTTTGAGTTTGAATATAGTGGAAATTCGTTTAGTTAAAAAAATTTCGGATCATTAGTAAAGTTGTTCAAACCGTCAAAATATACTGGATCGACCCACACAAACTGAACAATTTGGTTCATCTTTTGCGAAACCATCGTAAGCGTTTTAGCTCTAATATTTAAGCAAACCTGGCCGAACCAGATAGTGAATACCCCTACTAATTAATCATGGGCGAAGGATAGTTGGTGCCCAGGGGTGCACGCTTGCGGCGGGGGGCGTAAAGATCGCATAACGGCGGGCAGCGAGTTTTGTACTGAAGTACGGAGATAAAAGCGTTGTTTTAGAGTACTAATACATGCATAATCTATATTATTTTCGCATAGATAGAATATCAATACTTCCGTGCAAGTATATAAAGTATATATAGTTCTATAAGTTTATAAAAGCTTAGTCCATGAACCTAAGAATGGGAAGGCAACGATCAACAACCTCAAAACTAAAGGTGCCTCGTTTCTTTTCACTCTCCTGCTCATTTTACTCTTCGCTTGCTTTCGGTTTCCATCTTTATCAGATCTTGTTCTTATTTCATCCAGTTCTTCCCAGCCACCAAAACTTGATGATGAACCATTGGATTTTCACCACTTGACCCATCGCTAGCAACCCATGTTTGATACCCTGTTGCCCTCTTCCTATCTCCATCTACATACTCTTCTTGTTGATCGTCTATCTCTAAATAATTGGCACCATGTGGTGGTTGTCGTAGTCGTTTCCTCTTGCTCTTGCCTCGCCGCGCCGCCTTGTCTTCGTTCTTGGCCTACCCCAAACGGTTTGAACAACAAAGAAAGTGCGGGTTGGCCCATCGGATAGCTAATGCCATGAGAAATGCTTTGGGTCCTGATGTCAATAGCAAAGATGAGATTATTGCAAGAAGCACCCATCCATATGATCTGAACACCTGCACTGATTATACATAAATACATACATTTATTAATTCGGTTTAACTTAGCATATCATCTCAGATGTGCAAAAAGGAGGCAATTTTTTTTTGAGGTCATTACTGTCATAAACATGACTACCCAGATTCAAAATTGACATGGCTCAATGCAAGAAATAAACTGCAAGTTTTTTGAACACCCCTAACCGAATATGACCAGATACCTGACCTGACCCGCCCGTTTTGTCAGGCTTATCAAATATCAGAATAAAAAATGATTCTTTTAACATTTTTTTATAATAACAATTGTTAGTATGCAACTTGCAACCAAAGACAAATGTTTAAAAAGTTAATTTTTTTATATTTTCCTTGAAGATTATGCAATCAATTACGGATTACCTTCCCATAAGAAAAAGCATCAGGTTGTGCAAAAAAGTTGGACATGAGCTCATCATGGTTATTTACCACTTCATCTGCAAACCAAATTGTAAATAATAACGAATAAGCAACGACGGGACAAGAAATGAAAGAAAAAAAGAAGATGGTAATAAAATAATACCTTTAAGGTAGACGGGTTGTTGACTTTCCATGATACCAATAAAATCACAAGGAATAACACGCCCCTGAAAAAACTCCAAAATCAAGGTTGACAAAAGCTAAATTGTAAAAGAACGAAACTGCTAAATTGTAAAAGAACGAAACTGCAATCACCTGTACGTACCTGATGAATTAATTGGTAAAAACTATGTTGACTGTTTGTTCCCGGTTCACCAAAATCAATTTCACCAGCTTCAAAATGAAGGCGAACACCGTCTATGGAAACTCCTTTTCCGTTACTCTCCAAAATCAGGGAACTATTGAAATGAAACACAATATGAACTGAAAATTCTATGATTCAAAACAAAAGTAGAAGCAACCAGTACCTCAGTTTAACTTACGATTCTATACATCATCTTCCCTTAATATGTATAGATGGCTTTTGCAGCAATCAGTTTTCTCATCTTCAACATCATTCATGAAAAACAAATTGAAAAAAGAATTAAAAACAAATCAAATTTGGTCAGAATTGAATATAACCAAAAAAAGCAATTCAACGCCTCAGTATCACCCAGATCTGGGAAGTTTAGGGCTTAATTAGGCTAGTTTAGGATGTTTTGGAGGTTTCGAACGACTTTTAGGCTAGTTTAGAATTCTTGCACTGAAATAGCACAATTTATAATCATATTTGACATGCTTTTTACTTGCAAGAAACTTGGACAAAACCTGTGTACGGTTAACCAAACTCAACCAAAACAGTTTTGACCTGCACCAAAAAAACTTACCCGTTTGACCCATACCAGACCTGTCTATTATTCATTTCAAAAAGTATGTTCACAAGCTACCATGATGGTTAAATCCTAATATAATTCAGGTAAAGGAGTGGCCATTTCAACCACCATGAATGAGTCCATGTAGTGTATCTCTAACAAATTAAACAAATAAAATAGAAAACCTATCAATCTACATAAACGGGTCAAAAATCACATAAAGTGAGGCATAAAAGCTATTAGGTCATTGTATTGAAAACAACTTAATGCCTAACTGTTAAGTTACAGAAAGTTAAGCTTTTAAACTGAAAGTGGTACAAACAACGGAGGAATATAATAAATAAGTTGAATCTGGTCATTTACAATATGTGGTAGTTTTATGATAAAGCTGGTACTAAAATGTGATTTTCGGATGTAAATAAAAACACAACCCTATATAACTAAAGTTTCTTCCTTTTTCCAACTACGCGATCATCATCCCTACTCAACGAAAAACTTAAAACTAAGATATGTAACTTGCATCTTTTAAAAAAAAAGTTAAACGGGGATCTAATATAATTAGTGTGTCATTCTGGCCCATTTTACTTTTAACTAATTAAACATGAATCTCCTTTTGAAATTAAACAGGCATCTCAGTCATTATATGAGCACATCAAGTTGTGTTGACCGCCTTTTCTATTTATTAATATAATAGTCTAGCTTTTTAGTAAAACGATTTATGAGGCTTGGGACGACTTTCAACCCATTTAATCTTATTCCCTCCAAAGCTTATTTTCAATTCACCTATTTGACCTATTAGAGATAATACATAACCCAAAGAGACTCGTTCAAGAGAAAATGAGCCGAGATCGCCACCTAATAAGTAATAACTATACTTTCATTGTAGTGAGGGATAAAAGTGTACCATGTTGCAAGTTTTTGCCAGTGGCTGCATTGCCAAAGACACCAGCGAGGACTCCCGAAGTATTAGACACGCCAAGCAACATCCCCCTATTATTCAACATAAAAAAGGTCAACAAATTTAAGCCATTTGTTGCTTGTATTAGTTATGGTAGAGCCAGTCTAGATGCTCAAAGGGCATCGAGGGGACATATCATGATGATTCTTACTTAAGCTATATTGTAAAAATGCATCATAACTTTGTAGATTAACATACCTAGTCATTTCTTTTCATTATCCAAAGTTGGTTGAAGATCAACTACCATCCAAGTACACGCTACTTTGCAAAGAAAATACAAAAACATCTTGTGGTGTAAGTTCGTACCTAAAAAGATCAATAATGGAAACAAAACATAAGGGTGAGGAGAATTCATTCAAAATAATTGAAGAGTATCAGAGACAGCGTAAGCTTTGATCATCATCTTACCTTGTCATCTACGTCAGTGAAGTTCCGCACGTATTTTACTCCATAGCCCAAATGCTTCAAATACCTTAAAAACGTAAATTTTAAATTGGTTAGTTAAAGAATACAAACTAAATAGCAAGAATATAAAAAAATTTACACCAACCGAGTGCGGTGAATTCAGTTAATCCAATTAACAAAGAATCTTTTTACAACTTTAGGTACCTACGTTCAGTTGTTGCTAATTAAACATGTTACCAGCAAAATGTTATTGACCAAAAAAAACCTTTTAACCCAAAAACAGCAAAGAAACAAAGTAAGTGCATGCTATTTTCAGTTGTTACTAATTAAACATGTTATCGCCTTATGCAACCCATGTTTGTAGAATTTGCTATTCAAAAGAGATATACAAAACCTGCGTCTAGGGCTCTGTCGGCCCTTCTCCTCTACCTGCCTTTCCATCTGAGGAAAGGTTTAAAACGTCAAAATCAACCTTCTCAAATTAACAAAATATCATGAAGAATATCAAAATTCCACAGCCATAACTTCAAACTCTCAAACTCCACTTTAAATTTATCCATAAACCTAATTATCAGTTGTTCAGCTTTGTCAAATTAACAAAACCTCATGAACAATTTTCAATATTCCAAAACATATTTTATATTCATCATACGCCAAAATTAGTGATCCTTACAACATTTTACACTACAATTAATCATAATTAACCTAATTACAAGTTGTCCATACACCAAACATAAAACATCCAGAGTCAAATTAACAAAATATCATAAACATATTTCAATAACCTAAAACACAACAAACTGAAACACTCACCCAAACTAAGTCTTTAACATCATCAACTCCTTCGAGATTCAATCCAGACGACGATGAGTCAACTCCGGTAGCCATTAACAAACAATGAATGAACTAAACCTGCAACTGTTACCTAATCAGAGATGATGAAACGATTGAAAGTTGAGAAAATGAGTGTCGTGTTGTTCACTGCAACTGTTAAAAATCGTGCGGTGTAAGAGAATTACATTTTAGGGTTTTTGATTTGAAGAGAGAGAAAGGATTTTGATTCAATACCCAGAATAGGTTTTTAACCCTGGATAGTTTGAGCGGCAATTGGCATAGGGTTTGATGGAGAAACACCCAACTACTTATACAAAACAAATATCGAGTTAACAGGAAGAATTTGGCCAAAATACCTTACAATAATTGACTGACATACCTTATTTTCATGAGCCAGAGAGAGGGTGATTGCCTTCAAATCAACAACTTTGATGTTATGATGCCATCGGTGCTTCAGTTTCCAAATAATGAAGGGATTTCAGGTCGAAAATCCTTCAAGATCCGACTAATTTTGCCATCAATAATTTTAGGGTTTCTCTGGCAGAGATGAAGATGAGACAATAGTGAACGAAACTAAAGTATATAGTGAGAAAATAGGGTAATGGGTGTCTTGGGATGAGCAAAGGAATTCAAAATTTGAATGCACCGCCCAAAAATTCGTTTGGCCGCCCAAAAGCTTTAGATTTATAAAAAAAATAAAAAAAACAGCAAAATGACAAGTGGACTTGGAGAAGGCTGGTAATGCCACGTAGGAAAGAGAGCAAAGAGGAGGCTTGTGGTGTTGACACCTCAGCCATTCCCACTTGATTTATTATAAGAGAGAGATATAATATAATATAATATAATATAATATAATATTATTATTATTATTATTATTATTATTATTATTATTAGAGTAAACTGCAATTTTACCCCCTGGGGTTTAGGGTGATTGGCACCCTTACCCCCCCTAACAAAATAATTGCAATTTGACCCCCCCAACGTTTGCTGTTATGTCTCAACCTTAACCCCCGACTTCAAATTTGTTGACTGATCTGTTGACTATAACTTGAAATGACTATAATGCCCTTTCATATTACCCCCTCTGTTTTGTTCACTCTGTGATATTACCCCCGCCACCACTGCCACCGCCATTCACCACCACAACCACCACTGCCACCTCCAGCCACCATAAAACTGGTTTCGACTCCAAAGTATTCGAAATATACAAAAGTTTGGATATCACTTCTGAGGTCTCGAGTTGTCTACAAGTCCAAAGGTCTCGACTCATCATGGTTGTTTAAACAGCGAATCAAAGTTCACCAACAAATTGAGCAACTTCCTTCTAGGGCTGCAACTCCGGTAACCATCGTCGGAAACCTGCAACTCCGGTCATCTTATTCTTCGTGTCTGATAACCGTCGCCGGAAACCTGCAACTCCGGTCATCTTCTTCTTCGTGTCCGATAACCGTCGCCGGAAACCTGCAACTCCGGTCATCTTCTTCTTCGTGTCCGTAATTTAATAGCGTGATGCTTGGGTGTTTTTAACCGGTTGAAAATGACTAAATTGTCAAAACCGAAGCAAGTTGGTTACATGGTTCTGTTGGCAGTTTTAAAAACTTGGATTAACAGTTTGTTTGATGGTTGGGATCTTGAAATATGCATTGTAACCATGGTGGTTTAACTGTTACTATTCACTTTTGTAAGTAATTTAATTTTTGGAATACAGAAATATCTATATATAATACGCGGATCATCGTTATAATTTTTAAAAAAAAGTTAAATACAAAAGAGTGGTTTTCAAAAATAGAACCAAGCAAGAAGCCCAGGTTAAACTGCCAAACAGAAAACATTTCTACTGGTTTGGCCAATCAGGCGATTCAGTTTGTTCAGCTGGTTCAGTTTGCTTTTGTGAGATTTTTAAATGTTTAGATTCAAGCACGATTATAAACGGTGATCTACGAGTGATACATGTGTTAGAGTTTTTAAATGTTTGTTACACTAGATTTGGTTGGGAAAGAGGTGTTGTCGGGTAAATATGAAAGAGTATATATGAAAGGGATATTAAGTTGTGGTGGTGGCTGGAGGTGGCAGTGGTGGTGAATGGCGGTGGCAGGGGGTAATATCACAGAGTGAACAAAACACAGGGGTAATATGAAAGGGCATTATAGTCATTTCAAGTTATAGTCAACAGACCAGTCAACAAATTTGAAGCCGGGGGTAAGGTTGCGACATAACAGCAAACGTTGGGGGGTAAAATTGCAATTAATTCGTTAGGGGGGTAAGGGTGCCAATCGCCCTAAACCCCAGGGGGTAAAATTGCAGTTTACTCTTATTATTTTTATTATTATTATTATTATACATGTTCCATTACATACAATAAAACAATGATGGCACCAACAATGTAGGCATAAAACATAATGATCGTAAAAATTTGTCACATATATATCGTTGAGTGTTCAACAATTTTTATTCACAAAGATCTTGACCGTCTGCGAAAAACGTTACCTTTCTTGTCCGGTAGTGTCCCAGATTTTAGCCTTGATGATCTTGCCATCAACTTCAATGTTACGATTTGAGAAGTCAACCCCGATTGTGGATTTGAAGTCGTGGCTGAATTCATTCTTGGAAAATTGTGACAAAAGGTTAGATTTACCGACACCTGAATCACCGATAAGAACTACCTTATACAACTCATCGTAATCGTCGTCTGCAAATGACCCCATTTGCCTTGTAAAGAATTTGTGTTTTTGAAGATGTAAATTGCTTTTGTTCTATAGAGGCTAAACATAAGTTATATACATGTATAGGGGTAAGATCAAATAAAAAGTTGATTTTGCCTAAGTAGGATGAGAAGCAATCTTAACCATTCATTTTTCAAATCAATGGTTAAGTGTCACACCCCGATATTTCCACATATTACCGGTGGGCCCGACGGGGAGTATCGTGACGTAGTTGATATCATCATAGTCAATACACACAATATAATAGCACAGCGGAAGTCTGGGTGAATAAACTATTACAAACCATACTGTCTGAGTGTTCGAGTTTATGAATGTACAGACTGGAATGTAATAAGATCCACAGGCGGATCATAAATAAATACAAAGAAACAAAATAACAGACTGCAGGCATCTTATGGATTTGCAAGATCCTCTATTGATACCCTATAGCTCCAGCCTATTTCGAGAGGTACCTGTCAATCAGTCTTTAAGAAAATACGTCAGTTTACACTGGTAAATACAATTAACTGACTCATTTTGAAAATATTTATGAAAATTGATTTAGGTGCACATGGCACAAATCATTTATAACTTGGGACAATTATTTAAAGATAATCTTGTATACCGATTTATATGTTTGTCATACAATTGGGGCCGGTTGTAAGCCGGTCGTGATTAACCGACTCACCACTTATAGAACCCACAAAGGAGTTATCCCCAACATGTGGGTTTATATATATTATTTAGCATTTGCATCTGTCAGGTGTATGCCTACACCCCGTGCATAGGTCGTGGCCATTTTCAAATAAAATGAGCCGAGGATATCCAGGACACGGTCGTTAACCCCCAATGCTTATGTTATCAAACAAGACAGATTAAAACGGGTTATGCAATTTATTAATCACAATCCGATTAAATGATTTCATACCCGACCAAGTGGTATTATTATAATACCATATCCCAAGCCCGTATAGGGACAATAAGTTAAAAGTATTTACCTGATGCTAGCAGTATAATCTTAAAGCTTTTCAAAGGCACCTTCTACCGGAAGCTATTTAATCTGTATAGTAGGTTTATTAACCTATTAGGATGCTAACGGGTCTTTAATTAAGTCAAGGACTTAGACCGGCTAGCTAGAAAGAAACCTTATGGTTCTAAACGCTAGATTAAGCGGAGACCGGAACAGAATGTGGTTTAGACCCGACAAGCTTGGATACTTGTATAATATGGGTAAACTAAACACATTCTGGAAATTGAGAATTAAATGACAAGGTTAAGCCCGTTTCGACTATTGTATGTAACCTAGTCACATAAGTCGATCCGAACGCGTAAACGCGTAACGGGTAACCAAATAAATTATATACAGGTCTTAATCATTATTATGCTCAAATTATGTTAATACATCAGTAAGATGTTAACATATATGCCCAAAAAGTAATTTAAACCAAAATAAGTCCCATAAGGGCATTTTGGTAAATTTTAATGTCCATAAAAGAGTTAAATTGTACAACTGAGTTTCAGGTCTGGTTAAATCAGTAAAAATATGTATTTTTATAAGTTATAATAGTAAGACACATTATATATGTGAAAATTATCTTATATAGCCAAACTATGTCCCGTAGGGGCATTTTGGTAATTTTACATAGGCCTTAAAGGTCAAAATAGACTTCTGAGTTTACAAACTTTAGTTTACTGTATAATTATATAAATTAACTTAAAACATCAGTGGGTAATAAGTTTTATATGTCACATATAGTTTTAACCCATACTAGGTGCTAAATATGCTTAAAAATCGGTTTAAAGGGGTATTTGGGTTAAAATAGTAAATCTGAGTTTTTGATCAGTTTATAAAGTTCAAAATACTTTATTTATCATAAGAAATCAGTAGCAAAAGGTTTGACACTAAATAGTTATGTAAAACTCATTTTATGTATGAAAAGGGTAAAACCGACAATTACCGAAATCAAGCTATAATCCTATGTTATGCTCAGCCTAAAAATAATTAAAAATCTTTAAAAATCCCAAAATATTATTTTACATCAGTAGGGAAGAAGTTTGGTGTCAAAAATTGGGTTTAGATAGGCTTCATGCTAATTGAGCTATTTAATTACCAAAAAAATTCCTTAATTACGCTATTGAGCATAACTTCAATCCTAAACCACCAATTGATGTCAAAACTTTAGTACATGTCTAAATATCAGTAGCAAAGGTTTTAGTTCAATTACATTGCTAAAAATCTCAGTTGTATGTAAAAAGGGCGTTTATGGGATTATTAAGCATAATTACGATCAAGTGCATATAATTCAAACCACTAGTTACCATGCAATATAACTCCAGGGGGTTATACTACTAAGTAATGTGGTCCTAAAGGAAACTTAAAACATGGGAGAATTAAGCTTAAACGGGTCAGAACTGAAAGTCAAAGCAAAAGTCAAGCTTTTGCGACTTTCGGTTATAAACTAACCTTAGACTATTAATTGTCGGGTTAGGACTGATAAAACATGTTTTGATATTGATTACCAAGTCATTAGAATGTTAGAATATAATTTAGAACCTTTGATTTATTAATTAGAATCATTGTTGTAAATTCTGTCCAGTTTGACTTTTTGTCAAATTACTTTGACCCGACAATTGACCAGTCAAACGAGAAAATTAGGAGGTGCCCTTTTAAGGGTTAATCACCTACACTAATGTGGTCTTATAACCACTTTCAATTTGATCAGTGGTTAAGCCACATGTAATTAAAACGAAAGTCAAACTAATTTTACGATAAGTTTGACTTTAGAGTAATTAAGCTAATTTAAATGACTAAACAAGTAATTAGAGGCTTACTTAAGGTCCTAGCAAACTTTTCTACACTTGATTATCCTCTTCTTACTGATGGAAGCTGATGCGTGTGAAGTGTTACTTATTTTAGGTGTATATTTTAAGCCCTTTTTAACACTTATTTTAGCCAAGTTTTAATTTTATAAAACACGATATTTCACTGACACTAAACACACATATGGGCAAGTGCACCCATCGTTGAGTGTAGTATAGTGTTGGTAAGATACCGAGGTCGTCCAAGGACACAAGAACTTTTAGTACCGGTTTATCCTCAACGTCTAACCAAAATAAAAGTTTAGAAAAATGTTTTAAACTAAGAAAATTAAAATCTAACTAAAATGCTGAAAATAAAAATAAAAGAAAAACAGATAGACAAGATGAATCACTTGGTTCCGACTCGTATCTAGTATAACCTTTGATTATTTCCGCACTTTTGCATACAATTAAGAGATTATCTTAGTTATTGTAGTAGGCCCCTCTTTTGAAGGTGACGTTACCCTCACCCCAGTAGTTTGAGTCAGCAGGGATACAATCCTAAAGGGGTGGATTATTGGAAGATAATGAATTAAGTTATTAATGCAGTATTGTGGTAGGCCCCGCTTTTGGCGGTGACGTTACCCTCGGCTAAGTAGTCTGAGTCAGCAGGGATACAGTCCTAAATAGCCGGGTTATAGTATTAATAGTAGTTAACTTATGAGGGGATCAAAGAGTTTGGACCCCCGCCATCCAATACCGTGAAGTATTGAAGGAGGTCCTACTAAATTTGACCCAGGTCCATTGCAGGACCTCTAAACGCTGAACAATGGCAAGACCTTTACCAAACCGTTCCCTTAACCCCCTACCAGGTAGCCAACATACCCCCATATAGACCGTGGAGATATGAATGGTGAAAATCCTTTATTTTATATAGACAGTAAAATAATGCCAAGACACCACGGACAAACGATAAGGAAAGATCACCTTCAACATAAGTAACTAGTTATTAAAGTCATTAATACAAAACCAAATAAAAAGTGCAAAAGATTAGAAATAAAAAGTATTATACTAGACACTTTGTCTTCACCAAGTGATGTAAGAGACTTAGGCAAACATGGCCTTGATTGTCAAGAACTCTTACGATCAATCTTGGATCCCGAGACGACTCAAACACTCTACGATGGACAATGGATGATGGTGGTGGATGATGGTGTTGTGATGGTGGTGGGTGGTGGATGAAGTGTGAGAGGGGTGGTGTGCCAAGGGATGAGATGAAATGAATCCAAGCACTCCTATTTATAGGCTGAACAGAGAGCTGGACACGGCCCCGTGTCCGCTGGGCACGGCCCCGTGTCCGTCTGACACTCTCTCTCTTCATTAATTGTAATTCGCAATTACAATAAATGCGCCTGCTGTACTTTCGACACGCCCCCGTGTCCGCTGAGCACGGCCCCGTGATGGGCAATAGAAGCTTCTATAGGTTTGTCTTTTCTGCTGCTTCTTGGGCACGGCCCCGTGCTGGCTGAGCACGGGGCGTGTTCAGTCTTCTGTTTTCTCTATTTTGCTTTGGAAGGTGCCGTTGAGGGTTCGGGCAGTCCACTAATGTTCCTTTTCTTGTATTTATGTTGGATTTAGCTGTCTTTTTGCTTCTTTTGCGTTTTTGAGCTCATTTAATCCTGAAAATACAAAAGGAAGACAAAAACACTCTTTTTCCAATATTAGCACTAAAAAAGGGTTAGTTTTATGCCTCATTTGATGTAATTTATATGTTGCATTTTACACACATCAAATACCCCCACACTTGAACTTTTGCTTGTCCTCAAGCAAAACTCTTTAATATGTGGCTTACACTCCCAAATGGAATAGGTAGAAGAGAAGGTTTTGGGCTTGTCGTAGAGTGTCGGGAATCCAAGATTCTTTATTAGGCTTTATTTTTATGTTATTTACAATCCTATTCGTTATGATTTGTTTAATAACTTTTCATAAGATAAATTACTTATTAGGGCATAACATACATTTTTTAAAATTCTATTTATATACAAGTTCACATACCTCACGGGGATCACTCAACACTCGGCCGAAAATGTATTTTTATGGATCACTCGAGAGCGGCATGGAACTTACTCCTACCATAGGCTTGCCAAACAATCAATTCTCCTCCTTTTTAACTTATATACCTTTGTAAATATCAAGGGGACTTTTTCGGTGAAGGGTTAGGCTTGGGTTAAAGGTAGGTGGTTGGGTTGGTGGTTAGTGGTTAGTAGAAAAAGGGCGAAAAGCGTAACAAGTGTCGGTTTTCGTCAGACTTTTTTTTTTTTTTTTCATCATTTTTTTTATGAAGCTATTTTTCAAACAAAGTCATTGTTGATAAACTTGTTTGTTTATTTGCTTTTGCTTCATAATCAACTTTTTCTCTCTTTTTTTTTTTTTTTTTTTTTTTTTTTTGAATAGTCATACGAAAAACCGAACTTGTTACTAAAATAAAGGGTTAAAAATGAAAAAGGTTTTGGTGGGTAAAAAGGGTGTTTGGTTTGGGTTATGAAATGAAAAGGTTTAGGCTCAAAGGGGCTAACTAGGGGGATTTTGGGTAGGTGGTAAAAAAAAAAAAATAATGATGGTGTAGAAATAAAAATGGTTAGTCCTAATGCCTCCATCATTTACTTACTCGGGTTTAAGTTGGTAAGGACCGGGAATGTATCGTCATGGCAAGTTCTAGAGTCGTAAGAACCAAGCGGCTATTCACACAAGAAACGAAAAATGAGCATTTAGTCAAATGATATGTAATTGTGTGCTCAATAAAGGCTCAAAACTCACTTTTGTGGGAATGGGTTTTTATGTGATCAAGTATATAATCAAATTTTAAATAAGTTTGCTATGCCTTTTCATAATTTTCTTATGTTGGTTCTTTTTATCACTACGCTATCGGTTGTAAATTTGTAAAAAAAATATAACCTTTTTGAGAACTTGAATTTCCCAAGTTAAACCTAGACAAGTAAAAAAAATGAAATTTTTGAAAAAAATTTGGGGTGATTAGCGGTTCCAATAGAGTTTTGTGTAAGGCTTGTATTTAGGACTTGCAAAATTCAAGGTTTTAGCATCCCCCCCACACTTAAATTACACATTGTCCTCAATGTGTCCCAAAAATAAATTTTTAGGTTGATTAGATGTGTAAAATAGTGTTTAAAAAGCAAAAAATTTGTGTTACTGGGTGCTGAACACGGCCCCGTGTTGTCCGGGCACGGCCCCGTGTTCAAGTGCCAGTAACAAAATTAGAATAAGAGAAACAGAAGTCTGGACACGGGGGCGTGTTGAGTGAACACGGCCCGTGTCCAGGTACCT
This sequence comes from Helianthus tuberosus, assembly GCA_030545235.1. Classification (NCBI taxonomy): domain Eukaryota; kingdom Viridiplantae; phylum Streptophyta; class Magnoliopsida; order Asterales; family Asteraceae; genus Helianthus; species Helianthus tuberosus. Next base: position 27,701,656 of record CM060440.1, read on the forward strand.
GAACTGGGAGTTTTTCTGCAGGTGGTTCGGCACGGGGCCGTGTTGGTTGGGCACGGCCCGTGTTGAACCTTCTGAAATGGAGAAAATTGTCGGGTTGCCTTGTTCTTGTGCATGGGTTCATTTTTCTCGTTCCCCTTTTCATCCTTTACCAGCATGAGTGTGTTTTATTCCTGAAAATTAAAACTAACTAGAAAACATAAAAATTAACCTAAATTAAACTAGGGATAGTCCCGTGGAATGCCTCCATGGTGTGCCACGTTTATAAGGGTCCTTGGCTAGACCCACCTTATCGGGTGGTTCTGGCTCATCTTCAATTAGGGGGTCGTCATTGCCGAATGGATATTTCATTGATCGCTCAAGATCGACACTTCTTTTAAATGCCCCTAATTGAAGAGGTAGATTGTTGAACTTCCGGTTTTTCAAAGCTTCGTGAGTTTTTACAAATGGTCGCCCCAACACTAGAGGAGCGTCATCGAGGATGACAAAGTCGGTCGGGATTACCATTTGATTTGTTTGAACCAAGACATCTTCAACTATACCGATTGATTTTATTACTTTCCGATTGGATAGAAAAATGGGTATTTGAAGTGGAGAAAAATCACTAATACTCAATTTTTCGAAAATGTAGTTAGGCATTATGTTAACACAAAGATCTTTATCGATTGTGACATTACTAATAAACGAATTTTGAAAGAAACATGGAACCGGTGTAATGTTAATTTCAAATGGGTCTTCTTTTATTAGCGTGGTTTGATCATTAGTTAACTTAACACTTACCGTTTCGTCAATTTTAGTGTTAGTGTTTAACTCTTTTAAAAACTTAGCATGAGTGGGTACTAAACAATGATTTTCGAAAGAAGGAGACAAGAGATTAATTTCTTCAAAATTAGACTCTTTTTGAATTTTATCGTTAACGGACTCACCTTTTTCGTTGTTTAACTCATGTGTCGGTTCTTCACTTATTTGTTCTTCCATTTTTACACTTTCGGTTATCTTTTCCTTATTTAATTCTTCTCTTGCGCGGGACTCCTCTTCCCTTGCGCGAGATTCTTTTATACATCGATCGATAACTCTAATGTGTTCTAATATCCTCTCAGTCACTTCGGTTATAGAAAAAGAATCGGTATTTTCTAAGCTTGAATCCGGTTGTTCGACCCTTTGTTCCTCATAATACCCATATGAAGTAGATGGTTCGCACCATTGTTCTTCATTGTAAGCATATGATGGATAAGGTTCGTAATTTTGTTCTTCATAATACTCATATGAGGTGGGTTGTTCACGCCATGGTTCCTCATAATAAGCATATGAAGGTGGTGGCTCATATCTTGGTTCCTCAAAGTATGAGTATGAAGGCTCATACCTTGGTTCATCAAAATATGAGTATGAGGGAGGAGGTTCATACCTTTGATCTTCATATGATGTGTATGAAGTTGATGGCTCGTACCTGGTTTCCTCATAGTAGGTGTATGAATTGGATGGTTGATATGAGCGATTATTTTGAACCGATCGTGCGTTACGACAATTAGTGCAATAATTACCCCTATAATCATCCTCCTCATAGGTGTAGTTGTAACCTCCTGAGTATTGATCCATAAGAATCACTCAGCAGACCACAACCGAGTCTCGAGATCAGAAAACAAAAAGAAAAACGGAAACAGAGGCTGGACACGGCCCCGTGTTCAGTGAGCACGGCCCCGTGTTCAGGATCTGTATCTGGGCGTTTTAATTAAAGTTACTGATTTCGTTGAACACGGGGCGTGTTCAGTGAGCACGGCCCGTGTTCAGGCTTCTGTTACTGGGTGTTTTATGAAAAATATGCAGCACGGCCCCGTGTTCAGCGAGCACGGCCCGTGTTCAACCTACTGTAAATGCAAAACTAAACTAAAATGCAGAAAAATGTGGGCCCGTTTTGAAAAGGTTTTGAAAAACTGATTAGGCCGTCGATTTTAAGCTTTCCTAAAATCCTTGTGTCCCCGGCAACGGCGCCAAAAACTTGATGCGTGTGAAGTGTTACTTATTTTAGGTGTATATTTTAAGCCCTTTTTAACACTTATTTTAGCCAAGTTTTAAATTTATAAAACACGATATTTCACTGACACTAAACACACATATGGGCAAGTGCACCCATCGTTGAGTGTAGTATAGTGTTGGTAAGATACCGAGGTCGTCCAAGGACACAAGAACTTTTAGTACCGGTTTATCCTCAACGTCTAACCAAAATAAAAGTTTAGAAAAATGTTTTAAACTAAGAAAATTAAAATCTAACTAAAATGCTGAAAATAAAAATAAAAGAAAAACAGATAGACAAGATGAATCACTTGGTTCCGACTCGTATCTAGTATAACCTTTGATTATTTCCGCACTTTTGCACACAATTAAGAGATTATCTTAGTTATTGTAGTAGGCCCCTCTTTTGAAGGTGACGTTACCCTCACCCCAGTAGTTTGAGTCAGCAGGGATACAATCCTAAAGGGGTGGATTATTGGAAGATAATGAATTAAGTTATTAATGCAGTATTGTGGTAGGCCCCGCTTTTGGCGGTGACGTTACCCTCGGCTAAGTAGTCTGAGTCAGCAGGGATACAGTCCTAAATAGCCGGGTTATAGTATTAATAGTAGTTAACTTATGAGGGGATCAAAGAGTTTGGACCCCCGCCATCCAATACCGTGAAGTATTGAAGGAGGTCCTACTAAATTTGACCCAGGTCCATTGCAGGACCTCTAAACGCTGAACAATGGCAAGACCTTTACCAAACCGTTCCCTTAACCCCCTACCAGGTAGCCAACATACCCCCATATAGACCGTGGAGATATGAATGGTGAAAATCCTTTATTTTATATAGACAGTAAAATAATGCCAAGACACCACGGACAAACGATAAGGAAAGATCACCTTCAACATAAGTAACTAGTTATTAAAGTCATTAATACAAAACCAAATAAAAAGTGCAAAAGATTAGAAATAAAAAGTATTATACTAGACACTTTGTCTTCACCAAGTGATGTAAGAGACTTAGGCAAACATGGCCTTGATTGCCAAGAACTCTTACGATCAATCTTGGATCCCGAGACGACTCACACACTCTACGATGGACAATGGATGATGGTGGTGGATGATGGTGTTGTGATGGTGGTGGGTGGTGGATGAAGTGTGAGAGAGGTGGTGTGCCAAGGGATGAGATGAAATGAATCCAAGCACTCCTATTTATAGGCTGAACAGAGAGCTGGACACGGCCCCGTGTCCGCTGGGCACGGCCCCGTGTCCGTCTGACACTCTCTCTCTTCATTAATTGTAATTCGCAATTACAATAAATGCGCCTGCTGTACTTTCGACACGCCCCCGTGTCCGCTGAGCACGGCCCCGTGATGGGCAATAGAAGCTTCTATAGGTTTGTCTTTTCTGCTGCTTCTTGGGCACGGCCCCGTGCTGGCTGAGCACGGGGCGTGTTCAGTCTTCTGTTTTCTCTATTTTGCTTTGGAAGGTGTCGTTGAGGGTTCGGGCAGTCCACTAATGTTCCTTTTCTTGTATTTATGTTGGATTTAGCTGTCTTTTTGCTTCTTTTGCGTTTTTGAGCTCATTTAATCCTGAAAATACAAAAGGAAGACAAAAACACTCTTTTTCCAATATTAGCACTAAAAAAGGGTTAGTTTTATGCCTCATTTGATGTAATTTATATGTTGCATTTTACACACATCAGAAGCTCCAGAGCAAGTCCCACAAGTGAATGTTGCAATGTGTGTCAAGAACTCATGAATTAAGCTTTCTTATATAGTGAACTCAAGAGCTTAAGATCTTGCCAAAATAGTCTATAGGTGTTGTAAGATCATCCCAGGTGTACCTAAGATGCTAAAAACCGCCTATAGAGTCCCTGATTTTCGAATACTACTGAAATAAGGCGGTGCAACCGGTTATACAGGCAGCTGTCCTGAAAAACGCCCAGATGCAGGCCTTGCGCACCGTTACATTCTGGGTGTTGCGGTGCGTAAGCCTTCTTGCGCACCGTAACATTCTGGGTGTTGCGGTGCGTAAGCCTTCACCAGAGGACAAAAGTTTGTTTTAATTGAGGCTGTGACCATGCAACACTTACATCTCCGAATCTCTTGCATTTTAATCAGAATGGGGACCATCTTTTCAGCCATTGCATGTCTAGGCATGCACTTACCATTTTGGCACCTTGTGGGAGGTTTAAGTTGACGGAATTACCAAGAATTTCACATTGGATCCATGTCTAAGGTTGTAACTAATTTAATATTTAGGATGGCCAGATTTATAATCATAATTCAGATGCATATCTTGGTTAAGGATTTATTAATAGGTCGCTCAGAGGTATATTTTAACATGACGACATTTTTAAATCCTACCGTACATCTTTATCTGGATCTGTATTTATAACACGTTTGCATAACATGACACGTGTCTTTATTTTCTTGGACATGAATTTCCGAGGTGTTACATCCTCACCCCCTTAAAAGAAATCTCGACCCTGAGATTTACTGAAATAAATGAGGGTATTTCTGTTTCATAGTGGACTCGACTTCCCATGTATACTCAGGACCTCTACGGGCTTCCCATTTGACCTTTACTATAGGTACATGCTTTCTTCGGAGCTTTTTAACCTGTCGATCCTCAATCGCTATAGGTCTTTCAACAAACCTCAAACTTTCATCAATTTGCACGTCCTTATGAGACATTGCTAGAGATTCATCGGCTACGCATTTCTTGAGATTACAAATGTGAAACACATTATGAATCCCACTCAGCTCTTCAGGCAAGTTCAGCTTATAAGCTACACTGCCGACACATTCGATAATCTCGAATGGTCCAATATACCTAGGGCTCAACTTACCCTTCTTACCAAAACGCATCACACCTTTCCAGGGTGATACTTTCAATAGAACTTTATCGCCTATTTCAAATTTTAAAGACCTTCGTTTCCCATTAGCATAGCTTTTCTGCCTATCCCTGGCAGCTTTTAAGCGATCACGGATCTGGACAATTTTGTCTGTTGTTTCAAAGACTATGTCAGGTCCTGACAACTGAGCTTCTCCTACTTCTGCCCAACAGACGGGCGTTCTGCATTTCCTACCATATAATGCCTCAAAAGGCGCAGCCTGAATGCTTGTATGGTAGCTATTATTGTAGGAGAACTCGATTAAAGGTAGATGATCATCCCAACTACCTCCTAAATCAATGACACATGCTCGCAGCATGTCTTCCAATGTTTGAATTGTACGCTCACTCTGTCCATCCGTCTGTGGATGGTAAGCAGTACTAAAATTCAAACACGTGCCCAAAGATTGTTGGAAACTTTTCCAAAAGTGAGAGGTGTATCTAGTATCTCTATCCGAGATAATAGCTACTGGTACTCCATGAAGAGCTACAATCTTATCTACATACAATTGGGCTAACTTATCGGAACTATGAGTCTCTTTGATGGGTAAGAAATGTGCTGACTTAGTCAGTCTATCAACAATAACCCATATTGTATCATTTCTGTGCCTGGTTTTAGGTAACTTGGTTATGAAATCCATGGTTACCATCTCCCACTTCCATGTAGGAAGTTCTGGTTGTTGAAGTAACCCTGAAGGCTTTTGATGTTCAGCTTTAATCTGAGCACAAGTCAGGCATTTAGCTACATATGTGGCAATAGATTTCTTTAAACCTATCCACCAATAATTAGCCTTTGAATCATGATACATCTTGTCACCACCCGGGTGAACTGAGTATTTGGAATTGTGGACTTCCTGGAGGATTACCTCTCGAAGTCCTCCCTGAATAGGAACCCAAATTCTTCCATTCATCCTAAGAATTCCATCCTTTCCAGGTGTTAGCTGTTCAGCAGTTATTCCTAACTTTTCATTTGGAAAGTTATCTTCCAATGCAGCATCCTTCTGTGCAGCTAATATTCTTTCATTCAGACTATTCCTCAACTCAATGCTCTTGGCATTGATCCTAATTGGTTTAACTCTTTCCTTTCGGCTTAGAGCATCTGCGACCACATTCGCTTTACCGGGATGGTAGCGAATCTCGCAATCATAGTCATTTAAGGTTTCCATCCAACGACGTTGTCTAATATTGAGCTCTTTTTGATTGAACAAATGTTGAAGACTTTTGTGATCTGTATAGATCACACATTTAGTTCCATATAAGTAATGTCTCCATAACTTAAGTGCGAATACAACGGCACCCAACTCCAAATCGTGGGTGGTGTAATTTTTCTCATGCACTTTTAGTTGTCGTGATGCATAGGCAATCACCTTGCCTCGCTGCATAAGCACACAACCCATACCGGTGTGTGAAGCATCACAGTATACAACAAACTCTTCAATTCCATCAGGTAGAGTTAATACCGGAGCATTGCTCAACCTTTGCTTAAGAATCTCGAAGGATTCCTGTTGCTTCGGACCCCAATCAAACTTAACCTTCTTACGGGTCAAAGAAGTTAATGGTGCGGCTATCCTTGAGAAGTTTTCGATGAATCTTCTATAATAACCAGCTAAACCCAGAAAGCTACGAATTTCGGTTGGAGTCTTGGGTGCTTCCCAATTCATAACAGCTTCTACCTTGGCAGGATCTACCTGGATGCCTTGCTCACTAACAACATGTCCAAGGAATTGGACTTGGCGAAGCCAAAACTCACACTTGGAGAATTTAGCATACAACTTCTCCTGTCGCAGTAATCCTAAAATGCACCGAAGGTGCTTCTCATGATCATCCTGATTACGAGAATAGATAAGTATATCATCTATGAAGACGATGATAAACTTGTCTAGGTATGGTTTGCAGACTCTATTCATGAGGTCCATGAATGCTGCTGGAGCATTAGTGAGTCCAAATGGCATCACTAAGAATTCGAAGTGTCCATACCTCGTCCTGAATGCCGTCTTAGGCACATCTTCAGTTCTAACCTTAAGTTGATGATACCCAGATCTCAAATCAATTTTTGAGAAGAAGCTCGCTCCTTGGAGCTGATCAAATAAGTCATCGATCCTGGGTAAAGGATAACGATTCTTAATCGTTACTTTGTTTAGCTCACGATAATCAATGCATAGGCGCATTGATCCGTCTTTCTTTTTCACAAATAATATTGGAGCTCCCCAGGGCGAAGAACTAGGTCGTATGAAACCTTTTCCTAATAGTTCATCCAATTGGGTCCTAAGCTCTTTCATTTCAGTAGGTGCTAGGCGATAAGGAGCTCGTGCTATTGGTGCTGATCCTGGGAGAATGTCTATCCTGAATTCTACTTGCCTCTCAGGAGGTAATCCAGGTAATTCATCAGGAAAGACATCAGGATATTCAGATATAATCGGAATATCTTCAATTTTTGGCTTAGGATCATTCACAGTCACTTGTGCCATGTAAATGACACACCCACTTTTCATACACTGTGCCAACTTAAGAATAGACACATTGCTGGGCAATCCGTATTGCGTATCTCCCTGAATGGTGACTGATTCACCAGAAGGGGTTTTGATAATGACTAGCTTTTTGTCACAGGCAATTTGGGCTTGGTTATACGACAACCAATCCATGCCTAAAACTATATCAAACCCAACCAATTTCATTGGCAAAAGAGATAGCGGGATAGAATGATTCTTAATGGATATAGAACATCCATCAAGAAGAGTGGAAGCTGTTTCTAAGGTACCATCAGCAAGTTCTACCTCGTATTTTATGTCTAGAGTCTTAATAGGCAGATTCAATAACTTACAGAACTTATGGTCTACAAAAGACTTATCAGCACCGGAATCAAATAAGACTCTAGCATAATTATTATTGACGAGGAAGGTACCTGTTATGACATTCTCGTCATTCACTGCTTCCTTGGCTTGCATCTGGAAAACTCTTGCATTGTTCTTCTTTGCCTCCTCGGGCTTCTTCGCATTCTTGGGGCAATTAGTTTTGATGTGCCCCTTTTCATTGCAACCATAGCAAGTTGCATCCTTTATATTTCGGCACTCTACAGACTTGTGCCCTTTCTTTTTACAGATCCCACATGGTTTAGCTTGTGGGTCCTGGTTGCATTTCCCAAAATGTCTTTTATTACAAGTCTTACACCTGGGCTTGTCACTCGACTGCCCCTTTTTGGAACCAGAGTTCCCTTTGCCCTTTTTGTTCGACTGGGGAGACTTGTCTTCCTCTCGTTTCCTCTTCCCTTCATCGCTCGCCTTCTTCGCCCTACTCCTCACAATATCCAAAGTGAGGGATAAGGATAGATCCACAGCGGATCTATAAGTGGCTGGCTTTGAAGCCTTAACATTTCCCTTTACTTCAGGGGCCAAGCCACCAATGAAACGCGTGATGCGTTTGGGTTCAGGAGTGACTAAATATGGTACCAACCTTGACATCGAGTTGAAACTAGTCACATAGGATCTATAGTCCAGATCCTTCATCACTAAGGTGAGGAAATCTGATTCAATCCTCTCAACCTCGTGTTGAGGGCAGTAAGTGTCTTTCACAAGATCTACAAACTTCTCCCAAGAAAGATTATACAGATGAACCTTTCCGGTAGACTGCACTAGGGCTTTCCACCAGGTAAGGGCATCACCCTTGAACGATTGTGATACAAACATAACCACATCCTCCTTAGCACATCCGCTGATGTCTATAACGGTCTCCATCTCATCTAACCATTTCATGCAATCAATTGCATCTTTTTCTCCTGTAAAATCCCTAGGCTTACAGGAGACAAAGTACTTGTAGGTACAACCCTTAGCGTACCTAGGAGTCAGCTTGAGGACTATTTGCCTCTTGGGTTCACTACCGTGGTTAGATGAGTGCTGAGACTCACTTTTCTTATTAGTATGGGGTTGAGAATGAGATTTTGAATGAGTTTGAGACCTAATGACACTAGGTTCTTTAAACTTGGCATCTACCGCTTGTGAAACTGCTGCGGTGATCATTGCTTGCAGATCAGCACCAGTGATATTAATCCTGGTGTTGTTGCCTTCTGTAGGATGACTGTTTGCTTCATCCGAGCCAGCCATCTCTGAATACTATATCAAACATAGATGATATATTTAAATTATGCATTAAATCATCATATTGATGATTAGATGGTCATGGTATTATTAAACCATATAGACCAAAAATTTATAATAATCAAAGGAATAAGCATATATACACCAAGTTCGTCTCGAAGGACATTTAAATAGCTTAGAAAGCTTGTCACAGGAATGATTAAATTATAATCAACGATCCTTTGGATCAGCGATCGTTTAAGGGTCGAACAAAGTTCATCACCTTTTTGACAAGAAGTTTACAAATAGAACTTTCATTGTCATTACTACACCTTTGCTTATAAGCATACATCTCTAATGGATGTTATGGTGTATACATCATATTGATGTTTACTAGCCATGATTAGTATTGATCATATAGGCTAAATTAGTGGCTTGGAAAAATCCAAGTACATTTGGAAGATTGTGTGATTCTTCGCACCGCAAAATTCAGGATTGTTAACATATTTTCAGATGTTAACAGAGAGTTATTATCTTAAAAAGGTTATACCATCATAGCCATTTAATATTTTGGCTAGGTTATACCTCTAAGAGTTTCTTAGGCGGATCAATTAAAAATTTGAATGAAGTAGCATGATATAATAAATTACATACTTAAAACCAAAATAACTGCATTAAAATCATGAAACGATTACAACTCTGCCCGAAAAGGGACTTAAGAAAAACATCACAAATCACCCACACAGGGGCTACTGAAAACACTGCCCACGCAGGGGCATACTGAAACAGAAATAAGTCCGCGCAAGGACTTGATACATGAAAACAAATAAATATCCTTGCAAGGACTTTATTACACAATAACAAAGCAACCCAACATCACCCTATTTCTTCTTGCCCTTGAGAAAGCTCATAAGGCCCTTGACAAAACCACTATGTTTCTTCTTGTTTTCATGAGCCACATGCTCAACCCTGTCCAACCTCTCTAGAATCTCTTGAGTTTGTTGCTGCTGATACGGAGGAGGTTGTTGGTATGGCGGGTATTGCGAATCCTGCGCTGGGTATCCAGTGGGATATAATGGAGGGTAAGAAGAAGGGTAATGATGATGGTACTGGGCAGCTGAAAGATACGGATCCTGAGTCCCATAGTCGGATGGGTATCCAGACGGATTATACCTGGATGATCCTGGGTATGTCGGGATAGGGTTGTCGAAACCCAACGGTGGTTGAATAGGTGCGTGTGAACCCGGCGGAAGGTTACCTTCCGTCACCGTGCGTGATGACTCACCCAACTGTGGGTCTTCTGGGATAGGAGGATACGAACTCGAACCACGAGGAGATGCAAACTGTGGTCCCCCACGTACCGATATCTTAGCATTTCTCCCTCGCCTTGGCGGCGCGGGAGGTTGTTGAGGTGGATCCTCAACTGGCAAGGGTGGTGGGGTAACAGCCCTAAGCTGCGGTTCATCCAAGGGAGGTTGGACAGGTGAGCTATGGTTTGAAGGCGTGAAAAACCAGTCATACTGACCCATCCTCTCCTGGAATGAGTCGGGCCCATTGTACGGTGATCCTACAAATGGAGAACCGCTAGAGATACTTATCGGGTGCCCTGGCGTTCCTGTTTGCAAATCCGGGTCTGGGTCGTCATCCATCTCCATTTCCTGAGAAAAGTGATCCTTAGGTCCCAAAGGGTTGTAGCCCAAAAAGTCGTTAACATAAGCGTTGGGATTGAATTGTGAAGGTGAGTAAGTGGAATCTGATTGGTGAAAAGGATGAGATTGGTAAGAATGGTATGATTGGTTGGATTGATGAGTTCCCAACGAAAGGGGAGAATGATGAGGTTCGTTCGGAATGGGCATCCCAAAATAAGGAGGGTCTGATGGTGATGACCCCAGCGAGACAGAATGTCTTGCTGGTTGATAGCTATGACTCAAATCCTTGGAATCGGATCCGGAAAGCGAGTCAGACGGGGTACGCCTGTGAGAGGGTCCGGAGCTACTAGAGGGTCCTCCACGCATGGGTCCCTTTCCTCGTCCTCTTAGTCTTGGTGGCATTTTCCTGTCAAAACAAGTAAATATAATAAAACAATAAAAGGAAGGTTAAGAGTAAAATCCTAGGTCATTTGCCTAGAATCGAGAGTCTAAGGAATGTGCTTATTGTGTCATTGAGATTAAACACAAAAGGCTAGTGTTTAATTCACTCAATGTTGGCTCTGATACCAACCTGTCACACCCCGATATTTCCACATATTACCGGTGGGCCCGACGGGGAGTATCGTGACGTAGTTGATATCATCATAGTCAATACACACAATATAATAGCACAGCGGAAGTCTGGGTGAATAAACTATTACAAACCATACTGTCTGAGTGTTCGAGTTTATGAATGTACAGACTGGAATGTAATAAGATCCACAGGCGGATCATAAATAAATACAAAGAAACAAAATAACAGACTGCAGGCATCTTATGGATTTGCAAGATCCTCTATTGATACCCTATAGCTCCAGCCTATTTCGAGAGGTACCTGTCAATCAGTCTTTAAGAAAATACGTCAGTTTACACTGGTAAATACAATTAACTGACTCATTTTGAAAATATTTATGAAAATTGATTTAGGTGCACATGGCACAAATCATTTATAACTTGGGACAATTATTTAAAGATAATCTTGTATACCGATTTATATGTTTGTCATACAATTGGGGCCGGTTGTAAGCCGGTCGTGATTAACCGACTCACCATTTATAGAACCCACAAAGGAGTTATCCCCAACATGTGGGTTTATATATATTATTTAGCATTTGCATCTGTCAGGTGTATGCCTACACCCCGTGCATAGGTCGTGGCCATTTTCAAATAAAATGAGCCGAGGATATCCAGGACACGGTCGTTAACCCCCAATGCTTATGTTATCAAACAAGACAGATTAAAACGGGTTATGCAATTTATTAATCACAATCCGATTAAATGATTTCATACCCGACCAAGTGGTATTATTATAATACCATATCCCAAGCCCGTATAGGGATAATAAGTTAAAAGTATTTACCTGATGCTAGCAGTATAATCTTAAAGCTTTTCAAAGGCACCTTCTACCGGAAGCTATTTAATCTGTATAGTAGGTTTATTAACCTATTAGGATGCTAACGGGTCTTTAATTAAGTCAAGGACTTAGACCGGCTAGCTAGAAAGAAACCTTATGGTTCTAAACGCTAGATTAAGCGGAGACCGGAACAGAATGTGGTTTAGACCCGACAAGCTTGGATACTTGTATAATATGGGTAAACTAAACACATTCTGGAAATTGAGAATTAAATGACAAGGTTAAGCCCGTTTCGACTATTGTATGTAACCTAGTCACATAAGTCGATCCGAACGCGTAAACGCGTAACGGGTAACCAAATAAATTATATACAGGTCTTAATCATTATTATGCTCAAATTATGTTAATACATCAGTAAGATGTTAACATATATGCCCAAAAAGTAATTTAAACCAAAATAAGTCCCATAAGGGCATTTTGGTAAATTTTAATGTCCATAAAAGAGTTAAATTGTACAACTGAGTTTCAGGTCTGGTTAAATCAGTAAAAATATGTATTTTTATAAGTTATAATAGTAAGACACATTATATATGTGAAAATTATCTTATATAGCCAAACTATGTCCCGTAGGGGCATTTTGGTAATTTTACATAGGCCTTAAAGGTCAAAATAGACTTCTGAGTTTACAAACTTTAGTTTACTGTATAATTATATAAATTAACTTAAAACATCAGTGGGTAATAAGTTTTATATGTCACATATAGTTTTAACCCATACTAGGTGCTAAATATGCTTAAAAATCGGTTTAAAGGGGTATTTGGGTTAAAATAGTAAATCTGAGTTTTTGATCAGTTTATAAAGTTCAAAATACTTTATTTATCATAAGAAATCAGTAGCAAAAGGTTTGACACTAAATAGTTATGTAAAACTCATTTTATGTATGAAAAGGGTAAAACCGACAATTACCGAAATCAAGCTATAATCCTATGTTATGCTCAGCCTAAAAATAATTAAAAATCTTTAAAAATCCCAAAATATTATTTTACATCAGTAGGTAAGAAGTTTGGTGTCAAAAATCGGGTTTAGATAGGCTTCATGCTAATTGAGCTATTTAATTACCAAAAAAATTCCTTAATTACGCTATTGAGCATAACTTCAATCCTAAACCACCAATTGATGTCAAAACTTTAGGACATGTCTAAATATCAGTAGTAAAGGTTTTAGTTCAATTACATTGCTAAAAATCTCAGTTGTATGTAAAAAGGGCATTTATGGGATTATTAAGCATAATTACGATCAAGTGCATATAATTCAAACCACTAGTTACCATGCAATATAACTCCAGGGGGTTATACTACTAAGTAATGTGGTCCTAAAGGAAACTTAAAACATGGGAGAATTAAGCTTAAACAGGTCAGAACTGAAAGTCAAAGCAAAAGTCAAGCTTTTGCGACTTTCGGTTATAAACTAACCTTAGACTATTAATTGTCGGGTTAGGACTGATAAAACATGTTTTGATAGTGATTACCAAGTCATTAGAATGTTAGAATATAATTTAGAACCTCTGATTTATTAATTATAATCATTGTTGTAAATTCTGTCCAGTTTGACTTTTTGTCAAATTACTTTGACCCGACAATTGACCAGTCAAACGAGAAAATTAGGAGGTGCCCTTTTAAGGGTTAATCACCTACACTAATGTGGTCTTACAACCACTTTCAATTTGATCAGTGGTTAAGCCACATGTAATTAAAATGAAAGTCAAACTAATTTTACGATAAGTTTGACTTTAGAGTAATTAAGCTAATTTAAATGACTAAACAAGTAATTAGAGGCTTACTTAAGGTCCTAGCAAACTTTTCTACACTTGATTATCCTCTTCTTACTGATGGAAGCTCCAGAGCAAGTCCCACAAGTGAATGTTGCAATGTGTGTCAAGAACTCATGAATTAAGCTTTCTTATATAGTGAACTCAAGAGCTTAAGATCTTGCCAAAATAGTCTATAGGTGTTGTAAGATCATCCCTGATTTTCGAATACTACTGAAATAAGGCGGTGCAACCGGTTATACAGGCAGCTGTCCTGAAAAACGCCCAGATGCAGGCCTTACGCACCGTTACATTTTGGGTGTTGCGGTGCGTAAGCCTTCTTGCGCACCGTAACATTCTGGGTGTTGCGGTGCGTAAGCCTTCGCCAGAGGACAAAAGTTTGTTTTAATTGAGGCTGTGACCATGCAACACTTACATCTTCGAATCTCTTGCATTTTAATCAGAACGGGGACTATCTTTTCAGCCATTGCATGTCTAGGCATGCACTTACCATTTTGGCACCTTGTGGGAGGTTTAAGTTGACGGAAATACCAAGAATTTCACATTGGATCCATGTCTAAGGTTGTAACTAATTTAATATTTAGGATGGCCAGATTTATAATCATAATTCAGATGCATATCTTGGTTAAGGATTTATTAATAGGTCGCTCAGAGGTATATTTTAACATGTCGACATTTTTAAATCCTACCGTACATCTTTATCTGGATCCGTATTTATAACACGTTTGCATAACATGACACGTGTCTTTATTTTCTTGGACATGAATTTCCGAGGTGTTACATTAAGATGAAAGTGTAGGAGAAAGAAGGAGTGTAAGGGTATTTTGGGAAAATCTTATTTATAGATTTTCTCTCTCCACATGCAAGACACATGCATATTCCACCCCTATTTTTTAAACGTTCATAACTTTTTTATACGACATTATTTTTTCATAAAAATTTAACCATAAATCGAGCGTCTTTTTATCTTTAATTTGAGTATCATATTGCTATATAAAATATGAAGACTAAAAAAAACCCACTAAAATGTGTTGTATTTTTGTACTATATTTTTGTGAACATTTTTTTTGTGCTGGATTTTTGTACTATATTTTTATGCTAAATTTTTTGTGCTGGATTTTTTTATCTTAAATTCTTTTTTTCTCAATTTTTTGTGCTAGATTTTTTTGTACTACATTTTTTTGCTGAATTTTTTCGTGCTATATTTTTTTGTGTTATATTTTTTTGTGCTAGATTTTTTGTGCTAGATTTTTTTGTACTAGATTTTTTTGTTGTATTTTTAAAAAACAAAAAGGGTGCCACATGTCATTTTCACTGCTATTTATAAGAACCAAAATGCCCTTCATTCCTACTTATTAGGAGTGCCACATGTCATCATCACATTCCTTCTCATCCTACTTAGGCAAAATAGACTTTTTATTTGATCTTACCCCTACATGTATACGCTAGAGATATATGCTAGTTTATTGTTATTTTGTTATAGTGCTTATCATTATATTCCAGTTTAGAGTTTAAATTTGAATTCTAAATATTTAGATAACTCTTGATCCACTGTGTCGATCAATAGTTTCAAAACTAGCTTCTATTTTATCTTTAACCCCTTAAAAGTCACATGTCAAAACACAACATACATTTAACCATACTTGGTTCTCATGGTTAAAACTTAAAATAACGATGATGGAACTAGAATTTCTTTATTGGGAGTTATCATAAGGATTTTTTTCTCCACCGGCTACATGTAAAGAGTCCAAAATCATGGTTTTTTTTTAATAATCTTAGATTTTATGTGTATATACAAACTCACGTGGTCGGAGAGTCAGCGGAGCCTCTAGTTCGACTCCTGTATTCACCCTAAACCATAACATTGTTCTTTTTCCTTGTAATTGTGGTTTTCAAACTCTTACATAGCGCAACACTCGGCTTTCTTCACAGCAGACACTTGATCATCTTCACTTCCGGTATTAATCATTTGTCAATTTGGTACAAGCTAGCCATGCCCAATGCCTTTCTGGCTCATACCGTGATAGATCTGAGTTAGTAATTTTGTGAAAGCTTTTTCAACAAGAAGTGAGCTAGATCAACCTTGTTTCCCGTGGTGAGCATGACTACAATGGTTTGGTCCGTGTGATCTCGAAGCTCCCTTAAACATCGCTCCATATTTTCAAATGTTACTTTTCGGGTGATGTCATATACCTTTTTTTTTTTAACAAATTACAGTCACCCACCAGATATAGATAAAAGGAATTACATAACAATGACATGTAAACAGACAACAAGCTACGCCACAACTCTCTTTTGAATAGCAAATCTAATTTTGTTCGGCTTCGAGAAATTGTTGTGCACGACCTTCTGCACTCTATCTAGGAATCCGACAGCTTTAGGGGCAAGATACCCGAAAGTATCAAAGGAAAAGGGAATGAAAACATGTTGATTCTCATCATGCTTAGCGACCTTCCCCGATTCCGCTTTCAACACAACCTAGCTAGCCACGAAATGGTTTTCCCTGAGCTCAACAAGGGGGGACACCCCGGTAAGATCCACATAGGTGTGTTTCCCACCAACCCAACCAAACAAAAGAACATCCGCTAGCCGAAGAGTCGATCTCCCTTCAAGCGGGCCAGTTAAGAAATTTCCTGGGTTATCCAAACATGTTTGTATCTGAAACCCGGTAGCTCCTTGCAATGGACCACATGCTCCCCAATGTTATTCAAACAAACCTTGCGGCAAACTGGGCCAGGCTCATTAATTGGAAACAAGGGGATCATTAACTGGCATTTAAGGATGGACCGATACTCCACCGCTGACATGTGTTGGCCTAAACCTTCTATGGGGATAACAGTCAAAAAATCTTGAGCATGGGGGCTCCGAAAACATTCTCACACCGCTTACTGGCGCACAGATAGGTCAAACTTCTCTCTTAAATCATGGGCGGCTTTACTATAGGGCACTCACCAAAGTTTTTTGAGCCTTCGGAGGGGCAGTGTCTTTATTAGCGAACCCATCAAGATCAAGATCGGGAAGGGACCTTTGCAATCTACCCATCGCACATCCATAACTGGCGTCCAACCAATCAATGCCACTGTCCCGTAGGATGTGGTCTTGTAAACTCTAAGATTGTGCTCTCGAGGCCACATAATCGTATGTTGATACATCTTCCGCTGAATATAGGCTTAGGTCCCTAAAACGGATCGGCAAGGATGCCAACCTCCATTGAAAATCCTCAAAAAACGGACCCCCACAGACCACAATGTCCTCGATCGCGTCTTGGAGGCCCTAGTCGAAAATGGATACATCTTTCTCAACAAACATGGGCTGGCAGGCGCATAGGCCAAACAACATCTTGCTAACCTCCATACAAGAGCGAAGGAAAAGAAGCTCACATTGAGGGTCCTGCAAACAAGGTACGCATCTCATAAGGTCCGCCGCACATGAGACCCTTCTCACAACCAAACTGCTTATATAACCAGCATCCCAACTAACAGCTCCCAACCATACAAGAGCGAAGGAAAAGAAGCTCACATTGAGGGTCCTGCAAACAAGGTACGCATCTCATAAGGTCCGCCGCACATGAGACCCTTCTCACAACCAAATTGCTTATATAACCAGCATCCCAACTAACAGCTCCCAAGGAGTTTTATATTTGAAAAACTACTATACACTTGAGATGAATCTTTTGTAGATAAAGTTTAACAAATTATGACACTAGGCAAATAAATGCGCCAACACTCTTAGTTAGTTAATCTTAAAAAACAATTCATATCACCAACAAATCAGCATATAGTTTAATAAATAATGAAATACTTATTAAAAACTTAATAATGTTTTTGTGAGGTGGATGCATAATTAATTTGCAAAAAGTATTTTTTATTCTATTATTTATCTTTCTTTCTTTCTTGTGGTTTGACAATAATAGAAAAGTTAACATTGTTTGGTAAAGTGGATGTAATATTTTTAAATCATGCCAAACATCAAATGGTTTGGTCAATTACATGCATTCTTTTCTATACTTGCCCAATACTATTTTTTGGATGTTTTGTTTTTATTTAATTGTTTAATACCCCTTTTTAATATAATACCCACATCCCCACTACACCTATTTTATAAAAATGCCCAATAATGCCTCTTGTTGACTGTACTGCCACATGCCGGAAAACGCCCAAGGGTAGGGACATTATTCACCCAAACCACTACACATGGTCTTATATATGCATCCATTTAAAGAAACAAAAAAGATGTCACCTGGCTAGTTTTTAGTGGTTTCGTGATCTGGTTGTTTGGTTTTGACAGTTTGAGTTGATGTTTACAGTTTCTTCTTCTTCTTTTTAAAAAAAAAAAAAAAGAAAAATCGTTATTAGTATTTAAAGTTTTAGTCTTTTAGATGATAAAGAGGTTTTACAAATATAACACATATTCATAATTACATATTCAGAAATGAAAAAAAAAGGTTAAAGGTTTGGTTCGGTTTGACTCACACAATTGGTTCCAAGTACAAGAACGCTAGCCAAACCATTAAATTGTCAAAATCAAATTGTATAAATCTCAAATCGGCCGAACCGACCAACTTTTTTGGTTCGAATGGTTCAATGGTTATAAATGTTTGCTGCAAAGCTCTATTCAAGTAGACTGCAAACTTACTATGTAACAATTGTTTAATAATTAGTTTTTACACAGTTGGTGAGATAACAGAAGAAGATAGTGTAGTGAAAAGAACATAGTGGAAAACAATTGTGTGTAATTTTTTCGCGAAAACAATAACAAAGAGAGATAGGCCGGCTGAGAAAAGCAGTTTTTTATATTGAACCAAAGTAGCAATTTACAAACAAGTGGCAGGTAAACGGGCAACAAGCGACGATTCAAATCGTTTACCAGATGTACATAATCATATTTAATCTGATACTTCCATTCCAAATAATCGAAAACAACAACGCACATTTTTTTTTCCAAATGCATCGTTATTGTACCTAATGATACAATCTTGAAAATTTGCAAATCAGCCTATCTCTAATAAGATGATTAGGCCCATCATTCCGAATACACTATTCACATCGCCACACGCAAGCCCGTCTTCTTTCCAAGTGTTCTGCGAGTACGATACTCGTAAGTCATATTCAAATAACATTGATGATTGATCCCATTTAGGACACCTGGGTAGCTTGCTCAGAAAACCCTAAGCAAACCCATAGGCATAACCTTCAATGAGATATGCAATGGTAAACATGACGAAGTCTTAGGTTTGAATCTTGCCTCCAGTAGTATCTTACCATAACCTTTTGAAGGTCACATGTCTATTAAAAATTTACCTGATCCCGTTGATTAGCAAGGCAGGTGAGTAAAAGTTTTACAAACGAATCACAAGGGATACTTTACGATGGATTTTACCAACGGATTTTCGATGACCATTAAAAATTTTACTCTAACCCTTTTTATTAATCTTCTTTAATTTTTTAAAAATAACTGGCAACACTAAAGTCTGTTTTCTAACACTGCCTACACATTTTCCTTTTTAACCAACTTTTCTGATTATACATGTGGTTACAAATGTGGGATTCAAAAAATAAGATTCTTGTGCATTGTATAAATTAGAACTAAATCTTGTTGACAGTAAGAAAAAAAACTCGATAGGTAAAGATTGTTGATAGGACTAATATTCACACGCCTTGATATCGCTAGTTCGTGGTGTTCAACCCGTAACACTCACTTAGAGCAACACCCGGCTTTCTTCACTGCTGACACATGATCATCTTTACTTCCAATATTTATCATTTCTCCCTTGGGTACAAGCGCGGGGTCATTACCCATGCCAAGCGCCTTTCGGCTCATACCACGATAGATCTGTGACAGTAATTCCGTGAAAGCTTTTTCGACATTTAGCGCCTCAAGAGCCGATGTTTCCATGAAAAACACACCCTCTCTTTCTGAGAACGCCCTGGCTTCGTCTGTTGGAACGGCTCGTAAGTGACCTAGATCAGCCTTGTTGCCGGTGAGCATGACCACAATGGTTTGCTCCGTGTGATCTCGAAGCTCCCTTAGCCATCGCTCCACATTTTCAAATGTTACTTTTCGGGTGATGTCGTACACGATTAGCGCACCCACTGTTCCTCGGTAATAAGCGCTCGTGATGGCTCGGTATCTGCAATGTAAGAAAATCAACACTATATTAGCATTGTTTTGAATGACGATTTAAATGGGTCACACTCAACACGAACCAAAACGTTATACACCAACTCGAGAGGCTCGGCTCAACCATATTGGGTGCCTTAAGCCAAAAGTCAAAACTTAGGCCCGATGTATATTTTTTAAACGGTTCTTTAAGCGATTCACCCTCTGTTGGTATTGGCCCGGCCCTGCAAAAATTGTCTCATGACACATGGGTTCTAACACGATACGCAGCTTGTTGCTCGCTTACCTGCGATATTGATGTAAAGTGCATTTTGTCGAGAGTTTTAAACGGAATTATATATAAAAAATTGAGTATTAACTTCTTAATGAGTTTAAGTTGTTCCAGAAAACACATTTAAAAAAAATAAAACGTAATACCATTAAACGGGTCAACCGGTGAATCTATCTGGTCAGGTCAAGAAACCCGCACTATTTAGTTAAACATGTTCAAAGATTCAACCACTAACCCATACTTGTTTAGATCATAGTCAACCCCAAAATTTCACGTCCCATTATAATAAATGATTCCAAAGAATGTCACGTGTTACAATCATAATCATCATTATAAAAAATTCACATGCATACGTACCTATATAACACCAATTTGTTAACTTTATTGAATCACATATCGTATTTAATATAATAATAATAATAATAATAATAATAATAATAATAATAATAATAATAATAATAATAATAATATGCATGTTCCATTAATAAAACAATGATGGCACCAACAATGTAGGTAAAAAACCGAATGATCGAACAATTTTGTCACATATATATTGTTAATTGTCGACAATTTATATGCATAAAGATCTTGATATCATCTACGAAAAATGATACCTTTCTTGTCCGGCGGTGTCCCAGATTTGGCCCTTGATGATCTTGCCATCAACTTCAATGCTACGTGTGGCGAATTCAACCCCGATTGTAGATTTGGAGTCGAGGCTGAATTCGTTCTTGGAAAATCGTGACAAAAGGTTAGATTTACCGACACCTGAATCTCCGATAAGAACCACCTTATACAAGTAATCGTAATCGTCGTCTGCAAATGATCCCATCTGCCTTTCTCTCTGTGAAAAAAATTGTGTTTATGGAGAATAATGGGGAGGAAACACAAGGTGTAAAAATATGGATGGCAAATTGCTTTTGTTTCTAGAGGTTAAAATGAAGTTATATACATACATAAAAATATGGAGATATGTATGTGTTTAATTATAGTTATTTTATTATATAGTGATTATATCATTATCTTCGATTCTTCTAGTTTAGAGTTCGGTATAATGCATTTATCAAGTAATTTAAAAGCCGGCTATAACCTAAAGCTTTTCAAGTCTATACCCTTGAATTATAACGTATTATATGTGGTTCGACTCCTACATAAAATAAATACATAAGGACCAACTGAAAACATACATAAAGGTAAACTTGAAACTTTGGAAACCCAAGGGAGTCAAATGTCATTTTACATAGTTTTTAAAAAGTTGAAGGGGTGTAAGTGTCATTACTAAATGTTAAGGGGCCAAAGCCGGTGGGAGAAATCCCCACCGCCTTTGGAACACAAATGCACACATCAAACGAATAACTCAACGTATTATGTGCTACATTGCAGAACGGTAAAAGCGTAAAGTAATTATAATTTATACCATAGAATCATAATGTATTGTGTATGACACTGTATTATATCACAAAGTTTTTATACAATTTAAAAGACAACCAAAACATAAACAAATTAAAACATATGACATTATACAAATAGAGGTAAAGTATCCTAAACCTTAAACACATGATGTAATGCGAAAAGTTAAATACATTTAAAGTATTCTATTACATAAATTGTAAACATAGTGTGCTATATGTGTTTTGCCTCCATTAGTGACTGCATCATCCGCCATGCAAGCCAGCTGTCAAATCTGTTTCTTGGACTTCCATATGAAGTTGGAAAATGTGAATCTTGTGGTGATGTTGAAACACGGAAACAACAATGTGGACCATCGTAGATAATGAATCTTAGACCATTTTTGGTACATATTGAGTAGCCAGTTCCAATATATCATCCATCACATATTACCGAAGGTGAACTATTGTAGCTTATGGAAGTTAGGGCACTTTGGGTACATTGAGTTGTCGATTCCAATATATCATTCATCACATATTACATATTACTGGATGAAGTGTCTACTAAGTTTAATATGCTTCATTCGTTTGAAGGTTGTAAACAAGAACACCACATGCAAACGTAAACCAACAATGCATGTACAGTTAAAACGGAAATAACTCAACAAATCGTAAAAACATAAAGAAGATAAACCTTATGAGGTACAAAGTATAGTTCCAATACTTTATCATAGCCATTAGAACTTTAACTTCTTTTGTTTTTGAATTTCATACTGCCTGCCAATAGCAACACTAAAAACATACGCTAATCTACATTACCCATACAACTACACTAGAAATAACTTTGCGAATGGTAATAAGATTAGGAAAACGTACCTATATAACACAGTTTCATAATATGGGCTCAGAGTGACTTCATAGCTCATATCAATGATAAATACGTAATTTCCTCAAACAATTATATTAGAAAAAGCTAACAAATGCTAATGAGCTTATAAATCTCCAGCACTAACCAATCTTAAAAGGTGGCCAACAATAACATACAAAATAAAGACAACATTAAAAAACAAACACAATAAACATGTATAGTCGTCAAAGGCTAATTTCAATCATGAAAAGAAAGCAGGCTTAAAACCAATTAGAGTAATACGAACTTACTTTACAAACACTCGACAAAAGGCTTAGAATCATCACTACCTAGGAACCATCATAAAATCCAAAATACAAAGCTTACATAAATTTCAAAATACTAATGTATATATGACAAAACTACATACTTATATAAACTAACGAAATAACGATGAGGCTCAAACATAGCAAAAAAGAAAAAAAAAATTGGTTACCAAACATATGGCAGCCCCAATTTTTTTTCCGTAAGATAGTAAATATTTATCATCATTGCCTAAAAACAACTGTTGTTTTGATTAAGAACCAAATCAGCAACAACTCAAGCTTCACCAAATTTGATTTCTAACTCAGTACGTATGCAAGTCCCAAACAACTAAGTGTAAAACATGAATAACCAAATCTGCCAAAAGCAAAATTTGAAGGACCAAAGCCGAGAGGGGAATTCTCCACCGACAAAAGATAATATAATAGCAAGCGAAGCCAAAAGTCTCAACAATAACAGATCAAAATTCCCAATACACCAAAATTGTTACAAATTTTGGACATATATTATTGGCTCAAATCTTACGACCGTAATTTATTCAACTTGCCTCGCCATGAGTCAAAGAAAATCATTACCCAGATAATCAAGTAAGCTGCCACATACATGCAAAATTGTGGCAACGCCAATTGTAAACTTGCCAACAATAACATCAAAAAGGTTGCCGATACTTCATGATCATAAGAATTGTTGTCGGTCGCGCAGAAGTAAGTGTGAAAAAGTTGGGTTATTGGGAGATGACTATGAATGGTTAAACACATTTTTAAGAAGTTGTTGCATGGGCAACTGCCACTAAAATAAGATATTTATCCACTCATATGATTTTGTATTGTGAGATATCAAACCCTAGAAGACTTTCCGATTGATAGTGGAGAAAACCAGCAGGTCAGTAAAACATACATCCAAGGTGCACCGATTGCAACTAGCAACCTACCATCTTAATTTGAAATAACTCAAATGCATATGCCATGATTTCTTTATCCAATTAATAAATGTAACAATTATAAGGCTCAGGTATAACAAAACAGAAACCGGTTGCCAATCATATGAACATATCTGCTCGTTCTTTAACATACCAAATATTTATCAAAATAGTCTCACAAATAGGAAGCAAAGTTAGAATAACACCTAATGCCACAATGTTAAAATGATCTTGACCATATCAAGGCTCAGATACAACAACTAGAAATAACGTCGACATTAACTATCATAATCAATGCCCTTCCAACTTAAGGTATATTTGCCATGGCTGCATATCATATGACCGTCTCAGCTAGTTTTATGGCATACAAACAATTTATCATCATAGCCTCAACATCAGGATCACAGTAATAATCATACCTTTACAAAATATTAAGGTACATTCACAATGGCTTCAAAAACAAAGCACAATGTTGTGTGATATAAGACACCCAAGAAAGTGTAGAAAACAACCGAATACGCAATTAAATTCCAACAAAAATCAAAACATCAAAGACATGACATCCATCAAAGTCCTCACCCATTATCAGTATCACTAACTGATGAAATTAATGAAAACACATCAACTCTCAATTGTTTAGAATACCAAACGTTTGTAACATGCCTCACCAGATACGTAGTCAGGTATATTTGCCATGGCTGCATATCATATGACCGTCTCAGCTAGTTTTATGGCATACAAATAATTTATCATCATAGCCTCAACATCAAGATCACAGTAATAATCATACCTTTACAAAATATTAAGGTATATCCACAATGGCTTCAAAAACAAAGCACAATGTTGTGTGATATAAGACACCCAAGAAAGTGCAGAAAACAACCGCACACGCAATTAAATTCCAACAAAAATCAAATCATCAAAGACATGGCATCCACCAAGTCCTCACCCATTATCAATATCACTAAATAATGAAATTAATGAAAACACATCAACATCTCAATTGTTTAAACTTTAAAATACCAAATGTTTGTAACATGCCCCACCAAGATACGTAGTCTAAAGACAACTATGCCATGACTGCATAACTACAACAAAGCAAATACCAACATTGTCCTTTAAACTAAAAACCAGTCGGGGGAGAATTCGCCTCTTGAATTTAGTCCTTCAATTTTTGTTTTTGCTAGAAACGACATTTAAAGCAAGCATATAAACTTGTCAAATACTAAAATCATGCCAAATAATTGTTGGCAACCAAAACAGGGTTCACATGCAGCCCATGAAACTAGGGGTGTTCAAAAACTTGCAGTTCGCTTAAAAAAAGCTAGGCTTGAAATTGGCTTGGTTGTAAACGAGCTGGTTAGGCTCGGCTCGACTCTCGAGCCAGCTCGATATAGTTTACCATATATATAAGTATAGTCACACTGTGTTTGGCTTGAGTATGATATGAAGAAAATGAACCATAAAACTAGAGTAAACTTTTCAAAATACAAGGTGATGATTCATTGCAGAAGACAAAAGCTTATTTTTGTCCCACGTCGCTCAAAAGATAAAACTTAAGGGAGTATCTCCCCTATAAAAGAAAGGAAAAGACAATGTACAAAGTGAATTAATTATTTATACTTGCATATTTAGCCATTTGGTTAAATTACATTGCAATTATAATCCTTAGTCTCTGAAGAGTTTCATCTTGAGGGCTTTTAAGTTAGTAAATTTTACGCTTCTTTGTTAATTTAAGCTAGATCGAGCAGAGCTAGCTCGAATTTTAATCGAGTTGAGCTCGAGCCTCAAATTCCAGCTCGATTTAAAATTTCGCTACGTCAAAACTGGGCTTTAGCCACATTTTTTTCAAAACCGGCTTGCCACACATTTGAATAAATGTGTGGCTAAAGATCATTGAAAACAATTTTCGTCACACATTTTATTTTTCATGTGACCATTGTATAACAACTCAAAACCTTTAGCCACACTTAAACAAAAAAATGTGACATTTACTAGCCACATTCGAAAAAGTGTGGCCAAATGTGATCAACGGTCATGGTATTTGTTAGATTTTTGATTCATATAACCAAAACACATCAATTCGAAACCTTCGGCCACACTTTATAAAAAAACTATGACATATATTAGCTACGCTAGAAAAGTGTAATCAAATATGATCTACAGCCACGATACTTTTTAATAATGTGGCTAAAAACGACCACTTATATTAATTTGTGTGACCAAAGCATGTTGTTTATTAGTCGCTTAAATTTTCAGTGTGTGGCTAAAAATCATGAATGATGATGACAAAACAAAACATAGGACTGTGGTCACACGTTAATTGCTTCATGCGACCAACTACCCTCCACCTCCCAATTGGAACCCTAATTCATCACCTGCTTCCATACATTCACCTTCTCTGCGTATCCTTGATAAGCTTCCATACATTCACCTTCACTGCATATCCTTTATAATATCCAATTTCCACAGTGCATCAACGTCGATTGAAGTTCATCTTGGCTTGGTAGGTGATTTACACCAAAATGTTGAGAAAATTAGGGTACAGAATTCTTACAACCGAAATATCTGGTAGATTCCTTGGTAATTATGTGTTATGAATTTAGTTTTGTTCGTATGTGGTTTTCTCGATTTTTAATTTTCTGATAATGTAGTTGTATAATACCACAGTTTTTGCTGCAACTGAGAGTGCAAGCTGGAGCATCGTTGGACTGAAGGTAAGTCTTGGTTATCCCAGATCTTTTTGCAAACTGAAGATACTCGTATGTGGTTTTGTCGGTTTTTAATTTTCTGATAATAATGTTTGATTCGGCCGTGAAGGTTGAATTACTTTGAAGTTTGAAAATTAGGGCTTGATTTGAACCACTATTGATATGATTTTATTTGTTTAAGTCTGCTGCAAGTTTTGTAGTCTATATATATCATGTTATTTATTGATGATGTTTAGCTCTTGACCAGTTGACCGACACATAGAACTATATGTTTGTGATTACTTTTCTTTAAATAAATATAATATATTTGTTTAAGTCTGCTGCAATTTTTTTAGTCTAAAGTTTAGCATTTTAATGTTAACAACAGTTACTCTCTTTCTAATTGTGAATCTTCTTTCTTTAGTATACATTAACTGTTCTTAATATCATTATAATATATTTCAGCGAATCCAGGAAGAGAAAGAACGTTAAATGTGTTCGATATGATGTAAATCGAGTATGCCAGAACCTTCTGGCTGTTACCCATGATCTAGTATAGGGGTGGCAACAAAAACCCAACCATGATATTTTGGATTATTTTGGGCCTCTTTAAAAAAGGAAATAAGTCGGAATGGGCTAGGGATTTAGTCAAGATGGGTTAGGATGGGTTTTAAAATACCCATCTAAATTTTAACATGGGTCAAGATGGGTTTTTCCAACTTTCCATCATTAACGATTAACCCTGGTACTTCCGTTGAAATTGAATTGCTAATCTGTAATGGCCAAATTGGAAGTAACTAACAAAAATACACCAAAAGATGATGCTGCAGCAGGAGAAATGAAGCATGGGAGCAGCATTCTGCTGTGATTAGCATCCCCCGATACGATTACAAAGCTCCCTCTTCCTTGCTCCATTGCTCTTTCTCCGGCTTCCTCATTACCTGCCCCATCAGTTTGTACTTTGCTCCTTATCTCTCTTTTGTTCATTAGTTCAATTATGGTTCGGTTCGGTTAGTTAATTCAGTTATGCTTCGGTTAATTGATTCGATTATGGTGTTATTTTGCTTATATGCAAGTGAAACTGGACATGATTATCTGCCCCCAATGTGATTTTTCATTTACACAAGTATTTTATCTTTTAATTTTTAAGAAATAGGTACTAGTGCAACTCAAGTTACGGGAGTTGAAATGTGATTTTTCTTGTTTCAGAGAGGGAGAAAAGTGCAACAAAAGAAGCTATGACCATCCTTCACAAGGTTTGATAATTAATGTCTGTTCTTATGTAGGATATCGAGTGTACGTGCAATGAAATTTGTCAATGGTATGAACTATGTGATCTATGAAGATGATAAGGTTAAAAGTTGAAACTGACCCTGTTGTTTGTTTGACCATTCTATGTCGATTTTCCTGTGAAGGAACTGTGGAGACACCTATAAAAGGATTAAAGGTCATAACTTTGTTCATAAACAAAGATTCATTAACAGCTACAGAAGGATTAAACTTAGCAAAAGTTCTTAGAATCAGCAACATGAATACATACTGTAATAGTGTAGGAATCACTAAAGACATAATCAAATCGTAATTACACATTTACGCATATAGGTAATTATTTTATTTTTTATTTTTTTGATTTTTTAATTTTTGTTATTTTTTGATTTTCTTTTATTTTTTTGATTTTTTAAATTTTTTTGATTTTATTTATTTATTTATTTATATTTTTAGCCTATCATGCCCAAATCCATCTTGACAAAAACCCACCTTGACCTAAACCCATCCTAACCCATTTCTTAATAAACCCATCCTAACCTAAATCCATCCTAACACATACCCATCCTAACCCATTACCCAAACCTGCCGAACCCACCCGTTTTGCCACCCCTAATATAGTAGCTAAAGGAGAGAGAGGCTATAACTCGATTATAATGGTATGCATGACTACCTGACTCAGTATTTCATTTAGTTTCTCTCCGTACATATGTTTGTATCAAGTATCAACATTAAAAAAAATGTTGTTTGGGTCAATATGTTGTTATAGAAGTCTTTAAAGTTTTTTATATTCTATTCTTATGACATTAACCAGGACATCATATAGGTACAGTACTAATAACTTCCAGTTAAAAACAATTAGTTAGTTTCATATATCCTCATCATATTTTCGTATCTTGTGAATTGTGATTTAAAACTATGAATTTTTGAAGGACATGAAAGGAACTAAACCTAAGAACTTTGACTGATTGTTGTTTTTGTTAAGATGGGGATTGAATCAATCAATCAATCAATCAATCATACCCAGTAAAATCCCACCAATAGCAAAGCTATTTGTAGGGTCTGGGGAGGGTGGGATGTAGGCACACCTTACCTCTACCCCTAGGGATAGAGAGGCTGCTTCCAGTGAGACCCTCGGCTCTAAAACACCCAGGAAAGAAATAAATAGAACATGAGGTGTGTGTGTGTGTGTGTGTATGTATGAAGCTACCAATGTAACATGAGATGCGAAAGAGTATAACAAGACAAATATGACAACACAAAACAGCATATAGACATAGTTACATATCTACGGCCATACACTACACCTAAAGAAACAATTGTACCCTCTCCTAGAAATCCTTAACCTTAATTCTACGTCTCCACGAGCTCCTATCATGGACCATGTTCTCAGAGAGGTGCAATCTTTGCAAATCCTGCCTAATCCGCTCATCCCAAGTAATTTTGGGTCTGCCTCTACTCCTCCTCCCCTCCACCTCGAGGGTTTCAACCACTCGAACTGGCTCTATCGTCTGCCTCCTCTTCACATGCCCAAACCATCTCAATCTTCCCTCCTTTATTTTATCTGCTATACTAGCTACTTCTAACCTCTCCCTAAAAACATCATTTCTTACCCGGTCTAACCTTGTGTGCCCGCACATCCATCTTAGCATTCTCATCTCTGCCACCTCCATCTTGCGTGCTTGTACTTCCTTAATGGCCCAACAGTCGGTTCCATATAACATAGCAGGTCTAATTGCAACCCTATAAAATTTCCCTTTGAATTTTGTTGGGAACCTCCTATCGCACAATACCCCAGTGGCAGCTCTCCACCTACACCATCCAACCTGGATGCGGTGGGCAACGTCACTATCTATCTCCCCATCCCTCTGGACAAACGATCCTAGATACTTGAACTTAGTCACCTGCGGGACCACTTGACCGTCAATGGTGATCTGAATGTCCTCATCGTTGTCTACTCCACTAAAATCGCAATACAAGTACTCAGTCTTAGATCGACTAATCCTTAAACCTCTGCCCTCTAGAGCTGCTCTCCACTCTTCTAGCCTCGCATTCAGGCTTTGTTTACTATCAGCAACTAACACAATATCATCTGCAAAAAGCAGACACCACGGAAGGGCCCCCTGAATTAACTTTGTCAACTCATCTAGGATAACAGTAAAAAGAAAAGGACTCAAAGCAGACCCTTGGTGGAGTCCTACCTCCACCGGGAAAGAATCAGTATCCCCTACAGACGCTCGGACACTAGTCTCAGTCCTAACATACATATCCCTAATTAAGTCTATATACTTCCCAGAAACCCCTCTACTCTCCAAACTATCCCAAATCAGTCTACGTGGCACACTGTCATAGGCCTTTTCAAGATCAATGAACACCATGTGTAGGTCCCGTTTCTTTTCCCTATACTTCTCCATCAATCTCCTTAGAATATGTATTGCTTCCGTAGTCGATCGCCCTGGCATAAAACCAAATTGGTTTACCGTGACTTGAGTTTCTCTTCGGATTCTTGTCTCAATTATTCTCTCCCATAATTTCATAGTGTGTCCTAGCAACTTAATCCCTCTATAATTCCCACAACATTGGGCGTCCCCTTTGTTCTTATACACAGGTACTACTACACTATTCCTCCATTGATCTGGCATTTTCCCAGATTTGAAAATAAGATTGAATAAAATAGTTAGCCAATGTACTCCTTCTTCTCCCAAGCATTTCCATACCTCAATCGGTATGTTATCTGGCCCAACTGCCTTAGCCCTTCCCATCTTTCTAAGGGTTGTTCTCACCTCATCCCGTGTGATACGTCGACAGTAGCCGTTATTCCGTAGTCGCCTTTGAGTAGGTGAATCATCATTTTCTTCATTTTCTTGTTGGTAATCCCTCCAGCCATTGAAAAGATTGTAGAAGTATGCTTGCCATCTCAACTTAATGCCGTGTTCTTTGACCAAAACGCATCCGTCCTCTCCCTTTAAAAACTTCACTGCTCCTAAGTCTTGCCTTCTACGCTCTCTAGCTTTTGCAATGTTGAACATGTCATGCTCCCCCTCCTTTGTTTCCAGTCGATCATACATCTGCTTGTAAGCTGCGTTCTTCGCCTCTGACACTGCCTTCTTTGCCTCTCTCTTAGCCTCTTTATATCTCTCCCTTAAAACCGCTTGCTCCTCCTCGACTGTACACCTCAAAAGATCCCTAAAGCACCCTTGTTTAATCCTTATTTTAGTATGCACATCCTCATTCCACCACCATGCCTCCTTATGGCCACACCTCTTTCCTTTTATGACCCCTAGCGTTTCCTTCGCCACATTAGTAATAGTGTTTGCCATGTCCTCAAGACGGGGATTGAATAAGACACCTAAAAATGCTTGTTCTCTTCACAAACTCTTGTTAATTAATTTATTTAGTGCTTAATCTGCACCATTTATGGAAAGATGAGGCTATAAGTGGGATTTTATTGGGTTTGTTTGTTTGTATGGAAAATACAACTCAAATTTGTATTTTGGTTGGATGTGTAGGCATCAGATGAACCGTTTCCTGTGAAGTTTCCATTATTATTCGCATTAGATAAGGTCAAATTGTGTCTGTGGCTAGCCGAGTGGCAGGGGATTAATGTGGCTGGAGGTGGGAATAGAAGAAGGAGGCTTTGGATGGGAATGAGTCTTGGGAGCTGCTACAGTTTGTGAGCATAGTGGGGGTTTTGAGGGTCACATCGGGTCGCGATAGATGGGTTTGGCTGCATAATGGGGCTGGGTATACACGGTTAAGGGGCTCAAACAACAACTTCAGTCAACTCAATTAATTTAGACCGGGTATGTGATAAAACCCCACAATTGGTTACCTAGAAAAGTGGCGATTTTAGCCTTGAGAGTCGAGCTAGATAAGCTGCCTACGAAGACTTTGCTGGAAAGACGAAATATTCATGTCGGTTCAACTGAATGTCTGTTTTGCGGGAGGTATCCAGAATCAATCGATCACAGATCTTTGTCAGTTGCGGGTTTGCTCAGTTGGTGTGGAAAATGGGGGGCTCAATAGTTCAAGGTGCAGCCTGTATTTGCTTTTCGGACCCGGGATATCTTGGATCCTCATCAATACATGAGCGGGTCGGAGAAGTTCAGCAAAGTGTTTCGTGCGGTCCAAACAAGCATGGTTTGATTGGGATATGTGGAACAGGTTTAGACTATACATAAAGTGGGTTGGTAATAGAATGCTCTGCAATATATTTTCTCAATCTGTATGTTTATCTTTTCCTTGTTTAGCTGTACATATAGCCAATGGCTAGTGGTTCGTGGATTAAATGAATAAAAGTCCTTTTGTTGGTCATTTTGTTTGGTTGTACATATTTAGTCAACGTTTTTATCAATTTATTGGTGGGTAAAAATGTCTACATGGATCTACTTTTACAATAGGTTTATTTGTGTTTGTGTTTTTCTATTTTATGACAAATTTGAGCAATATAATTAGAGCACACTAAAAGTAACAAAATTTTACATTTTATATTTATGAACTAACGCAATATTATATTTTAATTAATTTATGTTATTTACAGACTAAACTAATTGGTTTATATGATTAATTTGGTATTTTAGTAGAAACAATGTTCAAGAATAAACAATAATATAACAACCATAGGGGCCGGTTTATTTCGAAACTGATATTAGTCATTGATAGGTCAAAGTTGATAATACTAGATCACACTACAGGTGCACAAAAAATCCGTACCCGGACCCAGACTCGTGAAGAAAAAAAAAACGAAACCGTTTTTTTTTTTTTCTGTACCCGGATATTTTATCCCCGTAACCGAACCCGGCCCTACCCATAGGCCATAGGATATACATGTTGAACTCAATACCCATACTTGAAAATTCCCAGAACCGGTTGTATCCTATACCAGAACACACGGTTATACCTATACTCGATACCGGTTATTTTTCATGCCCGAACTTTTAAAGTATATTTTAATTTTTACTTTACAACTTTTATATTTAACTTTTTTAGAAATGCATATTATAAAGCAAATAATTTGTACTTACCTGAATTGATGTTAATGTAATTTATTTTAATTACTTTTACAAATTACAAATTTAGATTTTAAACGAATTTATTTAAGTGTAAATAATAAAAAAACGTATTTTGTAAAACCGAGTATTTTGCCCCGACCCATACCCGGTTATACCGGAACCCAATCATACCCTACCCGGGAACATAGGGTATTGGGGTTTGATGGATCAAAATGGACAACAGTAAATTATACATGTCTTAATGGACTGGGCCTTGATGGATCAAAACAGATAATATTAGATCATACAAGTCTTAACGGACCATATTGGGCCTTAATGGGTCACAATGGACAACTGTAGATCATATATGTCTTAATGGACCATATTAGGCCTTAATGGATCACGATGGCTAATAGTCGATCATACATGTCTAAATGGACCACTGGGTCTTAATAGGTCACAATGGACAATGGTAGATCATACATGTCTTAATGGACCATGGTGGACCTTAATAGATTACGAGGAACAATAGTAGTTCATACATGTCTTAATGGATCATCTTGGGCCTTAATGGATCATAATGGACAATATAATATCATATATGTCTAAAGGGATCATAATCAATATATGCCTTAATGGGCCATATTAGGCCTTAATATGTCTGAACAGATCATATTAAGCCTTAATAGTTATGATAGTTCTTAGTAGACCATTTATAGGCTTTATCATGTCATATTAGTATCTAAAGGGTTTGATCAGGTTACAGTGAGTCTTAATGGATCATATTGGACCTTAATGAATCACAATGGGCAATAGTAGTGTATGTCCAAGAACTAGTGGACTCTTACGTGGACTATATTGAAAGGGAAAAAAGGTACTGCTATTCGTTTTTTATGCTTTTTTAGATGTTCCTAGTGGCGTCGTGACGGACTGATCCGATTCCGAATGAATAACATCAGTACACGGATAACCGTTGTCGTTTGCTACTGATCATAACCAATATAAGTCTAGTCAAAGACATAGTTACATTCACCCATGTATTATTTTTGTTTCATTCCATTGCTATACCAGTTTCGTAATGATTCGAACCGATACCCACTGAAAACTGTCGTGAAGCGTGGTGAATCAGCTAGTTAATATATAGTTTAGTTATTCTATAATAATTTTATAAATAATAAAAGTTATTATACAAAAATAATTATAGTGTATTACATAAAGATTATTTAAATAAAAGGCTCATTTAGGTTAGTGAGTCGGCTCGAACTCGATAAGTGAAGCTCGGGCTCATTTACTAAAAAAACTTATTTTTGGGCTTGGACTCGTTTAAGTTGGGCTCGTTTCGATTTTTTTTTCGTGTTGATATTGAGTAGTAGGGGTGTGCACGGTTCGGTTCGGTTTTTGGGTAAAATCAAAACCGAAATGTCGGTTTTTGGCTTTTTAAAACCGTTCGGTTTCGGTTTTTTCGGTTTGGTTCGGTTTTTCGGTTATTTAGGTTTTTGGAACAAAATTATGTAAGATTCAAAAAAAATATAAAGTATAATTTAAAATATAAGAATCTTTATTATATGTTTACATTTATGTTATTATAGTTAACTTCTTTAATTAATATTGTTTACATAAAGCTAACCTTTTAATCTATTTTCATGTTTTTCTAAAGTTTCTATTAAGACATTTTCTTTTATAATAATTTGAAGATCATTTAATTTTTATATAAAATTTTGTTATATCTTGTAGGTAATAAATAGATCACTTCAATTATAAATAAACATGTAATGTTTTTATTATAAACACTTAACATTCAAGAATAAAATTAATAATTTATACTAGCATTGGGATAAACATTTAAACAACTTAAACTTAAAAATATATGGATTGTAACTTATCGGTTCGGTTCAGTTTTTTTCGGTTATTGAAAATGGTTATCCAAAAACCGAACCGAAATTTTCAGTTATTAAAAATCTGAAAATCGAACCGTCGGTTTTTGTTTCGGTTCGGTTTTATCGGTTATTTCGGTTACGGTTCGGTTATTTCGGTTTTCTGCTCACCCCTATTGAGTAGCTTACAAGTAGCTACACTCGTTTGTGTCTCTGGACAAATATAATTTCCCTAGTTTACCTAGCTTTTCACACGAAAATTCTAATTTCCCCGCTCATTTTTAATACTTTCCGCCTAAAGTAATCCAAAAATTTGATTCCCCTCCTAGAATACATAAGACTTCTCGTTGCCCATCCCCAAATAAACACAAATAAAAATATCTCCCACAATACAGATCTATCACAAATAAGCCCCATCTCACGCTTCGCTGCCATTCACAGTCCGATTACCCTCCCAAAGTGGTGCATTGAGATCGATGACAAATGATTCATGTTGTATATTCAGCTAGGGTTTAATAGGGCAGGATTTCTTTTTCAATTCGATCAGTCGATCACCAACCACTGAAGTTATGAACAGGGCTAAGGCTGGTTTGGGAGTACTCGATGGGTGATTCGGGTAGGGTGCTTCTTAGAACGTTTTTTTCGAAGCTGTTGTTTAATCGGAAACAACTTGTGGGCATTGGTGGCGGTTTGGTGGTTTGCACAGCTGGTTGCTAAAGATGTGGCTGAGGTCAGACAGTTCTAACTGTAAATCTTTTGGGAAAAAAGTGGTTTAATTTTGTTGTTTTGGATTTAATTTTTATATGTGTGATTGTTGTTTAGGTAATGTTGGTGAGGAATAGGGACACCAATGAAAGTAAGGGTTTTGCATTTGTCATAAGTAAAGATGTTGCTTAAAAGGTCATTGAAGAGCTACATAACAAAGATTTTAAGGTATAAAGATTTAAGCTAGGCCAAACACCCCCTTAGCTTATTTATTATATTGGAAATTCAGATAACAATTGATTGAACAATACACAAATTAACACATAAACGATTAATCTTGATTCCATTTACACATTCACTCATGCATCGATACCCTGTATATATAGGTTGAAACGTTGCAACATTTTAGAAACACTGACTCACCTTGATTAACTTAATTATAGTTTAACTTTTTTAATTATTAAATATAGTTTTTACACTTAAACTCAATACTAATGACATAAATAATACTAATATTTAGTATAACTACCGTTATATTAGACAATCTTAGGATTTGATATTCAATTATATGATTTTTTTGCAGGGTAAGACCATAAGGTGTTCGCTTCCTGAATCTAAATACAGACCATTTATTAGCATTGTGCCAAAGACTTGACTACAACGTACCTGGAGATAAAATAATTTTCTATTTCCTTGAAATTTTTTGTTTAAAAATTCCAATCTTCATTAACAACCATATTGGAATTTGCATCTTGTCGGAAAGCTGAATCAGGGCCTCTCTGCAAAACCACAAGCTGCAAAATAGGTAGGAGGATATACTGGTTTAAAACTGTAAAAAGAGAGGCAGGTTGTTTACTTCAAATTGTGTCTTTTTTTTTATTTGATTGGACTACAGGTAGAAAAGAATAGGGGTGCTAAACGGGTCGTGTTCGCAGGTTGTCGGCTTCAACCCGACCCAAAAATTTTAGACGAACCAGAACACGACGCGTACCCGAAAATCTTGTCATACATATGAACCCGAAAACAACCTAAATATTTGCAGGTTGACCCGAACATAACCCGTTCAACCTGAATTTTATTAATTTTTTATTTTTTCAGCAAATTAATATATTAAAACGAAAATTTACTCAAAAACACACAAATATGTATAATACAATTACATCAAAATTATGGCATAAAAACACACAATATTTAATTTATGACATAAAACATATTATACAAAATATAATTTAATATAAATGGGTCAACTCGCTAACCTGACCCCGTTTAGCTAAACGGGTTTACGGGTTCCACATGAAACTAAGCCAAACCCGTTTAGACTAAACCCAAACCTGTGAATTTTGTGTTACGTTCGTGTCATGCTTTCGGGTCGTGTCAGAAATTCACATCCCTAACGAAGAAGATGAAAGCTCCAAAGAGGAGGATGAACGGCAAAATGAAAAAAGTACTAATTTCTTTCAATTTTGTTGATAATAATGTATACATGTTTTTTAGTCTTAACCAAGGTTTAAAAGAACGGAAACGAGTTTCGAGGCGTTTTCCCTTCGCCTCACGAGGTGTAAGCCTCGAGGCGAAACAAGGCGTACGGCCGAGGCGGTATTAATAAATAAATATAAAAATTATATATATTGTAAAAATAATAATAGTAACTAATTTCATCATGAGATTCATCAAAATCATCAAAAACACACTTAAAAAAAGACATGAAATGCTTGAAATTGACACAAAAAGTCAAAAACATCAAAAACAACTATCAAAATCCCCTGAGGCGTAGCTTTTATAGCGCCTCAGCCCCTCTGAGGCGCATATAAATTAAAAACACCATGAGGCGCACCTCAGACTCATTTTTTGGCCGTTTCGCATCGAGGCGCGCCTTGAGGCGCTCAAACGTTTTTTTAAACTATGGACTTAACTTTAAGATTTTGTTTCTAACTAATTATAATGTATATGCAGGATGCTGATGAGGAGATGGTTGATGCTCCATCAACAAAGAAAGCGGTTAGTGGTTTGTTCAAGCTGTTTTGTTTAAAATGTGTTATTGCATTAGTAATAAATCATTACTAATAATTGTTATATGGCAGCCTCAAACTCGAGCTACTTCCCAAACTTTGTTTATGGGCAACTTAATCTTCACTATTGAAGAAATTGATGTGTATCTGCACTTTGTCTATACTTGATAAGTACGTAAATATTATTCATTGTGTATTATTGTTACTGACTAGTTTCCCAGCATAATTAATTTCTTTAAAGACGTGGTTGAAGTTGTTGTGGTTCATTTTGCAATCAGAGATGATTGATTTGCAGGCTACGGGCATATTGAATTTGCTTTTATGTTTGCCTTCTTGGTTTCCTTTTCCATGTATTTTATGGCATTCTTTGCAACATATGATTCTAAATTTCTATCTGTAGGCTTTTGAAGTTAACGGTGAACCATTACTTGACCATCCAGTGAAACTTGATTTAGCTAAGGAAAAAGTGCATACACTCTTGGTGCCGGGTATGATTTATTGCCAATAAGTGTTTTAACACCCAATTAGAATAGCGACATTTAACTGATAGTTCATATTTGTTTCTGTAGAAATGAGAGGTCTTTCCAAAAGAGTGCGCAGACTCCAGCAATAATTGCGTTTGTAAGGGGATTTGATTATGATGAAAGCATTGTTGATGAATGTTTTTACCACTAGTCTGCATATTACATTCTTTTGTTATTGAATTTCACATGTTTGAAGTTTTGTTGTTTACTTGCTGCAAATTAAGAATACTCTTGGGAAACTCTTTGGCCAATGTGAAGAGGTTTCAAGGATTTTTCTTCCAAAAGATTTTGAATCACGTGAGACAAAAAGATACGGCATAAGAATTAGCCACCGGTTACAAGTTTACTCCCCACCACAACAACACCAAGGTGGCCAGTTACAAATTTGCAGCACTTTCAGGTCCAAATGCAGTGAGTGTATGGATATGATGAAAACATCCTAGAAATAGTTTTTAGTTTATGTGTATAGTCGTTTTCCCTTTGTAACTTTTGTAGATAGGTTTTTATTATGAGTTAATGTCTTTAATTAGTATTTAAACTGAAAACTTATGTATGAATTTTCGGTTATTAGTGTTAATATCATTTGTTTTTTTTAGATTTTCTTATGTTTACATCAATTTTGTTTTACAAAAAAATAAAAACAAAATGGGTGGTTACACAAAAATGGCCACATAAAATCACAATAAAGATGTGTGACTAAAGGTTAGACAATAGTCACACTTGAAAATTACAATTTTTATGTGGCTATAAATAACAATTAGCTATACCATAGTCACTTTATTTCTTGTTTGTGTGACAGAATGATACCAAACGTCATAAGAAAAGAAGTTATGTGTGACCAAAGGTTAGACAATAGTCACATTAAAAATACAAAATTTCTTGTGGCTATAAATGACCATTAGTCACACTATAGTCACTTTGTTTCTTGTTTGTGTGACAGAATGATACCAAACGTCATGGGAAAAGAAGTTATGTGTGATCATATGTTAGATAATAGCCACATTTAAAAATACAATTTTTTGTGTGGCTATAAATAACCATTAGCCACACCATAGTCACTTTGTTACTTGTTTATATGACGTAATGATACCAAACGTCATGGGAAAAGAAGTTATGTGTGGCCAAATGTTAAACAATAGCCACATTTAAAAATATAAAATTTCGTGTGGCTATAAATAACCATTAGCCAGAGCATAGTCACTTTGTTTTTTGTTTGTATGACGAAATTATACCAAAGGCCATGGGAAAAACAAATGTGTGTGACAAAAAATTAGATAATAGCCACACTTAAAATTACAAAATTGTTTTGTGCTCTAGTAAACGTTTTTAGCCACGCTTACAACAAATTCATGTAGCTTTATAATAGAAATGACCACACTTATAGTGAATTCATGTAGCTTTATAATATAAACTGCCACACTTATAGTAAATTCATGTAGCCATTGCTACCCGTTAGTCACTCTTAATGGGCAAAATGCTTGATTACAACAACCCTTTTTGCCACACTTTTTTTTAGTTGATGTGGCTAAAACAAAACTTTTTGGTAATTTATGTGACTATACAGTAGTAACGGTCACGCTTAAAGTAAATACATGTGGCCGTTGCTATCCTTTAGCCTCACTTAATAGAGGAAATGTTAGATTTTAACAAAAAATGTTGGTACCATTTAGCCACACTTTTAAGTTCTACGGCCACTAATACGTGTGTGTGGCTGTATGATACCTATGATGACTCGAGCTTTGGTCACACTTGACCTGAAAAAAATATGTGAGGCGAAAGACATATAGTCACACTTTTTTCGTGTGGCAGTATCCCTATTTTGGCGTAGTGTTTGAGCTTGAGCCGAGACGACTCAAATTGAGTTCGAGCTTGGTCTGGCTCAGCTTGTTTATAACCCTACATGAAACACCACAACCATCATCTTCAACCCTATCACACCAAATCGACAGACAAAGCAAATAACTATTTACACCCAATGTCACACCCCAACCGATGGCGGAAACATCGGGGCGTGGCACTGAGTGAAACAGATTGTCCATGAGTATCCATAACAACTATTAATTACCAGATATTTAAAACGTCATGTCCCATACCATAACATATAAAATAAAACCGTTATTACAAATAATTGTCTCATAAACAAATACTGATCCGACAACTCAGATTTCAAGATAGTCAATTCGTTTATTTGTTTCTAGACCTTTCTTAGCCTCGATTTCACAGCAAGCCAAGCATTTTAACATCTTAAGCACTTGCCACTTACGTTAAAGTAAAAGTCAATACACATAGTGTAAAGGTGAACATACAAGTTTAATAGACATAATAGAGTTCGAAATCGTTTACGCATAACCAGTATGTACAATGCGTGAAATGAAGCACGTAAGTTATCGACATGATCCTATCAATACCAATGACTGCCGGTTGACTGCGCAAGGCAGTTCGTAATACATATTCACCACTGTGAATCATGTGATTAATTGTCCTTAACAACCCCTGAGTGAACAGGTGCTGAGTCCAAACTATAGTACTATCGTTGCTAAGGCAGGTAGACAGCAATCCATGTGTAAACATAACAAACAAGCATTCATTAAGTCACGTATAACATGCGGTAACGGTTAGCTTTAAAGTGTTTGCGTAGTGTGTTCGATGTGATTTAGAATAAGTAACGTATGTAACACCCAAAAGTGCGTAAAGCAAAAAGGGTTCGAGTATACTCACAGCGATGATGGATTGAAGGGAGCGCTAGAGTGAGTTTAGCCTGATCAGAACGATAGCATAACGATAAGCAGTGCGTAAAACGGTGCAAAGTGAAAAGTATCGGATGGTAATCCGATCGGATGGTAATACGATCGGATGGCTAGTCGATCGGATGACAATCCGTTCGGATGGTCACCCGATCGGATAGCCATTCGATTGGATTGTCATCTCGTTTGGTGAGGATGTGTTTGTGTATGATGATTTGCCTTTTGAAGTTTTCGTTGTAGCATTTTGAAAGAAGAGAAGTATCTCTACCTTTCAGATCGGTCGATCGAACGGCGGTTCGATCAGACGGCGATCCGTTCGGCGAGGAAATTCCCAGAGAACAAGTTCACAGCAGTGTTGTCACTCGATCGGATAGTCTATCGATCGGGTGGCAATCCGTTGGAACCAGTAAATGCATTGAACATGTTGAAAATTGTTTAAGTGTTGAAGTCCAAACATCACATGGTCGGGTGGTAATCCGATCGGACGGCAATCTGATCGGACGACAATCCGTTCGACGTCAAGACCTCAAAAGTTGAAATAAAAGTTAAGTGTGGGACCAAGGTGCAAGCCGATCGGGTGGCTGTCCGATCGGGTGGCAATCCGATCGGATGGCTGTCCGATCGGACGGCAATCCGTCCCAGTCGACCTGATCGTCTTTACACTTGGTGGTTTTGAGAGTTTGCGTTTTATTCGAGGCAGTGTGATAACGTGCTAAACAACAGAACCTCGTCATGGTTCAAGTAACCCGATCGGATAGGAATCACCCTAGTCCGACCAGTTTGACTGTCCGAGATGGTGTTTCATGTTTAACCCGAAATCAGTGATATCTTGGATATAATCCAGATCTTGAACCAACACAACACTAGGAAGGAGTAGAAGATCAGAACAAGGCCCGATTCTATCGGTTTTGAGTGCATTGAGTGTAAAAGAGTTGAAAGAAAGTTAGAAACCATCTTTCAATCCTTTTCACCATGAATATATTCAGATCTATGCAAGATCTTTGTTTATTCATGTAGAAATCGTTCAGATCTAAGTTGTTCTTGGTGGATTGAAGCCAAAACATGAAGTTCTTAAGAACTCCATGATGACGTCATCATAGAACACCTCAAATCTAGTGATTTCACGGTTAAAAGTTAAGATTCAAAAGATAGAAAGGTGTAGGAGTGTTTGTAGATCAAGAAAGTACAAGATTTAGGTTGAAAACTTACAAGAATTGCGAGAAATCGGAAGAAAAGTGGGCTGGAGCGAGATGGGTCAAGTGACATATGAGGGGTATTTATAGGGTTTCCCAAAATGGAAAGTGGGGAAAGTGGCTGGTCGATCGGGTGGCAGCCCGATCGGGTGGCAACTCGATCAGTTGGCCACTCGATTCAAGTGTTCGGCGCGATGAGTTTTGCTGTTTCGATTCGCGTGTTGAGCGTTGCGATACGATAGAGTTTCTCATTAAATTACTTTTAATCCCAACTACTATATCTAACATACAATCATCCTAATTAACTTGCGTTTAGCGTTTGCGATTCGATTGCGATTGAGTTGCGATTGCGTTTCGATTAATCATCACAACATAAACATAAATAAACACGCACAAGTAACACATAAATAGCACACACACACGTAAAACAATATCCAAAATGCATAAATTCGGGTTGCGAATGCGATTGCGGTGCGATAAGCGATAAAACATGCGATAAATATCGATTAAACCTCGATTATTAACAAGTACTCCACATAATACAACTAACGTAACAAAGCAAATAGACTATCTACAAGTCAAAGAAGTCAAAACATGAGTTGAGCAAGGAGTGACAGGTCGCAATTAGCAATCTTTTCTCCCTTTGAGTTCAATCTTGACTTTGACTTTCGAAACACGGGGTGTTACATCCAAAATGAGGTTCACATGCAACTTTCAAACAGTCCATAAGTTTCTAAAAATCAAATATATCAAATAAGCACCTACAACGGCATAACAAACATAGGCTGTAAACAAAATTAAAGCCCCTAATAGAATGCCAACAGAAAACCCTAATGAAACCATAAAGTAACCCAAATAACACTCTAGCAAACGTCAAAAAGCGATCGAAAACCAACATACCTCAACATCAACCGCAATCTCCGGAAGCAAAGCAGCTTACTAAGGGAACAATCGAGCTTAAGTATAAAAGACATCGAAATTCAACAAATCCCACACTCAATTGCAATCGCCGGAAATGTAGCGACTTCCACACCAGTCTAACCAAAAGACAACATCGGCATAGAAAATGAGCCGAATTATGAAAATATCAATCACGCCTACGTAAAAAAGACATCCACATTCATTAAATTCAACAGTTAAAAACAATCGCCAGAAAAGTATAGTGATCGCCAAAGCCAAATCAGTTGGACCAAGTGAAAAGGCATATGGAAAACATGGGGAAGATGGAGAGACAAGCGTTGCGTGTAAGTATAGGAAAAATAAGAGGCAACCATACGTGTAAGTATAGAGATAAGACACGTGTGAAGGGCCCAACAAAATAAATGCAAAACATGAAGGATCACGTATAACAAAACCCAAAACTGAAGGGCCAAAGCCAGGAGAAGAAGTCTCCAATGACTTTGATTTTTAGTATAAAGGATAATATTGAATTTTTTAAAAATTCTTGGAGCCGTTGTGTCGATCCATAGATGCTAATAGATCAGTTCATCACATGATACTTCTATTTATGCAATCAGTTAATTCAATTTACTGAGTTTATCTAAAATCACAAAGGTATTGTATCTTTAGTTTAATTTTACGATTCCTCTTCTTCTTTTTTGCCCTTCCCTTCTTTCTTTCCTTTCCTTAGAAACTACAACTATTGATAATTGTACCTAGAGGTGTACAAAAAACTTGTTTGGGCCTGGCAACCACTTCCCAACCTGGTAGAAAGATTGGTTTGGCCAAAAACCAGATTGGGTCCAACCTGGCCAAACAATTTGGTAAGGGTTTGGGATTTTTGTGTTGAGGTTTCAAGCCGAATCGGTTTGAGCCCCCGCCTAAAAGAATTATAAAAACCAGTTGAAATGCTAAAACCAGTTTTGAACCCGATCTAAATCAGTTTGAGTGGGCTGGGATTTCAAACCTAAAAGCAGTCTTAACCCAAACCAGGTTTTATACAACTTTAACTGTACCCTTGATTTGGGCCCAACCTAACTGATTATAATCCATCTTTGATTGGCCCATTTGATTTTGCCCAATTATCCCCTAATTTTTTTTTTGAACGGCAAACGAATCCTTCAAATAGGCTGCTAGCGAAATTCACCACATCG
Source organism: Helianthus tuberosus (assembly GCA_030545235.1). Taxonomy (NCBI): domain Eukaryota; kingdom Viridiplantae; phylum Streptophyta; class Magnoliopsida; order Asterales; family Asteraceae; genus Helianthus; species Helianthus tuberosus. Next base: position 27,745,444 of record CM060440.1, read on the forward strand.
GGATACACTCGCATTCGACAAGGGAAAACTCTCACCTAGGGCTGAAGCCCATGAACACTCGTCTGAAGGCACGATAGTGTGGTGAGGTAAAACCCACTCACTTTAAGGATCGAACTAGTGATCTCCGTCTAGTCTCCCCTCGTCAATATGTGTCGCAGAAACCAATGGCGAGGACAGGAATTGAACCTGGGTCACTTACAACACCAGGTCTCTCTCTTACCACTCAACCACCAGCTCATTGCAATTATCCCTGATTAACCGTTAAGAGTTTAAGTTTAACACCTCTAGAGGCAGCGTGACTCTCTCTTAGTTCGTCAACTCATACTCTCGTACTTCTTTCTAAATACTTGTTGCGTGACTCTCTCTTAGTTTGTCAACTCATACTCTACTTCTTTCTAAATACTTGTAGTTCGTCAACTCATAATACTCGCTTCTCTGTATATACATATATGTTATATACATATATGTTCATAGTTATACTCATTTTAGGGATAGACACTTGGATGCACAAGAAATAAATTGACTTTAGCATTAAGGTGTCTCCGGGACCCCTTCCAACGGTTCATTTATTTACAACTCAAATCAGTTGAGGAGAGAAGAGGAACAAATCCTTGTGGTCACTAACACATCATAAATACGGGTAACATGAAAACGTGACTACTTTAGAAAAAAACTCTTATTTTACAACAACAAACCACATAGAAATAACATTGTTTATCGTGACTAAAACTAATTAAGAACCTATAGCCAAACAACATATGCATGCAATGGATTTAATACGATTATTTGTTGCGTTCAATACTCGTGATTAAAGATTCCATCGCCTTGTCTGCAATGATCGAATACATATTTTCGGTAAAATGAACGGCATCCCAGTAGACGTATTTTGAATGATCTCGACATGTACTTAACCCCTTTAAGGCCGTCCCAAATTCTGTTAATCCGGATCCACAACAACCCTTTTTTGTTACTGTAAAACCTGTCAATTTTGAATCAATCAAAATGTTAGCGTGTTCCCGTAGTGTAGTTCATCTTAACAACAGCCTTTTCTAGAGTTGGATGACCATTAGTTGTAGTTAGTTCGTCCGTTTGTCTATAGTGATCGGGCTATGATTACCCAGTGGTATATGACTCAGTGACTAAATCAAAACCTTTTATCCAGATGGTCATTATCAGGAAAGTAGGTAACAAGTGGTACTAACCATATTTTGATGGGCATTGTAAGATGTTTTGGATGACACCATAAATGTCAATAAGGTCAGTTCTCATGTTTAGTGTTTCGTTGAGTGTAGACAACTTTGCTTTCAATAAAACGTTGAAAGAGAGAGCCACTTGGTTCATATCTTCATCACATTCAACACTGTTCCTTAATGTTCTTATCAGAGGCATGCACCCAAATGGCTCCATCCCAACAACCGCCAGTCTTGTCACTCCGAGTGAATGCATTTTCTACAAATAGCATTAAAGATAGAAATGACACCACTGTTTGAGCTTTGAAGAATATAACTCAAAATGTTGCTTAACACACATTAAAGAACTTGATTTGCAATAATAACTCATGTATGAGTAATGCATTGGTAATTTTGTTTCTTTTTAATTTTAAAAGCTCTTAGCTAGCTTACCAACTTTTATAACCAAGCAGTCATCAAATAGGCCATCTTACCCGTCTCATTTCGAAAACTAGAGACGCCAAAACTTGAAACTACTTTATTTTTTGTTGTAGATTTAAATGTTAATAAATATAAAGTGTAAAATAAACAAAACATGAAGTCTCCCCTTCATACTTGACTTTATGCAAGGGTTTATGGGGTTGGTTTTTTAATTAGTACTCGTGGCAATTAAATAATGGGTCGAGTGGTCGACGACTCAAGGAACCCATTATTTATTGGCAGGACTAAAAAATCTAATATACTTTTTAATAAACCCTTGCATAATAACTAATGAGAAGAAAAAAAAAGTAAAGAAACAATTTATATAAAAAATCATTTCTAAATATTTTCAATAATAAATATTATTTTAAATAAAGGGTTTTTGTTTTTGTTTTTCTTTCAAGTTTAGAGTGTTAGTGATTTTGTAAGAAAACAATATTTCGTTCACATTTTACAAAATGTTTAGAAAATTTTTGATATTTTTAAAAGTTTGCTAAAACCTATCTATCTTTGATATAGTGCAAGACACGATGTTTGTACCGGCCAAACATGGCGACCAAGCAAATCAATCGGTCACAAGCTAGGGACAGATAACAATTCAGTCTATGAAATAGTAAACCCTAGAAATATTCTTTGAAAAATCTGTAATATAATGATATGTTTCTTTCATTTGCCAAAAGTAGAAAGAAAAATATTCACGCTTACCTTAACATAAGTCTCCATGCAGTTGATCAAGTAACGTTGGTATTGAGCGATGGTGAACCTTTGGGATCGAGTAGGATCAATGTAGTAATTTTGTAAGAAGTCGTTTGTACCCATGCTCAAGACGAACACTGCGTTCCCCACAATCTTATGAGCATTATCTTTTCCAACAAGCTTTTCCATACGAATCTTGTACTCCTGGAAGTACTCCAATTGCTTGCTAAGAGGTATAACATTCTACAACAAAATATATATATATATATATCAGTTTTAGTGTTTTACCAATTATCGATCTCTCAGTTTGTATACATAATTTGTTATACAGATCTACATAATCTAATCTGTTATAAAAAACAGTTTGATTAGAATAAATAAGTGTAAAAGATGACGATAATATGAAAATATAAAGGATTCACAATGATGTTTCTTGGTTGGAAACAAAACATGTGTCTTTTTGAAGAATATGTAAATGTGACACAGGTGGACATGTTTGTAGGTATTTGTAGCATTTTACCGGTGTTGTAAAAATCGCGACTAGTCGACGACTAATTGCCGATTAATCGTTAGTCGGCCAGTAAATGAGTAATTTTTCGTTAATCACTCCATTAATCGCTAGTCAGGCCTAGTCGGACCTAGTCGGGCCTAGTCCGCCGGCCAAAAATCGGTGATTCCGGCCAGATTCCGGCAAAAAACTGTATATTCCGCCCAAAACCTCTAAATTCCGACCAGTTTCTAACCAAACCATGTGAATTCCAACAATTAATCTTGTATACTTAAAAAAATGAGTTGAGTAAGAGTTAAAAACTAGCTACTTAAAATATTCACCTATAAAAATGTGTATATGTATACATAAAACTAAAAATTACATATAAAAAACCTGATTCGATTAATTCCGAGTAGTCGCTAATCCTCACCTCACCGGCCGACTAGCGACTAGCGAGTTCCCCAACCTTGCATTTTACATTATAGATGAATGTGTGATATGTATGTAGGGATGACAATCGAACTCGAACCCGATGGGTAAACCCGAAACCCGACACATCTGGGACGGGTTTGGGGTCGGTTAATCGGGTTTGGGACTACTTTATATTTTTTTCGCGGGTTTGGGATTTGGTGACATACCCGTTTACCCGACCCAATTACCCGATAAAGTAAACCCGTTACCTGATTGTATACCCGATATAATTTCTTTTATATTTTTAAATATGTAAATATATAATACATCCTTTTTTCTATACACATATGTAATTTATCCCGTATACATTATAGTTATTTGATATATTTCTTTAGTGATAATACTAAATGTAACTGATTAGTAGTTACCCGATGAATTTTGGGTCGGGTACACCCAACGGGTAAACTTTTTAAAATTAATGGGTTACCCGAAACCCGCGGGTATACCCGATGGGTATTTACCCGCTAGAAACCGACGGGTTTTGGGACGGGTTTGGGACAAGCATATTTAATCGGGTTTGGGGTTGGGATTACCTAAACTCGTCCCAAACCCAACCCATTGCCTCTATATGTATGGACCCTATGTCTTTATGAAAAAGTGTATCTTGTTATTTAAAAAATGAGTTAAAGGCCTGGTTGGTCCCTGTGGTTTGCGAAAATTACAGACTTGGTCCCAATGGTTTACTAATTGCAGAGTTGGTCCTAATAGTTGTAATTTTTGCACTCCGTGGTCCTTATCACTAACCTTTGTTAGTTTTTTCAGTTAAATGCGTGTCAAATTACTCTATTACCTATGAACAATTAAAAAATTAAAAAAAATAAAGAAGATAGGGACTCACTACTCATCTTTTTCATCACCATTGTATCTCTCTCCCTTTCAAAAATTCAGCCGCCACCTCCTAGCTCCTTCACAACCTGCAACCACCTCCACCACCACCTTCGCCATCCGATCAATACCACTTTCACAAACCACCTCCACATCTCCACCTTCACAAACCACCACCACTTTCACAAATTAAACCCACCTCCAATAATATCCCAACCACCAATGGAAGCATCTCCGGCGACTATTCCAAACTCCGGCGACGACCAACAACTAGAAGTAAATGTCGGTGGTGCTGAGGTTGGTGACGACGGTGGATCAATCGGCGGTGGATCTACGGAAGGTGGTGACCGGAGTACCGACAGAAACCGGTGGCCGATTAATCGCGATTGGAACAGTTGAATATTTAATCATCGGAGATTGGAACAGTCGCCAGAGATGCTTCCATTGGAGGTGGGTTTAATTAATGAAGGTGGTGGTGGTTTGTGAAGGTGGAGATGTGGAGGTGGTTTGTGAAAGTGGTGTTGATTAGGTTGGGAAAGTGGTGGTGGTGGAGGTGGTTGCAGGTAGGGGTGTGCAAAAAACCGAATTAACCGAACCATAACCGAATTAACTGACAAAACCGAACCGAAAAAACCGAACCAAATAAAAAACCGGTGGGTCGGTTAATGGTTTTTTTGAAAACCGAAAGTAGCGGGTCGGTTATGGTTATCATTTTTTCCATACCCATCATAACCGAACCGACATGTAATAAATCTTTGTAGGATTTAGGACTTTATACCATATTTTTAATATTTTGTGTTTTTGATTGAAGATTTTTAGTACTTATGGGTTTTTCATATCATTTTGTGATTTTGGTTGAATGTTTATTTGAATTTATGGAATGTATCATATCACTTTATTTGGATATTCGATAATGGTATTAATATTATAGATTATATGTATTTTTTAATACTATATAATATACTAATATATACAAATATGCAATAACAATTTATTCCAGGTATTTAACTCTTTAAAAATTTGTCAAATTATAGTTTTCTTTCCAAATTTAAAACCTATGTCAAAATATAGTTTTCAACCACCTAATTAAGTAATTAACAACTACAATAAGCGCTTATTTGTCATATATGATTAGGTTAAATGTTTAAGATTGTGACTTACAGTGATATTTGCTGTAAAATCATCAAAACCAGATCCACCTGATGCAAAACTAACACCATGCACCAGGTCTTCTTCCTTAAGGTTTCGATCCAAATAGGCTTTGATTTCCTTTCTGTAACCTAGAGCAGCAGCTGCATCCACACGAATGGTGGTGTAAACAATTAGGATTTGAACCTCGGCTTCTTTTGTCATTTCAGCTCTATTTCTAAAGCTCGAACTCGCCTCTTGTAAATAGCTTTTCAAGCTTGTGTTCTACCCGGGCTCTGCTATATTATTATCTATTTAAAAATATAGTTTTATTTACCACATATTAAATTTTATTTAGTTATTTATCATATTTTTAAATTTTATGTAAATATGTATATTTAACAATAAAAATTATACAAATAATATGCTCCTTTAATTAAGCTAGCGAGCGTACACGAGCTCGATAAGTTAAGCTCAGACCTGGGTTGGCTTATTAAACAAACTTATTTTTAAGTTCGGGATCGAGTTCGGGTATTTAAGCCTGACTCGATTCAAAGTTCAAACTTTTTAGCAAGTTGATTCTGAGTAGCTCACGAGCAATTTGGCTCGTTTAGTTACACCCCTACACACGAGCTTTTTTTCCTACATATGCATTTTGTTGGAAATGCGTCGGAAACAATGTTCTCTAGGCATTTCCAACGGAATTTGGTGTAGAAAATCCGATATTTTTCTAGTAGTGCATTCATGCATGCATGATTTACTCTCCAAACCTTATAGGACAAGGCACCTTCTACAAGTTTCAAATCATGCATGGTGTATTAGTGATTCAGTGTTTGTGCTACAAGATCGATTACATAAAGCTAGTTACCGATGAAATCTGTAGTAAGTTTGCCATTCGTGAATCGTCCCGTCGGTATGGAATGAGCGAAATCTTTCCCGTAAGGCAAGAAATTGCCTTTGTGCCATGTGTTTGGGAGATTGTTGTTATTACCGGGATCGACGCCCGAATCACCAAACACCAGAATGGATGTAACGTTATACTTGGCTGCAAGAACCCTAAGCTTTTGGGCACTCCCCATGTTACGTGCATTGCATGTGATTGCAGCCAAAAACAAGAACATTATCAGGTTAAGTGTCACCCATGTTATATGTTTCATTTTCAATTTATGACAAGATGTTAAAGAGTATGTTGTTGATAGAGAGATAGATATTGTTGGATGTGTTTCAAGTAGAGATATCTCCTTGGCTTTTATATACATGAAAGGCATTAAATGCTTTGTAGGTATAAAGTGGATCGTTCGAAATAATTTAACCATTTAATTAATAATTACTCTTAAATAAAAGAAAGAAAGAAATAACGTATATTTATATTTTTTTTTAATGAAAAGGTTTATTTTATGGGCTATACTAGGTTATAACCCCGTGTATCATACGGGTTGAATAAATGTAATTTTATATAACCAAATGATAAAAAAAATATATCTTTAAAAATCTCGTCTATTAGACGGGTTGAATAAATGTAATTTTATATACCAAATAATAAAACAATATATATTTAAAAATATTGTTTGTTATATGAGTTGAATAAATGTAATTTTATATATTAAATAATAAAAAAGTTGTATTTGTAAGAACTTCGAGTATTGTACGGGTTAAGTAAATTTAATTTTAAATATTAAATAATGAACCTCATGTGTTATACGGGTAGAACACATGTAATTTTATATACTAAACAGTAAAAAGTTATATCTTTATAAATCTTATGTATTATATGGATTGAATAAATCTAATTTTATATACTACATAATAAAAAAAAAATTATATTTTTAAAACCTAGTGTATTACACAAGTTGCATAAATGTAATTTGTTACAGTAAAAAAAATTATATCTATAAAAATCTCGTTTATTATACGGGTTGAATGAATCTAATAAAAATTTATATGTTTAAAAAACTAACGGATGAGTGATTGCGGTGATGGTTCTTATAAATGTCACATAAACATAGTGATTGTAGTATTTGAGTTGAGAGTTGAAGTTGAATACGAAAATAAAAGTATAGAACCAATAAACATTGATTAATATTTTTGTTTACCCCTTATAAGCATTTTTGAAATAGATTATATTCTTTTGAATGAAAAGGTTTATTTTAGGGTGAGGGTATTGATACATCCCCACTTTTTATGTGCACATCTTCCCAGAAGTGGCGTATAGGATAACAAGGGGAGTATAGAGTGTGAAAGCATTAAATGTGTCAGAAAAAAGGTTTTGATACGCCTCACATTTCCCTATGAGAGGCGTATAAGGTTGTGGTAGTTGGAGCATTAAACCCTATACGCCTCTCATTGAGCTATACGCGGCTTATGGGCACGAATTTTGATGAATTTAAGGTATAATTACTGACATGCAGGGAGTTAAGTCTGAAAAGCGTGAAAAGTGACCCCATACGCCCTTATTGACCTATACGCCCCTTATCGACCAAGAATGTTTATTTACCCAAGCATACGAGATTTATTTGATTCAAAATCTTCAAAACTCACAAAATAACGATGAAAATGATGAAAATTCTCAAATAAAAACGTTGGTTGAGACCGTGAAGCGTAAAGATGTCGTTTTGGGACATTGGTAATTTTTTTGGCGAAGATTCAAACCAGTCGTACGTCTCCGAAAGCGTTTGGTTATCCGGAAATGATCGAGGTGAGGAGGAGGTTGTGTCTGTGCCTCGTTGTGATTACGGGGGTGTGCGTCCCGTGTTACCTGACTTGAACCAGGTGTTTGTAGATGAGGCAGAACCATCTTACTTTGCCTAAAGTAATCCGCGACACGAATACAGGACTTACCGTTCGTATACGGAAAACCAACACAAGTTAGAGTATGAGGAAGGTGCTAAGGAATTTGAGGAAAATGATAACGAAGTCGAAGAAGGTGCTAACGACTTTGAGGAAAATGATAACGAAGTCGAGGAATGTGCTAAGGAATTTTAGGAAAATGATAACAAAATAGAGGAAGGTGTAATGCACTTTGAGGAGGGTGTTGACGATGAAGGTGCTAACGAGGAAGGTGTTGACGACAACGAACGTGCTAACGAGGAAGGTGCTGATGCCAAGAAAAAAACAAAAAAACTATGACATAACCGTCAATTACGTGTTATTCGTGTTATATAATGTTGATATAATTTTAGAGTGAAAAAAATGATTTTGTATACGTGTTGTTCGTTATACATAATTTTTATTAGGTAGGAGAAATCTAGAAAATGTTTGACCCGACCCGACCTTAACCCTTACCCGACCCGAAAATTGTGTCATACATATTAACCCGATTTCGTTATCATTTTGGTGAAATATTATATATGTTCTAGTGAAATATTTTGTTAAAAATAGATTACTTAGGCTTGTAAATGAACCGAATGAACACGAACGAGGCATGTATACTGATGAAAAGTAGAAAATGTATGACCCAAAATTTCATACAAACCCAAAAATGTGTCATACATATTAACCCGAACCCGATGTTCAACCCGAATTTTTTTATTGTTTTTTTGACAAATTAATGTATTAATTTCATTTATGTGGATTTCTAATGTACCTTTTTTTAGGTATTTGGGTCACTTGAAGAGTTTAAGAATTGGGTTTACAAAAGAGAAGTTGCGAAAGGTTACGTCATTGTGACCCAACGAACGATAACAAAAGGCGAAGGTTCGTCAGCAAGGACAGTGAAGATATGGTTGCAATGCGATCGTGGCGGCGAACCCAAAAGTAAAGCAACAGTCCGGCGTTCCGGTAGCAAAAAGGTTGGCTGTCCTTTTAGTCTGATAGGGAAACTAGACTCAAGTAGTAGTAATTGGAGCCTTGTGGAGAAGAAAAACATTCATAACCATGTAACACCTCGTAAAATCACGTCCAATGATGTATTGACACGTGTAATAAACCCTAATAAAGTCCAATGTTGAATTTAAGGGACTAATTTTTCGAAAAATCGAAAAACTTTGATAATAAAAGGACTGGAAGTGTTAGCATACCTAAAATAAGTTTCCAAATAACCTCTCACGATGTTTATATTCACAAATGTGCCACTTGATGAATAAGTGTAGTCGTTTGCGTAATTAATTGAAAGTTTGCGCAATAAAGGGTTAAAAGCGTCAACATGTTAATTCTTACCTCTGAGTGACCTTTTAACGAACCGGGAGCTTCATAATATTTAATTATACTCTCGGGAATTCCAAATAATGGCCGTCTAAGGTTTTTATGCCTATAAGTAAAGTTACGCGCAACTTTGCAAGTTAGAGGGACTAAAAGTGTCAATATGTTTAATTATACCTCTGAATGACCTTTTAGCGAACCCAAAGCATCGTGATAATTAATAATATTTCCAAGAATGCCTAATATGGATTAGATGAGGCTTCAATGCTAATAAATGATGAGATGTGCAAGTTTGCGCAATAGAGGGGCCTAAAGCGTCAACTTTTGAATCTACGCCTTTCGGTGACCATCTAAGAGAACGAGAGCGTATTAATATTTAACTATATTCTTGGGAAGGATAAATATGGGCCATGGAAGGCTTGGGTAACATTAAACGGCATTTCGCGCTACAATGCGCAATTAAAGGACTAATTGCGTCAAACTGCAAAAGTATGTCGATTCATAGGGTAACGAACCTTCCGGAAGATGACCCTAAGTTAAACATGACGTAAATATCCTTTTTATAGCTTAGATATGGGCTTAAAGGTGTTCGGTGCGCAAAAATAAACTTTTATGTCATGCAGGGACTAAAAGTGTCAAAAAGTGCACAAGTTTGCATTTTCGCGCATATCTCACATTCTGTATATCTTCGGACACCCAAAAATTTATGTAAGCACTAAAATATTTTATTTTAGTGATCGCCTTGATAAAATTTCATTCGTCGCGTAATTTGGACCGTTTTTCGCGTCCGTTCGTGTTTCGTCGTAATTAGACGAACAACGTGACCGTACGGCCAAACGGACCGACATCCGACATGTTTTTGAGCATGTTTCATGTCCCTCATGTTTAGGCATCGTTGTATAGGCTTAAAAATGGTTTAACGGGCCTCAAACGCATCAGAAAGGGGCTAGAAGCATGCAGGGACCAAAACTGCCATTTCTGAAACTTGATTTCCAGCTGTTACCAGCTGTTACAGCTGTTTTAATCAATTGAAAATGGTTTTCTTCAGTCCTTGGGCAGCCCATAGATTGCTAAAACCATGGGTAAAGGTGTACGGTCCAGATTCGATCACGTTTATCAAGAAACGATCCTAACGGTCCTTGTTTTCCTATATAAACCCACTTGATTTTTGGCTCATTTGCACCTCTCCTTCTAATCTGATCTATTCTCTGAAGTTGTGAGGATCTTGAACCCTTTTTGAGAACCTCCTTCGGTCCATTGGACCTTTGTAAGTCCCCTTTCGTGTTTAGTTTAATTATTTAGCGGTTAAAGCCGAAAAGTCAAGCGTTTCGATAAACGCTTTGACTTTTAAACGGCTAAGCCATGGTTCGTAACAAACATGGCTACGTGACCGTAATTAGGTAGGTAATTAACCCTCAAAAGGGCGCCTCCTAATTACCATGATTACTTAGTTAAATTGTCGGGTCAAATGAAAGTCAAACGGGTTAGTTTTAAATAAATACATAACTATTAATATAGAAGCCATAAAATCAGTTTTCTCATATTAATAACTTGGTAATTATTAATTGAACATGTCTAAGCATGTTCAACCCGACAATTCTAAGTATAGGCTCGGTTCGGAACCGAAAGTCGCAAAAGTTGACTTTTGCTTTGACTTTCAGTTCTGACCCGATTTAGCTTAGTTTAGATATGCCTTAGGATTCCATTAGGACCATATTATAATTTAGTATAACCCTCCGAGGTTATACAACTTGGTTCCATAGAAATCCTAGTTCATGCATGTTTCCGTTAAATGCCTAAATGTTGACCGTTATGCCCTTTTGACCTTAAAACGTGATTTTTGAAAATGTGAAAGAGTAGAAACCTTAGTTACTGATTTATAAACTTGTCCCTAAAATTTGACATCAGTTTGAGGTCTAGATTAGGAGTTATGCTCAATAGCGTAATTAGAAAGCCTTTTATTAATTAAACGGCGTAATTAGCGTATATCCTATCTAAACCCAATTTTTGATACCAAACTTTTTACCTACTGATATAAAATAATATTTTGGGATTTTTAAAGATTTTTATTTATTTTTAGGCTGAGCATAACATAGGGTTCTAGGCTTGATTCGGTAATTGCCGGTTTTGCCCTTTTGGGCTATAAAATGAGTTTTACAAATCCTTTTGACCCCAAACCTTTTTCTACTGATCTAATATGATAAATAAAATATTTTGAGCCTTCTGGAATAATAAAAATATCAGCTTTCTATACAAAACCCGGAAATGGCTCCAAATCGCCTTTTTAAGCGTTTTTAACGCATAGTATGTATCGAAACTAGTTTAAATATATAAGGGTTGATGCCTACTGATATTTTCAGCAAATTTCTATATTTTAACAGTAAGCAAAAGTTTTAAACTCAGATTCTCTGTTTTGCCCTTTTTAAGCCTATGTGGAATTACCAAAATGCCCATACGGTGCATAGTATGGTTATAATTAATAAATTTCACATATATATGATACCCTACTGATATGACTTATTAAATTAAGTATAATTACTGATTTAATCAGACCTGTAACTCAGAATGATATTTAAACTCTCTTATAATCTTTAAAATGACCAAAATACCCCTACGGGGCATAAATTGGTCTTAAACTCGTTTTGGGCATAATGGAAGGTATCCTACTGATATCACAACATATTTGGGGCATATTAACTTAGGAAACTTGTATATGACTCTTTTGGTTACTCGTTACGCATTTTTCGCGTTCGGATCGGCGTATGTAACTAGTTTGCATATATTAGCTTAAACGGGTCAAACCATATCGTTTTTGTCTCAAAATTCAGAATGTGTTTAAGTTACCCATATTAAACAAGCATACAAGCTTGTCGGGTCAAAACCACATTCTAAACCGGTCTTCGCTTTATCATGCGTTTGAACCGTGTCTTCCTTTTTAAAACTAACCGGTCTAAGCTTAGGCTTAATTAAAGACCCGTTAGGAATCTAATAGGTTATTAAAAACCTTCGTTCCAGATTTAGGAGCCCAGTAAAAGCTATCTGTACTTGCTTGGTGGTATACGGCTGGGATTGAATTTATATTTAGCTCAGGTAAATACTTTTAACTTATTTTCCCTATACGGGCTTGGGTTACGGTATATAGAATACCGCTTGATCGAGCATCAAATCTTACATCGTTGGGTGGTTAATTGAATAATTTGATCGGCTCGTTTAAACGGTCTTGTTCACTTAAAGCCTTTGGGGGGTTAATGACCATGTCCCGGATATCCTCGGCATCATCTTACGAGATGGCCACGACCTGAGCACGGGGTGTAGGCGTACACCTGTCAGTGTATAACTCTATATTGTGGTGGGTCTATTGATCTTTAACCCGGACAAGATCCGGGCTACTGAACGCACAAGTAACATGTAATTCGTTCACGAGATTATATTACATAATTATCCCAAGTTATAAAATGTTTTGTGCCACGTGCATTCAAATCAATTTTCAACCCTTTTCAAAATGAGTCAGTTAAATTGTATTTACCAGTGTAAACTGACGTATTTTCCAAAAGGTTAAGTGCGGGTACTACTCGTAATTGGCTGGCTGTCTTCTAGCGTCCACAATAAGTCTCGCAAGCTTGGGATGCCTTAAAGTCTGTTGAACAAATGATTCATTTTATTTTTGATCCGCCTGTGGATCCTTTACATTCCGTTTGTAATACTTGATATTACTTTATATCGGTTTGTAATATATTTACCTTTTGCTTCCGCTGTGCATTTAAATATTGTGTTGTTTGACTATGATGATATCAACTACGTCACGATATTCCCCACCGGGCCCACCGGTGACACGTGGAAAATAGGGGTGTGACAGGTTGGTATCAGAGCCAACATTGAGTGAATTAAACACTAGCCCTCAGTGTTTAATCTCAATGACACAGTAGCACATTCCTTGACCTTCTGAGTCTAGACTTAACTTAGGAATATTCTCAATCCTAATCTAGAATTTTTGCTTCCAAATTTTTATTGGATACGTCGCCAAGCGAAGAAGCCGTAATAGGAATTCTCCACGTCTGGAGCCTTGAAATGCTGAGCTTCGTACCGCGAACAGGATGAAACGTGCAACCAAGGAGAAAGCATTCAGGAATTGAATGAAGAAAAAACTCCTTTGCTGAAGATCGTTTCCTCAATATGTCCTTATAAGGACATATTTATCTTTTCAGTCCCTTCGAGGACAACATTATTCCTTTCAAGTCCCGCTTAGGGCAACTTTATACCTTTATTTTTATAGTGGAATGATTAAGTTTAAACTTTCATTCTAAACATGAAATAAGAAATAAATGAAAAATAACATTCTTTTTATAAGATCTACCATTATAATAAAATTGCAAAATCTAAAAGGACAAGACCTAGCTTCGGGTCATATTAAGACCGGCCAAGATGGCAGTTCCTCAATTTAGATTCAGATCCCTATTAACAGTTCAATTTAGAAATTTTTCTGCGATAAATATTAAAAGAATCTTAAGAGTGAAACCTAGCCTGAGTGTCATTATAAAGACCTGGCCAAAATGGTAAGACCTGTTTAAAAGATTCGTATCCCAGTTAACATCTGAAAACATGTTAACACTCCCGGCAGATGTGATTCATTGGAAATCACACACGTTATTAAGGATTCTTCAAAAGAATCCTAACACAGTTTAATGATCTCTGAATCCTGGGTTTACATCATCAATTAAGATGATCATATTTTAACCATACGTGGTAATATAGTGCCTACGGGCCTTGCTCATTTCTACATGAGCCAAAATACAGTGGTAGCTATGACTCCCTGTCAGAAAAAGGTAATGAACTAGGTTCAAACCTCAAGGCTTTGATTCTCTGAAATCCTAGCTTATAATTTATAAATGTCCTTGTGACTAGGCCTATTGTGCCAGAACACCTTCATGCTTTGATTCTCTGAAATCATAGCTTATAATTTAAAAGTGTCCATGTGACTAGGCCTTTGTGCCACCTTAATATCCGTAATGTTTTATAACTAGGATAAATTATAATGCCTCGATTCTCAGAAATCATGACTTATAAATTAAACTTGTCTACTCGACTAGGCCATTTGTGCTATTACTAACTTATAAATTAGGATTTATGATAAAAATCCTGAATAAAATAAATATTATTCCTTTTCTGTTAAGTATATGTATTAAAAGAGAATCTTAAAAGGTTTGACCTAGCTTGAATGTCATTGAAGACCTAGCTAAGATGGTAAAACCTGTTTAAAAGAGATTCAGATCCTTATTAACACTTGAAAACGTGTTAACACTCCCGACAACAGTGATGCGATAAAATCACGCTTGTCATCTTTATATTAGGAACTTCCAAACCCTTTATTTAGCCTATATAATCAATAGGAATCATGGCTAATAAACGTCGAACATGATGTACACATCTAAACATCCACCTGGGATGTATACCTACGGGCAAAGATGCATACATGAAAACGATAGTTTTATTTCATAACTTCTTGTCAAGACAATGAATTATGAAATTTTCCGATCCAAAGGAATCATTGACTATGTTTTAAAATTTCCCTAGTGACAAGGCATCTGTGCCATCGAAAAGTCCTTTGGAACAAGCCGTTGTGCTATATAAGATGTCAGTATGACATTGACAGTCGTGACTTATGTCCCCTGTCTAGTAAATATGAAGGATTATATTCCGTTTAAACGCCAAAGATGGTTTATTTAAAAAGTTAGGCAAAACATAATCAAATAAATTAAATACTATCTGTTGGCCCATATGGTTTATTCGCACCATGGCTACTTAATTATCAAGTTCAGCAATTCGCTATATAAATAAACCAATTTATTACTACTTGGTTTGTAACCTTCAAAGCTTCACCATGGCTGACTCCTCTGAAGCTTACAATCGTCTAGTTGATCAGAATGATGATGCAAGACTGAACTTAACAAGCACCGAGTTACAGGCTATGATAGATACAGCCGTAAACAACGCTGTGGACCGTGTGTTGAAGGATCATAAGCGAAAGTGCGATGATACCCCAAATAAATGTTGTAAAAAGGGTAAGACCGGTTCGAACTATAACCAGTCCAAACCAAAGGAGGCAAAACCCAAATGTAAAACCTGCAAGAAGAAGCATTTCGGAAAATGTTTCTATGAGCAGACCGGGGGATGTGTCATCTGCAAGTAGATGGATCACAAGACCCATGAGTGCAAGGACTTGAAGGACGCCACATGCTATGATTGTGGCGAGAAGGGGCACATAATTAACCGCTGCCCAAAGAAGGCAACTAAAAGGAAATGCACTCTGGAGTCACAAGCTAGGCCTTGTGGGATTTGTAACAAGAAAGGGCACAAGACCTTGGAGTGCCAAGACATAAAGGACGCAACCTGCTATGGTTGCAATGAAATAGGGCACATCAAGACAAATTGCCCAAATAAAACCAAGAAGCCTGGAGAGGCTAAGAAGACCAAAGCTGGGAGCTCTCAAATGGATGCTCAAGAGGCTATTCAGGATGACAATGTCACAACAGGTACTTTCTTTATCAATAACGCTCATGATAGAGTATCATTGATTCAGGTTCAGATAAGTCTTTCGTAGACAATAGATTTTGTAAATCATTAAATCTGCCTGTTAAAACTCTAAGCGTTAAGTATAAAGTAAAATTGGTCGATAGTACCTCAGAGACTACTTCAGCAATATTAGATGGATGTTTTATATCCATTAGGAATCATTCGTCCGATGTCCTAGTTTCCGTTAAAGTATAAGGTCTCAATATAGTGATAAAAATCGATTGGTTGTCTTGAAAATCAAGCCCATATTGTGTATAATGAGAAACAAGTAGTTATCAAGACTCCTTATGAGACAACCCTCACAATTACATGTATCCGTACGTTTAATTAATATTAAACAACAAAAAAAAAGGTAGAACCGGCCGTCCCCGGAATCGAACCTGGGTCTAGGCCACACCCTTTCGCGCGCCTAGCCAACCGAGCTAGGTGCCTAGTTTGTGAAATTTCTATTTTGATTGAATATAAGCACATGTACAATAACTTCCTTACTTCTTACTATAATTCACCTACTTATCCTCCTTATGTTGACTAAGTATTAGAATCCAAGATTTTACCTCTATGTTTTGGTTACTCTTGGCTTGCTTATGTTGACTAAACACTAGAAAGGATGAAGTAGAAACCATTAAGTATATCAGTGGTTATACTAGAAAGAACATGGTAAGGTATACATCACAATCATTCGATGGTAATACCCTTGATTAGTGAGGACATTAATGAAATCAAAAAGAAAGATCCTCTTATACATTGTGGGATGGTCCAAGTTTTAAGGACCTTATTAGAAAACCTATTATACGCGTCACGAAATAGGAAAAGATTGAGTAATAATTTTCCGACTTCCCCATAAGATTTATAAACTATCGGCAGTGTGCTGCAAACCTTGGTTCATTGATGGAAATAGTGCCCTTATTCGGTTAACCTAGAATTTAAGCATAATGCACTATATATATATTATGATTTAGCATCGGCAATAGGAGGGCACATTAAGATTTCAAAGCCTGCTTATTATGAATCCATTATGGATCCACCTCAACTACTCACGTTTTATAGATTAAGAAATAACCAGTCAAGGCCGAGATTGCCCTACAATTTGTCAAAGGTTTTATAGCTAAGTTTAAAAGGTTTAAGAATGGAGGCGTTTAGCCCTCCTGATGTATGATTAGAGGCAGCTCACATTAATAATGACACCAGATAAATCCATTATGGTGATTTTATGACTAGGAGTTACGTTTGGTTGCAGGTACTGCTAAGTCTCTCATAAAACCATAAGCTAAGCAAACTTTTAATCTTTCCCGTAAGAACCCCAGATAGTAAGTGTAAGGTAAAACTTACAGGCAAAATCATAAGGACCATTTCTTCTGTTCCTGTTAGAAATCTCTAATCATGGAATTCTAGAAGTACCCTCTCTCTAGAAGAAGTGCGTCAGCATGTATAGTTGATATCTCTTTGATCTCTATCGATTGCGAATACCAGATGGTATGATAAAAGCGCCACATGAGGATTGGTGTATCTTAATATGTTCCATAGATTGCTTCCATGCCTGATCAGTATGGAGGTTTAATGCATGGAACCGCAAGGATATTCTAATAGTCATATGGTACTAAAGTCAACTAATGGTATTCAAGGAAGATATCCAGAATGGAATTGCCAAAGTAAATGTTCCCGATTAAGGAATTCATGGACTTGTGACATAAATGTGTCACTTATCTGACACAGAATATGACAGATGAACTAGAGCCTGAGATTTGGAAAATCTCAGTAACCTCATTGTATCTTGATTACCCTGTTTACCTCCTGAGAGGCAGGTAGAATTAAGATTTATATCCCATTTAGGGTTGTATTCTTATGAAATCTCCAAGACGGCTAGTGCCATTATTGGAAGAATCAAAACCCCAATTAAATAAGTTTTGAAAATAAAGAATTCATATAGCCTAACCCTATATTCTAAGAATTCGGTATTGTTAATTAAGAAAGACGGTTCATTTTGCTTATGCATTGAATACCGCAACCCAAATTAGGCAACAATTAAGAATTTCCATCAGCTGCCCAGGATCGTCGATTTGTTCGACTAACTGTGAGGATTAACTATCCCTTAAGATTAGTTTTAAGTGATGGTTGGAATAACCATTTCAAATTGAGATAAGCTTTTCTATATCAAGGCTGCTCTTTTGGAGACCTTGCTTAGATGGAATGTTGAATACCTATTGTTAAATAGAAGATTGGTACGTCCAATCATCAGGATCTGAAAATTGCCTTGGAAACAACGAATAGGATCATACAAATCCATGATCATCTGTAAGATTGCCAGTTTTGGCAGAAAATCAATGATTAATGAAAATAGCAACCCTCCTAAGTCCTTGTTAAGGAATAAGGTTCAACAAAGATATCACTCTGGAAGGGTGTGCCAATTTGTTAATTACCAGACTAGTTAAGCTCTGAATATATAAAATCATTCGAAGGAATCGAATGTATCAAAGATCAAATAACTTATGAGCTAAAACCTATTTAAGGAGCTTGGCGGAGCTCGCAATGTATTACACCCTAAGGATTAAAGGATATGTTTCGCCAATAAGTCAAGAAGCACTATCACATAACGGTTGGCAGACTTGTGATATAATGAAAAACCTGTATCGAATGCGGATCGACAGGATAAGAAACCTCAAAAAGGATACATGAACCTATTATATAGAGGTCAAATTGGGAGCTTGGAGAGACTCCGGATATGCTATAGAAGTTAAGTCCGTTATGTGACAAAAAGTACATCCAGCATTTTAGCAAATCTCGAGGTCGAGATTTCTTTTAAGGGGGTGAGGATGTAACACCTCGTAAAATCACGTCCAATGATGTATTGACACGTGTAATAAACCCTAATAAAGTCCAATGTTGAATTTAAGGGACTAATTTTTCGAAAAATCGAAAAACTTTGATAATAAAAGGACTGGAAGTGTTAGCAAACCTAAAATAAGTTTCCAAATAACCTCTCACGATGTTTATATTCACAAATGTGCCACTTGATGAATAAGTGTAGTCGTTTGCGTAATTAATTGAAAGTTTGCGCAATAAAGGGTTAAAAGCGTCAACATGTTAATTCTTACCTCTGAGTGACCTTTTAACGAACCGGGAGCTTCATAATATTTAATTATACTCTCGGGAATGCCAAATAATGGCCGTCTAAGGTTTTTATGCCTATAAGTAAAGTTACGCGCAACTTTGCAAGTTAGAGGGACTAAAAGTGTCAATATGTTTAATTATACCTCTGAATGACCTTTTAGCGAACCCAAAGCATCGTGATAATTAATAATATTTCCAAGAATGGCTAATATGGATTAGATGAGGCTTCAATGCTAATAAATGATGAGATGTGCAAGTTTGCGCAATAGAGGGGCCTAAAGCGTCAACTTTTGAATCTACGCCTTTCGGTGACCATCTAAGAGAACGAGAGCGTATTAATATTTAACTATATTCTTGGGAAGGATAAATATGGGCCATGGAAGGCTTGGGTAACATTAAACGGCATTTCGCGCTACAATGCGCAATTAAAGGACTAATTGCGTCAAACTGCAAAAGTATGTCGATTCATAGGGTAACGAACCTTCCGGAAGATGACCCTAAGTTAAACATGACGTAAATATCCTTTTTATAGCTTAGATATGGGCTTAAAGGTGTTCGGTGCGCAAAAATAAACTTTTATGTCATGCAGGGACTAAAAGTGTCAAAAAGTGCACAAGTTTGCATTTTCGCGCATATCTCACATTCTGTATATCTTCGGACACCCAAAAATTTATGTAAGCACTAAAATATTTTATTTTAGTGATCGCCTTGATAAAATTTCATTCGTCGCGTAATTTGGACCGTTTTTCGCGTCCGTTCGTGTTTCGTCGTAATTAGACGAACAACGTGACCGTACGGCCAAACGGACCGACATCCGACATGTTTTTGAGCATGTTTCATGTCCCTCATGTTTAGGCATCGTTGTATAGGCTTAAAAATGGTTTAACGGGCCTCAAACGCATCAGAAAGGGGCTAGAAGCATGCAGGGACCAAAACTGCCATTTCTGAAACTTGATTTCCAGCTGTTACCAGCTGTTACAGCTGTTTTAATCAATTGAAAATGGTTTTCTTCAGTCCTTGGGCAGCCCATAGATTGCTAAAACCATGGGTAAAGGTGTACGGTCCAGATTCGATCACGTTTATCAAGAAACGATCCTAACGGTCCTTGTTTTCCTATATAAACCCACTTGATTTTTGGCTCATTTGCACCTCTCCTTCTAATCTGATCTATTCTCTGAAGTTGTGAGGATCTTGAACCCTTTTTGAGAACCTCATTCGGTCCATTGGACCTTTGTAAGTCCCCTTTCGTGTTTAGTTTAATTATTTAGCGGTTAAAGCCGAAAAGTCAAGCGTTTCGATAAACGCTTTGACTTTTAAACGGCTAAGCCATGGTTCGTAACAAACATGGCTACGTGACCGTAATTAGGTAGGTAATTAACCCTCAAAAGGGCGCCTCCTAATTACCATGATTACTTAGTTAAATTGTCGGGTCAAATGAAAGTCAAACGGGTTAGTTTTAAATAAATACATAACTATTAATATAGAAGCCATAAAATCAGTTTTCTCATATTAATAACTTGGTAATTATTAATTGAACATGTCTAAGCATGTTCAACCCGACAATTCTAAGTATAGGCTCGGTTCGGAACCGAAAGTCGCAAAAGTTGACTTTTGCTTTGACTTTCAGTTCTGACCCGATTTAGCTTAGTTTAGATATGCCTTAGGATTCCATTAGGACCATATTATAATTTAGTATAACCCTCCGAGGTTATACAACTTGGTTCCATAGAAATCCTAGTTCATGCATGTTTCCGTTAAATGCCTAAATGTTGACCGTTATGCCCTTTTGACCTTAAAACGTGATTTTTGAAAATGTGAAAGAGTAGAAACCTTAGTTACTGATTTATAAACTTGTCCCTAAAATTTGACATCAGTTTGAGGTCTAGATTAGGAGTTATGCTCAATAGCGTAATTAGAAAGCCTTTTATTAATTAAACGGCGTAATTAGCGTATATCCTATCTAAACCCAATTTTTGATACCAAACTTTTTACCTACTGATATAAAATAATATTTTGGGATTTTTAAAGATTTTTATTTATTTTTAGGCTGAGCATAACATAGGGTTCTAGGCTTGATTCGGTAATTGCCGGTTTTGCCCTTTTGGGCTATAAAATGAGTTTTACAAATCCTTTTGACCCCAAACCTTTTTCTACTGATCTAATATGATAAATAAAATATTTTGAGCCTTCTGGAATAATAAAAATATCAGCTTTCTATACAAAACCCGGAAATGGCTCCAAATCGCCTTTTTAAGCGTTTTTAACGCATAGTATGTATCGAAACTAGTTTAAATATATAAGGGTTGATGCCTACTGATATTTTCAGCAAATTTCTATATTTTAACAGTAAGCAAAAGTTTTAAACTCAGATTCTCTGTTTTGCCCTTTTTAAGCCTATGTGGAATTACCAAAATGCCCCTACGGTGCATAGTATGGTTATAATTAATAAATTTCACATATATATGATACCCTACTGATATGACTTATTAAATTAAGTATAATTACTGATTTAATCAGACCTGTAACTCAGAATGATATTTAAACTCTCTTATAATCTTTAAAATGACCAAAATACCCCTACGGGACATAAATTGGTCTTAAACTCGTTTTGGGCATAATGGAAGGTATCCTACTGATATCACAACATATTTGGGGCATATTAACTTAGGAAACTTGTATATGACTCTTTTGGTTACTCGTTACGCATTTTTCGCGTTCGGATCGGCGTATGTAACTAGTTTGCATATATTAGCTGAAACGGGTCAAACCATATCGTTTTTGTCTCAAAATTCAGAATGTGTTTAAGTTACCCATATTAAACAAGCATACAAGCTTGTCGGGTCAAAACCACATTCTAAACCGGTCTTCGCTTTATCATGCGTTTGAACCGTGTCTTCCTTTTTAAAACTAACCGGTCTAAGCTTAGGCTTAATTAAAGACCCGTTAGGAATCTAATAGGTTATTAAAAACCTTCGTTCCAGATTTAGGAGCCCAGTAAAAGCTATCTGTACTGGCTTGGTGGTATACGGCTGGGATTGAATTTATATTTAGCTCAGGTAAATACTTTTAACTTATTTTCCCTATACGGGCTTGGGTTACGGTATATAGAATACCGGTTGATCGAGCATCAAATCTTACATCGTTGGGTGGTTAATTGAATAATTTGATCGGCTCGTTTAAACGGTCTTGTTCACTTAAAGCCTTTGGGGGGTTAATGACCATGTCCCGGATATCCTCGGCATCATCTTACGAGATGGCCACGACCTGAGCACGGGGTGTAGGCGTACACCTGTCAGTGTATAACTCTATATTGTGGTGGGTCTATTGATCTTTAACCCGGACAAGATCCGGGCTACTGAACACACAAGTAACATGTAATTCGTTCACGAGATTATATTACATAATTATCCCAAGTTATAAAATGTTTTGTGCCACGTGCATTCAAAT
This sequence comes from Helianthus tuberosus, assembly GCA_030545235.1. NCBI lineage: Eukaryota > Viridiplantae > Streptophyta > Magnoliopsida > Asterales > Asteraceae > Helianthus > Helianthus tuberosus. The sequence continues at coordinate 27,767,965 of CM060440.1, forward strand.
CAATTTTCAACCCTTTTCAAAATGAGTCAGTTAAATTGTATTTACCAGTGTAAACTGACGTATTTTCCAAAAGGTTAAGTGCGGGTACTACTCGTACTAGCTGTCTTCTAGCGTCCACAATAAGTCTCGCAAGCTTGGGATGCCATAAAGTCTGTTGAACAAATGATTCATTTTATTTTTGATCCGCCTGTGGATCCTTTACATTCCGTTTGTAATACTTGATATTACTTTATATCGGTTTGTAATATATTTACCTTTTGCTTCCGCTGTGCATTTAAATATTGTATTGTTTGACTATGATGATATCAACTACGTCACGATATTCCCCACCGGGCCCACCGGTGACACGTGGAAAATAGGGGTGTGACAAACCATGAGCCTGCTGAATTTCTCGAGGGCCACGCGTTTGCTAGAAGGCTGACCCCGGACGAAGAATCACTGGTGGAGAGACTTTATCTGCAAAACATGGAGCCTACAAATATACATTTAACCATAAGAAAACAAAACCCACATAGCGTGTGCATTCTACAAGACGTACAAAACATGATAAAAAATATTAAACTCAAAATGTACGGCGATCGAACACCAATGCAGATATTGGAGAGCATGTTGCAAGAAGAAAGGTACGTTTATTTCACCAGGGTGAATCCCTCCACAAACGCGGTCGAGGAGGTTTTTTTCGTTCATCCGGACTCGTATAACATGTGGCGTGCATTCCCACATGTGTTGATGATTGATGCTACCTACAAGACGAATGAGTATAAGCTTCTGTTTATTCAAGTTGTGGGTGTGACATCGACATACAAGTCGTTTTGTGTGGCTCATGCGTTTGTGATCCCGATCCGGAACCTCCACGTGACCCGTTGCATGAAATCGGGTTTGGCCATGCAAACGGGATTAATGAGCCGTCGGGTTTAATGAGAGATCACGATAATTAATTTAATCTTTTATTAGTTTAGCTATCTTTTTATTTCAAAGTTTGAATAAGTATTTTTCTTAAAAGTCTCATGCCTATCTTGTAGATAGGAGCAATTTCATTTAAACCTGTTTGCTTGGATTTTTGTTCGCTAGTTTTTGTTTTGCAATCGAATAAGTTTTCTTGGAGATTTCTGGCTTGGAATCTCGGCTTAACGTTACCGGAATTTGGTAAAGGGTTTACTTTCAGTCGCTTCCGTATCAAGTGGTACCAGAGCTATGGCGGAATTTTGGAGGGATCGACATGATAATCACCGTCGATACGCCGCAGGAGGCAACGACAATTTTCACCAAGATCCGAGAGATGAAGAACTCGAGCGTTTACAGCAGCGAATCCGAGACCTCGAGCTCCGTTACGAGAACAGAGATGAAGAACGGACGGAGTCTGATTTCCAGGGTTGGGACGATGATCGTCGAAACCCGTTTGGGGGACGGCGCCGTCGAAACCCATCACCACCACAGACTGATCACCTAAAATCCGTGGGCATTCAGGTTGAAATCCCCGAGTTCGAAGGCCAGCTCCAGCCGGATGATTTTATCTAGTGGATCCACACGGTTGAAAGGGTCTTTGATTTGCGAGACATTCCAGAAAACTTGAAGGTCAAGCTCGTAGCAATCAAACTACGAAAACACGTATCGTTATGGTGGGAGCTCGTTCGAAAGAAACGCCTTCAAGAGGGAAAACGAAAGGTCTAGACGTGGGAAAAGTTGAAGAAACTTCTCAAAGCAAAGTTTCTTCCAGCCAATCATCGCCAAGATTCGTATCTCGAATACCATAACTTTAGGCAGGGGACTTTATCGGTTGAAGAGTTTATCATGGAGTTCGAGAAGTTACGTATGCGTTGCGGAATTGATGAAGAGGACGAGCAGGTTATTGCCCGTTTTCTTGGAGGCCTTTGGGCCGATATTTCTGACATTGTGCAGCTACAACCATATTGGTCTTTTGACGACGTTTGCAGGTTAGCGTATCGAGTGGAGAAACAACAAAGGAGCAAAACAAAAACCACCCAGCCAAGGCCGCTCACCAATCGGACCCCCAACTCCAACACTTCAGCGAACCGTCCGGGCCCAATTAAAGCCGACGGTCCACCCCCAGCAGCACTGACCCCGGCCACAACAGCCACATCGTCTGTCATGCGCTGTTAGAAATGCCAAGGCATAGGTCACCTTCGCCGGGATTGTCCGAATCGGCAAGTCGTGGCTCTCACCGAAGATACTCTACTCGTGTATGATACCGACATAGAACAGCATGATGAACCTACTGAAACGTTGGGTCCTGATCGTGGGGAGGCACTCATAATCCAATGTATTCTTAGTTTGACAGTAGCCAAACCCGAGGATGACAATGCATGGCTCCAAAACAACATATTCGTACGAAGTGTACGTCCAAAGGAAAGGTTTGCACGATGATTATTGACAGGGGAAGCTGTGAAAATATGGTGTCGACTGTTATGGTTGATAAGTTGGGTTTACCAAAACAAGATCATTCTGAACCGTACCAACTTACGTGGCTCAAAAAGGATAACATCGTCAAAGTTACGCATCGGTGTCTAGTTCCGTTCTCGATTGGCAACAAGTATGTTGATGAGGTGTGGTGCGAAGTTATCCCAATGGACGCATGCCACATCCTTTTGGGCCACCCGTGGCAATACGATCGACAAACAAGACACGACGGGTTCTGGAATACATACACATTTAAGAAAGGTGGCATCAATATTACCCTCTCACCCATGTATCCTCGAGACTCACAACCCGCTGCCATGATCGTCTCCCACACCGAATTTCTTGATTATTCTCGGCTCACGAGTACCACCCTCATCCTCGGCCTCCTCATTGCCGAGGAGAACCCTGTCGCCAATACCCCACCAGTCGCGGTTCAACCTTTGCTAGGGGAATTCGGTGTATTTTCCTGGACGACATACACAAAGGCCTTCCTTTAATGCGGGAGATCCAACATTGTATTGATTTTCTTCTGGGGGCAAGCATTCAGAACAAACCTGCATACCGTATGAACCCATAAGAGTTTGAGGAGTTACAGCAACAAGTCCGGGATCTTTTAGATAAAGGCCTTATTTGGGAGAGCATGAGTCCCTGTGCCGTTCCCGCCCTTCTGGTTCCAAAGCCAAATGGGGCGTACCGTATGTGTATCGATAGCACGGCCGTTAACAAAATAACGGTAAAATACCGTTTTCCGATACCTCGCTTTGAGGACCTACTAGATCAGTTGTTTGGAGCATCGGTTTTTTCCAAGATAGATTTAAGGAGCGGCTATCATCAAATACGAATGCGACCCGGGGATGAGTGGAAAACCGCGTTCAAAACAAGGGATGGGTTGTACGAGTGGATGGTCATGCCTTTCGGCCTTTCAAATGCGCCGAGCACTTTTATGCGCCTCATGAAGCATGTTTTCAAACCTTTCATCGGCAAGTGTGTCGTCGTTTATTTCGACGACATCTTGACTTTTAGCAAAACCGTCCCACAGCATCTCCACCACTTTCGGGCCGTTTTTGACATCCTACATGCTCAAAAGTTATTCGCTAACCGGGTAAAGTGCCATTTTCTTACGTCTGAAGTCGTTTTTCTCGGTTACCTTGTTTCAGGTAACGGTATTCGCATGGATTCCAATAAAGTTTCGACGATCACTTCTTGGCCCACACCTACATCGCTTCACGATGTTCGCAGTTTTCATGGATTGGCATATTTTTACCGGCGTTCTATTCGGAATTTTAGTACCGTTGTTGGCCCGATTACTGATTGTTTGAAGTCCTCCAAGTTTACATGGACCACATCAGCCCAAAAGGCGTTCGACACACTTAAACGGGCTGTTACCGAGACACCCGTATTAGCCCTTCTGAATTTCGACGTTATTTTTTGGTGGAATGTGACGCTTTAGGGGCTGGAATCAGAGGTGTTTTATCACAACAAAACCGGCCGGTGGCGTTTTTCAGTGAAAAATTAAATGAGTGCCGAAGAAAATACAGTACGTATGATAAGGAATTCTATGCGATCGTAAAGCCTTGAGCATTGGCGCCACTATCTATTGCCAAATGCGTGCTTTATTCGGATCATTAGGCTTTACGATACATCCAAGGACAAACGAAACTTAATCCTCGGCACGCTAAATGGGTTGAATTTCTTCAAGAATACTCATTCGTCATCAAGCACAAAGCCGGGCACGCTAACTCTGCCGCTGATGCCCTTAGTCGGCGTCCATGTCTCGCTGGTGAAGGAGAATTTTTTTTGGCCAAAAGTCGATAAGGATGTCATGCGAGTTATCCGTCGTTGTCGTACATGTCACTTGGCGAAGACCCATGGTACTAATCAGGGTCTTTACACACCCCTTCCAACACTGACGGCACCTTGGGAGGACGTGAGTTTGGATTTTGTCTTGGGACTTCCACGTACACAGAAACAAAAAGATTCCATTATGGTCGTTGTTGATCGTTTCTCGAAGATGGCTCATTTTCTCCCACGCTCCAAAACTTTTGACGCATCCCAAGTCGCTCGGTTGTACTTCACCGAAATTGTCTGGGTCCATTGATTTCCTAAAACAATCACCTCTGACCGGGATGTCAAATTTGTTAGTCACTTTTAGAGAACCTTGTGGAAACGTTTGGGCTCGAAGCTCCAATTTAGTAGCTCACATCACCTACAAACCGACGGTCAAATGGAGGTAACTAATCGTAGTCTTGGCAACTTACTGCGCAGCTTAGTGGAAAAAATCCAAAACAGTGGGATACGGTTCTGCCTCAAGCGGAATTCGCGTATAACCGCGCACGCAACAGCTCCACCGAGATGTCACTTTTTTGGTTGTGTATGGCCGAAACCCATTCACCCCAATTGACCTACTTCCCGAAGCAGATCCAATACCATTTAGTATTGATGGTGCTGATAGAGCTCAACATATTCAAGCCATCCATCGCCAAGGTCGGGACCAAATTATTAAGCACAACCTTCAATACCAAGCTCGTGCTAACAAACACCGTAAGAAGGTCATGTTTAACGAAGGCGATCTTGTATGGATTCATCTTAGAAAGGAACGTTTTCCACCGGGTCGTTATGGCAAGCTTCAACCAAGGGCTGATGGACCGTTCCGGGTTCTCAAACGAATCAACGATAATGTATATCAAATTGATCTTCCGGGCCACTACAATGTCTCTGCCACCTTCAATATAGCCGATCTCACCCCATACGAGGCCGACAGTGATGCTAGTGATGACTCGAGGACGAGTCCCTTTCAAGAGGGGGAGAATGATCCCGATCCGGAACCTCCACGTGACCTGTTGCATGCAACCGGGTTTGGCCATGTAAACGGGATTAATGAGCCACCGGGTTTAATGAGGGATCACGATAAATAATTTAATCTGTTAGTAGTTTATCTATCTTTTTATTTCAAAGTTTGAATAAGTCTTTTCCTTAAAAGTCTCATGCCTATCTTGTAGATAGGAGCAATTTCATTTAAACATGTTTGCTTGGATTTTTGTTCGCTAGTTTTTGTTTTGCAAACGAATAAGTTTTTTTGGAGAATTCTGGCTTGGAATCTCGGCTTAACGTTACCGGAATTTGGTAACGGGTTTACTTTCAATCGCTTCCGTATCAGTTTGTCTCTAAAGAAAAAAAAGATAACTTCTTATGGGTCCTGAAGAAGCTCAAAGAATTGTTGATAGATTGTATGGAGCCACGTGTAATTGTAACAGATAGGGATCAAGCTTTGATTAATGCTTGCGATAAAGTATTCCCAAAAGATTCCAAATTTCTATGTAGGTGCCACATCTCACAGAATATTCTAAAACACTGTCGGGCAAAATTTATGGATGAAGACTGGAAAATATTCAAGCTTTCTTGGTCTCGACTGTGTAGTTCTCCCACCCCGACGCTATACAATTATATCTTTGAGTGGTTTATCACGCGACTGACTAACGACGAACTATCAGGTACATATTATATTAGTTTACATACATTCATCCATACATATTTACATACAAACATTACAAATCGTTGTATTCAATTTTTTTTTCAGATGTTCCGGAGTATTTGTATAATGTGTGGCTGAAAGATTATTAAGAAAAGTTCGTTTCAGCTTGGACTAACGCAGTCCCCAATTTTGGTCAACATACAACCAACAGAGTTGAAAGCCCGCATTCTAAGTTTAAGAGATACATTAAAGTGCCAAACAACTCGCTCCATAGACTTGTGTGGCTTGTTGGCAAAGTTGTAGAGTCACAACACATACAAATAAAACTTAGTTTTCAAGAGAGCAGGTCCGTGCAAATGGGGGACCATAGAATACCGTTTTTTGACAACCTACGCGGTAATGTTTCCCAAAAAGCCTTAGAGTTGTTGGTTGTTGAGAGGAAAAAGCTACATGCATTGAGGGTAGGAGGGGGGACTTGTGGCCACCAGCTTTCTACGGGTTGTGGATTGCCATGTGCTTGTCAGGTGGAGTGGTGGGAAAGTACAGGTAACATAAGAACTATAACATATGCTTCGATCCAGAGAATACAATCATCATTATACTTCTTGTTTTAACAATGATTCTTGAAAAACAGGTTGCAAAATTCCACTTGCCGCGATAGACAAACTCTGGACAAAACTTGATTTTTCGACAGAAAAACTTAATCAAGACGATTGTAATATTCAGGCGGAAATGGATAGACTCACACAGCAACTATAGCGCACTAGTGTTAAAAAGTATGTTGTCGAAGATGAAAGCGGTGTTGAATCCAAGTATGACTGACCATCAACCGCCTGAGGTACAACAAGATACCCGGGGCCGCCCAACTACGAAAGCAAAACAACAAAAGAAAAAAGAACTTGCGAGACGTAAAGATAAACAACCCGAATCACAGAGGAACGACTACACTCAAAAGCCAATTGTAACATCCCGAAAATACACATTTTTAAATTTGTATTTAGTTGCAAATAAAATTAGTAAAAAATAAACTAACTAGAAATGGCATTAACCTAGTTAGATGACAACTTATGAGTAGTTAAAATGTTAAAACAAAAGAAAAATGAAAATTTAGGGACTAAAGGTGTTTAAGTGAAAACCAATAATAATAAAACAAAAATTAAAAACTCACAACACACTTGTTTGTGTTGTTAAGATCGATCAGAAGGCAGGGGGCGACCTGTAGCTCCCCAAAACCCTAGTTCATATCAAACACCTCCAATTGAAGGATCAAATCAAGTCCAAAACGAAATCTGATTTGAGATTAGTGATCCCCATTGCAAGGGGGTTGTAAGGTATGTAAAATTTGATGAAAATTCTCTGTTCGAAATTCTCATGAATTTGGGAAATCCGAAATTTGTTGATGCATGTTTGTTATTTGGATAGAATATGGATGATATGGTGTCTAGGAGTAAAACCTAGACAACAACATGTGAAATCATGTCTAAATTCAGGAAATTTCATGAATACATTGAAGGTGGTTTATGGGTTTTGTGAGAAAATGATGAACACTAGGGTTTAGAAGGCTATTCTAGTGTAAATTTATTCATAGAAACTGATTTCTGAAAAATATGATGTTTAATTTTATATGTGATAGCTCAATTAATGTTAATCGAGGCTAAGTGACAAGCCAAGGATTAGAATATAAAAGATATAAATTCTGCCCTTTATGTGTTCGTAGAAATGCCTCAAAGAAGGCTTGAAACTGAAAATTTAAGTTAAAAACGCATAATTGTGATGTTTAGGCAAATTATGCGATATATGATTAAAAAGGGAGTTCTAAACATATCATGATTGAACTCTATAGGAAAAGATACCGGAGCGTCGAGTGGACAAGCCGGTGGCGACTTGCGTTTGAAGGGCGTGCATTGAAGGTATGTAACTTGATTCGTTACATTGGGTAAATTTTGATAATTAGCATATGTGTAGTTGAATTGTAGAATAAAAGTTGTGTTGATTTAAAGCGATAATTTTCGCTATATTGAATAATAGGTCAAGAATTTGTTAGATCTCGTTGGTAGTCATCAAAATGGATGATTCCGTAGATGAGCCAAACGGGTCGAATAATCAATTAATGTGTGGCTAATGCTTCGTAAAATGGTTAATTGGTCTTTTGTTATTATTAATAAATGACATATTAGCATACGAGAATTTAGCGTGTTGGTTTGTTAGAATGATGAAATCCATAAGGGTAAACTAAACGGGTCATTAAGAGAAGGTATGAAACGAATAACGGTAGTACCTTACTCATAGATTTCGAACCCTAGTGATGGGTAGTGAATTACTATATACGCAAACCGATGATGGGAGCGTGGGTGTTGAAAATAAAGAACCCATGATTGGGATCTTCTTATTTAGAAGTGATATCCCGTTCATGGAAGTTTTGGTGAAATGAATAAATGGGTCAAACAATAAAGTTACAGTATCTACCGTAAGTTACGGTCTCCACCGTAACTTACGGTAAAGAACAAGATGTTACGGTGGTTCAATACTGCTTTACGGCAGACTAGTGTCACCCAGCGACTACTGTAACTTACGGTAGCTACCGTAAGTTACGGTAGAGTCCAGAAAATTTTGTTAAATTCTGCATATTTTAGTTAATCGAATCCGTTTTTGAGCATAGTTCGATTATGCAAATTTTCTAAGAATACTAATACTAATATTTGTCAAAATTTCCAGTTTCTAGGTATTGCAAGTATGTGGATGACGATCAAGTTGATGCTTCAAGAACCGAACACAAAATTTTGGATGCTTCCGCCCTAATCTGATCTAGTTAAACTATGTAGTTTTGTAGACACTACTGAATGATCTATGTTTGAAAACGGTTATTTTACTATGTTAAATACTATGATGATGTGTAATTCAGTTTTCTAACTAAGTTTTTGGTTAGCTATAAATTTTCTTTTTACAATTACCGCATTTCTTATGAAATTAAAAGACGGGTGTTACACCAATGGTGCGACGTAGTCGTTCAAAGAAAAGCAAAGAAAAAATACAATCCCGATTATAGATAAATACTTTCCACTGTTGGCTGGGCACAGGTACATACGTACATACATACATATTTTTAGAATTCTTTTTCAATTTTTTATTTTTTAATATTTTTGAGTTTTTTTTTTTTTTGCCAATTATAGGTACAAAAACATGATCGAGAGTTTTAAGGATTGGCTTCCATCTAGCTATCAAAGATACATAACACATATCGAAGATGCCCAACTGGACGGTAACTGTGGGTTTCGATCCATAGCTATAGGTTTGGGGTTGGAGCAGAAACAGTGGAAGTGGGTCCGCCAAGAGCTACTCGACGAGATGTTCATTAACAAAAAGCGTTGGGAGCATATACTCGACTCATTAGACAAGGGATGTTACGACTATGTGTATCGATCGATAAATTGGTTAAATGTGGAGCCTGCACCAAAGGCATGTTGGATGGTGTTGCCTTACACATGGTTGTTGGTGGCTCAAAAATTTGGTGTGATTGTTCAACATTTAAGCAACAGTGTTTGTCAAACTTACTTCCCGATGTTCTATGGACCGCAGGTTTACCCGAACCATTCCATTTTAACGATCGCTTATGTCGAAGATGGCCATTTCATCATGGTTAAGTTAATGGATGATAGCCCGATGCCAGTACCAAATGGACTTTGGAATATATACCGAAGTATGGAAGCTATGGAATGGGAGACAATGTACATATCTCGTATTGCACAGGATAGGGCGTTACTAGGTAGTAATAGAACTCGATGAAAAGAAGTTATTGACTTGTTATAGGTGCAGCATCCGATAAATATAGTGTACTCAACTAATTTATTAATGTTTCTCTTTAATATAATTTAATTAAATTGTAACATCCGTCAAGTATAGTGTACGCAACAATTTTTTATAAAAAAAATGTTAATTAAAGTGCTTCATATAAAAGAAATGAGTACAAAATAAAAGAAAACTATTGTTTTAAAAGGAATTAAAACTGTTGACTCAAAATAAAAATAAAATTTGTTTTTCTTTTTATTTAAGAAAAGGAATTAATTTTAATATAAATAAATGAATAATAAAAAATCTCAAGAAATGCAAAAAACCGGGCCTTAACCAGTTTCTACGCGGCTCGAACTCGTGACCTCTCAGTTAAATGCACCCGTCCCTTCCACTGAGACAAGTGTCTCACCTGTTTATTATCATTATTCTTTTTTCTCTTATACTTTTCATAGATTAAAAAAGAAAAAAAAAAACAACTCCTATAAGCTTCTCATTGACCCATACGCCTCTCATTGTCCCCAAACACCTTTTCCAGCTTCAATATAGGGGTAAATAGATCTAAAATTTCAAAACCCACACACTAAAACACCAAGAACACACACATAAACGCTCTGGACCACACGATTTTCACAAGACAAACTCTAGACCACACGATGAGGATCCGCTCTCATATCGTTCTCGCTCTCGTATCTCTCAATACGGTCTGAATATTGAAGGTTAGTTTGTATTCCAAATTTTATTGCTTAATCTTCAACCTTTTTTATTTTTTGGTTTTATTTCCGCCGTTTGTGATGGTGTTGGGTTTGACGGTGGTGGGGGATTGGCGGCGGTAGGGATTGACGGCGGTGGGGATTTACGGTGATGGTGGTGGTGGTGGTGGGGATTGAGCCTGTGGTAGTGGTGGTGGTAGGGATTGTGGTGGTGGTTAGGCGGGTGTGGTGGTGGCTGTGGTGGTGGTGGTGGTTGTGGTGGTTCGGCGACTGTGGTGGTGGTTAGGCGGGTGTAATGGTGGCTGTGGTGGTGGTGGTGGTGGTTCGGCGGCTGTGGTGGTGGAGGTGGTGGTGAGGCGGTTGTGGTGCTGGTGGTGGTGCTTGGATCTGATTTTTTATTTTTAATAATATATTTTCGGATGTCGAGTCTAATGCTATAATTGTATGTTTTATTAACAAGATATCGAAAGTCGTTGTTTTGATGGTGGTGGTAGCGTAATCCTTATGGAGAAGTACATTGCGTTCATATTTCAGATTCAAACGCTTAACTGCGTTCGTATTCCAGATTCATGCACTGGAACGTCCACCAACAACAATGCTTTTGCGTCACCAATCTTGAGGGAGAACTCCTTCTGTATGGATTGATTATTCATGTTGTGGAAGTGGTTAACGAGAATGCTTCTGCAACAACGAGGGAGCGCCAGATTTGGTCGGAGGTTCTTCATGTGGTAATGGGGAAGCGGAAAGCACGTTTACCGTGGATTGCATCCTTAAACTTGATAGCAACAATATGGTGACCGAATAGAGATCTGAATAACCGATACAGTTTGCAAGAATTTAAGAATATGTAACAGTTAGCGATTTAGGGTTTAGGGTTTAGTCGTTACATTTTCTATTAAAGTGGCATGTTTTGTGTATTAATATAAAACGATGTTTCGTGTATTTATTGCATTATAGTTAATAAATGACAAGTGAAAAACAATTAAAGACATAATAATAATTGATAAATAAAAAAATTGACATTTTATAATACACATAATTCATTTCATAAAATATGAAGTTTTAAATAATAATAATAATAATAATGATAATGATAATACTTAATAAAAAAACATATGCACATTTAAAAAAAATGATGATATAACTAGACCCGGCAAACGGGTCGGGTCGGGGGTCGGGTAGGGTCATGGGTCAAAATGGGTTCGGGCCAAAATGGGTTCGGGTTGGAACGGGTAGGCCAGATCTGATCTACCCTTTGAATAAAGCCCTAAATGTTGGAAATTGAAGAAAGCCCTAAAAACTCCTGAATTTACTGAAACACCCCTGGTATTTTGACGTATTTCAGCTTATTTTAACGTATTTTTAGCGTATTTTAACGTATTTTTAGCATATTTTAACGTATTTAAGCAATGGTGTTTGTCAAACTTAATTCCCGTTTGTTCGATGGTCCAGAGGTTTACCCGAACCATTCCATTTTATCGATCGCTTATGTCGAAGGTGTCTATTTCATCATGGCTAAGTTAACGGATGATTGCCCGATGCCGGTACGAAAAGGACTTTGAAATACCTCACCGAAGTATAGAAGCTATGGAATGGGTGACAATATACATGCCTCGTATTACACAGGGTAGGGCGTTACTAGGTAGTAATAGAACTCCACGGAAAAGAATTTGTTAACTTGGCAAAGGTGTAACATCCGTGAAATATAGTGGACGCAACAATTTTTTTATAAAAAAAAATATTTATTAGGGTGTTTTATAACATAAAAACCCTTAATTACCTCATAAATTGTTTTTAAAAATTAATAGCATATTTGTCGTATAGGTGCTGTTCAAAAAAAATGAGTCGTATAGGTAAATAAGACCCGTATACAACTCTTATAAGGTGCTCATTGACCAATAAGCCTCCCCTGGTGGACACATTATGAGTGTCTCATTGACCAATATGCCTCCCCTGATGGTTTCCACTTTTATCAAAGGTGGAATAGTTTTACAGGGAGGCTTATTGGTCAATGAGACACTCAATATGTGCATATGCTTTATTATTATTATTATTATTATTATTATTCAAAACTATTCAAAACTTCTTATTTAAAACTTCATTATTATTAACGACATGAATCGTGTTTAATTAATTTTTATGTTTTAATTGTTTAATTAATTTTTCTGTTTTGATTGATTTAATAATTTTTCTGTTTTAACCTATAGTTAGGTTTCTCTATTCAAAAGGGGGTAGCGGCGCAGCTTGTTGCCCGCTTACCGGCTATCTTGGTGTAATTTGTTTGACCTTATATATAAAATTATTTGATTAAAAACCTATAGTTATGGCTACGTTTTGGAGGATATGGAGTGCCAAAAACGCAAAAGTGTTTGATGACAAGTTCATTCCTATAATGAAGACAGTTGAGCTCGTGAAAGAAGATGCTTTCCTTTGGATCAGCAATCGTTCTAATCTAAAACAGCCTACTTGGAGCAATTGAAGGTGCTTTGATTTAGTTGGCATTGTATGATGAGTTTTCCTTGTTTGGTTTTTTTGTTTTCTTTTAGTTTGTTTGTTGTATCTCAGCTTCTTGCTAGCTCTTTATATGCATATATAAAGTGATTTTGCCGTTCAAAAAAAAATAAAAATAAATAAAAATAAAAAAAATAAACAGTAAAGAAAATTTATTTAATTAATAAATTTCCATTAATGTTTAATTAATTTTTCTGTTTTAATTGTTTATTTAATTTTTCTGTTTTAATTAATTTAATAAATTTTCTGTTATAACCTATAAATAGACATTAACGGAAATTTATTTAATTAATAAACTTCCTTTAATGTTTAATAAATATATTAAGATAATTATTCATTTAATAATTTTTCTGTTATAGCCTATAAATAAACATTAAAGGAAATTTATTTAATTAAGATTTAAAAGGAAAATAAAACTCATATACGCCTCTCATAGATCCATACGCCTCTCATTGATCCCCAAACTGCTTTTCAAGTTTGACTAAAGAGAGAATAGATCTAAAAGTTCAAAACCCACACACTAAAACACCAAGAACAAACACACAAACGCTCTCTCTCGTATCGTTCGATCTCTCTTGTATCAAGCTATACGGTCCAGATTTTCAGAAAAGGTTAGTGTCTCATTTGATCTTTCCTTTGTCTCTTTTTCATTTTTTTTTAAATTTTGGCCGGTGGTAGTGTTTGATGGTGAGGGTGGTGGTGTTTGACGGTGAGGGTGGTGGTATTTGACAGTGGCGGTTAGTTTTTGACGGTGGCGGTTAGTGTTTGACGGTGGCGGTTATGGTTTGACAGGTGTTATGGTTTCACCGTGGTTGGTGGTGGTTGGGGGGTCGGCTTTGGTGGTGGTGGTTGGGGGTCGGCTGTGGTGGTGGTGGTTGGGGGTTGGTTATGGTGGTGGTGGTTGGGGGTCGGCTGTGGTGGTGGTGGTTGGGGGGCGGGTCGGGTCTGGTGGTAGTGGCGGCGTGTCGGGCGTGGTGGTGGTGGTGGGTCGGCTATAAAATTCGTTACTAAAATTATTACAAGTTTATAAAAATTGTAAAAAGTTTATAATATGACACGTATTATATATTAATTTTTGCAGATATGTCGTCAGACGAGAAGGAGTTTGGTGCGGGACAGGTGCTTGGATTCGATGAGATGGCCGGGGGTGATTGTTCGTATATTCCGTATATGGACTACCCAAACGATTCTATGGAGTATAAACGTTTTACCGGGTTGCGAAAAATGAAGGTGGGGCGGTAGAGGTCGTTGTCATGGGATGCTTTATGGGAGGTCGGGGAGGAGGAGAGGCCCGGGATTTGATCAGGGAGAATTCCACGTGGGATCGCATGTTTCCGGTGGAGGCTGAGACGTCTTATAGGACCATGATGGTGGAGTTTCTGCCCACGTTCGTGTTTCGTCCACGGCCGGCTGACCGGCCTTCGGATATGGACGATCCGAACGTGGAACCACCGCCTCCCGAGGTATCTTTTTGTTTGTTCGGGCAGCGACAAAATATGTCGCTGCGTCAGTTTGCTGTTGCCACTGGGTTCTATACCAAGGATGAGTTGGTTCAGGACATCTATACCACCGTTCTATACCAAGGATGAGTTAGTTCAGGACATCTATACCACCGTGATTACGGCTATGCCTGATGATCAGTTGTTTGCTTGGTGGCCCACCCTATGTCCTGAACCCTTCGGTAGGAAGGCCCGAGTATCGTCGATTCCTGACCCACTCGTTCGCTACATACACCGCTGCATTACCACGTCGATCTCTGCGTGTGGCAAAAGCAACGAGTGGGTCACGAAGGTGGATCAGTTCTTTCTGTACTGCTTATATATGGGCACGCCGCGCGGCCTCCATCGCTGTCTGGTGGAGTATTTCGCCTCGTACGGAAAAACGGCAGAGGCATAGCCGTTTGATTGGAGGGGCGTTTATCACGCGTATTGCCCACCATTGTGGCCGGTATTTCCCATTCCTTGAGGATATACCGGCCCCAGCACCTTCCGAGCCCTTAGATCTTAGGACGATGAAAGGGATGAAGATTGCGGTGAACTTTCCAGATCTCGGGCATCGGTTTGTTGACAATGACAGACAGATTTTTGTACCCGACCCGATAGTCCACCAGGCACAACTTGAGGCTGGGGAGGTGGAGATGCCTGATGTATGTAAAATGCAACATATAAATTACATCAAATGTGGCATAAAACTAACCCTTTTTTAGCACTAATGTTGGAAAAAGTGTGCTTTTGTCATCCTTTTGTATTTTCAGGGTTAAAAGAGCTTAAATGAACAAAAGAAGCAAAAATGCAACTAAATCTAACAATAATACAAGAAAAGGAATAAACGTGGCATGACCGACCCCTCAACAGCATCTTCCCAAGCAAAAACAAGACATCAGAAGGTTGAACACGCCCCGTGCTCATTAAGCACGGGGGCGTGCCCAAGTGTCTGCAGAAAAGACAAAGCTGTAGAAGCTTCTATTTCCCAACACGGGGGTGTGGCCAGCGGACACGGGGCCGTGGTCAACGCTAAGATTCGCAGAATCTAGGCAAATCTTGATAGTACAGATACGCTTGTGCACACGGGGCCGTGCCTAGCGGAAACGGGGGCGTGGTCAACTAATGCAGACAAACTGCAATTAATGAAGAAAGAGAAGATGGGTGGACACGGGGTCGTGCCCAACGAGCACAGGGCCTTGTCCGGGCTTTTGTGCAGGCTATAAATAGGGGTGCTTCGCTCACTTGCAAATCATCCCTAGACAAACCACCTCTCTCACACTTCACCCACCCTCCACCACCATCACAACCCACATCCACCACCATCATCCATCATCCATCATAGAGTGTGTGTAGTAGTCTCGGGATCCAAGATTGATCGTAAGAGTTCTTGACAATCAAAGGCCATGTTTGCCTAAGTCTCTTACATCACTTGGTGAAGACAAGCATTTAGTGTAATACTTTTTATTTTTAATCTTTTCGCACTTTTTATTTGGTTATGTATTAATGACTTTAATAACTAGTTTCTTATGTTGAAGGTGAAACTTCCTTATCATTTGTCTGTGGTGTCTTGGCTTTATTTTACTGTCTATATAAAATAAAAGATTTACACCATTCATATCTCCACGGTCTATATGGAGATATGTTGGCTACCTGGTCGGGGGTTAAGGGAATGGTTTGGTAAGCGTCTTGCCTTATTCAGTGTATAGATCCTGCAAGGACCTGGGTCAAGTTTAGTAGGACCTCCTTCAATACCCACTGGTATTGGATGGCGGGGGTCCGAACTCCTTGATCCCCTCATATGTAAACTACTATTAATACTTTAACCCGGCTACTTAGGATTGTATCCCTGCTGACTCAAACTACTTAGTCGAGGGTAACGTCGCCTTCAAAAGAGGGGCCTACCACATTATGCATTAATAACTTAATTAATTATCTTCCAATAATCCAACCCTTTAGGATTGTATCCTTGCTGACTCAAACTACTGGTTTGAGGGTAACGTCACCTTCAAAAGAGGGGCCTACTACTATAACTAAGATAATCTCTTAAAAAGTGCAAAAGTGCGGAAATAATCAAAGGTTACACTAAAGGCGAGTCGGATCCAAGTGATTCATCTTGTCTATATGTTTTATTTTTATTTTTATTTTCAGCATTTTTAGTTAGTTTTATTTTCTTGTTTAAAAAACCTTTTTTCTAAATCTTTGATTTGATTAGACGTTTAGGATAAACCGGTACTAAAAGCTCTTGTGTCCTTGGATGACCTCGGTATCTTTCCAATACTATACTACGCTCACGATGGGTGCACTTGCCCAAATGTGTGTTTAGTGTTAGTAAATATCGTGTTTTATAAATTTAAAACTTGACTAAAGTGTTAAAAAGGGCTTAAAATATACATTAAAAACTATATAACACTCACGCACATCAAGTTTTTGACGCCGTTGTCGGGGACACAAGGATTTTAAGAAAGCTAAAAATCGACGGCCTAATCAGTTTTTCAAAACCTTTTAAAACCGCGCGCATTTTTCTCCATTTTAGTAGTTTTTGCATTTACAGTAGCCTGAACACGGGGTCGTGTTCATTGAACACGGGGTCGTGTTGCATTTTTTTTTTTTATAAAACACCCAGATAAAGAGTCTGAACACGGGGTCGTGCTCACTGAACACGCCCCCGTGCTGCACAAAACCAGTCGCTTTTTATTAAAATGCACAGATACAGATTCTGAACACGGGTCGTGCTCACTGAACACGGGGCCGTGTCCAGCCTCTGTTTCCGTTTTTATTTTTGTTTTCTGGTCTCGAGACTCGGTTGTGGTCTGCTGAGTGATTCTTATGGATCAATACTCAGTAGATTATAACTACACCTATGAGGAGGATGGTTATAGGGAAGATTATTGCACCAATTGCGGTAACCCTCACTCGGTACAATATTGTGACTTATTTCAACCATCCACTTCGTACACCTACTATGAGGAGCCCAGGTACGAGCCATCAACTTCATACACATCCTATGAAGACCCAAGGTATGAACCTTCTCCCTCATACTCATATTTTGATGAACCAAGGTATGAACCTCCATACTCATACTTTGACGAACCAAGATATGAGCCACCACCTTCATATGCTTATTATGAGGAACCATGGCGTGAACAACCCATCTCATATGAGTATTATGAAGAACAAAATTACGACCCTTATCCATCATATACCTACAATGAAGAACAATGGTGTGAACCATCTACTTCATATGAGTATTATGAGGAACAAAGGATCGAACATCCGGATTCAAGCTTTGAGGATCCTGATCCTTACTCTATCACCGACATAGCCGATAGGATAATAGAACACATTAAATCTATCGAACGTTGCATAAAAGAATCTCGCGCAAGGGAAGAGGAGTCTCGTGCAAGAGAAGAATTAACCCGTAATAAAGAAGAGATAGTTGAAATTTTAAAAATGGAAGAACAAATAAGTGAAAAGCCGGCACATGAGTTAAAAACGAAAAACGTGAGTCCGACAACGTTAAAATTCAAGGAGAGTCTAATTTTGAAGAAATTAATCTCTTGTCACCTTCTTTCGAAAATCATTGTTTAGTTCCCACTCATGCTAAGTTCTTATAAGAGCTAAACACTAACACTAAAATTGACGAAACGGTAAGCATTAAGTTAACAAATGATCAAACTTCGCTAATAAAAGAAGACCCATTTGAAATTAACATTACACCGGTTCCATGTTTTTTTCAAAATTCCTTTATTAGTAATATCATAATCGATAAAGATCTTTGTGTTAATATAATGCCAAACTACATTTTCGAAAAATTAAGTATTGGTGATTTTTCTCCACTTCAAATACCCATTTTTCTATCTAATCGGAAAGTAATAAAATCAATAGGGGTAGTTGAGGATGTCTTGGTCCAAACCAACCAAATGGTAATCCCAACCGACTTTGTCATCCTTGAAGACGCTCCTCTAGTGTTGGGACACCTTTTGTAAAAACCCACGAAACTTTGAAAAACCGGAAGTACAACAATCTATCCATTCAATTAGGGGCATTTAAGAAAAGTGTCGATCTTGAGCGTTCAATGAAATATCCATTCGGCAATAATGACCCCCTAATTGAAGATGAGGATGAACCACCCGATACAAGAGAAGAAATTGACCACTTTGTTGAAGAAGAGGTCGCCATAGAACAAACTTTTATGGTTCTTGATCGAAATGAGCAACCATATAAGGAGTCTCCTGAAGACCCACCTTTTTTTAAGCTCAAAGAACTTACAAAAAGTTTGGAATACGCTTTTCTAGACAAAGATGGTAAATCCCCTGTAATTATTTCATCAAAATTAACTAGTTTAGAAAAAGAAAAATTAATTACACATTTGAAAAAACACAAAAATGCGATCGCTTGGAAGCTTGTAGATATTAAAGGCATAAGTCCTTCCATGTGCACGCACAAAATTTTAATGAATGATGACTATAAATCGGTAATACAACCACAACGTAGAGTAAATCCAAATTTCCAAGAGGAGGTTAAAAACGAAGTCATCAAATTACTTGACACCGGACTTATTTACCCTATCTCCGATAGTCCTTGGGTAAGTCTCGTCCAAGTAGTTCCAAAGAAAGGAGGTATGACGGTAATAACTAATGAAAAGAATGAATTAATACCAACGAGAACCGTCACAGGATGGAGGGTATGTATAGATTATCGTCGATTAAATGAAGCAACATGGAAAGATCACTTTCCTTTGCCTTTTATTGATCAAATGTTAGAAAGATTATCCGGTCATAAATTTTATTGTTTCTTGGATGGTTTTTCAGGTTACTTTCAAATACCGATAGCACCCGAAGACCAAGAAAAGACAACATTCACATGTCCTTGTGGAACTTTTGCTTATCGACGCATGCCTTTTGGTCTATGTAATGCCCCCGCAACCTTTCAACGTTACATGGTGGCCATCTTTCATGATATGATAGAAAAGACAATGGAAGTCTTCATTGACGACTTTTCTATCTTTGGAGATTCATACGACCAATGCCTCGAAAACCTTGAACGAATGCTATCCCGATGTGAGGATACTAACATCGCCCTTAACTGGGAAAAATGCCATTTCATGGCAACAGAGGGAATAGTACTCGGTCACAAAATCTCAAGCGAAGGAATGGAGGTCGATCGAGCCAAAATTGACATTATTTCTCGATTACCAGCCCCATCCTCCGTTAGAGCTATCAGAAGTTTCCTAGGGCATGCCGGATTTTATAGACAATTTATCAAAGACTTTTCCAAAATCTCAAGGCCTCTAACAAAATTACTTGAAAAAGATGCCCCTTTCATCTTTAACAAGGATTGCAATCAAGCATTTCTGACCCTGAAAGAAATGCTAGTCAATGCACCTATCATGATAGCGCCTGATTGGAAATTACCTTTCGAAATCATGTGTGATGCAAGTGACTTTGAAGTTGGAGCAGTCTTGGGACAAAGAAAAGATAAGCATTTTCACCCAATTTATTATGCTAGTAAAACACTTAACGATGCATAAGAAAATTACACAGCAACAGAAAAGGAATTGCTAGCTGTGGTATTTGCTTTTGATAAATTTCGTTCTTATCTTGTTCTTTCTAAAACAATAGTCTATACAGATCATGCAGCCATTCGATATCTCTTCAAGAAACAGGACGCTAAACCACGTTTGATTCGGTGGATTCTACTCCTCCAAGAATTTGAAGTTGAAATGAAAGACAAAAGAGGAGCAGAAAACACCACAGCAGATCATCTTTCACGCTTAGAAGACCCAGCTTTGGAGGCAACCAGGTACGAGCAAATCAACGAAAAATTTCCAACGGAGTCCCTGGAAATGGTAGAATACGGAGAAGAGCCATGGTACGCCGACTATGCTAACTACCTAGCTAGTGGTATAGTTGCAAAAGGTTGGCCACATCATCAAAGGAAAAAATTCTTTGCTGATGTAAAGCATTACTTTTGGGAAGACCCTTATCTTTTCAAAATGTGTGCCGACCAACTCATCCGACGATGCGTGCATGGTGGTAAAGCAAGGAGAATTCTCCGCCATTGTCATGAGGGTCCATACGGAGGACATCATGGTGCCGCAAGTACCGCACGAAAGGTATTTGATTCAGGATTTTACTGGCTAATCATATACAAAGATGCCCAAAGTCTTGTCAAGACATGTGATACTTGCCAAAGAACATGTAATATTTCTTCCAAAAACGAAATGCCATAAAATGACATTCTTGTTTGTGAAATTTTTTATGTGTGGGGACTCGACTTTATGGGACCTTTCCCACCGTCAAAAGGAAATAAATATATACCTGTGGCAGTAGATTACTTGTCTAAATGGGCCGAGGCCAAGGAACTTCCAACCAATGATGGAAGAGTCGTGGTAAGATTTCTGAAAAGATTATTCTCTCGTTTTGGAACACCAAAGACTTTAATAAGTGATAGAGGTACCCATTTTTGTAACCATCAACTTGAAAAAATCTTAACAATGTATGGGGTCTATCACCAGGTTTCAACAGCATATCACCCTCAAACAAATGGACAAGCCGAAGTGACTAATAGAGGTTTAAATAGAATACTTGAAAAAACCGTAGGGTTAAATAAAAAAAGAATGGGCCGATAAGTTAGACGATGCTTTATGGGCTTTTCGAACTGCTTATAAAACAACAATAGGTACAACCCCATATAAGTTCGTCTATGGAAAAAGTTGTCATATGCCAGTAGAAATAGCACACAAAGACTACTGGGCAATTAAAAATGTAAACTTAGACTTAGAGGTTGCCGGTAAAAATCGATTTTGCCAATTAAATGAATTAGACGAATTAAGGAATTATGCATATTCTAACTCCGAAATTTATAAGTAAAGAATGAAAAATTTACACGATAAACACATTAAACCTAATGAATTTCGAGTAGGAGATCAGGTTCTATTATTTAATTCACGGCTTCGATTATTTCCTGGTAAATTAAAGTCTAGGTGGTCAGGACCTTTTTTCCATCACCCATATTTTCCCACACGGTGCAGTCGAAATTAAATCTCGAAATGGAATTCCATTCAAAGTCAATGGCCAATGGCTAATACTTTATCAAGGATTTATTGAGGATGAGGAGGAAGAGATCTCGCTTCAAACGGTCAAAGAATGAAAGCATCAACATCATACCTGGTAAGTTACGAACAATCGGGAAAACATCTGAATCGGTAAGATCTCTAAAACCAAGTTTTGGGAAACAGGGCACTCACACGAGCACTTAAAAAAAATCAAATTTGCCAGGCCACGGGGCCGTGTCTGTGCAACTGTCGGGATAAAACCCTTTTTCTAAACAGTTTCTTCATTCCACATGCCCCGTTTCCCCAAAAACTCTCTGGTTCCGGCGAATTTTTCTGCAGATTTCAACGTTTCCCCTACTTCTAACAACATCAAGGTATGATTCTATCATCATAAATAGTTAGATTAAGCACGTGCATGTAGTTTAACACCAGGAATTTGGGGAAAAATCTGGGGTTCTTCAACTTAAACCGGATCGAACCTCAAATTTTTGCATAAATTTGTTAGCATTAGTTTAGATACATGTTATAGGAAGTAAATCAACTTGTATTGTTTGTAGATTTTCCCGATTTCTCACGAAAACACCAAACCTTGATTTTTAACCGAAAAAGATAAAATTGAAGGGGTAAACGGTTTGTTTTGGAAAAAGAGGCACTTGGGGTTTCATTTTCGGGGAAAACCGCCCCTACTGGACCAAGAATTTTCAAGTTTTCGGGACTGGGTCGAAATATGGGATTTTTGGGAAACAGACGTCTGGACACAGGGTGGTGCTCGCTGAGCACGGGGGCGTGTCCAGCCGAATTGAGGCGAACTCGGGGCGTGTCCGCTGAACACGGGGGCGTGTTCAGCCAACTGTTTTTAGTTTTCTTCGAAATTTTTCACTGTTTCGTACTAATTGTTTGGTGTGTTTTCTTTCAGATGGCCAAGAAATTCACTAGGTTCAAAGCAAGCGAGTTGGCGGCTCAAGCTCGTTATGATGTGTTAAGGACTAGGCCCGAGGAGAACCCCAGACAAGTGTGCATGGACACACTTGAGACAGTGAACCAAATGGACCGATTCAACACCATTGTC
Organism: Helianthus tuberosus; assembly: GCA_030545235.1. Classification (NCBI taxonomy): domain Eukaryota; kingdom Viridiplantae; phylum Streptophyta; class Magnoliopsida; order Asterales; family Asteraceae; genus Helianthus; species Helianthus tuberosus. The sequence continues at coordinate 27,790,475 of CM060440.1, forward strand.
ACCGGCCCACTACGAGCTGCCCTTTGCACTCGGCTTCACTCTGTGCATGAATACAGTATGGAATTCTACAGCACGTTCGTCTTTAACACAAGAGCTGAGCCGTTTGACAATGAAGGGGTAGAGTTCCGCTGTGGAGGGACCACGTACCGGATCTCAATTGCTCAATTTGGGGCTCTGGTGGGGTTGTACTCGGAAGAAGATGCTGGGGATGAAAAAAACACCAGCGGTCTCCGCGAGATCAGAGAAAATGACCGCCAAGCTGCTTGGGCTCAAATCGGGGAAGGCAACTACAACCCGAGCCGAACTAAGAGTACCCAGTTGAGAGACCCACTTTACCGCTACATCCACAGGGTCCTCACCTATTCTCTTAGCCAGAGGCACGACAGCAGCGATGTTGTAGGTTTGCGGGATCTACTAGTCCTCCATTGCATCCACAATCAAGAAGATGCATTGGAACTAGCTTGCTACTCTCCCGACTCCTATCTTCTTTGGAGGGTGGATATACCGCCTCTTCAAACACTTCGTGAATATGCCAAGGTCCTTCCGCAAGGGGCCATGGTCGGGGAAAGTAGACATGGTCATATGCCGCTCCATGAACTTGATCTACGAAGCGGAAGATGGGATGGTCAGTTTTCAAAGAGTTCAAGGGCATGCATGGAACCCGCAGGAAGCACTCGTCTTACACGCTCCACGCATCCTTCCTCCTCCTCATTACCACTACCAGCACCAGGGTGATCCGGGTCAATCCTCCTCTCAAGGAGGCGGTTTTCCTAACTTTCAAAGCTTACATGATTTATTGCAGGAAAACCTTATTTGCACCAAGAACACCTACAACATGGCCAGCAACACATACGCCCGGGTCGGAGCGATAGAGAGAAATATCTCCGACATGCAGGATGACATTGGGAACATCCGGGAGTATATGGCGGGCCACGGAGGAGGTGATGATGATGAAGACGAGGACATGGATTGAACGGGAGGAGTCGGAGGTGGATCACCCGGTTGAAGGTCTATCAGGTTAACCCTTATCTCTCACAAACAATTTCTGACATGCGTGCCACTTGTTGAACAATTTACTTTCCTGTAAACACTTTTTAATTTCTGCATTTCTTTTTCTTTTTAACTTGTGATATGGATGATGAACTTTGGTAAATTAGGATGTTTGTTATTGTTTGGTGTGGTATTTATTAGTTAAACAGGTACATACGAGGCTTAGAGCACTAAACATTAGGGCTACTAAAGCCGAGACAGCAAAACCGAAGCCAAAAACCTGTTTTACACTTTTGCAGTTTGACCACACGGGGTCGTGCTCAGCCGACACGCCCCCGTGCCCATCGCCCAGACCTACTGTTTGTTTAATTTATGGAGACTTTCGCCAGACACGGGGTTGTGTTCACCCAACACGCCCCCGTTTCCACCTTCTGTAAGTTCTCGTTACTGGTAATCTGACCACGGGGTCGTGTTCATCCGACACGGGGCCGTGTCCAGACAACCAGTAACATACATTTTTGTTTTTACACACCTTTTTACACATTTAATCAACCTAAAAACTTATTTTTGGGACACATTGAGGACAATGTGTAATTTAAGTGCGGGGGGGATGCTAAAACCTTGAATTTTGCAAGTCCTAATTATAAGCCTTACACAAAACTCTATTAGAACCGCTAAACACCCCAAATTTTTTCAAAAACTTTTTATTTTTTTTATTTGTCTTGGTTTAATTTGGGAATACCAAGTTCTAAAAAGGTTATATTTTTACAAATTTACAACCGATAGTGTCGTGATAAAAAGAACCAACATAAGAAAATTATGAAACAGCATGACAAATCTAGTTAAAATTTGATTATATATACTTGATCACATTAAAAACCCATTCCCACAAAAAGTGAGTTTTGAACCTTTATTGAGCATACAAATACACATCTTTAAACTAAATGCTCATTTTTCGTTTCTTGTGTGAATAACCGCTTGGTTTCTTACGACTCTGGAACTTGCCACGACGATACATTCCCGGTCCTTACCAACTTAAACCCAAGTAAGTAAATGACGGAGGCATTAGGACTAACCCATTTTTATTTCAACACCATTATTTTTCTTTTTCTTTACTACCTACCCAAAATCCCCCTAGTTAACCCCTTTGAGCCTAAACCTTTTCATTTATAAACCCAAAACAAACACCCCTTTACCCACCAAAACCCTTTTTTTATTTTAAACCCTTTATTTTAGTATAAAGCTCGGTTTTCTTGTGACATCTTGATTATGAAAAAAAAAAAAAAAAGAGATGAAGCTTAGCAATAAACAAACAAGAAACTTTGTTTGAAAAATGCTTCATTAAAATAAAAAGTCACAAAAAAACAAAATGTTTTACGAAAACCGACGCTTTCTACGCCTTTCGGCCTTTTCTACTAACCACTAACCCAAAACCACCTACCTTTAACCCAAGCCTAACCCTTCCCCAAAGTCCTCTTGATATTTACAAAGGTTTATAGTTAAAAAGGAGAAGGATTGATTGCTTGGCAAGCATATGGTAGAAGTAAGTTTCATGCCGCTCTCGAGTGTTTCACAAAAATACATCTTCGGCCGAGTGTTGAGTGATCTCCCGTGAGGTATGTGAACTTGTATATAAATGGGATTTTAAAGAGGCATGTTATGCCCAAATAAGTAATTTCTCTTATGTAAATGTTCTGAATAAATCATAATGAATAGGATTGTAAATAACATAAAAATAAAACCTAATAAAGATCTTGGAATCCCGACACTCTAGACAAGCCCAAAACCTTCTCTTCTACCCATTCCATTTGGGTGTGTAAGCCACAAAATAAAGAGTTTTGCTTGAGGACAAGCAAAGATTTAAGTGCGGGGGTATTTGATGTGTGTAAAATGCAACATATAAATTACATCAAATGTGGCATAAAACTAACCCTTTTTAAGTACTAATGTTGGAAAAAGTGTGCTTTTCTCTTCCTTTTGTATTTTCAGGGTTAAAAGAGCTTAAATGAACAAAAGAACAAAAAATGCAGCAAAATCTAACAATAATACAAGAAAAGGAATAAACGTGGCATGACCGACCCCTCAACAGCATCATCCCAAGCAAAAACAAGGCATTAGAAGGCTGAACACGCCCCGTGCTCATTGAGCACAGGGGCGTGCCCAAGTGTCTGCAGAAAAGACAAAGCTATAGAAGCTTCTATTTCCCAACACGGGGGCGTGGCCAGCGGACACGGGGCTGTGGTCAACGCTAAGATTCGCAGAATCTAGGAAAATCTTGATAGTACAGATACGCTTCTGCACACGGGGCCGTGCCCAGCGGACACGGGGGCGTGGTCAACTAATGCAGACAAACTGCAATTAATGAAGAAAGAGAAGATGGGTGGACACGGGGCCGTGCCCAACAGGCATGGGGCCGTGTTCGGGCTTCTGTGCAGGCTATAAATAGGAGTGCTTGGCTCACTTGCAAATCATCCCTTGACAAACCACCTCTCTCACACTTCACCCACCCTCCACCACCATCACAACCCACATCCACCACCATCATCCATCATCCATCATAGAGTGTGTGTAGTAGTCTCGGGATCCAAGATTGATCGCAAGAGTTCTTGACAATCAAAGGCCATGTTTGCCTAAGTCTCTTACATCACTTGGTGAAGACAAGCATTTAGTGTAATACTTTTTATTTTTAATCTTTTCGCACTTTTTATTTGGTTATGTATTAATGACTTTAATAACTAGTTTCTTATGTTGAAGGTGAAACTTCCTTATCATTTGTCCGTGGTGTCTTGGCGTTATTTTACTGTCTATATAAAATAAAAGATTTACACCATTCACATCTCCATGGTCTATTTGGAGATATGTTGGCTACCTGGTCGGGGGTTAAGGGAATGGTTTGGTAAGCATCTTGCCTTGTTCAGTGTATAGATCCTGCAAGGACTTGGGTCAAGTTTAGTAGGACCTCCTTCAATACCCACTGGTATTGGATGGCGAGGGTCCGAACTCCTTGATCCCCTCATATGTAAACTACTATTAATACTTTAACCCGGCTACTTAGGATTGTATCCCTGCTGACTCAAACTACTTACCCGAGGGTAACGTCACCTTCAAAAGAGGGCCTACCACATTATGCATTAATAACTTAATTAATTATCTTCCAATAATCCAACCCTTTAGAATTGTATCCTTGCTGACTCAAACTACTGGGTTGAGGGTAACGTCACCTTCAAAAGAGGGGCCTACTATTATAACTAAGATAATCTCTTAAAAAGTGCAAAAGTGCGGAAATAATCAAATGTTACACTAACGGCGAGTCGGATCCAAGTGATTCATCTTGTCTATCTGTTTTATTTTTTTTATTTTCAGCATTTTTAGTTAGTTTTATTTTGTTGTTTAAAAAACCTTTTTTCTAAATTTTTGATTTGATTAGACGTAGAGGATAAACCGATACTAAAAGCTCTTGTGTCCTTGGACGACCTCGGGTATCTTACCAACACTATACTATGCTCACGATGGGTGCACTTGCCCAAATGTGTGTTTAGTGTTAGTAAATATCGTGTTTTATAAATTTAAAACTTGACTAAAGTGTGAAAAAGGGCTTAAAATATACATTAAAAACTATATAACACTCACGCACATCAATGCCGCATGTTGCTGACGTGCCTATTATGGATGGAGATGTGGAGCCTCAGGTTGACCAGGGGCATCCGCAAGAGCCGCCACATATTCCACGAAGTGTTTATCATGCAGTGAGGTTGCCTCAGTCCACCCAATGTCTCCTTGAGAGGCTGGTGGCGGATGAGGATGGTATGATGGTGAGCTGGACACAGCAGTTTCTGCGGATGGCAGACGGATGGACCAGATGGAGGATTTAATGGAGTGGGTGATGGCTAGTGACGTACCTAGGCGGGGTTGACGGTTCGACCCCCGCCACATCCACGAGTGTATCTGGGTACCAACATGGAGAAATCCCGTTGGAAGGTACGGTTTGTGGTGGTGTTGGAGTTGTGATTGTGGTGGGTAGGCTGTGGTGGTGGTGGTGGGTCGGTTGTGGTGGTGGTGGTGGTGGGCCGGCTGGGGTGGTTGTGGTGGTGGTGGTGGTGGGTCGGCTGGGATGGTAGTGGTCGTGGTGGTGGGGGGGGTCGGCTGTGGTGGTGGTGGGTCGGCTGTGGAGGTTGTGGCGGTGGTGGTGGGTCGACTGTGGTGGTGGTGGTGGTGGGTCGGCTGTGGTGGTGGTGGGTCGGCTATAGAGGTAGATGAAGTGGTTAAGGGTGGTAGTGGGCTATGGTGGTGCCGTGGTGGGTGGTGGTTGATGTGTGCAAAATGCAACATATAAATTACATCAATTGTGGCATAAAACTAACCCTTTTTTAGTACTAATGTTGGAAAAAGTGTGTTTTTGTCTTCCTTTTGTATTTTCAGGATTAAATGAGCTCAAATTAACAAAAGAAGCAAAAAGGCCGCTAAATCTAACATAAATACAAGAAAAGGAATAAACGTGGCATGCCCGACCTCCCCGAAAGCATCTTCCCAAGCAAAACAAGAGAACAGGAGGTTGAACACGCCCCGTGCTCAGTGAGCACGGGGGCGTGCCCAAGTGTCAGCATAAAAGACAAAGTTGTAGAAGCTTCCATCGCCCACCACGGGGCCGTGCTCAGCGGACACGGGGTCGTGGTCAACTATAAGATTCGCAGAATCCAGGCAAATCTTGATAGTACAGATATGCTTCTGCACACGGGGTCGTGCCCAGCGGACACGGGGCCGTGATCAACTAATAAAGACAAGAGCAATTAATGAAGAAAGAGAAGGATGTGGACACGGGGCCGTGCCCGAGCTTCTGTTCAGCCTATAAATAGGAGTGTTTGGCTCAAGCTCAAACCATCCCTTGGCACACCACCTCTCTCACACTTCACCCACCACCACCATAACACCATCATCCACCACCATCATCCATTTTCCATCATAGAGTGTGTGAGTCATCTCGGGATCCAAGATTGATCGTAAGAGTTCTTGACAATCAAGGCCATGTTTGCCTAAGTCTCTTACATCACTTGGTGAAGACAAAGTGTCTAGTGTAATACTTTTTATTTTTAATCTTTTCGCACTTTTTAATTGGTTATGTATTAATGACTTTAGTAACTAGTTTCTTATGTTGAAGGTGATTCTTCCTTATCGTTTGTCCGTGGTGTCTTGGCATTATTTTACTGTCTATATAAAATAAAAGATTTTCACCATTCATATCTCCACGGTCTATATGGAGGTATGTTGGCTACCTGGTCGGGGGTTAAGGGAACGGTTTGGTAAGAGTCTTGCCATTGTTCAGTGTATAGATCCTGCAAAGGACCTGGGTCAAATTTAGTAGGACCTCCTTTAAGACTTAACGGTATTGGATGGCGGGGGTCCAAACTCTTTGACCCCCTCATAAGTTAAACTACTATTAATACTTTAACCCGGCTACTTAGGACTGTATCCCTGCTGACTCAGACTACTTAGCCGAGGGTAACGTCACATTCAAAAGAGGGGCCTACCATAATATGCATTAATAACTTAATTAATTATCTTTCAATAATCCGACCCTTTAGGATTGTATCCTTGCTGACTCAAACTACTGGGTTGAGGGTAACGTCACCTCCAAAAGAGGGGCCTACTACAATAACTAAGATAATCTCTTAAAAAGTGCAAAAATGCGGAAATAATCAAAGGTTACACTAAACACGAGTCGGAACCAAGTGATTCATCTTGTCTATCTGTTTTACTTTTATTTTTATTTTTCAGAATTTTAGTTAATTTTTATTTTTTTTAGTTTAAAACATTTTTCTAAACTTTTGATTTGATTAGACGTTGAGGATAAACCGGTACTAAAAGCTCTTGTGTCATTGGACGACCTCGGTATCTTACCAACACTATACTACGCTCACGATGGGTGCACTTGCCCATATGTGTGTTTAGTGTTAGTAAATATCGTGTTTTATAAATTTAAAACTTGGCTAAAGAAAGTGTAAAAGGGCTTAAAATATACTTAAACTTATATACACACTTCACACGCATCAGTGGTGCTTGAATTGGTTTTTTTTTTTACGATATATTTGTGAATGCCGAGACTAATGCTAAATTGTGTTTTTTATTAACAGGATATCGAAAGTCGGTGTTTTGACGGTGGTAATAGCCTAATCCTTATGGAGAAACTACGTTCGTATTTCATATTCATGCACTAGAACGCCGATCTAGGATTACGTGTTATAGGAGTAGCCTGTGGCGTCGTCAGCTCCCAGTGACGCTAGCCAACGCGGTTTGCCCTGTAGCATGTCCTTCCAAGAGAGGAGTTCATTAGTGTTCTCATGAGCCTTCCACCAACGAGAATGCCACTGCGCTCACCATCCCGAGGGAACGCGGAAGACTGGATGGTGGTTGATAAAGGAAATCCCGACTCCACTGCTCCAACCTCCTGATGCCTTGTGCCATTGAAATGTGGTGGATGTGAAGCAGAAATCTCGTTGGAATGAAGGGTTCGGTACGCAATTTCAAGACAGCCGGCCTGTCTCGAAATTGTGTATATTGCACCCATCGTTTTCCTGTGCAGGAATTCAAGAATATGTAACAATTAGGAATTCAAGAATATGTAACAATTAGCGATTTAGGGTTTAGAGTTTAGTCGTTACATTTTGTATCAAAGTAACATATTGTGTGTATTAATATAAAACGATGTTTAATTACATTTTGAATTGTGTTTCTTGTTGCGTTATGGTTAATAGAGGACAAGTGAAAAACAATTAAAGACATAAAAAATTGACATTTTATAACATACACATTGCGTTATGGAAACAATTAAACACATAATAATAATGATAAATAAAAAAGTTGACGTTTAATAAAACGTTATAATATACCCATTTAATAAAATTTGACATTTAAAAGTTTGACGATTAAAGACGTAATAATACTCATTTAGTAATATTAAATAAAACTCGTTTAATAAAAATTTGACATTTAAAAAATTTAACAATTAAAGACATAATAATAATTCATAAATAAAAAACTTTGTTATAATATATACAATTCGTTTTATAAAAAAAATTGACATTTAATAATACTTATAAAAATTTGACATTTTAATAATAATACTTAATAAAAAAAATATATGCACATTTTTTATTAAAAATATACACAATTCATTTCATAAAAATATTAAATTTTATAATACTAACATAATTTTTTATAACAACATTTTATAAAAAAAATATTAATTTTCTTATATAAATATTTCACAACTTCAGCATACAAAAACCCTATCAAAATAAAGTTTCTTACATCTCAATCATTGGGTAATCATTGGCTGACACCCAATGATTGGCATTAATTAGATGGTAGGACCATTTTCAAACGTATAGAGCTATGAGGGGCGTATGGGTGGGGTCAGTTTGTGGCATATTGGGCAATGAGGGGCGTATAGGGTTATGGGATGTGTAGATACTTTTGGGGGGATGTGTGGATACCTCCACCGTTATTTTATATGAAGGAGGCGGATTGACATTGACCCCTTTACATTTGTTCAAGTGGGCTCTGAAGGAGCTGGATTATCGGAGTTTGGGCAATAGAGAATCCAGATTATCAGAGTGTGGGACGTGAAGGGGCTAGATTATCGGGGTGTGGGTTTGTGAAGGAGCTTTTCAAAGCATGGGCTGTGAAGGAGTTGGATTGGCTTTGACTTTTACAAAAAAAATTTCAAGTTCGGTATGAAAGAGCCAAATTATTGGATTATGAAAGAGCTTTGAAGGAGCTGAATTATCAGAGTGTGGGCTATAAAAAGCTGAATTATCGAAGTGTGAACTATGAAACAGTGGTCTCTATTTATTTGTCTTCCTTTGATTAATTGTTTTGTTTATTTTTTGGTGTCTAATCCGCATATATATCACCATTGCTCTTGATTTTCTTGACTGTATATCTCTTAAATGTCAACATATACACGTGTGATTTAGTTTACGAAGTTTTTTCAATGCCGAGAACCTCGATCAGAGAGTAAAAAAGGAGTAAGGTTCACAATGGTGTAAAACTAAAATGAGATATAACGGGCTAGGATTCGAGTTACAGGAACAAGGGCCAAAACAACCACCCAAGAATGGAATCGTCGAGCGAAAACACTTGACAACCTCCTGGAAGCAGATTTTCTTGCCACCAGACATTTCTCCATCAATTAGGAATCTGATGCCGTCACTAAAAATATTTCTTAAATGGTAGCCATTTTTTTAGTGTTTGTTAATTGTTTTGTATTGCATATTTGAAGGAATATAAAAGTCAATATTGTGAGCAAAATCTATGATTCACATACTATTTTGGTGATTTTTTTCTTCTTATTATTTTTTTGGAACGACATTTTCCCTTATTTATTAATTAAAAGATAAATCTAACAAGAAACTACAAACCACACAATAACATCCCAACAATAACGTCACATTACATCACTTTTTTGACATACATTTTAAAAGATAAATCTAGCTAGCAAGAAACTACGAACCAAACAATAACATCCCCAACAATAATATGAGGAAGATGAAGAGATAAGTGTTGCATTTAAGTATAGGAGGCAATCATGCGTGTAAGTATAGAGATAAGACATGTGTAAAGGGCCCAACCAAACAAAATGCAAAACATCAAGGATCACGTATAACAAAACCCAAAACTGAAGGACCAAAGCCAGGAGAAGAATTCTTCAACGACTTTGATTTTTAGCATAAAGGGTAATTTTGAATTTTTAGATAATTCTTGGAGCCATTGTGTCGATCCATGGATGCTAATAGATCAGTTCATCACATGAGACTTATATTAATGCTAATAGATTATTATAACTTTTATCTCAAATCATTACTTCTTCTTGTTCTTTCATGCCCCTCCCTTCTTTTCTTTCATTAGAGGCGTAAAAAAAATTGTTTGGGCCCTCTAACTAATCCCCAGCCTGGTAAAAAAACCGGTTTGGCCAAAAACCAGATTGGGTCCAACCTAACCCAACAATTGGTACAAGTTTAGGACTTTTGTGCTGAAAATCGGTTTCAAGCCGAACTAGTTTGAGCCCGCCTAAAAAATTATAAAAACTAGTTGAAACGCTAAAACCGGTTTTGAGCCCGATCAAAATCGGTTTGAGTGGGTTGGGGATTTCAAACCTAAAAGCGGTCTTAACCCAAACCAAACTAAAAATATCGGGTCGGTTTATAAAACGAACCAGTTTGACCCCAAACCAGGTTTCATACAGCTTTAATTGTACCCTTGTTTTGGGCCCAACCTAACTGATTATAACCCATCTTTGATTTGCCTATTTGATTTGGCCCAACGATCCCCTATTTTTTTTAACGGCAAACGAATCATCTAAATGGACTACTGGTGAAATCCATCACATTGCGATACACTCGCCTCGAAACAAGAGAAAACTCTTAAGCCCGTAAATACTCGCCCAAAGGCACGACATTGTAGTGAGGTTACATTTCATCACTATAATGACATACATTTTGCTTTATTTAGAAATTTTAATACAATACATTTTACTTTATTTAGAATTTTTAATACAACTTTATGATGGTTAATCTATTTAGTAAAAAATATTGTAATAATAATACTATAAAAAATACATGTATCATGTACGTTAGCATTGTTTAGTCATTATGCAATTAATGGCCTCTTTAAGTTGTTAATTTGGATGGTAATTGATTGCAAATGACGCGATGTGATGCGTTTGTGTGAATACAAATTACAAAACCTCGATTGATATATTTTTTTTTTTGTAAGAGGCGGGTACTACAACAAACGATAGGGCCGCAACTATCAGTCGACATGATAGTCCCTTAACCCCACTCCGGCCAGTGTGGTGTCTTAACCGTGCCCACGGCCTGGCATCAGAGTTTGGCATGGCTCTCCACGAGAAATTTCCAGCCCCTAGTGCCCCCGTTGCCGGGACTGGTAGTTGCACCCTCCACAAGAGCCGAGGCTCTCTGGAGTAAATGCACTGTACTAGAAACTCGTGTTGGGATCAAGAGTCGAACCGGTGACCCGGCCCATACCCCATCATTTCCTCTTCCCCCAAATGCAGTGGGTGGGGATCGAACCCGGGTCTCCAAGGAAACCCAAAGTCTTCTCCACCACTCCACTACAAGTGAGGGAACACCTCGATTGATATATGCAAGTGAGAAGACTTTGGTTAGAGGTAATAAATTGGGTTGGTGGTAGTGTTGGAGGTTGGGTAACCTATTAAAATCGGTATTTATGAAAATAATTTATTATTTCTTTTTTTTCAAATTTTAAACTTTTAAAAGATAGTTATTATGTTTCAATGATTAAAAACATAAAAATATTCATTATAAATTCTTTTTATTTTTATCAATTTTATTTGTTTTACATGCTTGATCCTTGTTAAAAGAGACATGAATAGATAAATACAAGAATAAGTGTGTCAAAACTTGTTGGTGATTGTGGTATACCGCATGTATTAATGTATTATTAAGTCACTTGGGCGATCCGGACTCACTGTAGTCGGGCGTTTTTTGTAAAAAAATTTGCCCAAAGTCCCAAACACGCCGGATCACGCCCGGGTGCCGCCCCCTTAGCATTTTGTGGCGATATTCGACAAAAAAGGCGATCGACGTTTTTTAAAACACGCCAAGTTTTTGCTTTGGGGGACGAGATGACCGTTGGCAACGGTAACTTTCTTAATTTTTTTTATTTTTTTTAAATCCAATATAATACACTATAAAATACCCACTAGCCATACACTTTTTTTATAAAAAAAGTCACACATCATCAAACTTTCTCTCTACTACTTCTACAATTTATAAAAATATGAACCCATTCCGACCCCCATTTGGTGTCCCCTCAAGACCCGGGAACCCGAACACAACCCAACCGCAACAACCCTTTAACCTTCAAGACATGGACCCGAACATGTTATCGTACGCGGCTTTCTTGAGTGGCGCTACTCCATTCGTGCAACCCACTTTCGGCTTTGGTCAAGCCGGCGGCCCGCAACCTTCACAACAACAACTCGAACCCGAACCCGATGTGGATATCGTGCCGGAGACGCAACCCGAACCGGAGCGAGAGACAACGAAACGCGGCAAAAGTTCGCATAAAAAGAAGGAACCGAACCAACCTCGTCGTAAGCATTCTTACGTTATTTGGACGAAGGACGATGAGTTCACGTTGGTTCGATCGTGGGTGGATGTTTCGGAGGACCCCGATATTGGTAAGTTTTATTTTTTTTTAACTTTTTATCCTACACGTCGATTTTATTTTATTTTTAACGTACAATTTTTTTTCTCTATTTGTAGCAAACTTTCAAACGGGTCCCGAATTTTGGAATAGGATTCGTGCACTATTTTATACCACGTGGGGTAAAGGCGAACATCGTGACAAGGATTCCATTTCTAGCAAATGGACCGACATCAACAACAAGCGTCACTCATTCCAAGAAGTTTATCAACGTAACTACGATAATCGGCCGAGCGGAGAAAGTGACGCCGGGGTTTTAACGAGGACTATGGAAGAGTACGAGAAAACGAAAGGCGTTTTCACGTACTACAAGTGTTGGGAACTACTACGAAAAAATCCAAAGTGGGCAGGCGTAGTGACCATGACGTCGAGTAGTAGACGTCAAGCTAAACGGTCAAAAACGTCATCCTCTGTTGACCCTGACACACCATCTTCCGATGCCCGCAATGTCGATCTAAATGTTGTGAACGTTGACGAGCAAGTTGAAGAAGAGTTGGTCCGACCTCCCGGTAGAAGAAAAGATAAGCGAACCGGGAAAAAAACGGTGGAGTCGTCTTCCGATCTCGAGTTGAAGGAAGATTTCGAGGAGATGAACCGTCATCTCCAAGACATTCGAGACCTCGGCCACCAACGTTTGGAGACCATGAAAGAACGCGTCGCCAAAAACAAAAAAATTAACTAGATGCAAGCGGCGAGGCAAATGGAAAAGGACATTGAGTTTTTGTCCACACCGATCGACCACCTCCAAGGCGACGCGTTGATCCTTACGCAAATGCATCGCCAAAAAATTCGGGAAAAATACGGACTCTAGATCATCATTTTTTTAACTTTATTTTTTTTATTTCCGTTTTTTTATTATGTTTTTTTTTATTTCTAGTAGTGTAATTTTTTTTTAAATTAATGAACAATTTTAAGTTTTAAATTTTAAAAAATAAATAATTGTGTAATGATTGCATGGGCGTTACTGGGCATTATTCCCACTACGACACTTTTGCAATAACGCCCAATAATGCCCCCATGTTGACTGGACTGCCACATGGCAGAAAACGCCCCATGGTGAGGGCATTATTGGGCTAACGACTACGCATGGTCTAAGACCAAATGAGAAATAGGATTAAACATCGATACGAATTTAGGAGTTGTAGAGTACACACTTAATTAAGACTATTCTAATTTCGAGTATCACAGAACCCTAGTGGTTCTAAGGGTGGAGCCCTTATGTTAACGAGCGTCCGAGTCCCTCTCCTATATACTTAATTTAAAAATAACTAAATAACTAATCAAGCCATAAATGAGAACTAGGGTCTTACTAACCTTGTGTTTCTCGGCGGGCGACAATTTTTCCGCACTCCACTGCACGACGCAATGGTAAATTCGGTCGCTATTGTTTTAATTCGTTACTCGTAGGAAATTCAGTCGGTATCGTTTTGGTTTGTTACGGTATTCTCATAGCGTCGACACTCGGTGCAACACCAATAACAATAAAAAAAAATGCAAAAATTTAATGTAAATAACAAAGTAAAAAAAAGGGAAAAGACACAAAAAGAAATGTAAAAAGTTCTTTGTTGTTAGTTTGGATGGTTATGCTACTCAGCATCATTAGGTTTGATTTTTTTTAATCGAGACAAAGCAATTTTGTGTGTGTAAAAAGGTAATCTCCATTATGTTATGTTAAGTATTTTGTAAGCTAAGCTTGCAGACTTAACATTTTTGCAAGCAAACAAGAATATTATTAGGAGACTATAACAACAATAACATACATGAAGCTTAAATATGGATTTGCTAATACAATCAAACAGGATTCGACAACATATATGATGATACCTGCGAGTTTAGTGGTGACAGCACATAGTGAAGAAGGACATGAATACATGACATAACCAGCAATGTAATCATCAAATTTCCAAGTAGAGTAAACCGTTGTTCTTCTCAATAATATATACCCAACCATTTATACCTTCAAGTCTTCAAATTACCAAGTATGCAAGGTGTGTCACCGTGTTGAAAGTTAATCCTAAAACTCATATGAGTTGAAAGTTGAAGGACCAAAGTGAAAGATTTATATAATTAGTTTTATTAAAGATTGGTTTATTTTAGGTAAGTCTTGGAGAGAAAGTTTAGTAATTGGTTTAGGAAAGGTTTAATATCTTGGAGAGCAAGTTTAGTAGTACTATAAATAGGGGTCTAGGTTAATGTTTTTATTTGTCCCTCTTTGTAAGTTTGTATGTTCGTTTGATTGAATAAGAAAGAGTCGTGGGTTTGTCCCCCCAATATCTCGTGTTTGTTGATCGTGATCGTGTTCGTGTTTGTTGATACGATTGTTTGAACTGTCTGGGCCAACAATTGGTATCGGAGCGTAGGCTCGTACCAAGGCAGCCGTATGTGATTGGGTCCGAAGAAGATAGCAAGATATCGCAAGCTTGGTCGATAAGTAAGTTCATCGCAGCAGCAAGGAGATTACAAGGCTGTTCGTTTGGTAACCGGATGCCAACTATATTCGGTGTTTGACAAAAAGAAAAGAATTCGTGGCATGTTTCTCGAGGTGTATTAATTCTTGGTATTAAACTAATACAAAAGGTGCAAGGTTCACTTTTGTCGTGACTTGCTGAGAAGAAAATTAACAAGATTTTTTCTTGATTATCGCATGACTTTTGTAAACCCCTGGAACCAAGTAAGTGATTTATGTTTCAAAGCAAACAAGTACACACTTTAATTCTTTCACCAAATTTACCCAACCACATAAACAAGAGGTTGTTTTGTTTTGGGTTTTTAAAATTACAAGAGTAAGTTGTTTTTTTTTTTTTTTTTTTTTGAGATAAATAAAAAGAAAGCAAGTGGTGAAGTTAATTTGCATTGGAAAGGAAGGACCACAAGGTTGTTTCAGGTTAATGAAGAATGTTGCTGTTGATGATTTAAATGAACTAAGAGAGTAGGATAGTAACTGAGAGCGTTCTTAAAAGAAAGTAACTAAGAACGTTTCTTGAAAGAAAGAAAGAAAGAAAGGAAGGAAAAGTTTGGGTTGTATAGTTATTTATTGGAGATTGGTTTCGGGATCGGGAATCAATTCCAACTAAAAAAATAGCAAACCCGTAAAGAAAGTAAAGATAGAAAAGACACGATGACAATTGGCGGACTTCCAGTATTGACGAAATCGAACTACAAAGAATGGTCGATCAAGATGGAGGGATTTCTGAAAGACTATGGCTTTTGGGATGTTATTGAACCTACGGTCAGGGGCGCAGGATATGAGGGGCCGGGAGGGGGCGCCCGACCCCCCGAACTTTTTGCGAAGTAGTGTTACGTATCTATTTTTCGTATAGAAATTTTTAGGTTTATATGTCTTCACCCCCCCGGTTTAAAAAAAAAATTAGGTATATATTTTTTTGGACCCACCGGTTTAATTTTTTTTTTTTTTTGGTATATACGTTTAAGACCCCTCCGGTTTTATAAAAAAAATATTTATATAGCCTAAATAAAATTATTTAAATAGCCCATTATAATTATAACTTGGATTGTATGTTTATTACTTACTACTTAGCCCATTAATGATAAGCCCAAAAAAACCCAATATAACTTGAATAGCCCATAACCCATTAGTATGTTTATTGCTGCAACCGGTCAAAAAAAAAACAAACAAACTGCTTCCTTGTTGCTGCTAACTGGAGACCGAGAACAGAAGAAAAAAACGCAGGTGAGGTGCGGCCGGCTGTCTTCTTCGTTCGGGATTTAGGGCTGTCTTCTTCGTTCGGGATTTAGGTGCATGAGCTGAATAGTAGATTCAATGAGCAAGCGACAGAGTTGTTATCTCTTAGTGCGTCTTTATGTTCAAAAAAGATTAATATTGATCAGATTGTTCTTCTTGTTGAGAAGTATTATCCTAACGATTTTACAGAGAAAGAAAGGAATCTATTACGTGATCAATTGGATAATTTTCAAGTTGAAAGAAAAAATAATCCCAAGCTAAGTGAGGTATCAACTCTTTCTGATCTTTGCAAAACTCTTGTGCAATGTCAGAAAAATAACACGTACAAATTGGTTGAAAGAGTGTGTCGGCTAATCTTGACGCTTCCAGTTTCGACTGCAACAACGGAGAGAGGATTTTCAGCGATGAAAATATTTAAGAATCGACTTCGCAATAAGATGTCAGATCAGTATCTAGCAAACAGTATGGTGATTTACATAGAAAAGGAGATTGCTGAGAGCATTGATTCGGAGTCCATAATTGACGAATTCAAAAATCTTAAAGGAAGACGAGCAGAACTATAATTCTTCATCCAGGAGAACCGGCCACCGGGTACCCACCTTCCTCTTCTTTTTAATGTTTTCGTGTCTTTGTTCAATTGTTTGTTAAAGAATGTTTACGTTTTAATGTTTGAGAACGTATTTTATTTGATATTAATATTTGACCCGATCCGACCCGAATCGAATCACCGACATCCGACCCAAACATAGAATTTTTTTTTAGGTCCGGTACCTTCCACCCCCCCGAACATTTTTTTCAAGCTTCGCCACTGCCTACGGTCGACGTATATGTAGATGAAAGGAAGATGTATACTGCATTGGGGTACATATGTCAAACCCTGCCGGACGACATCTTGGTATAGGTAGGCATACTCATGAATGCTAAGGAAGTATGGCGTGCCTTGAAGATCCGATTTCTTGGAACTGATTATGTAAGAAAGGAAGAACAGGAAGAAGCAGCTCAAGAAGCCGCTAAGAAAGAAAGACTGGATGAGATCACTGAGAAAGAAAGATTGGATGCGATTGTTCAAGAAGAACAAGCACGTAAGAAAGAAGCTCAAGAAGCTCAAGAAGTTGCAGAGAAAGAAGAAGCTTTGCAAGCTGTTTTGGTAAGTGAAGAAAAAGAAAGATTGAATAAAGAAAACGAAAGAATTTCTTTAGATGAAGAAGAGAAGAGCGTGAATCTTCAGGTATGTTTTCCTGACTCAAACAACCATGAAGATGAAGAAACTGTTAAGATCAGTTTGCAGCAGCGAAGCAAGAAACCTGCTTCTGATCATGATAATGAGAGAAAAGATCTAGTACCGTATGAAAGGAGGGATGCAGCTAAGAAATCTGCACATTTAGAACCATATGTGAAAGTCAACAGTCGAGCATCTGTTGAAGAAACAACAGAACCGAAGGAAAAGTTCAGAAGAATAGTCAGAAAGAAAAGCCCAACAGGGTCTGATAAAGATAGAAAGACTAGCCCAGCTATGAGTTTTGGGTCAAAGTCGAATGGCCAAGAATGTTTAGATAAGCAAAGAAAGAAAAGAAGAGTGAAGAAAAAGAATTTGTCAACTGAACAAGTGATGCAACAAATATGTGAAGATAAAAAAGTTCAAGAAAAGAAAGTGTTCAATGATTTCGTATCTAAGATGAATGTTGATGGTTTGAATGATGAGCGTGAAGAACCTGTTAAACAGGTTTGTTACAAACAAATGAAAAGAAAGAATAAAGACGGACCAATAATAGAAATTGAAGAGTTGAGAGTGCTATTTAGGATTCAAGACCTTGGCGGTACAAAGTTAAGAAAGTTTGAATCGGGTTTTAGGATTAAGGGGGAATGTTGAAAGTTAATCCTAAAACTCATATGAGTTGAAAGTTGAAGGACCAAAGTGAAAGATTTATATAATTAGTTTTATTAAAGTTTAGTTTATTTTAGGTAAGTCTTGGAGAGAAAGTTTAGTAATTGGTTTAGGAAAGGTTTAATATCTTGGAGAGCAAGTTTAGTATTACTCTAAATAGGGGTCTAGGTTAATGTTTTTATTTGTCCCTCTTTGTAAGTTTGTATGTTCGTTTGATTGAATAAGAAAGAGTCGTGGGTTTGTCCCCCCCCCAATATCTCGTGTTTGTTGATCGTGATCGTGTTCGTGTTTGTTGATACGATTGTTTGAACCGTCTGGGCCAACACACCGAACAGGCCAGATATTTTTGGGGCCCCCAAAAAAAGTTTCTTTCGTTATATTTATATATAAATTATTTATAGTCCCAAACGAACCATTAACATTGTTGTAGCTCTAAGCAAAGGTTATGCATTTACTTGTCAATATAGGGGTCATTTGCTTTGCTCTAGACATGGCAATATTATGTTTTCTCCTATATTTTTTCATTTGTTCAAGCTTGAAGCTCTAAAGTCCAAACATAGAGAAAAAGAAGAAGAATGTTATAAAAATATTGACTTTGTGCTCAATACATATAGATATTCACATTTATTTGTAAGTTTCTTTTTATTTGATTTTTTATTACTTTAAATTGTTTTATTTATAATAAACTGTTTATTTAAGTTAATGTTTTTTGTTTATATTAAACTGTGTAATCGTTTGTTTATTTATGTTAAATCTTATTATCTGTTATTGATGTTAACACGTACCACTTGAAAATATAGGAGCCCAGTTTTTCTATTCGCACAGGGTCCTCAAGGACCCTCAAGCTCTCGGAGACGGCCCTAATTACCCAACCATTTTCAATAATCAATTCTAGTATAGTAATTTGCCATAGAAGACAATGAAGAAGGAGGAGATATTGTAACTCAAATAATTGACTTTAGTCCACATCTCAATTTATGGACTTGCAACATTTCATTGCCCAGGGCTTCAAGACGTTTTGACTTTCATCTTTTTTTTTGAACAGCCAACAAAACCATCTATTATTTCAAAGACATTGCCTTAGTTTCTTCGACATCTAGTTATGGCTTTAGTTGTTTCTTAGAATATTTAGACTTTGACTTAATTTCTTTTTTACATTGAAATTCTAGTTGGCCTAGGAAAAATCAAGCAAGGAATGACTAATTCGATTCACAAAACACAAACACAACTCAAAATAACTTAAAAAAAGGACCTAAGAAATTGGGTCGCCCCTCCTAGTGGGTCCACGAGGAATCATCCTTGGTGGGGATTGAGCTCATGATCAGTGTTAACTAAAATTTGCTTTGGATTTTCCTTGTTAGTTATTCACTGCAAATTACTTTGGATTTGCATAACTGGTGAAAAGTTGCATGATGATGGTGTTCAACAAGAATCGCCTACTACAGACAGGGGATCCTACACACAATTGGGTCACATCATAAAGATATGATTGATTCAATCTTAATTTGGACATGCTGGTATCTCCTTCCACCGACGACCCTTGTCTCAATTTGGACACATCAATATCGTCTACTATCATTACCCCACGTATCAAATGTTACGTAAACATGACTCATCTATATATGTTCATCGCCACCAAAAGGTAACGACTGCTAGGACACATTAATTTCGTTTACTATTGATGGCCCACACAAACATCTCAATGATGCAACATCATACTAAACACACAGACACACCCCACATGTCTAAGACCTCGTCAATGACACGTTGTTGTGGAGTAACCACACGCCTTTATTAACCACCATCTATCCAGTCCCATTACCTGTAAGGACTCAATTACTCACACATACATTCCCATTAGCGTATTACACCCCAACTATTTGCCTTGTATTTAGTTACACTAGAGTAATGACTCAATACGCCCAAGTTTCCAACCTTTCATCATTTAGGCATGAAACAACCATAGGACTTTTGACTGTTGAAGCCCTACCAAACTACACAATTACGACTTAACATTGACTCATAGCGGTACTCGCACCACTTGTAGCGGAATTGAGATTGGAAGATAAACGATCAAACCCTAATCGTTCTTCCTGTCCCCTTCGATATTGCACGCACACCTGGGTTCGATTTTCGGTCCTAGGGTCCCCCTTGGTGATTTAAACACCGACTTTACATCCGGGTCATCTTAGTTTAGTCCCGTGCATCTTTTTCCCAAAGCTCCTCACTAGGCCATTATATAATTGCAATTGGTTCCCCGCAAGTACTTGAAATCATGGTTATCGGGTTTAAAATTGTTGGTCGTCTCGTACATTAAAACCTCGTCAGAACATTCTGTTATAATATTATGACAGTAAAATTTGGGATGTTACATTTAACATTTAACATTACATGTTATTCAATTATTGAAATATCAGATTACAGGTCAGAATGACAAAGTCGTTGGGTTTAAATAGGTTTGTAACCCCCTCCATTGAAACTGGTCAACCCGAAATGGTTTAGCCAAATACTAGTGTTAGACCATCTTTGACCCGACCCGAGCCGGTTTTTGAGAAAAAAAAAAAACTGATTTCTACCCACTGGCTTTTTGTTTGGGCTTTCTAAGCTCATGTAAAGTTTTTGGGTTGGGTTCAAGAACAAGCCCATAAACATGTAACCATATACTTATTACTTACACAGTTATACGGCGTCGTACCCATAACGCTTGACCCTCCCTCTCAGAAGCTCCGGCAGCTCACTCCGGCCACCGTCCGTGTCTAATATCCGGCGACCGGATATCTTGCAATTGCAACAGAATTGAGGTATAAATGTTATTACTTATTAGGTTAATTGTGGGGTACGTGTGCATATGAAAGTTTATAGCTTCTGATAAGTAGGTTTCGTGGATCTGTTAAAAGCATGATGAATTGGAGAATAATTTGTAGTTTTATGGTTATTCTATTTGCTTGAAATGAATCTGATATGTTTTAATCTTTTTGTGGTGAATTTCAATGTGTTGAATAATTGCATACCACCTGTTCGATGAAATGTCTGCAAGAGATTTGAATTGATTTGTGTAATAGAGTTATAGAGAGATGCTTCTATTGAGGTTGAAATGAAATGGGATTGAAATTTAGGTTATTTTTAACTTTAATAACAATAAGTGGAGCTGCATTTTGATTGTTAATGACTGTTTAAAGTTTTTTATTTTTGTTATTGTGGCGCATATATATTGCATACCACCTGTTTGATGAAATGTCTGTGATAGGTTTGATTGGATTTGTGTTATAGAGATACGTTTTTATAGAGGTTGAAATGAAATGAAATGAAATGAGATTCAAATTTAAGTTACTTCGCATTCCATAGCGAAAGGAAGAGCTGCATTTTGATAGTTAATGAATGTAGCAAAAAGAACAGCAGTATTTTGATTGTTGATGTCAAACATATAGCCTTTTCAACTGCAAAGTATACGTTATTTTGCTGAGCGCTTTTGCCAATTAGGCTAAGCGTATTCCACCTGTAGTTTTTAATGTAAAAAGAGTTGTACGTTGATTAGTGATTTCATGCGTGAAAGAGCTGACCTTTTTTTTAAAGAATTTGAAACAAATTCCATATGTCAGTCTCTGGTATACAATCTAATACTAGCGATTTCGATGGATGTTAGCAGAAAAGGAACTTTTTTGTAAGTACTACAAGAAACAAAGGTGTTAAATTTTGCAACATGTTAGAACATATGATATGCTGTAACGGATTAAATTTTAAACAACGTTCCTCTTTGATCATGTTCTTGCATGGATAGAGCTGAAAGTTTTTTGTCTTCTTTTTACATTGCGTAACAGAGAAGCACAATGCTACGTGTAGCAGCCAGGCTCTCAAGACGTGCTTTTTCTTCGGTTCGAAGTCATTCCGGTACTTATCAGTCAACGTTTCCTATAAAGCAGTCATTATTCACCAGTTCTGTGCAAAGAGCACCCAGAGTAGGGCATTGCGTTTCAGGTGACATTCTTAAATCGGTTTCACATGGCTCCCACACATTTTCAAGCTTTGCATCGGGCTTCTCTCCGTTGAAGCACAAGCCATTGGATTCCCTTATTGACATTGAGAGGGCAAAACATCAAACTCCAGAGGATCTAGCTCAAATTTGGGATGATGTAAGTTCTTGCTACCTGCTTGTTGATTCTTTTAAGACTTATTAGGTGCATAAACTAACATACATCTAGCCATTTGGTGCGGAACTAAGGTTTTTGCAATGTGGGTCACCCTTGTGTTTCTTGAAGATATTTATCGTAAAATCACAGTTCAACTATATTGAACGCACTTGCATTAGTTAATAGAGTTTTTACATAACGTTGCAGTTACAAAACGGATGAAGTAACCAACATAATAAGATCCTTAAAAATACAGTGAGAATTATCAACTTCAAAACATGAAAAAAATACAGTGAGAATTATCAAGTTCAAGATATGAAATTTACTCGTTGCTGTAACATTTATAGGCAAAATATAAATGTACATTCAACCATGTAATAAAGTTAACTTGATCAAAATTATAATCAAAGTTTTGTGTAGTTAAGCATTTTTTTTCATTTAAGTGATTACTATCAGCTATATATGCATGTGAGAGCTGTTTAACTAATTTACAAAGTGTTGTTCGACAATTCAATTTGTAATTTTCTGATATAAGTAGAAGTAGTTGTTTCAGATTTTCAATTATTAATTTTAGGAAAAATGACAGATAGTACGACTTAACTGCTTTCCTTCAAGTTCATGGCCTTAACATGAAGATGACATTTATTAGGTACTGTAACTTATGAATATTGTCTTCCACATAGGCCTACTCTCTCTAAAGAAGCTCTCTTTGAATATTCATTTTTATTCATTTCGGATTCAGTATATTCCATTAACCTTTGGTGGCTTTTAATAATTTAGTGAATAAGGTAGTTGTGGCTGACAGTTAGGCACATTTATTAGAAAACAGTTGCGATATGATGATTGACTATATGTTTAATTATTTATCAAGTTGGACATGGACAATGGGACGGTTGTGTTCAATGCTTGCTTGATTAATGAGTAAATTACAAATATCGTCCTTTACGTTGACATTCGATTGCAAAGTGTATCCTTTATCTTCAAAAAGTACAAAAAACGTACTCGATGTTTGCAAACCCTTGCATGTTATGTCCTTTAGCCCTAACTCAGTTAGTTTTCATGGTTAAATATGACCAAGTAGACCCCGCATGAGGGTATTTTGGTCATTTTACCCTAACACTTAAATAAATAATCAAAAAACCCCTCTCCTTCCCTCAACTCTCTCTCTTTCTCTATACAAACTCTCTCTCTCTCTATACAATCTGCCACCACCGCCCATAGCACCACCACCACTGGCATAGCACAACCGCCATCACCACCATAGTTGCCATAATCTCCAGCGAACGTCACAATCCGAACCCACTTTAATTTATTTCTCTAAATCGACATGTTCAACCCGATCCCATTTTGGTCGGAACCCGTTTTCACCTAGACCCAATTTTATTTACAAGCTTACCTGATCCTTCAGTTTTGCAAGGTTTAGTTCCTACGGTTGACTTTCGAACCATAGCTAACAAAATTGAGTGATTTTATGTGAAACGTAAATGCTAAAAAATGTTATCCCACCTGTCAGGCTGTCACTGCCCATTCTTGTAAAGGATAGTAAATCGTAACAGGTTCAGTGGTTTGTTTGCAACAAAATCAAAGTACTCCATGTGAAATGCCAGTGACTTCTGTTTGCTAGAAACATCATAATCACAATCGTTTTGGGTATTGATGGCAGAGGAGCTATGGGCGGTGGTGATGTGATGGCAGTGTGGTGGTGCTATTGGCGGTGGTGGCAGATTGTATAGAGAGTTTGTAGAGAAAGAGAGAGTTGAGGGAAGGAAAGGGGGTTTTTGATTATTTATTTAAGTGTTTAGGGTAAAATGACCAAAATGTCCTCATGTGGGGTCCATTTTCAGATTTAACCATTAAAATTAACTAAGTTAGGGCTAAAGGACATAACTTGCAAGGGTTTGCAAACATCGAATACGTTTTTTTGTATTTTTTGAATACAAAGGACACACTTTGCAATTTAGTGTCAACATAAAGGACGATTTTTGTAATTTACTCCTTGATTAATTGGATTTGACAATGTTATCGTTTCTGATTATTGGGAACATAGATATTAATAATCAACGGGAACCAGCAAGAAGCTGGAACCCACACCACAAAACACCAATTTTTACAGTCTACAAACTACATCGAATTTATACCACACAGACCATTCCAGCCAATTTATGTTCACCCTATTTTTAATCCACAAAAAGGAGAAGGCTTTAATCTCTTTTTTATCCTCCTTACACACGTCTCCTTAGAGCATTCTCATCCGAGTCTCTATCTCCATCTATATAATATAACTAAAAACCACCATTTTCTCTAAACTTTATGTATTTATTTTAAGAACATTTCACATCCGACTCTCCAGCTCTATCTCTATCTTACTCACAAAGACTTATTTTATTGTTTTTTCTTGGTTTTATACACTCACAGTAATATATAGATTGATGAATAGTAAGCCTCTCAATATAGAGGGTCACTTTAGTTTTCTATAAAACTTTCTCTATTAGTCTATTATAGAGGCTCTAGTGTAGTGAGTTTTAGTTGTTTTCTCTATTTTCCCCTCTATATTTAATTATTTATAGAAAAAGTAGCATTTAGAGGTTCAATGTGAATGCTCATATTATTAAACACTTTATCATTACTTGCTCTCCAAATACTCCATAAAGCTGTGTAGAAAACTGCTTGGGGTAACTTTTCTTGAAATTTCTTCGGGTACTGATTCCCCTCTTCTACAAAAATACCAAAGTGGGAAGTTTATTAAGGACTGCCTGCCAAGCAAAGAAGTTCACTTTGATCGGAACCCAATTGTTTCATTTAAAGTGTGAGCTGTATGCCGAACAAATATTTTTTTCGATTAAAAGTCGTAGGGTGCGAGTAGAAAAATTACCATCTGCATTTAAAGACCATGACCGCCTATCCCTTCCGTCTGATAAAGATTCGTGGTTGATCAATGATACACAACAGTTCCATAAGGAAGTTTCACCATTTTCCCATATTTTTTTGTGGAGCATGTTGTTGTACATGTATATAATTTCAATGTTAAAACATATATAAAGCTTAGTCGTGTCTAAATATTGGGTAAATGTTGCTAGAAACCTATAGGAAATACATAAAAAGTTATATAATTATTTGTGCCTCGGGTATGAAAACCGGTGCACTTTTGTGCTTCACACCTCGGTTTTAGACCTTGTCGCTTTTGTGTGCTTCTCGCTTTTAAAAACCAAGACCATCACCAACCTCTCCTTTAATTAGCGTCCCTAAATCATTTGAAAACTTTTCAAGATCCTTATTGATCGAGCATATATTTTTCCACACTCCAGGTATACTTAATTTTAAAGAAATAGAAGAGACCGACCCTTGGTTTTAAAAAGCGCGAGGTGCACAAAAGCGATGAGGTTTAAAATTGAGGCGCAAAACACGAAGTGCAATAGTGTTGGGTTTTCGTACCCGAGGCGCAAGAGATGACTACCATAGATTACCATTATCTGTTTTCAGTCTCCACCACCATTTCTTAAGCAAGGCAAGATTACTTGCTCTTAAAGACCCGATACAGTTCCACCATTAGCTTTTGGAGTCGGGCCATAACTCTCTCCCAAGCAATCAAATGAATTTTGTTCCTGTCATTACCTTTACAGTACAGATATTTTTATTTTCTTTGCACTTCCCTAAGTGAACAACTGAACATTAACTATTCATATGCATTATTTGATCTGCTGTATTTTTTTTTGGATAAAAAGCATGATGTGCGCATTTCCCAATGTCCAAATGGTATTTAACCAGCTGATGTGAATTTTCAGTTTCATTTAGGAAGAGGTCATATTGGTGCATCAATGAAGACAAAGTTGTATCATCTGATGGAGCAACGAGCTGCTGACTGGTAATTTATCTTCATCTCAAATAATTTTTTTTTTCAGCCCAGAACAACTTTTTAGGAAGTCCAAAGTCTTAACTGTTTGTCAATTGTTCCAAACGCCTTTCTATTATGGTACAACCCCACAATGCTTTCCAAATTGGCTTCTGAAATCGACTTTTCAGGAACTGTATTATCATATCCATTATTGTTTGTTATTATGTAGATTTTTTTATGTAATTAACAGAGGCGTTTAAGGTTATTAATATAAAATCATAAGTTAATTAAGCCCCCCCTCCACCTACCCACAAAGAAAAAAAGGAAAACCCTGTGATTGATCACGGGTCCGTGTTGGGAAAATGCTTCCTATATTTCCATAAGCTTGTTCTTGTTACCTTTTTAGAGGGTGTTTGGGGTTGAGTTTTGAAGGAGATTTTTAGATTATTGAGTTTTGAAATCGTAAATAATCTGTTTTGAGTGTTTGGGTAAAAAAATAAAAAAAAAAATTGATTATTTGCGTTTAGAAAGTTACAAAACGCAGCCCCCCCCCCCCCCCCCCTAGTTTTCCAACAATTGATTATTTGCGTTTAGAAAAGGATTTTCACTTGTTTATTTTTTTAAATATATATTTGGCAAACACTCAAATAGTTGATTATCTGATTATTGTGATATCAAGCAACATGATTATTGTGATATCAAGCAACATAATCAAATCCTAACACTATCTTTCAACATCACGTTTTGTTACAGTTAATTATCTGATTCTGATTATTCAAAACGCATAATCTATTTTCAAAACTCAACCCCAGACACCCTCTTAATTGGTTTTTTATTTGAGAATTAACACTTCTTATGTAGCCGCTATTTTGTGCTTCCTGTGTGGAAAGGCAGTGGTTATACAACGATGTTTGTGCAAGGTTTGATTCTCTTTATCTACAATCCTGCAAGCATCGCTATTATTTTAGCAAACCATATAGCCATATAGGTTTATTTAGTTTTTAACTTTCAAAAAATGTTTTGACTATCTTATTATAAAGAGTAAAATGCCATTTTCATCCCTGATGTTTGGCCAGTTTTTCGACTTTTGCCCAAAGGTTTGTTTTTCCGCATCTGGATTCAAAAGGTTTAACATCTTTCCATTTTCATCCGGCTCGTTAACTCGATCCATTTTTCTCTGTTAAGACAGGGGTATTTTCATCTTATTTGTTAACTTAAAGGGCGATTCGGTCTTTTTCACTTTATGTACAAGTATTCAAAAAAGACAAAAATACCCTTAAGTTAACAAAAAAGACGAACACACCCATGCCTTAACGGAGAAAAATGGATGGAGTTAATGAGCCGGATGAAAATGGCAAGATGTCAAACCTTTTGGATTCAGATGCGGAAAAACAAACCTTTGGACGAAAGTCGCAAAACTGGCCAAACCTCATGGACGAAAATGGCATTTTACTCTTTTATAAATAAAGCCATAAAGGAACCTCGTGTTTTCAAAATAATCACTTCTCGTAATCATGACAACAAAGCTTTTTCATATTTTGTGAGATCCAAATTGGATTCTTCTGATACTTAATGCATACACTATCCTAGAATTGTGTTATTCAAAAATATTTATATTATAATATAATTGTAGTGGTATGTTTTTGTAAGCATAATTAACACGTTAAGAAAGATTTACCAGGTTCAACCTAACGCTGTCCTACCTGTTTTAACCTGACCCGGTCCATCTAACATTTACCATTTTGATGCAGTACAGATGCCACACATACTTTTCACGGGTCTTGAAGATTACAAAGCAAGAGGAACTCAAGCTGCCCCTTACTTCACCGTTTCTCATTACAAAGAATTTGCAGAAACTAAAGATTTAGTTCTTATTCGAGGGGATATCGTGTTTGCCAGCAAATTAACCGACTCTGAGGCAAAATGGCTCTTGGAAACCGCGCAGTCCTTTTACTTGAATGACACAAGGTACAAACTGGTTGAACGGTTCAACAAAAAAACAAGTGAGTTCGACTTTAAAGATGTTTTACGTGCATTAGAGATGCCCATGATGTAGTTGGTTCATTTGCGGAAACCGACATAGGAACACCAATAAGAAAGATCATCGGTTGTCTAGTCATTTAGCGTTCTGTTTCAAAGGTTGTTGTAGCGAGTCAACAAAACAGAACATAAAAATTGACTTATTGTTGAAACGAATTCGGTGCTTGTAGTATAAGCTTCTTGCAGAAGCAACAATTTCGGCTCATTTACTTTAACGAGTTTAATGTGTACATTCTTGGAAAATTAGCTAAAAAGGAAACCAGTCAAATGGGTGAAAGAGGTCGAGATCCTTCTAAAATGTAGTTTTTGATGCATATGACATTCTTAACTGATTTATTCAAAACTTTGGATTATTATTCGAGTAGAAAATTACTTGTCAATCGGACATGACTCGTTTCAACTCATTCAAATTCATCACAAATCCGTTGGAGCAAAATTGAGCTATCTTATTAAATTTGTAACTATGTATTGTTTTAATGAGTTCAAAGATATTGATTATAAAAACAAGTGATTTTTTAAATAATGGAGGTTATAAAATACTTAATTATATATTTCTTTGTAACTTTCATCTAAAAAGTAAAATAAAGTAGGAATTTTCTATCGTGTTGACTTGTATAAATTTTGCTTTTGTATTCTTTTGCTAATTTAAAGGTCAAACTACAAGAAAACGATGACATTAGATATCTCTATTCATGGAAAATTTTGCCAACCTGTAAACATATCATATAATGTTTTCCTTTGTATATTTTGTTTGGAGACAATCTATTCCTTTAAACGAGTAACCAAGTATAATCAAAAGTTTGAATCGCCTTTGAAAATTAATACGTGAAAAGATAAACTTATCATGATATGAAATTCTTTATCCTATGTGTTATATCTATTCTCTTAGCAATCTTAAACCGTTTATGATATTAAATTCTTTATCCTATGTGTTATATCTGTTCTCTTAGCAATCTTAAACCGTTTAAAATCAAAACAAAGCCAACAAAAGAACATGTTTGATGAAAAACCTAACTTGCTAACCTCATATGGTTCTTTCTCTTTCACCCACGTTAGCCAACCTCACATGACATCCTCCTCCCATAGACTTCTCCTCAACCCTTATCCCGTCCTTGTAGGTCCGTCCCCGCATACTCTGTCTGGAATGACATGTCATCCGTTTTCTTCCGTCTACTAGCTCGAATCCACGTTAGCTACAAACAATCAATCTACAAACAATCAATGTGATTATTCGATTTTCATTCCATATTGTGTTATATGAGATCAACCTCGGATATAACACGCACAATATAGTTGTACTTGTTTTCATTAGAATAAAAGACCAGTAAAACTTAACAAGTTAAATTTAAGACCAAACTCAATAAAAAGTACAAGTAAAAAGTCAACAAACTTAACTTGTCAAACACTCAAGTCAAGTTAAAACGGGCCGGGTCGGGTCGACCCATTTTCAAACTTTCCATTAGGGGAACTGTGTTTACACACTACGGTGGTGTTTGTTTTCTTCAAGAAGAGCTTCCTGGCCTCTTCTGTCTGCACCGTGCAGACACGGGAAGAGGTTTAGCCTCAGAAGAGTGTTTGTTTTTTTTTTTTTGAGAAGTGCTTTTTACCTCTCCCCAGCCTCTTTCTAAGGAAGAGATAAACCATAAGCTTCTTGGAGCAGACGTTTACCTCTTCTTGGCACCACCTCCACCTCCACCCCTGCTCCGCCCCTGCTCCGCCACCACCACCACTGCTCCGCCACCATCATCATCATCATCACCACCCCTGCTCTGCCACCACCACCACTGCTCCGCCACCACCACCCCTGCTCCGCCACCATCATCATCATCATCATCACCACCCCTGCTCCGCCACCACCACCACTGCTCCGCCACCACCTCCGAAACCCCCACCTCCGCCTCCACCTCCGAAACCCGCACCTCCACCTCCGAAACCCCCACCTCCGCCGAAACCCTAAATCGAAACACCCCAAAACGATCAGAAACGAAACCCCCACCTCCGCCTCCACCTCCGAAACCCCCACCTCCACCTCCGAAACCCCCACCTCCGCCGAAACCCTAAATCGAAACACCCCAAAACGATCTGTTAGAGAGAGAGTAGAGAGAGAGTAGAGACAGATCTGTTAGAGAGAGAGTAGAGAGAGAGTGGTGGTGATGATGGCGGTGGTGATGATGACGGTGGTGAAGTGGTGGCGGTGGTGAAGTGGTGGCGGTGATGATGATGGCGGTGGTGCAGATTGTAGAGAGAGAGTAGAGAGAGATCAGTGTGTTGTGTGTGTGTGTTGGTGAAGAGGTTTTATATAAAAAAAAACAAACTCTCTTCTCCTTACAGACTGCAGACATTTGGTCCACCTCTTCTCCAGCAGATGTCTGCAGATGTGGCCTGCAGCAGAAGAGGTTTTCGTGCAGAAAAAACAAACAGCACCAAGTCTACAACCAATCCACAGAAACCACCTTCTTCATCCTCAAATCATACAAACACACACTCACAATAAAAACAACCAATCAAATCTCCAATTTCACCTTCAAAATCACCACCTGATCAACAAACTCACCAGTAATCACAACTCAAAACCACATCGCACACAGTAATCAGCAATGGCGGACGCTTCAAATGACGCTAACGACATCGAAAAGCTTTACGTATACGGCGAACGCCTCAGCGAAGCCAAAGACAAGTCTCAGGTTTGAATAATTTGCGTTTCTAGGGTTTGCAAGATCGATTTTGTCAAAATTAGGGTTTATTGAAGCATTTTGTGTTTTGTTGATGTGTAGAATGTGGAGGATTACAATAGTATAATTGAGGCTGCGAGAAGTTCGAGCATTAAGGCGAGACAGTTAGCGGCTCAGTTGATTCCTAGGTTTTTTAAGTTTTTTCCTGGATTATCTGGACCTGCAGTTGATGCTCATCTGGATTTGTGTGAAGCAGAAGAGCTTGGGGTTAGTGTTTTTGTTTAATTTTGTTTAAACAGGTGTTGTTGATTTGAGAGTTAGTTTTTTAAATGTTTGTGGTTGATGAATTATTGAATTGGAACAGTAAAATGGATAGGAATGATATAGCATAGATGCTTGTATTATTAGTAGTACTAGAGTTAACTATAATTTGGAAGATGTAAAGAGTAGTTAATCATCACTAGTGAGTGAGTTGTATACTTGTATAGCATAATCAAGTTAGCTATTAGCAGTTTAGCACATATATGATATATGCACTTCTGTGGCTGTGCATACTTATTGGAGCTCACAACCACTTTCGCATGCCAAAAAGCCTTAGATATGAATCTATGACTACATAGGTTGCAAGGATGATGAATTAATGGAGTGAGTAAATGAAGCAAAGTTAGTGTCAGTTATTGCAAATGTGACTTTGATACATGTAGTTGACTGTAAGTGCTAATATAGCCAGTCTCTTGCTGATGCTAAGCCCAAGCGTATAGCTTTGTGGTGGCGGGAGGGACGGCCACCCCCCCGAACTTTTCGCTCAGTAGTAGAGAGTATGTAGTTTTTGTATAGAAATTTTTGGGTATATACGTTTTTGACCCCCCGGTTTTATAGATTTTTTTTGGTATATACGTTTTCGACCCCCCAGTCGGAAATATCAAGCTTCGCCACTGGCTAAGCCCATTGAGTAAATTAGTATTTTAGCTAGTCTGATTGTAGTCATCTAAGGGATGTCCTGTTCATATACCGATACGAATTTCCTCAAGGATTGACATCTTGGAGATTCAATAGTAATTAGTAACACATTTTCGTTATTTAGTGAACACAAAAGGTCTTGCAAAATAATTACTTTTTCTTAATATGTTTTAATGTTAAAGCATTAAAACATAAGGATTAGTTTAGTTGATGTTATCTTCGTGCTTAATTTAATCTACTTTTGCTTACTTTCTCTTACAATAAATTTCATATGGAATAAGGATTAGTTTAGTTTCAGCTGAAGGCCTTACTTCTATTTTTGGTTGCTCATTTTGTAAAAGATTCGGGTTCAAGCGATTCGTGGCCTTCCTCTTTTCTGTAAGGATACACCAGAGCATATTTCCAAGATTGTTGACATTCTTGCACAACTTCTCATAGCTGGTAAATTAGCGTTTTAAGTTTTCGTATTCATGGACTGCTATATACAATTGTTTATATGACCTTGAATACTTTAATATTTCCAGAAGAAAACGTGGAGCGTGATGCAGTGCATAAAGCTCTTTTGTCCTTGTTAAGGCAAGATGTAAAAGGTACATCAATAATGCCATTCTTATTTTGCAATATGATCTGTACAAGTTTATATACCCAACTTTATATAGCAAACTGTCATGCACCCAGTTAATAACTGTAACTGTAAATAAATAATATATGCTTGCAGCATCCTTAACGGCATTATTTAAGCACATTGAGAGCGTTGATGAGCCAGTTACAGATGATAATCTTCGTGAGAGGACCCTGATCTTTATCAGGGACAAGGTGACAAGACTGATTTCTCATCCATTTTAATGATTGTGGTTTTTATTTATATATTTATTTATTTTATTAATATGAAAATGTTGTCCGATTAAATATTTATAGGTGTTCCCTTTGAAATCTGAGCTCTTGAAGCCACAGGAGCAAATGGAAAGACATATTACTGATTTAATTAAAAAAGTATGATTCTAATGTTATCATTAGTTTCTTATATGTATGCTTTAGTAGTTTAACTTGATTCACTTCAATGTCATCGGGTAACTTTACTAATGTGCTATGACTGAATTATATTGCAGAGTTTACAAGATGTTACAGGAGCAGAGTTCAAGATGTTCATGGATTTTTTAAAAAGTTTGAGCATATTTGGAGCAAAAGCTCCCACCGAGCGTGTGCAAGAGCTCGTTGAAATCATCGAAGGCCAAGCTGATCTTGATGCACAATTCAGTGTGAGTTCATTATGTTTGTTCTTTAGCCCTAACTTGTTGAATATGTAATATTGTACTTTACTATAACTTGTAAAGTATGTAACTTTTGCTGATTATGACTATCAAATGCAGGTTTCAGATGGGGACCATGTTGATCGATTAATATCATGCCTATATATGGCTCTCCCGTTTTTTATCGTATGTCACTTTTGTATATATACAATTTCTTTTCTAGTTTTAGCATATAACCTTTCTTTTGAACTGGGTCTCTATACTATATGCAGAGGGGTGCTTCAAGTAGCAAGTTCCTCAATTATTTAAACAAGCACATTCTCCCTGTTTTCGAAAAGGTATTAATCTTTTCAACTTTGTTTCTTGTGTTAATACCTTTCTTTGGGATTATTTGTTGTGTATTTCCTTATATAAATATGATTTGCAGCTTCCTGAAGAACGTAAAGTAGACCTGCTTAAGAATCTTGCTGAGAGTTCACCATATGCAGCACCTCAAGACTCGAGGCAGATTCTTCCTTCTGTCGTTCAGCTCTTAAAAGTATACGTAAAAAGAAACTTTATTTAAGGAAAAATTACAAGTTTTGTCCTCTTAATACCACTTATCAGGCGGTGTCCTTTTTAACGAATTTTGACAAGTTTTGCCCTTTACAAGGAATTTTGTTGCACGTTTTGTCCTTTAGGCTTAACCCAGTTAGATTTTCTTGTTAAATCTTGTCACCTAAGGGTATTTTAGTCTTTTTTACCAATTTATTTAATATTATTTAAAAGAATAAAACAAAATATTTTAGGGTTGACTCTTGAAATAAATGGGTAAAAAGACTAAAATACCCTTGGGTGACAAGATTTAACAAGAAAATTTAACTGGGTTAAGCCTACAGGACAAAACGTGCAACAAAATTCCTTCTAAAGGGCAAAACTTGTCAAAATTCGTTAAAAAGGACACCGCCTGATAAGTGGTATTAAGATAAAGGACAAAACTTGTAATTTTTCACTTTATTTAATAATAAAATATATTCTATGTTTTTACTAAATTCTTTCTCTACTTCTCAGAAGTATATGCCTCAAAAGAAAACAGGAGAAGAGATGAACTTCACATACGTGGAGTGCATGTTATACACGTTCCACCATTTAGCTAACAAGGTGAGGCTGTGAGCAATGTTTTGTAAAACTGTATCTTAACGTTATCGGTTATTCACATATTATCCGATCATTGAAGTCTAATTAACCCTTGTAACAGGCCCCAAATGCCACTAATAGTTTATGCGGTTATAAAATAGTGACTGGTCAACCATCAGACAGGCTCGGGGAGGACTTTACCGAGCTTTACAAAGATTTCACAGAAAGGTAATCTTTCTTTAGCGGTCCTAAAATGTATAAAATAAGTAATAACATACTATAGTAGTATAAAAACGCTGTACTTACACGTCTGGTTATTAAGGTTAAACTGTGTTGAAGACCTCACTAAAGCTACCATGAAGAAACTAACACAAGGAATGGGTCAGCAAAATAAGACACCGGGTACTGCTATATCTGATGAAGAAAAGGCTAAAATTGTGAGTTAATAGATATCGTTTAAGGTTTAATGTAGCTCTATTCTCTTTTATCTGGCTGTATTTCATTATGACAGCCTTATGATATGCAGAAAATCCAAAAGCAGAATGCCACAACGGGGTTGCGCACTTGCAATAACATTTTGGCAATGACACAGGTATTGATATATATTCTCCATTTCAAAATGTATTTGAGAAAGACAGGATCTCATGCATGTTTTCTTTTCTTAATTCAGCCATTGCATACAAAATCACCTTCATTTATTGGAGGCAAAAGAATTAATCTATCCTGGAATGAAGCAGTTAAAACTGTAGCTCCAGCAAACACAGCCGGGTATGTTTATTAAACTCGCTCGTCTGAGCATAACGTTTCCTGGCCTTGTTTTTTTTTTGTTTTCCTTCGTGTGGCAATGGAAACATCACTTTGCTAATAGTTTTAGTCAAATTAAAGGTGGGAATTACACCCTATTAAATTGGTTGATTTTGGTTATATTCATCTCTTTTGGTCAAATGGGTAAATTTAGGAAATTTAATCAAAAAGGAGATGAGTCATATAGGTTGAACTGATGTTTCTATTGTTTTTAGAGTAAATTACAAAACTCGTCCTTTATGTATGCTAGTTATTACAAACTATGTCCTTTATCTTTAATAACTTCAAAAACCGTACTCGATGTTTGCAAACCTTTACACATTATGTCCTTTAGCCCTAACTCTGTTCTTTTTCATGGTTAAATCAGACCAAGTGTACCCCACATAAGGGTATTTTGGTAATTTTATTAATTTATTAAAAATATTCCTAATAAAGAAAATAAAAAAAGAAATTTAAATAATTAAACATATATAAATACATTAATGTTTAACGAAATTATACATATATATCACATTTTTACATCTCTCTCTGACCCTTCCCTACCACCACCACCTACTCCCACCGTCTCCCACCACCTCCCCCAACCACAAGTCCACCGTCACCACCATCCACCTGCCATCTGACATAACCACACCTCCACCTTAACTCCACCACCATCTACCACTGCCACCCCACTTCCATCACCACCGCCGCCGCCACCTTAACTCCACCTCCACCACCACCCACCTAACATAACTACACATCAGCAACCAAAACACATACACAAATCAACAATCTCTCTAATCAAACACTCAATTCACTAAAACAAACACAGTTTATCCTCAGATCCACTACAATTACGCTTACAAAATAAAAAAACACCTCAATCGTAAACAAATTACCAAATGAACAAGCGCTTTGATGCATTTAACAACCGTCGGTGTGCACTGACACGCTCTAACCTCATGCTTATGATGCCGCTTGATGTAATCACTCTCTGTCAAGCTCGTACCTCCGCCGTCGCCGGTGCCGGAGATCGCCATAGTAATCAACGATGAGAATGAAATATTGAAATCTGACCGTCCAGCTCACCCATGTCGGAACCCTAGACGATGATTTCTTCTCAGGGGATGAACTTGACCAAAGATTCTTTGGGAATGTTGAGAACACCCAATTGAATAATACCCAGATCATTCTTGATTCCTTTCATCCCCAATTGGGTTTTTCTGATTTTGTTACAGATAATGGGATTAAGGTTTTTGAAATTGTAGAGAGAGAGAGTTGGCCCCTGATTGTAGAGAGAGAGAGGGGGAGTTGGGAAGGAGAGAGAGTTTTGAAAGAGATGGAAAAATGGGTTTTTGATTATTTATTTATTTTTAGGGTAAAATGACCAAAATATCCTTATGTGGGGTACACTTGGTCTGATTTAACCATGAAAAATAACAGAGTTAGGGCTAAAGGACATAATGTGTAAAGGTTTGCAAACATCGAGTACGGTTTTTGAAGTTATTAAAGATAAAGGACATAGTTTGTAATAACTAGCATACATAAAGGACGAGTTTTGTAATTTACTCTTGTTTTTAATTATAATCATAGTTGTCAATAGTTGTCGCTATAGCAAATAGTGTAGCGTAAAGGTCGCTATAGACAAGCTATGTAGCCATAAATAGTAGGATTTTAGTTTTTTATTTTATTTTTATTTTTTAAAATATAAATAGCGATTAAATATAGCTGGATTTTAGGTTTTTGTTAAATATACATGTAAAATAGCGTATATACTAGGGTAATTTGATATAATATACATATAATTTTTTTTAATTTTTTTCTAGTGTATCGTTATTTATAAAATAGCGCCCGCTATTTATCGTTATTCGCTATGTAGCATATAGGTACCTTATTGCTATTTGTCGCTATTCGCTATTAGCAACTATGATTATAATTAGTTAGTGTATTAAATATGATTTCAAAAACTTTATTACTACAATTAAATTCAATTTTTTGGAGTAAAGCTTTTTAGGAGTTTGTATGCATTACAACACTTTTAGCCACCTTTGATATGTTTTCTTTTTAGCTATTTTTTATATCATGCCCATTTGATCTGTTAGAGATCAAACATAAACCAAGTTGACCCATTTATAAGTAAAGAGGTCAAACTTACAACTTCTAGCCACTTACGTTGTTTTTCAGTAGATCATCGTTTCAAACGATCCTCTTTTTTTAACAAAAATTTACACATTTTTTTTAATTCCTCAGGGCAAAACGACCTGCCAATGCCATAAAGGGTCCGAGCAACCAACCAAACAAAAGGGGCCGTGGAGGCAGCAATCAGCTTGTCGACAGGGCTTTTGAAGGCCTATCGTATGGCGGGAGAGGTGGTTCAAGGGGAGGAGGTCAAGGCAGGGGTCGGGGTAGGCAGGGTCGGGGAAGAGGCTATTATCGTTAACTTCTACTTCCAAATCTTGGATAAGATCGATTGCGAGTCGGGCTGCATTGGATGCTATAGGGGACTTTACACACCTGAACTCCAAAACACGGAAGCTAATCTATAGATGTACACCTGAATTCGACACTTTTGATGTCTTAATTTTTGAGTTTCAGATTTTGTATTTCCGTTGTATACACACCGTCAGAAATTGTTATTGGATCTATGGTGTGCCCATTTTTTTGGAAGTGGCTAGTATACAAGCATATAAAACTTTATAAAAGTATGTACTATTATTACTATATACAAACTAGAAAGGTATTTTTACAAAACTAATTTTGATCAATTTTTCTCATGGGAATTTCGAGTTGAGTAGGCTTGCCAATTTCCAAATGCTCAGGGACTTCTGTGGGACTCGCCGATTCCCATCTATGCAGGGTCTGTTGAGCCCATTCGTTTGTCGATTCCACACTTTCTCTTGGTTGGACTTGGTTACGGTTCAAGCTAAGCACGATTTGAACAATTCTGACTGCATTTCTCCAACGGCTCTCATTATTCCAACAAGGACCATGTAAGCTAATAATCCGTTGCTTGATTTGGTTATGGAGCAGCCGATAAAGGAAAATTAGTAAACTTAGCGTTGAAGCGAGTGCCGAGATGAGAAATATTCCCCAAAAGCTAGCGAGTGCAAGTCTTTCTGTTTCCAACCCGGGACTGGAACTCGTGCAAGTTTGAGGGGTGTCAAGCCAATTGTTTTCTATCTCGCGAATCTTGCTGTCTGTAAGATCCGGCAGGTCGGACCAATGATAGGATCCGATTCTGATTAATAACAATGGAAACTGAAATTGATACAAAGAAGATGATGCAATCGGATCTTACAGACTCGATAGACTAACACCGAAGTGTTCCCAGGGCTACGCCCTCTCTCTAAACCAAGCTAGAGCCTAATAAACTGAATAATACTCTACCTGTCTCCCTAAGGATTATTGATACCTGTTTATAGAAATATAAGTTGCACTTGACCCCTTCCCAAAATAGACAAATGACATTTAGACTAGAAACTAAAACATGATTCCTATCAGTTGCCCCCCTAAAAGGAGGATCTATGAAGCAAGCAGTAGAACAAAGAAGTGTAGAAACTTCAACACCATCTTGCCCTCTTGGAGCAGCTCAGACATTAGAGCCAACAGCTCACATGGTACCACCTTCCCTTTTGTAAATCAGGCTTATTTGGTTTTAACAACCCCCCCCCCCCCTCTGTCGGAAAGAAGGAAACAAATAGTATAGGGGCTAGTGTGTAATATGGTGGTCTATATAAACACCATCTTTGTGTAACCCTAATTTCGTACAACAATACAAACAATTCCCAACCACAGTGTTTTCTCTATACCAAACAACATGGTATTAGAGCAGAGTTTCTGATTCCTGAACACTATGTTCATCATCTACAATTTATCCTAGCCGATTCAACCTCAAACCCGAAAAACCCAAAAAATAAAAATAAAAATCAAACTTCGAAAAATCGTTCAACAACTCAGCCACAATCAACCCCATTGATCTTTACAGAACCCTAAAAATCTCAATCAGTTTATCCTCCTTCAAACTGCCGTTGTTTGTTTTGTCCATTTCGAATCAGTTTGTTTGCTTTTTTTCGATGATATGCCATCATCACCTAAAAAAATATAATCTCATCTGATACTCTTACCTTGAAAAATATGCCATTATCACCTAAAAAGCAAAATCACTTCCAATCACCTTCCAGTCCGTTGCATATTCTCCAGTGCACAGCCAAATTAGTGATTACATTTCCTAGTGCATCCTTTACGCTACTTTCTTTTTGAAAGTTTCCTTTTCAATAAATACGCTATTTTTCACTATCCTTTAAATAGTCACTTTCCTTTAAATCTTGATAGTTTCCTTTTTGATAAATACGTCGTCGGTTACGGAGTTGTGGTTTGCGGGCAACATTAAATCTTGAACGCGAGTTCAAGCTGCCCGGCGTATTTGATAAATACGCCGGTAAGCTAATACCTTTCTCTGGCGTCGTTATTCTGGCGGATTAAAGTTGCCCAGTTTTTTTGTTCCCGGCTTAATTGATAAATCTTGAACGCGAGTTCAAGTGTCCATCATATTTATTAAATACGCTGGTCTGCTGTCTGATCCGTAGTGACAGCTTATTTACAAAAAATAAAAAAAAGGAAAAAAATGGAAATCAATCATGGAAAAACAGTTCTTGGATATTCGATTCTGGTGCCACTGACACCATGACATTTGAACCGTTGGACATACAGTCAATGTCTAATCCTCAAAAAACTCAAATCCATACCGCAAACAATGGAATGATGCAAGTAAAAGGAGGAGGGACTATTGAAATTTCACCAACTATGAAATTATCAAATTGTATCTATGTTCCATCATTATCACCCAAACTGCTCTCCATTAGGCATATTACCAAAGAGCTGAATTGCACGGTACTAATGCACCCTACTTTTTGCCTTCTACAGGATATCAGGACGGGTGTGATTATTGGACGTGGTACTGAGCGCCAAGGATTATACTATGTGGATGAAGTGGCTCAACAGGGTACTGTGATGTTGGCACATGGAACTGAAAACCGGGAAGCCTAGCTATGGCATAGACTTTTGGGACACCCATCCGTTGGCTATTCGCACCTTTTGTTTCCAAAACTCTTCCCTTCAAATGGGAAAATAGATTGTGAAACCTGCTTTCGTGCTAAAAGCCATCGACAATCATTCAAACCTAGTAATACGAAAGTTGCTTCACCCTTTTCACTAATCCACTCTGATGTGTGGGGTCCTGCTCCTGTGATGGGGGGGGGGGGGCAGGGTCTTCGATACTTTATACTATTTGTGGATGACTGCACTCGTATGACATGGGTATATTTTTTAAAAAACAAAGCCGAAGTTTACGAGAAATTTATCACGTTTTATGCTATGATTCAAACTCAATTCCAAACTCAAATCCAAATCCTTCGATCCGACAATGAGGGGGAATTTGTCAATATATCCATGAAACAATTTTTTAAAACCAAAGGATTAATTCATCAAACCTCTTGTGCTTATACCCCCGAGCAAAACGGTGTTTCCGAACAGAAAAACCGTATTATTCTTGAAATGACTCGAGCTCTTTTAATTGAATCTCAGGTGCCCAAATCTTTCTGGCCGGAGGCGGTTGCAACCTCTGTGTATCTCCTAAATCGGCTCCCCACAAAAGCTCTTAAATTTACGACTCCCTTAGATTGTCTATCTAAGTCTGCCAGTATTCCCCATCCTCTTACACTTGAACTTCGAATCTTCGGGTGTACAACATTTGTTCACATACCCAAAACCAACCGAAACAAGCTTGGCCCATGTGCTGAGAAATGTGTATTTGTCGGCTATGGGATCGATCAAATAGGTTACCGGTGTTATAATCCAAAAACTCAACAAATTTTCACCACAATGAACGCTGACTTTCTTGAAATAAAATACTTTTATGACACCCAACTCAGTGGTCAGGGTGAGAATGAATGTATAGACACCCTGAGTTGGCTAACCCAACTTCCCTCATCTGAAGAAGTAACAACAGAAAATCATCACAGTACTGCGAGTCCTTCAAACACAGCCACACAATCTGCGGAGCACAGTACCACTGAAGAAAGTCCATCCAACGTGATACCTGAGGTAAGAAATACTGAGTACCCTGGATGTTCTACGTTTTATAACCATGAGACAACAGGGGAACACAAAGAACCGACAACAACGGAACCTACTCCACAGGTTGAACCAGATGTGGAACAGGGTGAACCGGACTTGGAAGAGGTTGAACAAGTCTTTGAACATGTGGAACCAGTTGCAGCAGAGACAACCGGAAGATACCCTCTCCCTCCTAGAGCCAATAGAGGGGTCCCTCCAAAACGGTACTCGCCTGAGAGGGAAACCAGAACTTCAAGGTATCTTGTAGCTAATATAAGTAATGGGAACTTATCTAATAGTGCGAAAGCATTTGTCACCTCTCTATACTCCGAACAAATACCTGGCTCTGTAAAGGAAGCGCAAGGTAAGAAGAACTGGAAAGAAGCAATGGAAACAGAAATGAAAGCTCTTATGAAAAACAATACGTGGGAAAAGTGCATTCTCCCAAAAGAAAAGAAAACAGTTGGCTGCCAATGGGTGTATTCAATTAAGTATAAACCAGATGGTTCTATTGGAAGATACAAAGCTCGACTTGTAGCCAAAGGGTACACTCAGACGTATGGGATCGATTACTCTGAGAAGTTTTCTCCGGTTGCAAAAATGGATACCATCAGAGTCCACTTCTCCGTGGCAGCCAATAAGAATTGGCCTCTCCATCAGTTTGATGTTACAAATGCTTTTCTCTATGGAGACCTAGCGGAAGAAGTCTACATGGAAGCACCTCTAAGTTTTTCAGGGGTTTTAAAGATGGGGAAGTTTGTCGGTTGAAAAAATCTCTATACGGGCTAAAACAGTCACCTCGGGCCTGGTTTGGAAAGTTCACCTTGGCCATGAAAGAATATGGGTATTACCAAAGTAACGCTGATCATACCCTGTTCCTCAAAAGAAGAAACGACCTCGTAACTTGCCTGATCATATATGTAGACGACATGATTATCACCGG
Organism: Helianthus tuberosus; assembly: GCA_030545235.1. NCBI lineage: Eukaryota > Viridiplantae > Streptophyta > Magnoliopsida > Asterales > Asteraceae > Helianthus > Helianthus tuberosus. The sequence continues at coordinate 27,832,140 of CM060440.1, forward strand.
AAATGATGTAGAAGAGTAGCACGGCTGAAAAAGAATTTGTTTTCAAAGTTTGAAATGAAAGACCTTGGGAATCTCAAGTATTTCCTAGGAATAGAAGTTATCAGGTCTAAACGGGGGATTTTCATCTGCCAAAAGAAGTATGTCCTTGATCTCCTGGCGGAAACTGGTTTGATTGATTGTAAACCAACAGATACGCCAATGGTGGTGAACCACAATCTTCACATGGAACTTAATGGCGAGCTTGCAGACAAAGAAAGGTATCAACGGCTCGTGGGCAAGTTAATTTATCTCTCTCACACTCGCCCTGATATAGCTTATGTTGTTGGAGTGGTAAGTTAGTTTATGCACCAACCACCAGTTGCCCACATGGAAGCTGCTCAGAGAATTATAAGGTATCTCAAGGGAACCGCAGGCCATGGAGTGTTGTTCAAAGCAAATGGACATTTAAATGTTGAGCTCTACACTGACGCCGACTGGGCAGGAGATAAGGGAAATCGAAGGTCAACATCAGGGTACTTCTCCTTGGTTGGTGGAAACCTTGTTACTTGGAGAAGTAAGAAACAGAAGGTGGTCGCTCTGTCGAGTGCAGAAGCAGAGTTCAGAGGCATAGCTCGAGGGTTAAGCGAAGTCCTTTGGATCAAGAAACTTCTAGAAGACATTGGTTTCTCCCAAAGGGCAGCACCCAGTAAAATTATGTGCGACAATACAGCTGCAATACAAATCTCAGAAAATCCAGTTCAGCATGATCGAACAAAACACGTGGAGGTAGATCGACATTTCATCAAGGAAAAACTGGAGAAAAGAATCATAGAGCTCCCGCATATATCATCAAAAGATCAACTCGCAGATATTCTCACAAAAGCAGTCAACGGAAACGCTTTTAGTAGCTATTTGAGCAAGTTAAGTATTGGAGATCCCACTACTCAACTTGAGGGGAAGGGTCGGAAATAAGGAAACAAATAGTATAGGGGCTAGTGTGTAATATGGTGGTCTATATAAACACCATCTTTGTGTAACCCTAATTTCGTACAATACATTTTTCAATACAAACAATTCCCAACCACAGTGTTTTCTCTATACCAAACAACAAAAACCTATAGGTATTTACTGATGGATTTCGGATGTGGCCTATAAATATTAATTTAATTGTCTTTGTTGAATTAAACACAAGCGGGTATCACATGAAAACACAAACAACTTGAACGAACTTTGCTTTACTTTTTTATTTATCAAAGAACACAATGAATGAAACACAATTAACACTAGGACTTTTTTTATATAGTTAAACTACTTGAAGAACAACAAACATTTAAACTAGGAAACATCCAATGCCTATCATATGATTCAAGGGTAGGAGGTCAAAAAGCTATATTATCGTTAACTTTCACTTCCAAACTCCGAATAAGATCAGTTTTAGGTTAGGCTGCAATGGATGTAATAGAGGAAAGACAAAATAAAATGCCAGGAGCTAATTTAGTGTTACACACTTGAATTTGACACTTTGGATGTTTTTGAATTTTGAGTTCTAAGATTTTTGTTTTTTTTTGTATTTTCGTTACTTATGTAGGAGATTATTTGGGTCCGTTTTTAGAACCTAGGGGCTGCTTGTCAACATTTGAATGGTTAAGTGCTGAACCAGTAAGAGGTCTGAACCATTGAGTGCTGAACCAGTAAGAAGTCTGAACTATTAAGAGTCTCATTAAGAGGTAAACAAACAACCCATAGTTTTGTTTCATTTGGATCAACTATGAGCACCGTTATGTATCCAAAGTTGTCCTAATTTTCTCAAGTTATGTTGAAAGGGCACCCTCATAGTTAATTTTATTATGTATACTAAGTTGTCCTAATTTTCTCAAGTTATGTTGAAAGGGCACCCTCATAGTTGATTTTATCCGGATAATTCGTAAAAGACTTTCCAGTTTTCACAACAAATCAAGAACATGCTGATACCACAATATCCAAACATATATTATACATGAAATTGTACGAACATAGGAAAAAGAAGATAAACTTTACAAATGTGGAAAGTATATACAAACTACAAAGGTTTTTATTCCAAGAACACACATACATGATATATGTGATTTTGATCCACCTTTGATCTTTTCCAGAATTTTTCTCATTCAATCTTCACCGATATGATCCATTTTTCTCATGGGAATTTCAAGTTGAGTAGGCCTACCAATTTCCATATGCTCAGGGACCTCCGTGGGACTCACCCTTTCCCATCTAGGCGGAGTCCGTTGACCCCAGTAGTTCATAGGTTCCTGACTCTCTCTTGGTTGGACTTGGTTTTGGTTCAAGCTAAGCACCATCTTAACAACTCTTGTTGCTTTTCTCCAACGGCTTTCGTGACTCCCATGAGAGCCCTTGGAGCTATTGATACGTTGAATTCGGTTGTGGAGCAACCGATAAACGAAAACTAGTAAACTTAATGTTGAAGTGAGTCCTGAGATGAGGTATATTCCCCAAAAGTTAGTCAGGCTAAGCCTTTCTCCTTCTAACTCCGGATTCGAACTCAAGCAGTTTTGGGGGACATCGTCAAGCCATTTGGTTTCTAAGGCATGAATCACACCATCTTGTAAGAGGGATAGAATGGCTCTCGAAACATCATCGGTTATTGGAGAACCTTGCGGGAAAACCTACAAAGATTCATCATAAAAGAGCGTATTCAGTAATAGTTTTAGATATAACTTACAGTTGACAATTTCGATCCACTTACTAAATAGGGTGATAGCTAAAAGGTAATGAGTTAGACAATTAAACGTGTAGAAGGTAGCAAAACTGTATTATTAATGCATACCAATCCTATTTAGTTATATCAATTGTCAGAAATCATAATTAGTTACTTATAAAGAAAATTTAAAAAATACACGATTTATAAAGTGTTTATAAGTCAACCCAACACCCGCTTTGAGTCGCCACCAAACACCTCCGATCAACCTATTTTAAGATAATTATATAATATACTTACAAAGCCTAGGCCTCCAACTTTGAATGTCGGGCCAACGACCATGTACTCGTTACAATACTCTTTGAGGAAGTATTTCTGATGCGAAAGCTCGAGAAATGCAGCACCTATCTTTCCACTCTTAAAGTTGTCTCGACATTTGTCCTCGCGTGACACATTCTTGAAATTTTTCAGGTTTAGAACATCTGTTAAGTACTTGCGAACAAACGATTTAGGATCACATCCCACGGATACATTGGCTTTCCTTAGCCAGTCAACATCTCTTACTGTGGGCTCTAGGATACGAGCCGTGAGCATTGAAGTGAGGCTAGCCGTGTAGCTAGAGGTTATGATGAACACCACAAAGAGCCATATAATCACCACAACTTTACTGTGATTACTCTGTATATTCTTTCCTGCATGAATGCATTTGTCAAATCAAACACATAGAAATCAACGTGGTATTGCTAAGCCACCCACCAATACAAAATATAAAAAAACTGAACATATGATTGAACCATTTACTTCAATTAGAAGTACTTACTATGAGAGAAGAATAGACAAGAGAAAGTGAACCATATAGCACTTCCAAGTTGATGCTTCCATGGACCCCTAAACTCTCGGTTCACTTGATGCTCCATGAACCACACCACGAACATTGTGTATAGTAATATGCTTAATGTGGCTAGCCACATCTCGACAGTGAATGGTTTCATAAAAATCCACGCCTTAGAATTTTGCGTTTCTATTTTCATTGGTACCACCATCGAAAATCCTGACTCAATAAATGGGTGCGTAAACTCGACATACTGAGAACGATTTTCCAGTATCATAAAATCACCAACACCAGCATCGTATTTCTTTTCATCAAAGAAACATGTGTAAAATGGAAGAGAACATTAGTACACACACACACACACATATGGGAGAGCGTTCATTTCAGAACCAAGCCTCAAAAAGAAAGCCTTTTTCAATCTTGATTATAGATCGTAGTACCTACCCGTTTTCACAGGCTTTTTATTGAAACTGTGAAACCGCATAAACCACTCTATATATATATATACACACACACAACAGTTTATTAATGTACATTAAGAAATACCTTATAATAGACTTGATCCACCAAATCGTCATAGGTGCCTGTATGATTTATGAACTCGTATGGTAACGTATAACCATATTTCTTTTCCAAGAGGGCGACTACATGCTCGAAAACCTCGATACAAAAGCCTGAATATTCAGTCTCATTTGAACTCTTGTTCCATTCCACTTTCACGAACTTCTCAAATGACGTTGCATCAGGAACCCCGATCTTCATTTTCTTAGCAAGGCTAGGCATTGCCCATCCTTTTGGAATTTTACCCTCCAGATCCCCCGGCCAGATTATGGCTAATTGTTTTAGACTACAATGACCTGTGGATCTAAGATTGTTTGAAAAACCTGAACTAGGTAACCAAAATCCGAGCTCTGTATAACTTTTCCCAATGATATTCACCAGTTGAAAAACCTCAGATTCTGACAGAAAATCTATCTTACCGGTTAAACTAGAGAAGTCGCTAGACAGAATTGTATCCAACAACTTCTCACCGTAAGGATCCTTTAGATCTTCTAAATGATCTAAAGCCAGTGAGATAGTTTCTATGCTATCATATGCGCGGATAGCATATACTCCTGGCTCAAATTTATCTTCCTCCGGATAGTTTGATCTAAAAAGTCTCTTGAAGTTAGACTTAAAGTCTAGAAATTCAGTGCTTTTGTCGGAATAGTACGTTTTCACGCCAAGAGCACCTTGCATGAGCTGAAAAACCGATGGGTCTAAGGAATCGAGAAAACTAGAAAAACTATCTCCTAGAATCCAAACTGAGTCTCGCCCCATTAATCCTAGTTTGTTAGCTTCTTCAAATACACGAGTTGTCATGACTAGAGACGATTTCAACACGATAAAGACTCTTGACTGCCTTGTGGTAAGCACATCAACTAAGTTTTCGCGAATGGTCTCCTTGGGGTCAAATGGTGAAGTGGAATGAGGAACTACCACACGGTGCTCGATAAGAGAGCCAATCTTTTGAAGTGCCTCAGATAATAATGAAACAGCCCTGTATTCACCGCCATACATGTTGTCTTCATAAACCAAAATAACCCGTTTCCATTTATATGATCGCACGATAGACGCGATGCACTTTATTTCATAGGACATGTCTAGATTGGCCATCTGTACCAAGAAAGGCCATTGAAGACGAGATAGAGGTTGTAACGTATCAGCAGTCAAAGAAATAACCGGGATTTTGGCACGTTGTGCTATCTTCGCTACTATTGTAGTTTCTTCCCATGTATCTGTCCCGACTATTACTTGTACGTTTTGTTTGTGGATCAAATCACTCGCTGCAATATACAAATTTATAAGGCTTCAGTTGTGCAAACCAACAAACAAATACAATGGAAATATACACGAGTTTAATCACAACAAAATAATTCATCTACCTATATGACTCCATGAGGTTTGTTTTGATAAAAAAATATGTTTTTGCATAGAACATAAAAACTAATTTAATGATAACGGTTTTGGTTCGGTACAGTGGCGAAGCTTGAGATTTCCGACCGGGGGGTCGAAAACGTATATACCTAAAAATTCTATACGAAAATTATATACCGGACACTACTAAGCGAAAAGTTCGGGGGTCACCCCCCTTCTATCCTGCACCCCTGTCGGTATATGATGCGACCCCGATCGTGTAATGTTCAAAACCTGAAACCATGAAATTACACCTAACCAACCAGATCACCATGGTCAAAAAACCCAAATCGATGTTGGTTCGTTTGATAGAGATAATTATAGGGTGTACATATTCCCACACCCAACCCCCTATTTCCACACCCTGATAGACGCCTCGTATAGGCCTATACGAGGCGTCTAGGGTTACTTTTTCCGACCATCCTCTGAACCTCGTAAAACGTCACATCAGTCACATCAGACGGGGAGTCTAGGCCTGTACGAGGGACCAATACGAGGGTACTAAGACGCCTCGTATAGGCCTATACGAGGCGTCTTAGAGACTGATTTGACTATGTGTCTGAGATTTGACTTAAAGCAATATGAGGCGTCTATATTTCATATAAAGTGCAACATACAGTGCATTGTTGGTCCACCAGAGCATTCAACATTCATTTCATTCTGTTTCTTCTACTATTTCTTCGAAAGAAACTCTTGTTGTTTGCATTTGTGTTCTTATCATCCCGAAGTGTTGAAATGTCATCATACTGGGACGGCAACTATGTCTTCGACTCTTCGGGCAGTATTCTAGCGACAACTGGGTGCCCGAAAGCGTTCCGGTAACAGTTATTAGCTTAAATGTTTTAATTACTTGTTGTTTTAGTTCATTATTTACTAATGATGATACGGTCGTCTATTTTGGAGGAGTCTGACATTCCCGATTCTAACGAGCAGGAGGAGGTTGTGTCTAGTATACAAGGAAAACAAAACAGACCGTTTCTAGATTTGAACACGCATCCCCCTGTTGATGAAACAACCCCTGTAGATGACTCATACCATGCTGGTCAACCAAGTTATCCGACGCAACAAGGGTATCCGGATTATAGATACGGGTGTGAATATTCTTACGGAGGAGACGGTGGATACGGAGGAGACGGTGGATAAGGAGGAGACTGTGGATACGGAGGAGACGGTGGATACGGAGGAGACGGTGGATATCGTGGATATCGTGGATATGGTGGATACGGTGGATACGGAGGAGACGGTGGTCATCAACAATTCATTTCCCCGGGCAGTCCTTACGTTCATCAAAACAATCCAGACGTTGGAGGATATGGTGGATATGGTAGATATGGTGGTGAGGCACCTCCTATGCCAGACAACCCGTACTTAAAAAAGCAGGTATCAATTTTATTTTGTTATGTTACATAGATTAATTGTTATTATTATTATTATTACTATTATTATTACTATTATTATTTTATTATTACTATTATTATTATTATTACTATTTTATTATTATAATTTTATTATTATTATTATTATTAATATTGTTATTATTGTCGATGTTACAGGTTTTCAACTCTTTAGATGAACTAAAGAAACGGATACAAGAAATAGCAAACGCGGATGGTTTTGTTATTGTCACCCGTCGATCAAAGAAAATCGGGGGAAGAACCGGAAGGGTATGGCTTGAATGTGACCCTGGTGGTGAGCACCACACTACAGCAACACTTAGAAAACCCGGAAGCAAAAATACCAGTGGCCCGTTTTACCTGCTGGCTGTGCGAAACCACCCGTATGAAACCTGGGAGATAAAAGACGGAAAAATTGAACATAACCACGAAATTTGTGAGGACCTGTCGGCCCACGCGTTTGTGTGAAGGTTTACTCCAAGCGAAAAGAAACTGATCGAGCAGCTGACAGCTCAAAACATGGAGCGGCGCAAAATATTTCAAACGATAAGGAAGCAGGACCCCGACAGGTTTCATGTTCAGAAAGACGTTCAAAATGTTGTGGCGAAGATTAGAGCCGAACAAAGACAAGGATTGACTCCCATGCAGTCACTAGAAAACGTGCTGATAAACAACGACTTTATTTACGAGACACGGGAGGAACCCGGAACAGAGATCGGAACAAAGATCTTCTTTCTTCATCAGTACTCGAGAGACATGTGGCGTGCATTCCCCCACGTCATGCTGATCGATGCGACGTACAAGACAAACTTATACAATATGCCATTTATCCAGATTGTTGGTATGACGCCTACTAACCAATCGTTTTGTATCACGCATGCCATTGTTAGTAAAGAACGGGGTGATAACTTTGTGTGGGTGCTTGAGAGGATCAAGTCAATGTTGGATGAATGTATAGAGCCACGTGTGATTGTAACGGATAGAGACCTGACCCTTATGGGCACGTGTGCTAAAGTATTTCCAGACGCCTCTAGGCTTCTTTGCAGGTGGCACATACAACAGAATGTTATGAAGCACTGCAAGGTTGCCTTCACAGAAGAAGACTGGGATAAATTTTTGTCATTCTGGGGGTCATTGATTGAGTCTCCATCCATAGCCATCTACGAGTACCACTTGCGCAACATGCGAAGGCGACTTGTGGAGTGCAAACGTTCTAGTAAGTTTTTCTAATAACATACGACTCACCTATGTAAATTTTATTAAATGATTTTTACTTTTTAGGGGTCTTCAATTATGTGTACGATAACTGGCTAAAAGACTATAAGAAGATGTTCGTCTTTGCGTGGACTGATAAGAGGCGCAACTTTGGTAATCGTACCACAAACAGAGTTGAGAGCCAACATGCCAACTTAAAGAGATACGTCCTAGATAGGAGCTCGCTGGACCGTGTAGTTGGTTGTGTCCGGGATATAGTTGAGACACAGTTCGGTGAAATAAGGAAGAAATTTCGAGACTGCATCGAAAAAAGAATGAACCACCACAAACACCCGCTGTTTCAACACCTACATGGAAAAGTATCCCATACAGCCCTTGACTTGTTGAGTGGAGAGGCACTTAGGAAGCTAGATGTCTTGGAGCGCTTTCATTCATCATGTGGTTGCCAAATGTGGTACAGTTGTGGGTTGCCCTGTGCTTGTAGGATAGAAAAGTACATGCGTGAAGGTAATAATTGTTAAACGTACAACACTTGTGTGATATATTTTCGTTAATCATGTGACTTAAACAATGTTGTTTTTAACCGTGCAGAGCGTCCGATTCAACTCGAAGACATATACGTCTTCTGGCGGAAGCTTAACTTCCAAAGTTGTAAATTGATAGACGATGACGTTGACGTGGTCGAAGAGCTAAATATTGTTAGACAACAATTAGAGTCACACCCCCCAGCTCAGCAAAAAAGCCTGATGTCAAAGATTAAAGCGGTGTTGACTCCAAAGAAATCTACCAAGAAACCACCGGTTGTCCAACAAAATACTTATGGCCGACCAACAACAAAGCAGGTACAACAAAGGTTGGATGAGGCCTCTCATATAGATGAAGAATTGAGGAGAAGCTCCTTCGGTGATGCAAACACGTGCTTTGAAGGTTCCCGACAAAGTAAGTACGATAACCCTCGCCACAGCTCGTACGTTCCGTCACAAGCCTCTCAACAGTCGGTTATAAGATCCCAAAAACCCAAAGCGAGCCTAAGCCGTTCAAAGAGTTCTAAGAAGAAAGAGACACGAGATGATCACGGTTTTCCTTTAATCATTGGGGATGAGAACGTGGGAATCACCAAACAGTTTAAGTCTGCCATTCCCACAGTGTTTTATCCGTACGTCTCGTGCATACGAGATGTGATGCCGGACGGTCATTGTGGGTTTCGGTCTGTGGCCGTGGGCTTAGGTATGGATCAGAGTTCATGGGGGCTCATTCGAAGGGACCTTGTCCAAGAAATGGATCATAACGAATCGATCTGGTTCCCAATATTTGAAGCATGGGAAGAAGGTTATTTTTACACACATCGTCAGGGCCTGATTTGGGATACAGTGTCCGGTTGTCCCCCGGATCACTAGATGGACTTCCCCTAGCAGGACTTCTTATTGCACAAACGTACGGTATCGGGGTGCACATGTTAACGACAACCATGGGTGCGAGTTCCACTTTCTTCCCGATACTAAGTCCTCCGGCTAATCAACAACCATTATTCATAACGCTTGCACATGTTAACGAGAACCACTTCATACATGTTAAGCTGGAAGGGGATTATCCAATGCCACCAGCACACTGGCTATGGTTGAACCACCGAAGACCCCATACGGAACAATGGGAAGATATGTACTTGCCACATCTAGAATGGTATACATCGATAATGAATCCTCCACCAAGATCAAACCCCAGTCTTAATTACATCGATAGTGACACGAAAGAATGATTTTTGTAATTAATAGTATTTTTTGTATCGATAATTAATCTTATTGTAACTAATAAGATTTTTTGTATTAATTTCTATAATTTTTTTTTGTATTAATTCCAATAATTTTCTACTGTTTCTATAATTTTTTTTCATAATTTCTATCATTTTTTTATAATTAGAATTGATTAAAACAGTTTAATAACAATTTTATAAAAATTTCTATCATTTTTTTACAATTAGAATTGATTAAAACAGTTTAATAAAATTTTTATAAAAAAATTACACATATACGCCTCGTATAGACCTAGACTGGTCGTATACAGTTGGTCAAAAGACCATTTTGCCCCTGATATGCCCTCATTCTAGGCTTAAATCAGGGGCTAAAAGGTCATTTCAACAAATCCAGACGCCTCGTATAGAACTGGACGGGTCGTCTGTTTGAGCGGCATTTTGGGTTTTTGAATTTTGAAAATTTGAATTTCAAAATTTGAATTTAACAAAAAAGGACGCCTCGTATAGGGCTGGACGGGTCGTCTTTATGGGTGGCAACATTTCTTTTTTTAAATTTTGAATTTTGAAAATCTTTTAGTTAATTACCATTAAACCCCTGAAAAGACCCCAGTATAGACCTTAACCAGGGGCATAAAGGTAATTTGAAACACTAGACGACACGTATAGCTCTATACGCGTCATACATGGTGGGCTGCAACTGTTTGGGGTTTTTTTTTAATTATTAAAAAACTTTTTATTAAATTACCATTTTACTGTAAAGCCCCCAGTATAGGCCTTAGTCAAGGGTAAAATGGTATTTAACCATTCCAAAAATATCTTTTTGGATTGGTTAATTACCATTTTACCCCTGATTAAGGCCTATATTGGGGGCTTTACAGGGGTAAAACGGTAATTTAATAAAAAAGGCTAGACTGGTCATCTTGCTCTATACGAGGCGTCTGTTCTTCGTATAACAGGGGAAACCTAGACGACTCTGTTTGATCACCCCCAAACCAAAAAAAACACACACATATACGGAGCACACACATTTATACGCCCCGGATACGTATTTGGACCGTATTTTTGAAGATTTGAAGCATCCCTGGAACGTATTTTAGCCTGTAGTTTAGTATTTTTGCCTTGTTTTTGCCTTTAGACCGTAGGTTTGCCCTGAAATTAGGTTTTTGTTGGGTTTGATGTTGAGGTTGAAGATGAAGACCGTAGAACAGGACGCCCCGTATACCTCTATACGAGGCAGATACGAGGCACTGATTTTTTTTTGTTATTAATGTTATTGTTATTAATGTTATTTTTATTGTTTTTATTATTATTATTATTATTGTTATTATTAATATTTTTCTTATTATTATTATTCTTATTCTTATTATTATTGTTATTATTATTATTATTGTTATTATTGTTATTATTATTATTATTATTTATTATTATTATTATTATTATTAATAATATTATTATTTATTATTATTAATGTTATTATTATTATCATTTATTCTTATTATTGTTATTATTATTATTATTTATTATTATTATTATTATTAATATTATTATTATTATTATTTATTATTAGTATTATTAATATTATTATTATTTATTAATTATTATTATTAATATTATTATCATTTATTATTATTATTAATGTTATTATTTTTTATATTATTATTATTATTAATGTTATTATTATTTTTATATTATTATTATTATTGTTATTATTATTATTATTATTGCTATTATTATTATTGTTATTATTATTTTTACATTATTATTATTATTATTGTTATTATTATTATTATTGCTATTATTATTATTGTTATTATTATTTTTACATTATTATTATTATTGTTATTATTATTATTATTTATTTATTTATTTATTCATTATTGTTTATATACGTATACGGTATTTATTTGCAGATTGATTATGGAGGACGATCCGATTCAGGGCGATGACATTCAGGTGGAGCTTGATGGGGCACCGCCGGGGGGTCAGCGGGTTCAGCGGGGTCCACGACGGAGACGGCTACCGCCTCCGGATATGCTGCAGGGTCACCCGTATCTAGAGTTTCCCGACGGCACCCCTGCCGCCCGTCATTGCTAGAAGCTTAGGAGGATGCACATTGGATCGCATGCAGCGATCGACTGGGATGCGATAGATGATATTAGTGAGACGGCTAGAGTGCGTCGGTTTATACCTGTCGATTCGCCGTGGCATCGTCTTTTTGAGTTGGCGCACACGCCGAGCTACAGGGAGCTACTGGTTGAGTTCCTTTCGTCATTCACATTTCACCCTCCTAGGGCCCCAGTGTTGATGCTCCCCCCCCCCCCCCCCCCGCCTGAAATTTCTTTCAGGCTTGCTGGCGTTTTGCGTTCGATGACGCTAGCATAGTTTGCGGTGCATTGCGGTTTATACACGCAGGAGGAGATCGAGACTGACGTTTACACAGCGGGGCTAGTGGTGGTTGAGAGACCCACTCTTTTAGGGTTTTGGCAGGTGATTGCGGGGGTAAATACTTGGGAGCACGACAAGTCGAAGGGGAGGGTTTCATTTATTCGTGACCCATTGTATAGGTACGTACGTTTATTACAACAATTATTGTGATTATGTGTATTGTTTATTAATCTCTGTTTCTGTATTTCGCTAACACTATCTGCAGGTACATGCACCATATGCTCGCTACTTCTATTGCAGGGCGCGGCTAAAAAAACACATCTTCAAAAACTATAAAAAAAAAACCATACCAAAACCCACCGAAACACCCCATCTTTCAACAAAAAAAAAACCTAATGCCTAGACGCCTCGTATAGGCCTGTACGAGGCGTCTAGGGTTTCTTAAACTTTGTGCCTGACATCCCTGAAGACCCCCTTGAATTCAGTGCCTAGACGCCTCGTATAGGCCTATACGAGACGTCTAGGGCACAAAAGTGTCCAAATAGTGACAGAGGGTGTCCGAATAGATGGAGCCTAATTATAATAAACCCAGCTAATATATTCTATCTAATAACATTGCTAAAGTAACATAGGCATTTAATTTGTTGGTTGCTAATGTTTATTCCATATTGATATAAAATTGTAAACAAATTTCTGTGTGTAATATCTTTTTAATTATAGTCAGTTGTAAGAACCATACCGATATAAAGTTGTAAACAAATTTCTTCGTGTAATATCTTTTTAATTATAGTCAGCTGTGAGAATTTAGACTTAATGTATTATCCAAGCAAAGGGTCCATGCACTTGAACTTAAAAATCAACTTGCTTATGCACAAGAAAATCAAGTTAACACGTGTTTATGTAACACCAAAAGTTATATCAAACAAGAATCATATTGATACAGTTCAGATAATCTATAACCTGAAGAAGCAGCTTTAAGAGGGTCTCCTTTAGAGTTCTTAAAAAAGACAGCCAACTTGTGGGTTTTGGAAACCGAATTTAGCTTTCTGACCGCAAGTTCAATGGCGGTTTTTTGCTCCTTTCCTCCTCTTGAACCTTCGTGGATGATCACTCCTATGTTTGTGGTATGATTCGAGGCTACCGGGGTTGAATTGCTTGATAAAATTGTGGATACTAAGAAGACTAAGATTAGCTTTGAAGGTGCATAAGAAGGCATGCTTGGAACTAAGATTTTGGATATTTGATGTTGCTTTTATAGAAAATAATACGAACACTAGACTTGGTCAACGTTGAACACCACATGCACTGACGCATTTAGCCTACAACTAAACCCAATTGATAATTAAGAAATGTCGTTGAAAAACATTAAAAATCATTTTACCCACATGAAAGTGAAAATTGAATCAAATATTGTTTGGGTGTCAATAACATAACGCTATGTGTTGTGAATGTCCCCTTGCCAAATCAGAGGGGGGGGGGGGGGGGTTAACGTCGCGTCAGGGCTTCAATGGTTGACGTCAAGTGCACCCTCGTCATTCCATTAACGGATGTCAGGCGTATGAGAGATAGGTCCACACTTTTTTTAACCAATCATGTCTTTTTCTTTTTTTTTTCTTTTTATTATATTTGTTGGGTGTAGTTATTGGGTAGTTTTCCACTACACCTAGTTATTGAGTATTTAGTTATTGCTAAAATTCATGTGACAGTGACGCGACGATAATGTGGCAATGGTTTAGTTATTCCATAACAGATGGCCTAAATTAAAGATCAAACTTTGCAAGAACTATGGTTGCAAAAGTCGCTAGACGTTCCCTAGTCGGTCGACCAAGTAGTTAAGAGTACCCGGACTAGGCGGAGAGTACCCGGGGAATACTCGGACATGTTAAATTATAAATAAATTAGTTTTCCGAAATTAAATATATGTCAAAGAACATAAATTTACTAATAGTTATAACAAAATACTTGAAAATGATATTCAATTCTTTAATTAATATGACAGGCATAGATAATATATTTGATTTTTTTAAGTCAAACTCGGCCCGAGTTGACCTACTAGATCTGATTTTGGCCGACGTTGATCGCGTTTGATCGATTCCGAGTAATTAGGCGGAGTTGAAGAAAGTCGCCTCGGCAGCATACCTTGTAGCGACTACTCGGGGAGTACTCGGCCTTGGAGACCTTGTTTTACAACCATGACCATGAACATGTGGCACCAAACGTACATGGATCATTGCTCTACTTCAGTTGTACAAGAGAAAAGATCAAACATTTGCATAACTCTTTTTGTTTGAATACGAGAGTACCGAACTCTAGTTGCAATACGTGGTAGAATTCCCCTAGTTACGCTAGAAATGATTGTATCCTTATGTTTTTAGCCACAATAACTTTTTAGTTTTATTTTAATAACTCTTAGAGTTTAACCCTACTTAATTAAACCTTATGACTAATTAAATTTATGAGAGCATTATGGCTAATAATATTTATGAGGTAAATGTGTTTAAATGTTTTTATAATCAAATACATTATGTAAAATTATAATAATTGTTTTAAGGAGAGCATAAATATTTGATTATTAATATAATAACTAAAGCCAATGATCTCTAGATCAAGTGGTGGAGGACTTGTATTTCTCTTGTGAGATGCAGGTTCGACTCTCACTTGGTCTAGAGTGAGGCACTGGTAGGCAATGATAGGAGACCCAGGGAAACTTGGGTTGGATCCTTGAGCCAAACGAGTTTTACCGGTAACTTCACCGTTGTGCCTACTGGCGGGCGGGTTACCGGGTTTTCCCCGGAATTGGTGGTGGAATCGGGTTACTCTCGGAGTACTATGTTTGTCCAGTGGGTGCCCCGAGAGTGCTCGGGATTGAGTTTGTTGGCCGTTCAAAAAAAATAATAATAATTAAATGTGAATATTAATTTGTAAAACGTATTTAGACTATTGAATTTGTTATAACCTAATAGTTTTAAGAGTTAAATGTCATTTTAGTCCCTGTGGTTTGGGTCATTTTGCCAGTTTAGTCCAAAGGTTTTATTTTTAACCTGTGGGTCCAAAAAGGTTTCATTGTTGCCATTTTAGTCCACCGGGTTAACTTTATCCATTTTTTCTGTTAACCAGAAGGGCAATTCGGTCATTTTATATGTAATTCTGTTAACTAGAAAGGCAATTCAGCCATACAAAATGACCGAACCGCCCTTCTCGTTAAAAGAAATAATGGATGAAGTTAACCCAGTGGACTAAAATAGCAACAGTGAAACCTTTTTGGACCCACAGGTTAAAAATGAAACCTTTGGACTAAACTGGCAAAATCACCCAAACCACAGGGACTAAAATGGCATTTACTCTAGTTTTAAACATATATCAAACTACTAGACAATTAGAATCAATAAGTTTTAAACATGTATCAAACTATTAGGCAATTAGGCCACTCGGGGCGCATCGTGAAGAAGGTTTTATCATGCGTGGACTTTCGTGATACACCACCGCCACCATCTTTTATAACGCGTGAACTTTATAAAACGTTGCCATGATCACGCGTGAATAATTGAAGGAGCTGCACACCATGTTCGATGGAGATGAGTGTGTGGTGAGTGATGAGCACCCCTACTAAAATCCATCACTAGTGATGAAACTAGATTCGATGACGTGACGGCCAATGATTGAATGTAG
Organism: Helianthus tuberosus; assembly: GCA_030545235.1. Classification (NCBI taxonomy): domain Eukaryota; kingdom Viridiplantae; phylum Streptophyta; class Magnoliopsida; order Asterales; family Asteraceae; genus Helianthus; species Helianthus tuberosus. The sequence continues at coordinate 27,848,015 of CM060440.1, forward strand.
TGAGTGATGAAAAACCATCACTGGAGGAAAAACCATCACTGGAGGAGCGCCCTGTCAATAAATTTCTAAATGGGTCCAATACGCAAATACGGGCTTAGGAATTTGTATCCGATTTTAAATTAATCTATACTATTATAAAAAGGAGAAGTGACGTACACAAATGTAATTTTACATGGCGTCCAACTTTTGAAGCAATGTGTACAACTAATGAAAGCCTATTTTATAAGGGTAAAATTGTAAAGAGTACACATTTTAAGACACCTAAAAGGGTATAACAGTAATTTAGGTCCCACTTTATAAACACGCACAAAAAAACTTTTCCTCAACTGCCCTCAAGAAACCTAATAGTCATCCGGTGATTGAAACGGAACCATCAAGGCAAGAGCAGAAGATTGAAGGATGGAAAGGTGGACCGTGAAATTGAAGATGATGATTCACTTCTCTCCTCATCCAGCAATATTTAACATCAAATCCATGCTTCAATTCTGTACTTCTTTGCTACTTCAGTGCCCTGTTACCAGGTTATCCGGAATCCCCCTATGTCAGGTGCGAATTAGGTCGTCTTTTCCTGTCCATTGCTACTCTGTCTGTGATTTCCGGATTTCATTTGCTATTAAAAAGTTAGGGTCAGTAAGAATTTGTGACTGAGAAACGGGTCTGTTTGGATCTGACCCAAATATGTTGGATTAAGTGCATAAATGTTTACTGTATGATTTTGGAAATTGCCTTCCCTCTTTTGGACTAAAGTATTTATATTAAATTTACGATTTGTCATCCTCTTCAAATTAGGGTTTCTTGGTTAAATTTTCGTGAAATCAATGACAGAGAGGGTTAAACATGGCTGAATAAAGTGCCGCTGGCGAGTGTGATGACCCATTTAGGTTTCTTGATCGAACTTGCAATTGGGAAAAAGGTATGATACCAAAATCTGTGTTCAATTTTATACTTATATTGCTACGTAAAGTAGGTGAAGAATCATATTATTGATCTATTAGGATCTTTCCTTATACCCAACCGGAGAGTTTGATATATTTCAAGAATTTGTTGATTAGGATGTTTTTTTTCTGTTGATGTATCGTTCCTTGCAGGATGTGGAACCGTCACAAGGGTTCACTTGGGTCCATGACTCCACGAGTACCAGACGTGGATGGATGAATCGACGAGCGATGATCAAAGTTGGTTTGAGGTTGTATGGCTTGCCCGCCTTTGAGGTATCTCGATTTCATATTGAAAACTAATGTAGCAAGTTGAACATTTCTAGCTGGAACTTATTTAATATCATATTTGTAATACATGCAATGACATTTTCCGTTGGACAAAAACCGGTTCTAATCCTTCTTAAAAAAACCCGAACCGGTTAAAGAAAAAAAATGTCAACTTATATCTAGGTCCAGTTAATGTAATGGACACTTTTTGCGCCATTTTTTCTTCACTTATGTCGTCAAAGAAGTTAAAATATAAATTTCTTAACACATGAGCTCAACATCCGTTTAGGCTCAAATTATTAGACGGGTCAAATGGGTTACAAGTGATAGTAAAAAAATTGGTACTATTCATTGAACGGGTCAAATGAGTAGTTTCTATTGAACGGCTTAAACGGGCGAAGTGACACTATTATAATTGTCATTTTTTTATGATATGTGTAGTACCAAAATTTGATTTAGAAACAGATACTAAAAAAATGTTAAAAGTCACTTTGGATAATTCTTGCTTCTTGAAATGCAGTGGTGATCGTGAACAAGCTGATATGCAATTTTTGTTGTATTCTTGTTTGATAAATAATTTTCATTTTGGTTTTAATAAAACTAGAATATACTAATATCAAGTCTTAAATAGATTAACCTTGACATATTAATTGTTGGTTGCGGGACCCAGACACCGTCGTCCGCACCGCATGCGTTGCAGCATCGGGATCAGTCGCCTGCCACGTCACCAAACCCCCGTTCGTGTCGGTTGTTAAACCGTTCGTGGACGCGTTGGTGACGGAGCAGGATGTGAATGCGCAGACCGGCGCCGCTTTGTGCATGGCTGCGGTAGTTAACCTTGCGCGGGAACCGGATACCGAGTACTTAACTAGGTTGTTGCCGAGGATTGAGAGGTTGTTGAAGAGTGACAGTTTTAAAGGGAAGGCGGCGTTGTTGAGTGTTGTGGGGGGTATGATTAGTGTTGGTGCAGGTTTGAGTGCCATCAGTGTGATGAATTTGGTGAAGATTACGACGGATTTTGTGGCGAAAAGTTAGGATTAGTGTGTGCGGAAAGCGGCTGCCGAGGCGTTGTAGAAGTTGGCTGTTGTGGAGAAGGATTTGTTGCGGGAGTCTAAGGCATCGTGTTTGAAAATATTTGAGGCGAAAAAATTCGATAAGGTATAGTTCAAAAAGTGTTGGCGGCGCAGTTTGTTGCGTGTTTGCCTTTTATTTTTGTGTATTGTTTTGCTATCAGTTTTCTTGAATAATTGTTTTGTAGGTAAAAAGTGTAAGGTGTTTTGTAGGTAAAAAGTGTAAGGGGGACGATGAACCGGATGTGCCGGAGTCAAATTCTTCTAAAGGTATGAAGACTTCTTATATATGTGATTTTAAAGCTACAATGCATAAATAAAATGAGAAAGTTGAAATTGATTAATAGATGATTTGACAAGTTTAGCTTCATAAATCCCCAATTTTTTTTTGTTACTTTGTAATGTGTATGATTTATGATGTTTGATTATGTGATATGGCAGAAGAATCTGATCATATACAAAATCCACCCAAAACACCTTATATAATGAGTAAGCGAACTACAACGAGAAGAAATTCGCTTGATAACTGCACCAGGAAAACTGGTCCAGCCATGTTCTGTAAGCTGGATCGCAAAAAACCCGTTAATCAGAAACTCGACACTGCTGAGGTTCATATGAAACACGAAACAAAACGGGCCCTTTTTAGTGAAATTTCTGATGAAAAGATGCATGAATCTCGATATAATGAAGATAGATCGAGTTCCAAAGTTGTGGGGAGCAATGGCGGATTGAATACCAACTCTGTTGAACAAGAATCTGAGGACTTATCTATGATCTCCTCGAGGTAATTCGAAAGTAATATGTACTAATAATTTCACTAATAACTTGAAATTGTCAGTTAATTAATTTTGGTATAGCTTAATTACGACTTTAGATGACAAAGTTGTTGCATTTCTTCAGAAATTTATCAGGAGCTCGCTGAACGGGATGCAATCTCTGGAGTCTCGTGTGCGCACTGTAGAGTCAACAGTCGACGAAATTTCATTTGACTTGACAAAGTCAACTGGACAGGTGTCGAATCCGGAACCCACGTTGTGTTGTAAGTTACCAGGTGCAGATCTTATTAGCTCTAAACTCTGGAAGAAATCAGAAATCCAACAGTACCCATCTGTCAAGAACAAGGATCTTGAATCATTCAACTTTCAAACCACCGAATTCCATCTCCGTCCGGGGCTAATTAAGAACCCATTGGCCGCGGTGCGCCAAATACGATCACTCGATTTAAGGTGTGTTAGTTTTTACTTTTGTGCATACGCGCTAGGATGTTGTAGACCGTCAGTGACTGGTAAAAATAGTCCGAGTCAAAATAAGTAGTTAGACGTAAAATGTGAATCGGCGCCGAAGATCAGGTGATGATCAGGACTGAGAGCAAGACTGAAGGTCAAGTGGAACCTGAGAGCAACACCGAAGATCAAGTGGAGCCCGAGAGCAAGGCCGAAGATCAAGTGGAGCCGGAGATCAAGTGGTGACCAGGACTGAGAGCAAGACTGAAGGTCAAGTGGAACCTGAGAGCAACACCGAAGATCAAATGGAGCCCGAGAGCAAGGCCGAAGATCAAGTGGAGCCTTAGATGAAGGTTGACCCGAAGGCAGCAGAATTGACCCATTGTGCGAATGTTTTTTTACTTGTGCATTTTTGGACCAAGTAGTTTAAAGATTTAATATTCGGATGTTTTTATGGCTAGATTTATATCACACATTGAATGATGATGATGCTATAGTCTTGATCTTGAGTTTGAATTCGAATTCGAGTACTTTTAATCTTTTTATTATTTCTTTTTCCTTTCAGAACTACTAGATTTGCTTACATGATGAATTATTTTGTTTGTGTGCACATGGATGTGCTGCCATAGTTCTTTGATGCAGCTATGAATCTGTCATTTTTATTTAAATGGACAACAAAATGGGCCCATCATTCTTGCTTCTGTTTGGTCTTATTTTATATTTTAAGCACATGCGCTCACAATACGATGGACGGCATCTTATTGCAGCTGGCACCAGAGTTATGTTGCAGCAAAGAGACTGCTCTGGGAATAAATTTGTGCGGTATCAGCAACATATGAACGATAAATCGACGCAAATTCAACGTTCATCCACGCGAAAACAGAGGTAAACTACTTGTCTATACTGTTATAATGATACTATAAGTGTTTCTGTTTAAACCATGATGTTAAATTTCTTATTTTAGATCTAGAGATCAGTTCGCATTCGTTGATTGTACACGTATCTTGGTGTAATTAAACTATGATCATATGCAAGCTTTAGATAGAAAACATGGTTGTATATGTACCTGTGATATCAGATTCTGTGTTGTAACCATAGGTATCTTGGTTTGACTTTCTAAAGTCAATATCAACAATCAAGTTCATGCAGATCAACAGTTTGACATCTGAAGTCAACATGATTTAACTATTCTTCTCAATTCTGTAGAGTTTGTAAAGTCTTTACGGGCTTAATGTAACATTGCCAAAGGTAGCAATTTCGACCATTAATTAACTTAAAAAATGGACAACGTAGTGTTTGCCGGTCAACGTTTCCCAACCCGACCCGACATGTCTCAACCTAAATCAGTTTTAACAAGTTACCCAACCTGATTGACACGTCCATCTTTCTACATATATATTTGTTTGTTTATTTTTGTTAATTAGGAAATAAGATGAGATTTTCTAATAATATTGATGTGTTACTTAAAAGGTAGTTATGTCAAAGCCACAAGGGTTCAAATACAATAGTGGTCAATACATGTTTGTCCACTCCGCCGCATATTTACTTATTTATTTATTTTTGTAACTCACATTCATACGCCCCTTTAACTTTAATGTACTCAAATGATTGCATTTTTTTGTTCTATGCGATATGACAAGCCCGCCTATGCATCTTTATATGTTATCCTTAATATTTTCTATTTTTTCGTATTACAATTTGTTTTTCGCGCCGCAACGCGCGCGGGTTTCCACTAGTAACTATATATGTTGATTCTCGTATCCAAAGTTGTTGGAGGGTTCCTGTTATATTCACATTTTTTTAACTCTTTCCTATTTTCTTGTATATATTCTATTTAGTTGACTTTCCTATTTTATTGTATATATTCTACTTAATTTAATTGATATCGAATATAGGGAAAAGATCAAATAGGAAGTTTATTTTGGCTAGGAAGGATAGGAAGCAATAGGATTATGACATGTGGCAAATTTTAAAATAATGAGAAAGAGTATTTTAGTCATACCATAAATTAGTATCATGAAACCCTAGAAAAAAAAACCCAGCACATCTTTCTCTTTTATGATTCATCTCGCCCCTACACCACCACCATCACCACCACCACCACCACCACCACCACCACCACTCCACCACTACCCCCTCCGTCACTGGAAGCGGCGTAGCTCCTCTTGCCTTGCCGCATTACCTCCGTAATTAAAAAAAAAAACTTTGAAAACAGAGCTGAAATACAAAGAATTTGCTGGCTATGACCTTGGTGGAGTAATCGATATCCCACTTGAAGTAAGTAAACAATTTCTAATTTGTTGTGTTTTCATTTTGTAAGTTTTTTTTTTTTTTGCAAAAAGTATGTTGACGGTGACCACATTTCAATGATAATTACATCAAGATGATGATGAGGATGAATGTACAGGTCAAAATTGATTTTTTTAAGTAATTGTAAAACGCAATTTTAAGGGTTTGATTATTTTAAGTATTTGTAAAACCCAATTTTACCAATTATTGAATATTTTCAACATTTCCATTTATATATTTGTAAAACGCAATGTTATAATATAATGAAAAAACACATTTTAGTGTCTTTTTTGTCTTTTGTTTTTTATAACCCAATGGAAAAACAATTTTTTTTTGTGTGTTTTCAGTCCATTGCGTTTTAGAAAGTACACTTTCTTTTGTATTTTTAGGCTATTGCGTTTTAGAAATAACACAATTCTTTATGTTTTCTGGCCATTGCGTTTTACAAATAAGACATTTCTTTGTGTGTTTTGATGCATTGCGTTTTAGAAAAATGTCATTTTTTAGGTTTTTTTTTCATTGCGTTTTACGAAACTGGGTTTTTTTCATTGCGTTTTACGCAACTGGGTTTTCAAAATTTTTTTTTCAAAAATATAGCAATAGTATACTCGTTTTAAAGATAAAAAAACGCTCGTTTTTTTGGTGCAATTTTTATAAAAAAATAATGTCGTATGAAAGAGTTATTAACGTTTAAAAAATGAGGGGGAATTGGAGGAGAGAGAAACTATTGTCTTGGATTGACTAGAATGCCCCTAAACAAACTCACGCGCCTCTTTTCTTCCCCTCAATTTCCCTGATGTAATCTTAGCCATTGATTAACTAAATGGATGGTCAAGATCACTTCCTAGCCTTCCTAGCCAAATAAACTTCCTATTGTATCTCCACCCATCGAATATAATTGATTACTTGTTTTTTTTTTTTTTTTGAACGGCAAAAACACTTTATATATATATATATAAAGAGACAGCAAGGAGCTGATACAAAGGAACACGAAATAGGAACAAAACGAAAATAAAACGCTACATCAGATTAACAATATCAAAATCCTTCCACTTAGCCCAAATCGGAGACAGGAGCTTGGATCTATTACAGATCCAAAGAAATGAATCCTCCTTGATGTGGTCGACCGTCCGGGCAATAGGGAGGAAATTACCTTCGAAGGCCTTTGCGTTTCTTGCAGTCCATAATCTCCAAACAGTAGCTATGGAGATCGTGTACACAATTTTTTTCCAAGTGGCTCCACCCGGCTGGTTCTTTATGTATCCAACAAGCTCACTTAGAGTTGAGATATTAGTCGGAAAGCTGATTCTGACCCATGTTAGAACATTCCACCAAATGCACCGAGCCCATATGCATTTAACGAAAATATGATCAGTGTCTTCGTCAGCGATCCCGCACCGAGGGCATAGGCTGTCCGCTAGATGTATTCCTCTTCGAATCAAACCCGGTTTAGAAGCCACTTTGCCGATTAAAGCCCTCCACATTAAATAATTGGCTTTTGGAGGAGCCCAATTGCTCCAGCCATAAGCTTCCGAAATCACCCCGACATCTGAATTTGCCTGCTCCTGATCGGATCTGACCTTCTTGACCGTAAAGGAGCCGGACGAATCACTTCTCCACTTCCAATTCGAACCCTCCAGGATCAGATTATCCTTTAGTCTTAAACCAAGTTTCGCCAAGGCTCCATCCACAGAAGCGATGTCCTTCCAAACACCCGGCTGGGTTTTCTTTAATGGAACAAACGGAGCAGGATTTGAATCTACGTTGGATCCGTGAATCGCTGCAACTACTCTGGCCCATAACTGATTGGGATTGACTTTGAAACGCCACCACCACTTTGATAACATCTCTAAATTGAAGCCACGAATGTCACCTAAGCCCATACCACCGATATTCTTGGATTTTGTAATAAACTCCCAACGCAGCCATCTTAATTTGTGCCCCGAGCTTGTTTTTCCCCAAATAAACTCCCTCCTAATTTTTTCTATTTTGTTGATAATACATTTTGGAGCGGCGAATAACGATAAATAGTAAGACGGAAGGCTCCCTAATACCGACTTCGCTAGAGTCATACGCCCGGCGAAAGATAAATATCTAGCTTTCCACTTGGATAATTTCGAAGAGAGTTTCTCGAGCACCGGTTTCCAAGACTTGGCCCTCTTCATATTTACTCCAATGGGGATCCCTAAGTGCACAAAAGGAAAAGATCCAACCTCACATTTGACCAACCGAGCAACACGTTCCACCTCACTATCATCAACCCCAATCCCAAGTAAGTTGCTTTTGTGACGATTTACTTTAAGACCGGCAATGAGATTAAGCCATCTCAAGACACGATTCAAAACCAAAGCATTTTGATCCGACCAAGCTCCAATGAAAAGAACGTCATCCGCGTAGCAAAGATGGGATAGGGACGGCCCATTATTCGGGATTTGACATCCTTGGAATTCACCCGAATCACAAGCCCTTTTCATTAGGACATTAATAATCTCCATGGCAATAACAAAAAGGAAGGGGGAAAGTGGGTCGCCTTGCCTAAGGCCTCTTTTAAATTTGAATTCTTTTGTCGGAGACCCGTTAACTAAAATGGAGCCCATTCCCGAGACAAGACACCCTTTCATCCAACTTACCCATTTAGGCGGAAAAGACATCTTCTCCATCATACGGAATAGAAACTTCCAATTAATGGTATCGTAAGCCTTTTCAAAGTCTACTTTGAACACAAGTAACTTTGTCTTAGATTTACGGGCCCAAGCAACAATCTCACTCAAAATGAGAGGGCTATCTAAAATATTACGCCCCCCCCCCCACAAAAGCCGATTGCATAGGGGAGGCAACTTCGTCAATGACCAGCCTCAATCTATTTGCCAAGACCTTAGCAATAATCTTATACATCGAGCAAACAAGAGAAATCGGCCGAAAATTTTCTAGAACTTGAGGGTCTTTCAATTTTGGAATTAGAGCAATGAAGGAAGAATTACATCCTCCACTGAAGGAACCATTTTGATGAAAATCATTAAAAACTTCCATAACCAAGTGCTTGATTTTTGGCCAAAACTCTTTATAGAACTTTAGCGTAAAACCGTCCGGGCCCGGGGCTTTCCCTCCGTCACAGCATTTAATGGCTGCATAAACTTCCTTCTCTGAGAACGTTTCGCATAACATGGAACCGTTGTGCGAAGAAATGATAGGCATCCCATAACACAAGAAATCCGGTCTTCTCCTTATTGGTTCCGCGAATTGTTTTTTGAACCACAATCTTATCTCCTCTTTTAACTCGACAGGAGCCGAAACAAATCTGTCATGAAGAGATGGATTCTTGATTTTGAATTAAAGTTCATATTTTTAATGTATTCGAGTATGCTCTGAATTTTTGTATTATTTTCATGTGTGTGAAACTTTTGAGTTAGTAAAAATTGAATGATAAGCTAAGGTGTACGGAGCGCGCCACTCGAGGGGAATATTCTTCTTTTCACCCTCACCAATCATACTTTACCATATCAACTCTGTTCTCTACTTCACTCAAATGTAAGGGTGAACGGGGTGGAAGCGACAAGGGGTGCGGTGAACCCCTTTATCGCATGGGGAATGGCGGCACCGTCCCTTTATGCCGTGCGGGGAAGGTAAACAACAGGGACAGTTCACCGCATCGGGGGGGGGGGGGGGCATGAAAATGACCGTTGGGCATGAACGTGGGGGGGGGGGGTTGCAACGGCTATATGACCGTTTAATTTTAAAAGAAAAAACAATTAAATACCTTTATAAATATTACATTCCATTTATTTTAATTTAATGTACTTTTATTTTGTTAAGATTATGTTTCATTTATTAATTAGGTATAGGGCTGTAAACGAACTGAACGTTCAGCGAACAGTTCGTGAACCGTTCGGCAGGAAGTTCGTTTATGTTCGTTCGTTTAATAAACGAACGAACATGAACAAGAAATTTCGTTCGATTAGTTAAATGAACGAACATGAACAGAGGTCTTGTTCGTTCGATTGTGTTCGTGAACGTTCGGTATGGTGTTCGTGAACGTGTTCGTGAACATTCGTTGATTTGCGTTCGTTTATGTTCGTATGTTTGTGTTTTAATTGAAGATCTTTGTACTTTCTTATATTTTATTTGTACTTTTTATATTATTAAACTTGTATTTATTTTATTTCCCTAACAATTAAACTAGGAAACCCACTTTCACCTTGTTTATGGATTATTTCCTTTTCATTTCTCATTATTTACATCCACGAATACAATCGACCTCCGTTCCACAATAGGGGGTTCAAGTTCGAGTGCTACTCTCTGGGCCATCTATCTTTATCCTTCGTCACGTTTGCCAAATTTATTTGTGTTCGTTTGTGTTCGTGAACCGTTCGCGAACACGCTCATTTCCTTAATGAACGAACACGAACATAAAATCTCGTTCGGTAAGTGTTCATGAACCGTTCGTGAACACATTTATTTCCTTAACGAACGAACACGAACAAGGCCTTGTTCGTGTTCGTTCGGTTCGTTTACAGCCCTAATTAGGTAGTTTAAAAAAAAGAAAAAAAATTAGTTTACCTCCATGGCATGAGTGAAAACCATCCCTTATCTTTTTTGGGAAGAGTGGTGTATGAGAAGGGAAATGACATGGCACATTATTATTGGGTGGGTGAAAATTTCTTCCATCTCATGAGGGCGCACCCCCTTCACCCTAAGGCCATGTGTAGTCGTTCATATTTGGGCGTTTTGATGCCCAACCACGTCCGGAAACGGCTCCCATGGGCGTTTGTTTTGGTTTTTTTTGTGTGTTTGGCGTGGAATATACAACGCCTGATGGGGCATTCTTTGACCAATCACCAATTTCCAAGCTTTATTTATCCAATAACATTTTTTATGTTTTTTCTTTTATTTAATTCTATTACACCACAATGCCAACATTCTCACTACACCCATTTTAGAAAAATGCCTCATTGCTGACTGAGCTGCCACATGACGTATAAAGCCCAAGGGTGGAGCATTATTCACCACAACGACTACGCATGGTCTAAGGGTGTTCCCTTTGAGGAGAGTAGTCCATTTCATTTTTTTTGTGTTTCTAAAAATTATACATAATAATTAAAACACATTTTAAACTAAATAAAATTACGTTAAATTAGAAAAAAAGACATTACATTAATTTAAACTTAATAAAATTACATTAAATTAGAAAAAAGACATTACATTAATTTAAAACTAGAAAAATAAAAACACAAACCATAACGAAAAATTAGAAATTACAAGGCCAGTTATATTTTTTTCACGATCTCGTGTTTTTAGGCTAGAGTGAATGGCAGCATCTCTGGTGGAACATTGTGGTGTGTCTTAGTATACGTCTCCATATCTGGATCATACATAAGTTGTCTCATCGCGTCTCTTTGTTCCGCAACTAACGCTATAGTGTCTTTCTCTCGTTTCTTTCTTAATTCTACCAACACCAGTGCTTTTGCTTGTTCCGCTGTGGACAAGATGTATCAAGACCTTCGACGTTCTTATTGGTGACCGAGAATAAAGAAAGACATTGTTCAATTCATATCTAAATGTTTCACGTGCTCAATTCAATTATTATTATTATTATTATTATTATTATTATTATTATTATTATAACTATATATATATATAGGGTGGGGTTCCGCTACAAAGTTCATTTTTCCTACAAAGTGTACAAAGTCATAAAACATCACAATTTCATCCATAAAACACACTCAAAACCCACAAATAACATAGTGAAGATCACTAAAACACAATATCCAAACCCCTAACAGTACTTAAAAACTTCAAACACACCATCGTAAAACTATGAATATAAAACACAACATGATAATCAATATAAAACACACTAATGTTAGTCATTCGATAATCAAAGCCTTATCATCCAAAACACAACACAAAACCCACAAATATAGTGTTTTAGTAATCTTCACTATGTTATTTGTGAATTTTGAGTGTATTTATGGTTGACATTATAGTGTTTTATGACTTTTTACACTTTGTAGGTAAAATAGACTTTGTAGCCAACTCCCACCCTATATATATATATATATATATATATATATATAATTATATTGAAATAAAAAACCATCATCACCACCACCCTCCACCACCATTACCATCACCCTTCACCGCCACCACCCCCACCCTCCACCACCAACACCCCTATCATCATCTACAACCACCATCACCACCACCCTCTCTAAATCAAGAACAATCGTAGATGCCACCACCACCCTTCATCATTTCATCATCTACACCCACCATCCTCCACCACCATCTCCAAATCAACTCAACAACCTAATAACTCTCAAAAACTCACAAAACCAAAAATCCCCCAAACTCTAAAAAACAACTCAACAAACAAAAACGATTACGACCATCAACGAGTCTCCGACCACTAGCACCTACAACTGCCCCTGATATGCACCAAATGCAACATATAAATTATATCAAATAAGGTATAAAAACAACCATTTTTAGTACTAATGTTGAAAAAGTGTGTTTCTTTGTATACTTTTGATTTTCAGTATTAAAAGAGCTTAAATGTATAAAAGGAACAAATTAACAGCAAAAACCAGCATGAATACAAAGGAAGGGAAGTTGATACAATATACAATCCCTCCGAGCTTCACCCCAAGAGCAAGAATAACAAAACAGAAGCCAAGCACGGGTCGTGCCTGCCGGGCATAGGGTCGTGCCCTACCAAAGATTCCATGAAGAAGATAAACAGAAGCGGGCATGGGACACGGGGCCGTGTCTCATGGAGATGGGACGTGGTCAACTCTCAGATTCGCAAATCTTGGATCGTACAACAAGTACATTAATAACTAGTTTTTTTTTTTATATTGAAAGTGAACTTTATTCTATCATCTCTTCCTGTTTTGTTGATTCACTCATTCGTGTCTTTACGGTCTATATAAAGCACGTTAACTACCTGGAAGGGGGTTAGAAGGGTGGTATGAGTAAAGTTCTAGCCTCGTTTAGTGTATAGATCCTGCGAGTACTTGATTCAAGCTTATTAGGACTTCCTTTGAGGCAGATAGCATCAAATCAAGGGAAGTAAGAACAGAATCCCTTATAAATAGACTACTATTAAAACTTTAAACCGGCCTTGCGGGACTGTATCCCTGCAAACTCAGACCAATATGGCCGAGGGTGTAACGCCCTGCGTCCCTGATCTTTTGGCTTTTGTCAATTTTAGTCCCTATACTATGTAAAACTTGACACTTATGATACTCTGTGAATCTTGATGCTATGAAACTTGATTTTTGGTGATGCTTGACACTTAATCCTAGACTCTTGATACTTGATGCTTATTTAACGCTATGAAACTAGATACTTGATACTTGACTCTTAATACTATGATTCTTGACACTTAACTCTAGATACTTGATTCTTGAAACTAGATACTTGATACTTGACTCTTAATACTATGATTCTTGACACTTAACTCTAGATACTTGATTCTTGATACTAGATATTGGTGCTTGACTCTTGAGACTCGTGAAACTTGAGACTTGGTTGAACGAGAGACCGGAGACTTGTCACTGGTGTAAACTTGGAAACTTTTGTAATAATGATATAATCTAGTTATGTGATACTATTACACCATAATACACAATGCAACGCTTAATCTAACTCGCGGAACAAACCAAAGACGGAAAAAAGGCAAAACGGATTGGACTGTCCGAATGGACATCCGATCGGATGACCATCCGATCAGAGGGCCATTCGATCGAACAACCATCCAATCCATTTGCCACACCGCCTTATCTCACCTCTGACACTATAAATAGGACCTGTCACATCATTCTTCGCTGATGTGACAGCCTCCTTCGATCCAGATGCACGCCCTCTCACTCTCGAGCACTTTTCTTCCATTTCCCGGCGATTTCGGTATGTTTTACACTTGAATCTTGTACAACTTCAATCTATGCACTATTCTCTACATGATTCTTCCTTGAAATCACACTTTTCACCGTGAAATCTCTAAGATTCGAGCTCTTGAGGATGATGTCATCATGGAGGTTTGTACAAACATCTGTGTGATGTCATTCTAGTCAAGATCTAGCTCAGATCTAAGGAATTTCATGTGTTTTGCACCGAATCTTTACTAAATCAAGGCTCTTCAGTTAATTTCGTGTTTATCCTTAAACTTTCTTTAAACTTTCTACCTTAAAACGGTGAAATCCGGACCCAAACGGGCTGCAGACTTGATGATTCTAGAGTCGGCTTGGAAATGGATTATCGCCAGAGAAGATGGCCGGATTGCGGATTTAGGCATGAACACCGTCAAGAACAGATACCTGATCGGACGGGGTGATTCCCATCCGATCAGAAAGGCTGAACCTTGATGTGTACACCGTTGTCTCAATACGTACCAGGGCGTCACCATTAGACTCGAAACTTAGAATCTTTACAAGGTTGGAAAAGGAACAAGATCATTGCAGTTGAATGGCGATCCGATCGGACTGCCGTCCGATCGAAGGACATGTGACTTACAACCTCCAATACTTAAACTATTTTGAAACGAGACTTTGAACTTTGAAACTTACACTCGAGGGGTCATTCGATCGAACGGTCATCCGATCGAATGACAGTCCGTCCCAACTCATAAAGTTATCCGACCGGATGACCATCCGTCCGAATGGCCATCCGATGAAGTGACTGATCCGACACTTTGCACGATTCTCGTTATTCTGTCCGACACTTACCTGTTAAACTATAATCAGGTTAGTTCAGAGCTCCCTTTGATCGAACCTGTAGGTGCCGATACTTAGCACCCACTGTGAGTATACTCGATCCCTTTTTCATTTTAAACTTTTGGGATGCAACATGTATTCTATGAAACTTGAAAGTTAAAACTATGTGAATCTAAACTCTATCCTCTGTGAATGTGAAACTTGATACTTTGGATTCTTGATTCTTTATGCTTTGTGAACGTTTAATCCCTGTGTGTAGTTCCGCCTTAACAATAGTAGCGCTATAGGAAGATGCACCTCCCCATTATTCTCGGGGGTATTGTTAGGAGGATTCTATTTGCTTTCCTTGATTCTTGGGAAAGTGGTTAAAGCATCAGGACACTTGGGCTATCACTTGGACTGCGAACACTAGCATGGCTGAAACTATTTTATCGTTTACATGATGGATATGGGTCTTTTAATCTATTATGCTATATACTCAAACTTGTATACTCGCCAGTACATTATTATATTGACTTTATTTTAATACATGTTGCAGGCTGATAGGATGCTGGAATCATGGAAATCAAGCTAGGATTGATGCTTAGAAACTCGCCTAGTCTAATCTAGAAACTTGAACAATGTTTTGTTGCTATATTCGATACATCTCTTTGTGTTAGATGTTTTAGACTATGTTATCATGAAACTTAATTAATCTATATTGAAACTACTAGTGTTATGGAAACTCGTGAGCAATTTGAACGCTTAGTGCCGCACCCCGATGTTTCCGCCATCGGTTGGGGTATGACACAGGGTAGCGTTGCCTCCAAAACAGGGACATGCCACATTTTGCATTAATAACTTACTTACTTATCTTTCAATATTCCTGCCTTGCGGGACTTTATCCATGCTGACTTAGACCAATATAGCTGAGGGTAGCGTTGCCTCCAAAAGAGGAACATGCCACTATTGTAACAACCCGACTTTTGAAGTCAAAGTACAAGTCAAAGTCAAAGGAAGAAAAGACTGCTAATTAGATCTATCATTTCTTGCTTGATTATTGCTTGTACTCTAAAATATCGATACTCGATACCTTAGTTTATGCTATCTTAGTTGTATTATGAGGAGTAACAATGCAATAAACGCAATTAAACGCTAATCTACTAAACGCTAATCACATCGCAACTCGAATTACAGGTTATGGATATTATTTTACGTGTGAGTGCCCTTATGTGTTACTTGTGCATGTTTATATTTGTTGAGGTGATTATTCGCAATCGCAACTCTATCACAACGCAATCTCATCGCGGACTCGAATAGCAAGTTTTACTTTTATGGTTATTAGTAGTTATGTTAATTGTGTAACTAATGTGTAATACTATCGCATCGCTTACTCGCACCACAACGCAACGCTCAACGCACGAAACAAAAAGTCAGAAACCAACTGGCAAAAGCCATCCGATCGAAGGACCATTCGATCGAATGGTCATCCGTCCGGATGACCATCCGATCGGGAGGCCCTCCGATCCACTTTACACCGCCTTTCTCTCTTTCTCCTATAAATACCAACAGTCACATCACTGTTCACGTGATGTGACAGCTCTCCTCCGACCCTTCTCCTTCTCAGCCACATTTCTCTCGATTCCTCGCGATTTTTGTAAGTTTCCATCTCAAACCTTGTACTTCTTTAATCTATGCACACTTCTTCATCATTTTCACCAACAAATCTCATCATTTCACCATGAAATCCGCCTGATTCAGGTTGTTCTAGGATGACGTCATCGTATGTGTTCATGAACACCAAAGTGGGATCTCATTCCACCAAGAAAAACTCAAATCTAAAGGATTTCTACAATGTTTAAACACTGACTACACCTAAATCTAAACATTTTTCTAATGTTTCAAACCTTTCTTCAACTTTCTTAACTTTTTACTCAAAACCGTTAGAATCTGGACTAGTTCGAGTTCGCTACTCATTCTCTAGTATAGACCCGGACTGAGACTGGACTCCTAACGAAGAGACGACCGACTCACGGGTTGAACATGAAATTACGTCAGGAATAGCCACCGAACGGACGGGGTGATTCCCATCCGATCGGGAGACTAGGCTTGCTGTGGTCTCCGTTGTTTAAACGCGTCGTCATACCGTCTCGGTTCAATCGCACAACTTTCAAACTTAACGAATTTTACAAGTTTGCTAAAACAAACATGTCTCCGAACGAGTCGCCGTCCGACCGGATCGCCATCCGATCGAACGAGGATCCGACCGGATGACTTATGAGGCTCAACATTTAACCAACTTTCAATCTTCAAAAAGTGTTAAACCTCCACTCGGTTCACCATCCGAGCGGATGGCCATCCGTCCGGATGACCATCCGACTGGATGACCTAAATTGTAGAAACATTTCTTCTTTTACAAAATGCTATAATGAAAACTTCAAAGTTCACATCATACACAAACACGTCCATCCCAAACAGACAACCCTCCGACCGAATGGTCATCCATCCGGAAGGTCATCCGATCGGATCACTATTCGTCCCACACCACTTCGACACCGTTTTACGCACCGTTCAACGCTTATACTGTCGTACTGTGTTCAGGCTAACTCTCCAGCGCTCCTTTCAATCCAAGACTGTGTTTATTCATTAAACACGTTCTGTGATTATACTTGACCCCTTTTTGCTTTACGCACTTTTGGGTGTTGCGTACGTTACCTATATCAAATCACATCGATCACACAACGCAAACACTCTTTATACGCTAACCGCTCTCGCATGTTATAAGTGTTACTCGATGAATGCTTGTATGTTATGTTTACACAGTGATTGTTGCCTGACACCTTAGCAACGATAGTACTATAGTTTGGACTCAGCACCTGTCGTGGACTGGGGTTGTTAAGGGCTTTTCTTCACGTATCACAGTGGTGATATGTGTTGCGTATTCTACAACTCGCAGTCACGTCTATGCATATTTCATTGTCAATAACTTACTTGCTTCACATTTCTACGTGTTACATGCTAGTTATGCGTAAATCGTTTTCTCTACTATTATACTATTAAACTTGTATGCTCACCTTTACACTATGTGTATTGACTTTATTTTAACGTATGTGACAGGTGTTTAGGATGCTTTGCTTGCTAACTGCTTTGGAATCAAGTTTAGGTGGTCTAGAGACCCACAAATAATTTAATCTTAATTGTCGGAACAGTTTAATTGTCTTTGAGATACAATGTCTGTAATAATTATTTTGCTAGATATGTTATGGTATGGGACGTAACACTAAATATTTGGTAATATTAGTTGTTATGGATTCTCCTGGAGAATCTGTTTCGCTCAGTGTCGCGCCCTGATGTTTCTGCCATCGGTTGGGGTGTGACAGATTGGTATCAGAGCCATAACTATAGGGAATTAGGCAAGACTCGACCTAGTTTGGGTCGATGTCTTAGAAATGACCTAGTCTATTGTCTAAGTACCAACAGACCAGCTTGTGCGAACCCTGTAGGGGTTATATACGAGCTTACCTGATATTCTCGCTCGAACTCTCTGAAAACTACACACTGGCGCTGACATCGCATACTACCGCTTCGCGCAAGGTCAGCCTTTCCTAAGACTGGCAACACACACGATTTCCAAAAACACTCGCGTAAACGAATGATTATTTGAGATTAGGTGTGAAAACCGTGAACTCTCGACAAATCGCTCGCCTGACGCGCCTTTTCACTATAAACACGAGAATTTGCGTTGAATCAGGAGTGAAATACATACTTCGGTGCAAATCTCCCTCTCTATCTCATGTTTTTATCACAACAACAGGAATGGAGTCGTTAAGTTAGGGGTGAAGCCCGAACCTTAACGACTATTTCCGCCCTAATATACCTTGGTTTTACAAAACTCTCACCAAAGTCTCGATGGGTTCCAAACGACTTGAGACGCGTAATGGCTGAAAGGATGCGTGCCGATCGCCCGGATTGAGGCAAGAGCACAGTCTAATAATCCAATGCGTGTACTCGAAGTCCTTGAGAATAGTCGAATCACTTTGGGTAGTCAAAGTCTAGCACACCCAAGATATTCCAATTTTCGCTGAATTTACGCTTTATCACTTTTATGTGTTTCGATTCTGAGATTGCAATCGCTGACTCTGTGGATTATGGATTTTTATGTGTTTTATGTGTTATATATGTCTCGGTTTTGGTGATTTACCCGCTTATCGAACATCGCTTTGACAAACGCGCACGACACGCACAGCTATTCACATCTTAAAATGCTAACAAATTGTAGACACACTACAAGCTAATCGCAATGCTACTCGCTGTTTATACTACTCGCTATCAATACTCGCATCGCTTTTCGCAACCTTGAATGATAGGTGAATACGTGCAAAATATGTAGGAGAATACGTGCAAAATATAGTGGAATATGTGCTTACGTGGATTACGTGCTTCTGTGCTTTATGTGCTTATGTGCTTCTGTGATTATGTGAATTATGTGCTTAAGTAGTTGAGGTGTTCCTGAGCTTTATGTGTAAGAGTAATTCGTGGAGATACGCTAGACTATGCTACACTTAATCGATTTGTTTCTGAGTCCTATGACGATGTCTTTTGCAGACAATGTCGTCATTCGGATCTCATGCTTCTCGCTCCGCCCGCCGTAACCACGCCGACAAATGCATCGCATTGCTAGTCACCAAGCAAATGGCTAAGGTCATTCCGCAAATCGTCAGTGAACTTAATGAAAATGCTAGCAAGTCCTCTGAGGAATCAAGGACCGATTCTCCCCGCGCTACTTTTAGCTTCAAGCAGTTTAAGGCCTGAGGCCCCAAAGATTTCACCGGCGAAGACGGGCCTAGTGCCATGTTTCAATGGTTCGACTCAATTGAATTCACTCTGCGCCAAAGCGGTTGTCCTGATAACCTCTGCCCTGCCAACGCAACTGGTGTTTTCCAGTCCAGGGCTCTGGATTGGTGGACCGCCGAAAGGAACAGGTGAGGTAACGACGCAGCCTCTGGGCTTACTTGGGATGAGTTGAAGGGAATCATGATGAAGGAATTCTGCCCTCCCCATGAGCTTCAGAAGCTGGAGGACGAGTTTTGGAACATTAAGCAGGAAAGTGGTGACAATGCTGGTCTAACTGCTCGCTTTAAGCAGCTAAGCATCATTTACCCTGGCCAAGTCTCTACTGCTGACATCACTATCAAGAAATACATCCGTGCTTTACCGGATTGTGTTGCTGATTTTGTGCAAGCCTCCAAGACAACTACTATCGAAGAGACTTATCTACTCGCTGCGGAAATCAACGATAAGTGAGTTAGGGCTGGTTACTACGATAAAACAACCAAGAATCTCCATCAAGTTACCACTACACCCACCGCTGAAACCGCCGCACCGCAAGCTTCCAAGTCTTCACGCCGAAACCGCAAGAACAACAACAACAACAACAAGAACTGTGCTGTCACTACCGCTCCCATCAATGCTGTTCCTATCCAACAGCAGAACCAGAACCGCCAAATAGCGGCACCAGTGACCAATGCACCGCCGACCAAGCATGCGTATACTGGTCCACACCCTCTCTGCCCTACTTGTACTTACCATCATCCTGTTGGGATCGCTTGTCGATTTTGTGTTCACTGTAACCTTTACGGCCACTTTACTGCCAACTGCCGTACTGGTCCCTGTCAAGCTCAAGCTCAAGTTCAAGTTCCTGCACTGCCAGCTTCTCTTCCCGATCCCCAAGGACAACAAGCAGCTCCTGCTCCCGCTGCCCACGCAAGAGCCTGCTATGTGTATGGTGATCCCAACCACTTCGCGAATGTCTGCCCGAACAGAGTGGTGAAACAAGAGCCACAACAGCAACCAGCGCAGCAACAACACCAACAGCAACAGCAGCAGCCAGCTTAACAAACAGCCCGTGGGCGAGTTTTCAACATCAACGCCCGCCAGGCCCAAGCAGACAACAACATGGTTATTGGTACGTTTCTCATAAATGGTATATATGCTTCGTGTTTGTTTGATACTGGAGCCGATAACTGTTTTGTATCGTTCGAATTCGAAAGGCTCCTAAACCGTAAACGTGTTAACCTCCCATCGACATTCGACGTAGAAGTTGCCACTGGAATAACCATCACTGTTAGGTCCCTTCTACGTGATTGTACCCTTGAGCTCAACAATCACGTTTTCCCGATCAATCTTATCCTGATGCAGCTCGGTAGCTTTGACATCATCATAGGCATGGACTTTATTCGTGAAAATCATGCTGAAATCGTTTGTTTTGACAAGATGATTCGTTTCTCTCTTTCAAACGGTGATCAATTGTGTCTATGTAGAAATCCCTTCGAAGAAACTATAACTCATGTCTTGTGTCCAAGCAAGCAAGTATCTCTGCAAGGAATATAGAGCTTTCTTGGCACACATTGTAGTAGCGTAGAGGGAAAAGAAAGAAAAGACAATGGAAGAAGTGCCTGTGGTTCGTGATTTTCCTGCTGCCTTTCCTGATGATTTACCTGGTTTACCACCATCTCGTGATATCGATTTTCGAATTGACCTCATTCCTGGAGCTAATCCTGTTGCTAAAGCTCCCTATCGACTCGCTCCATCTGAAATGCGCGAACTTTCAAGTCAAATCTAGGAATTACTTGATAAAGTCTTCATTCGCCCTAGCACCTCTCCTTGGGGCGCTCCTGTCCTTTTCGTAAAAAAAGAAGGACGGATCATTCTGGATGTGCACTGATTATAGGGAACTCAATAAGCTGACTATCAAGAATCGCTATCCTTTACCTCGAATCGACGATTTGTTCGATCAATTACAAGGTGCTACGTGTTTTTCCAAGATCGATCTACGCTCCGGCTATCACCAGTTATGAATTCAAGAGCAAGATATACCCAAAACCGCTTTTCAAACCCGATACGGTCACTACGAGTTTGTTGTTATGCCCTTTGGTTTAACCAACGCCCCCGCAGTCTTTATGGATCTAATGAATCGCGTGTGTAAGCCCTTCCTCGACCGCTTCGTCATCGTGTTTATCGATGATATCCTGATCTATTCCAAGTCAAAAGCCGAACACACACGACATCTCAATTTGGTTCTTGAACTACTCCAAGGAAACCGCCTCTATGCCAAGTTCTCCAAGTGTGAATTTTGGCTCGAGGAGGTTCAATTCCTCGGTCACATTGTCAATAGTCAAGGTATTCATGTCGATCCTGCGAAGATTGAAGCAGTTAAGAGTTGGGTTACACCAAGGAACCCGTCCGAAGTTCGTTCTTTTCTGGGATTGGCGGGTTATAATCGCCGATTCATCGCTGATTTTTCGAACATCGCTGTCCCTCTCACCTCTCTTACCCACAAGGACAAACCTTTCGTTTAGGGAACCGAACAAGAGGACGCCTTTCAAACTCTCAAACTTATGCTTTGCAACGCTCCTGTGCTTGCATTACCCGATGGAAACGACGACTTCATAGTTTATTGCGATGCCTTTAACCTCGGTCTCGGTTGTGTTCTCATGCAACGGGAAAAAGTTATCGCATACGCCTCTCGACAACTCAAGTTCCACGAGAAGAACTATACAACCCATGATCTCGAGCTTGGTGCAGTTGTTTTTGCATTAAAGATTTGGCGACACTACCTATATGGTACCAAGTGAACGGTCTTCACCGACCATAAGAGCCTACAACACATCTTGAGCCAGAAAGAACTAAATATGCGCCAACGCCGATGGGTAGAACTTCTCAACGATTACGATTGTGAGATTCGTTACCATCCAGGCAAAGCAAATGTCGTTGCCAATGCTCTCAGTCGATGAAGCTATTTTCATAGCGTTCGTAATACTCAAGCCCAACACAATCTCGAAGCTCTTATCCGCGACGCCCAACATGCTTGTTTTACCGAACTCACTTTGAAGAAAGAAAGGATCATCAATAACAGCGAACAACTAGTGAATAAATCAAATGATATATTTCACTA